>JAJTUV010000533.1:0-600000 GCA_021653895.1 Mastomys natalensis
GCTAAGCTGCTGACAACACACCAGTCAGTGGGCCTCATGGCCAATCGTGCCAGGAAGCTAGCCTGGCCCCTGCAGCAGCCACACTCCCCAGCTGAAGCTTCAATGCATGCTCTCAGGCTTCGAGTCTATCTTGGAGTAGCAAAGCTAATCACCCTAAGTTTCAGCTAATGACTAGCACCAAAAACCATACAGGGCTGGGCTGAGAACAACGCCCTTGCCTTCAGTTGCTCTCCCTCGGTTGTGGGGGTTTTTCATTCCACCTGGGTAGGAGTGTTGGCTCCCCAACCAGCCAAGGTGCTGGCAAAAAGGCATTTTCCCCTCTTTGTAGGGGCCTTAGTGATTCCTGTCTGGTAGTCCCAGGACTCAGGAGGCAGAGATAGGAGGAGTTCTCCTGAATTCAAGGCCAGCTTGCTCTACATGGTGAGTTCCAAGCTGGTCAGGGGTATGAAGAGAGACCCTGTCTCAGAAAAACAAATAGACAAACTTTTTTCTTGTTAAAATGTGATTAATCCAATGAGAACAGCCTATTGCAGAAATCCCAGGCCTATTTTGTATTCTTGTGCTGGCTACTGAGCCCATGATGGCAAACTGCAATGCTGTAACACTCTGCCCAGCCACACAGGCCAGCTGCACACTCTGCCACCGGCTGCACCATCACCCCTTTCGTCATCTCTTTCTTTAAAATTTTTTTTTTTTTTTTTTTTTTTTTTTGGTTTCTTTTTGAGACAGGGTTTCTCTGTGTAGCCCTGGCTGTCCTGGAACTCACTTTGTAGACCAGGCTGGCCTCGAACTCAGAAATCTGCCTGCCTCTGCCTCCCAAGTGCTGGGATTAAAGGCGTGTGCCACCACCGCCAGGCTAACAATTTTATTTCTATGTATTTGTTTACTCTGCATTCGAGAAAGCACGGGTGCCACCATACACATGCATAAGTCAAGCCTTCAGGGCCTGGTTCTCTCCTACTTGGTACTTGTATTTTTAAAATTATTTATTTTTATGTACCTTAGTGTTTTGCCCGCATGTCTGTCTGTCTGTATGAGTGTATCAGATCCCATAGAACAGGCAGTTGTACTGCATAGTGGGTGCTGGGAACTGAACTCAGGTCCTCTGGAAGAACGTGTTTCTCTTAACCACTGAGCCATCTCTCCAGCCCATGTGCTTGTATTTGTAATATCAAATAATTTGACCTAGCTCATGCTGTTAGGCTTGGTGGCAAGGGCTCTTACCCACAGACTTACCTATCACACTGGGCCTCCAATCCTGTCTTTAATTTTTTTTTTTAATTTTTAGTCAGAGTCTCAGGAAATTTCCCAGGCTGGCCTTGATTCACATGCAGGCCTCGGCCTTGAAGTTTCAATCCTCTTGCCTCAGTCTCCCTAGTAGCAGGGATTACCAACCTGATTGGTTCTCTCTCTCTCTCCCTCCCTCCCTCTCCCCCTCTCTCTCTCTCTCTCTCTCTCTCCAACCAGTTCCTCCTCCATCTCCCAGGCTAGGTGCCCTGAATTCTCCTGAGAGGCTGTGTGAATCCTCCTGGAGAACTCACCAATAGCAATACTAATCACAGTCTGCCTTGGGATGAGGAGTCTCATGCCGTTACTGTGTCAGTTCCTTGACAGATGGGGCAAGGCTCCTTATCCCCTAATCAGAAGAGACTTCATCATATACGACATGTGAAGCAGGTGTCTGCCTCAGCTGCAGGGCACTGGGCATGGGTGCCCACCACTACTCTCCTGCTCAGTCACTGGGAAAACTTCATGTGATTCTACTTGCCAACCCAAGGCACTGGAATCCGAAAGCCGAACATTCAGTCACACCTAGCCTCTTTTTGCTCTCACCCACTTGGTAGTAGCTTTGGGTTGGGGGTGTTTTGAGGGCCAAACTGCTCCCTGAGAGGTGGCACCATGCTGTAGAGTTCTTAGCTGCATTGCTCTCTCCTTGCTAATGTGAGCCATTCCTAGACAGAAGCTGAGAAGAGTTGGGAGCAAATCAATCATATGAAGAAATATCTACTAGAGTCACCAGCACGGGGCTGCATTGAAGAACTGTGCTGGAGGGAACCAGCTGACGTGCAAGGTCAAGAGGCGTGACATAATTCCTATTAAAACACAAAATAGTTCCGGGTATGGTCATGCATGTCTGTAATCCCAGTATTCAGGAGACTGAGCCAGGATGATTAGCATGTATGTGTTTGAGCTGGGCCTGCAAAGTGAAAACCAGACCAGTCAATGCTACGTAGCAAGACTCTGTCTCCAAACAAAACAAACAAAAGAAAACTGCAGAATGCTTTTTTCTGCATATGACTTTCTTAGCTCTCCCCCTACTTCCAGAAACGATCTCTTTCAGTCTTTGCCTCCACTCTCTGTGCTTGACTGGCTTGGCCAGAGCATTATCTGGCTTGTCTGTAGCCAGTCTTAAGCATGGCCTCGAAAAGGAGAGATGGATGAAGACTAGAGTGTTCTACTGAGCAGAATCCTGCCTCACAGAAAGTCCTGCCTCCCTCCTACTCAATAAGCATCATCAAGACCAGAGAATCAGGCAGAATACTGACCATACCGACAGTAACAACAATTGTAAAGTACTTTGGACCCCAGCTATGGTAGCTCAGGGATTGCCTAGGATCCTGTGGGATGAAAATGCAGAATCATGGGAGCTGACCTGGACTCCATTAAACGAGAATCTGCTTCAAAGTTGGACTTGGTTGAGTACATCTGTAATCCCAGCAACTTGGCCAGCAGAGACAGGAGAATCTCAAGGTCCAGGCCAGCCTGAATATAGTGAGACCCTGTCTTAGTTAGGGTTTTACTGCTGTGAACAGACACCATGACCAAAGCAACTCTTATAGGCCTAAAGGACAGCATTTAGTCCGGGCTGGCTTACAGGTTCAGAGGTTCAGTTCATTATCATCAAGGTGGGAGCATGACAGTGTCCAGGTAGGCATGGTACAGGCTGAGCTGAGAGTTCTACATCATCTGAAGGCTGCTAACAGAATACTGGCTTCCAGGCAGCTAGGATGAGGATCTTAAAGCCCACACCCACGATGACACACCTACTTCGAGAAGGCTATACCTTTTAATAGTGCCACTCCCTGGGCCAAGCATATGTAAACCAACACAGACCCTATCTGAAAAGCTTCCCCGGGTCCTGTATATAGTGGAGGGGTCCAGCCCTTGTCTAGAATGCACAAGGTCTGGGGATAGTCTCTAGCACAGAAAACAGGCAGAGAAGGGACTGTCTGCTTTTGCAAGACCCACAAGATATTTAGAGTACAAGAGGCTCAAAAAAACATGCTTCTGTATTTACCAAAAAAATTTCCTCAACTGTCATTTTAAACTCTTCCTAACACCCTGATTTCCTCGTGTCTTTCCCAGTTGACCACAGAGAAAACGGAACAACCCAAGAACACCTAGAGGGATGCTCACAGGTAGGTCTGCCGACCTGCAGCTGCCTCTCACGTCACACTCTGTTTATATCTCCTCCTCGGTTCGCTTCACTCCCAACTATAAGAACCAAGAAGAGTCATTCATTCCCAGCCCCAAGAGTTATTCTTGGATTAACCAAAGGCCCACTGAAAGTGGGGCCTGCAGTTTTGTGGGTCTCAGGGGTTCTCAAGCTGTCTGCTTGAGACCAAACATGCTGTCCCTTCAGCTTTCATCCCTCCCCACCTTCAAAGCGACTCTGAGGGAGAGCGCCATGTCTGAATGTTGTGAAACTCCCAAATTTATGTTAGAACCTTATCTCCTGAAGAGACAGCATTGGGAAGGGAACTGCAGGCCATGAGCACTACTATAGCATAAGAAGAAGAGAAGGAACAAACAGAAAGTGGTCCTTACCACACTGAGTCTGTTGGCACCTTAATGATGCTCGAGCAGCCCAGCTTTCCGAAACATAAGAAATAAATGAGTGCTGGTTACGATTGTCCATCTTACAGCATTTTGTTATGACAGCCCAAAGGGCTAGAAACAAGGACAGCTGGGTCTTTGTGTGTGTGGTGTGAGCAAAAAGAAGGGAGCCCTACCTCTGAGTGAGCACTGCCATGTTCAGATTCTGCTCTTAAAAGGCTGAGGGATGTCGCTCAGGGTATTGTGTGGGAAGACATGGCTCAATGACTAAGAGTACTGGCTGCTTCTAGGAACCAGACTACAGTTCCAGCTCTAACATGGTGGCTCACAACCATCTGTAACTCCAGTCCCAGGGCATCTAACACTGCTGTCTGGCCTCCACAGGTGCTGGACACATGAGGCACGGACATGAATACAGGAAAAACACACCCTACACATAAAATGAAAAAAAAAAAATTCCTTAACATTTTTGAGATCATAATTGTTAAAGGCTAAGGAGAATGATAAAGGGTCTCGCGACTTTACAGGCATTTGTGGATAGAATTTAGGGTCTATGAAGTTGACAGAAAAAAATTAATATCTTTATTTTCATTAAACTTAAACCAAACCTCAATGTTTTCTTCCCTGTAATGATAGGAAACAAACCTACAGTAGCATTGGCAGGCCCTGCAACTTTGCCAACAGAAATCACGGACTTCAGTACTGTATCATGACCACCGCGCCTCGAAACTGTTCTGCCTCTTCACTGCTGTGCTGGTTAGAGCCTCACTGGAGCCCTGTGTTTGTGAAGGAACCCTGGAGTATTGAATGACCATCTTATATTTGGATGGCTTGATAACCGCCTACTAGTAAAATGGTTTCCTTTCCAAGCACTTGTCTTTGGTGTGAGCTAGACAGCCACAAGGGCTCCTGTGCTTGGATTTGGGAGTGATTTCCTGGAAGGCCACACAGTGCAGCGTAGCGTGGCGTGGCTTCTTGGCGTGGGAACTGAAGTATGCTGAGGGGGAGCATGGGTGACTCCCTCCCTTGCTCTGAAACAGCAACATTCGAAAGATTTCAACTAAAGATGTCATGTAAGAGGGCAGAGCATATAGCTCTATGGTAGAAGGCTTATCTAGCAAATGTGAGGCCCTGGTTCATAATAATAAAATACAACTATAATAAAAGTAAGTACGTGTCTCAATGTTCTTATTTAAGAGTTGGGGGTGTGGCTCAGTGTAGCGCACGTGCCTTAAAATGTCACTATTGGGCAGAGAGATCACGTGCATAGCTTCCACTGGTGACTCGCCAGCTGCACAAGAGAAGGCAGACTTGCCTTGGAAATAGAATACACACGACATCTGGCACAATATCAGAATACTGAAGTTTGAACAAGTAAGATCAACCGGATTATGCCAAGAAACTGAAAAGTCATACTGTTAAGCAAATTCTTTTTTTTTTTTTTTTTTTTTTTTTTTTGGTTTTTTTGAGACAGGGTTTCTCTGTGTAGTCCGGCTGTCCTGGAACTCACTCTGTAGACCAGGCTGGCCTCAAACTCAGAAATCCGCCTGCCTCTGCCTCCCAAGTGCTGGGATTAAAGGCGTGCGCCACCACCGCCTGGCTGTTAAGCAGATTCTAACAGCTCTGCCTTTGTAATGTCTCATGTGCAGGGAGATGCTCATAGTGACTTAGGTTTTAGAAAGAACCAATTAGACCAGAGGTGTGGCTCACTGGTACAGTGTTTGCCTGGCATGTTCAAGGTCCTAAGTTCCATCAAAGGAAGGGATTACAAAATAGTAATTTATTAAGGTTTAGTAGTGTGTGTGTGGTGTCTGTGTGTGTGTGTGTGTGTGTGTGTGTGTGTATGTGTGTGTGCATTGTGTTGAGACACAGAGAGCCTGTGGAAATTGGAGGCCAACTTAACTTTCAGGAATAACTCTTGGTTGCCTGGCTTGTATGGTAAGTGTCTTTATCTGCTGAGCAGCCGGGTCATTTTTTATGGCTCCATATTTGTATAGTATCCAGAAAGAAGAAAGTGAGAAGGCAGAGCAGAGACTGAAATTATGCATACTATAATGTCAATAGTGGGGCTGGAGAGATGTCTCAGTGGTTAAGAGCATTGGCTGTTCATCTAGAGGAACCTGGTTCAATTCGCTGCTACCACATGGCAGCTCCCAACTGTCTGTAACTCCTGTTCCAGGGATCTGATGTCCTCACACAGACATATGTTCACCACTGCATAGGAAATAAAAATAAACAAGTTGTTTTAAAATGTCAATAGTGAAGCCAGGCACAATAGCATGCAGCTGTAATTCTGGCACTTAGAAGACTGAGGCGGGAGGTCTTAAGCTGGAAACCGCTCTGACCCTGGCAACTCTTGAAGCTGTACAGGCCTCTCTTAGCTTGGCCTTCCAGGGCTTCCAGGGTTCGCCAGCACAGCTGTTTCATTTTGTAAAGCTCCAAGAGTAATTACCGTGTTTTACTGCTTCGTGGAACCTTGAAAAGCCACTTAGCTGGCTTCTCAGTTCTCAGGAAGGTGAAGCGCAAGCTGGAGAGTGGACGAATTAAATTGCTTTGCCAAAAAAGCCCTCCTGTAGGTTGGTGAAGTAGGTCAAGAGGTAGTGCTTGCAGCCCTGTGTTGGCTCCCCAGCAGTGCATAAATCTGAGTGTGGTGATCAGCCTGTAATCCCAGTTCTCGGGAAAAGGAAAAGGATGGTCAGAAGTTCAAGGTTGTCTCTCCTCAGCTTCATAGAAAGGTTGAGGCCACCCTGGGCTTCACGAGACCCTGTTTCTAAAATAAAACAAAAACCAACTGAGGGGCTGGCTGTGGGGTAAGAGTGCTTGCTGTACAAACATAAGGACCTAAATTCAAATCCTGAGAGCACAAGTAAAAGTCTGTGTGCACTAGAGACTCTGTGTGTTGGTGTCTGGTGTGGTGTGGTATGGAGTGACAGAGGCCCTGTTTTAACAGAACAAATTGACAGTGACAGTACAGGATACACAATGTCCTTCTCTGGCCTCCACATTCATGCATGTGTGTACATACATGTACAAGTGCACATATACTGCATTCACACTTCTCTCTCACACATACAACTGGATACACACAGAGAGAGGAAGCGAGAGAGAAACATACACATTCAAAATAATTTTTGATTCAAGTTTTTGATTAAATTTTAGTGGAGGGTCAAATGAGGCCTCCAAGCTCGGTGAGCCAAGCATTAGGGGTCTCAGCATAGACACAGGCAGCACCGGCAGGCCACTAGTCAACTCCCCTTTCCTTCTCCTCACTGGTGCATTCCCCTTGGCCACTCAGTGGCTTGGTGGAGGTTCAGGAGGTTTTCCTTCTATACCTCCACATCCTTTATTTCTCTCAGCTCAACAAGTTCTTTCTTTGTACATTTTGCATTCCATTTATACTTTATCAGTTTTCCTTGTTCAGCTCTTGGGTGTTTAAGATTCCTTACACACACACACACACACACACACACACACACACACACACACACACACACGCTCCAGCTTTCTCTTGCAGAAAAGGGACCTCCTCTCCCCTTTCCCTAAACCATGCTATGCCTGCATGGGCTGCAGGGAGAGCCCAGGAAATTGCACATGGGCAGCTATCTACACTGTTCATGACTCTATGGGCCAGAGCTGGACTGGGAAGCTCATCTCCTCTCCATGTGGTAGTAGTTGGGCCAGAGGAACAGGAGGGAGGGTCCCAGGTATCCTTGCTCTGGTGTAAGCACACTTGGACTACTGCAGTGTCTTCACCTCCTCCAAGTGACTGCTCACTTCCACACAGACTCTCACTGTGTTGTAGGTTAGCCCAAGTCTAATGGCTGATTTCCAACAGGATGAAGAGGGAAACTTCCAAGTCTTATGCAGACCTGGGCTGGGGGGTCCTCAGCACATAATAGACACACATGAGGATGTCATGATAAGATCTATTATTCTGTATGACAACCTAAATTTAAAAAGAGCGTTGACGGTAGTGGTGTATGCCTTTATTCCCAGCAGTCAGGAGGCTGAGGCAAGTGGGTATCTGTGAGTTTGAGGCCAGCCTGGTCTACACAGTGAGTTCCTGAACAGCTAGGGGCTACAAGGAGAAACCCTATCACACACACACACCACACACACACACACACACACACCCAAAAAAGAAAACCTAGCCAGTGATACTTAGAGTCAAGGTGGGGGGCGGCAGAGGCTCTGAAAGGAGCTGAGGTTGGGAGATGGGTTTCCTGCACAGACCAGACTGGACTCTAACTTGCAGCAATGAGCTTGCCTCTGCCTCTTGATGGCTGGGATTACATGCATGGACCACCACACTCTCTGTGGGCATCTTCAGAAATGAATGTACTCATCTATAGCCATACCGTTCTGAATGAGCCACATATTGAAAGCTAAGCAGGGCCAAGCTTAATCAGCAACTGCATGTGATTTACTCAACGGGAGCTAAAGATTAAAAAAACAAAAGAAAACTTATTGTTTTAAAAGATAGGGTCTCCTATGTAGTCAAGGCAAGCTTCAAAGTCATTATATAGCATGAGTTGGCCTATAACTTGTGATTCTCCTGTTCAGCCTCCGAGTGCTAGAATTGCCATGCCTTGTTTAAAGCTTGTTCTTGGCTGGTTTTCTTTTTCCCCCTTTTCTGAGACAGGGTTTCTCTGTGTATCCCCAGTTGTCCTGGAACTCACTCTGTAGACCAGGCTGGCCTCAAACTAAGAGATCTGCCTCTCAAGTGCTGGGACTGAAAGTATGTACGACCACCATCCAGATTGGCTGGGTTTTTAATCTAAGCACTCAGGAGGAAGTGGACCCCTCTGGCTTGTGGATCTCCCAGTTTGGAGCCAGCCTCATCTAAAAATACTCTATGGTTTCATAAAGAATGTAGGAGCTTGGGCTGGAGAGATGGCTCAGAGGTTAAGAGCACTGACTGCTCTTCCAGAGGTCCTGAGTTCAATTCCCAGCAACCACATGGTGGCTCACAACCATCTGTAATGGGATCTCATACCCTCTTCTGGTGTGTCTGAAGACAGTGATGTACTCACATACATCAAACAAACAAACAAACAAATAAATATTTAAAAAAAAATGTAGGAGCTGACTAGAGGAGCACTGTGAACTGAAGAGAAGAGCACTGTTTGGGGGGGTGGCATGGCTGTAGTCTGCCGTGCCCCAGTGAATAACTCTACATCCATACACATGCTGGTCTCTGAGGGGAAACAACAGCAGCAACAAAACAACGCATGAAGTTGGGAGGGTGATGGGGGCGAGGGACACTAAAAGGGTAATGGTAGGTGGATAATGAACAAAATATGCTATATAGATGTATGACATTTACCGAGAATAAATGAAAATATTATCAAATAGGTTTAAAACCACGAATGATAATTATCTTTCCTTTTGCTTTTTGTTGAGACAGGTTCTCACTATGTAGCCCTGAATGTCTTAGAACTCCTATGTAGACTAGGTTGGCCACAAACTCAGAGATCTGTCTCCTAAATGCTGGGACTAAAGGTGTGCACTGAATTCCAAAGTGTGATCATTAATCTTTATTGTCAACTAGATTTACAGTTGCCTTGGATACACGTCTTTGCATGTGTCTCTACCATGCTTCCTGGAAGGTTTATGTGAAGAGAGGTGACCCACTGGGAAAGTGGGGAGCCCTGTGGCACTGGGTTAGAAGGAGAGAGGCAGCTGAGCACTTTTGTCCATTTCTCCCTGCAGCCTGGCTTTGGACAGTGTGATCAGTCTTCTGTGTCCCCGGCTGGGGCCATCAGTCCCTGCTGGGATGGTCTGTATCCCTCAAACTAAGGCAAAATAAATGATCTCTTACATTGTTTTGGTCAGGTATTTGATCATGGGTGTGAGAAAAGCGATTAATATACCATGGTAATGAAACAAATATTCACTGGTTAAGGCAGAGCTCTTACTGCCCCCCCCACTCCCCCAGTCTTTCTGTTTCTCCATTAGCTCCTCTTTGCCTCTGGTCTCCACTTGTCCCTCTAGGCCAGAAAACCAAGCAAGACCTAGGAGCGGAGTTCCTGGCCTGATACCCTCAGCCAGCATCCCCCTGTGCCTGCATCTGCTTTCCTCTGGGTTTTCCTTCTCCTTTGGGATTTCTTGGTTTAATTTCAGATGCCGCTATGCTCTGAGAATTCTTGTATTTTCCTCTCCAGCCCACAAGTTATCATCTCCTAAACTATGGATCTGAGAGAAGACCACCTCTAGACATCTCTGTTCCAATGTGCCACACAGACCCTTGCATGCTTAAATCAACGTGTCAGACTACAGAGAGAGCTTGGGGGCTAAGGACTCGTGTGACTTTTGCAGAGGATTTGAGTTCATTTCCTAGCACCAGTGACAGGTGACAAACAACTGTCCTAACTCCAGCCCCAGGGGATCCAATACCCTCTTGTGGCCACTGCCCCCTCCCATACACAGTTTTAAAAAATGACCAACCTTTTTTCAAAAAAAAAAAAAAAATTAAAGCCAACAATGGCTTTCTGTCCTCCACAACCCATGATTTTTCTGTGGTCCCTTCTTCAGGCAATGATGTCTCACTCGTTAGATCTAGTGAGTACATTTCCTCACCCCATATCCAGTAAGCAAGTTACATCTCTGCCCCAGCCTCTCTGATCTACCTCTACTTCCTTTCTTTAGGCTTCATTTTTGCCACCTTTGCACTGGTGGTATCCCCCACTCGTCAGGTCCATTCTCCACATTGGGCTAGAATGAGCAACCTACACGGCCATCCTCGCTAACACTTACCCTCGAGGGCTGGCCCTGGGACCAACATTCTGTCACATCTATTCAATGGCATACACGCCCTCATCCTGTGTGCGTGATTCACATTTTTAAAGCATATACTGAATGGCTGGTATTCCCCACTCCATCGGCTTTCAGAGTTAACTCTGGGCAGCCTTTTCTGACTGTTCTAAGCACTGAAACCATCTGTGCGCCAGCTCCCTCAGCATCTTCCAGAATACCACAATGGCTACATTACTTGCTTCTCCCACTGTCCTAGAAATTCCTTTAACACAGGAACTGTTTTTATGATGGTTCTCCAGCGTTCACTAATGCCTGGAATGTGGTACAGCCATAGTGGGATGAGGAGGGTTGAGACTTGGTGACTGTACGGAGCAAAGATTCCGTATCTAAACTGGGGGATCTCTATCTTCATTATTCTCACTGAAGGGAAACCAACACCATTAGCAACAAGAGTCAGCATCTGAGGTACCACTTCCTACAGACGAAGTAGTCTCCTCTCTTACTCATGCCCAAGATGACTACATCTGTGAAGGACCATGTAACAACACAGTCTAAGAGAAGGGTATGGAAGTACTCATACTTCCATTCATGCATTGGCTCACATTCTCTCTGAAGTCCCATGGGGTCTTCAGAAACCATCTACTATTCATATGAAGTGCCTATTAAAGAATAATAGTAAGAAAGATAATTATAGAACTGGGCATACCAGCTCATGTCGGTGATCGTAGCACTTCGGAGGCTGAGACAGGAAGCCTGCTGAGAGTTCCAGGTCACCTTGAGGATATATGTGAGGGGATATTATGAAATGGCACCGTCTTATAGAAGTTTAGATCTAAGTGGGGTGTGGGCAGGATTCAGTACTATAAAAGGGTTTTGCAATAAGATATAATAAGCGCGTTTCTTCTAACACAAGGTGCTTTGAGGAGAGGTAGGCAAATAACTCAGCCTGGAGTTAACCAGGAAGGCTTCAACCAACATGGCAAAGGAACACTGAAACCAGAGAGGGAAGAGGGCCCTTCAGAAGAAAATAGAAATTACATTTCTTCCAAGACAGTCTAGCCTTTCTTTGTACCAAGTCTTAGGTGATATTTGTCTGCCCACGACTTGGAATAGACCACACCAGACCAAACGGTTCCAAGTGGGTTTATTCAGGAGATAGGGCAAAGGGGGGCGGGGAGAAGAGGAAGAAGACAGGTCAGGGGTTCTGCCTATTCATATGGGCGGTGATGTAGCCTCTTGCAGGTAAGGGTGGGAGGTAGCCAGGTGGATTCTGGGAATGTATGGAGGTTGCCTTGGCAACAATGTGGAGGTCGCCTAGCTGTGATGTCACTGGGTTCGGAGCCTGATACCAACATTATGTCATTCCATAGCCTGTAAATCCCAAAGCAATCAGACTCCACCTGAAACTCCCTATTGTAGCCCAGGCTGGTCTCCTTTATGACAATCTTGTCTTAGCCTCCCAAATGCTGGGATTAAACTTTAAACCTTAAAGTAAAGCAGGGTATGGTGACACACCCTTGTAATCCCAGTATTTGGCAGGTACAGGCAGGAGAGTCAAGAACTCAAGACCAGTCTACTGGCCAGCCTAGAGCACATAGATGCTCCATAACATTTGTTGAATCAATCAATGAACGACAGTGATTATTGAACTGGGGGAGTGGCATGGAGTTGGATGCACTCACTATATGATGGCTCTGGGCAAGGCAAAACTTTACTAGAAGGCTGGAAAGGTTGAGGGAGCAGCTGGAGACCCCTAGCTCAGGCCTTTTATCTCCTGATAACAGTAGGCAAAGGTCATTTATTTAGGGAGTGTTGTGATCAGATCTTAACTTTAAGCATGGCATCTGGGCTCTGGAAAACAAGTTGTGATGTGGGTGGATGTCCTGGGATTACAGACAGAAATAGCTTCATCCAAGCTAGAGGTGGAAGCACCAAGCCAAGTGTCTGCCTAGTGCCCGTTATCCCAGTACTTGGGAGGCCGTAGCAGGAGGGTTGTCTAGGCAGCCAGGGCTACATAGGAAGTATCAGACAGCCAGGGCTACATAATGAGACCCTGTCTCCTAAGACAAAATAGAAGGGGGGCGGAGGGAAGACAGGCAAACAGAGCAACCTTGTAAAACAAACAGTACATAGGTGTTTCTGAGGCAAAGCTGTCTAGAGCTAGGGACTAACTGGATCCCACTTAAGTTTTGGGGGGAGGCAACTGTGGCTGGAACGGCAATGAGGACCCCTTAAGGCCGCATAGAAAGAGGAGTTTTAGATTTGGCAATATTGGCTCTGAGGTGCCTGGGGAAGGCATTAAGTAAGCCCAACCACCACCCAGCTTCTCCTATCTCTCTCTTCTCTTTCCTGTTGTGAGTCCTGAATTCTCCAAGTCCTGAATGCTCCCTACAACTTACTTAATGTGGGGGCACCACGCCAGCAGGCCCCACATTCTCGAAGACACAGGGTTCAGGCTCAGTGGGTCTGGCTGTGACCTCTCCAGGAGGTGGCTCCCTCAGGAAGGCAGGCAGCTGCCGCTGGGCACACACAAGAGCTTCCTGCGCTGCAGCAGGTGCCCGGGCCAGCTGCTCCAACCCTTCAGACTCAGATCAACAGGATGGGCCAGCCCAAGCGGAAGGAAGCCTGCAGGGAGGGACACTCCAGCAGACAGAGGCAGGGGCACCGGGTGGAGGGAGGCAGGAAGAGCTGCCTGGGTTGCTGAGTTGGCGCTCCTCCAGCGGATTCAGAGCTGGCAGTGACAGGAGGCCATTCAGTCATCTTCCCCCCACTCCCACCCCCCACCCAGGGCCTCTCTGGCCCATGGTATTATCATTACGTGTTGCTGGCTGGCTTTAGGTATACGAGAAGGGACCATCAGATAGATGCTGGTAGAGCTGACGGCCTCGTTTACCTCTCCGTGGTGACTAGCAAAGGGCACTTGCTTTATCCTTTTTAGCTCGGCAGGCTTAAAAAGCCCACAGGAGGGCAGTGACTTTTGTCTCATGATCGCCGGACCAAGGGAGAAGATAAAATCTCTAGTTTGCTTTAAGCCCCCGCTATCACTGCCTCCGGCTCCAACAGCTGCTGTGAACCCGCACAAACGGGCAAGGGGGCGGGGCAACAGGGCGCCAACGAGGAGCCAAGAGCTCTCGGACTAAGAGGCTCCAGCCCCAGCCCCGGCTGCTGCACACAGAAGCCTGGCTTCCCTAAGAAGCTCACCTTGCCCCCAGTCCCTGGAGTGGTGGAGGGGCAGGGACAGGAACTCGGTGTCTGACGGGTCAGGAATCCCACCTACAAGCATGCTTTCCTCACCCCATCCCCACTAGCTGTTTCTTGGCAGGGCGTCGGCGAAGACTGTGGTCCCGTGGGTGGGGGGAGGTGGGGTCTACGTTGGAAACAGAACATTGTATTTTAAACTCCAACTACACCAAACTCGAACTCGATTCTGCCACCGGGCACTCGGCCACAACACTAGCCCCACGGTACCGGCTTCCCTAAGTCCCCACACCAACCGCCCAGAAGGACGGGAGGGACGCGCAGAGGCGGGCCCTGCTGCCAGTGCCTGTGCCGCAGATGGGAGGACGAGCCAGCGCCTGCCGCCTGGGCGTGGGCGGTGAGTGCGAGCAGGTGTCTGCTCCGTGACAGGGCTCCCGCCGCCACCACCTCGCCCTGGTTCTCCCCAGTCCTCACGGCTTCGAGTGACAAAACCCGGCAAATGCTCAGAAATGCCGCTCAGTGGTTCACCCGGCTCTCTCGCCTCCACGCAAAACCCACGAGAACCGCGCTTCCAAAGGACGTCTGGTGGCTCGGAGCCACGCTCGCAGCCCCCGCCTCCTGCTCCCGCTCGGGGTCCCGCCCATTCCCTGGCGGGCCCAGACGCTGCGGGCGCGAAGGGGACGGGGCGGAGCGGGCTTCCCTCCCCACCCCCCACGTGGGGCCGGCTCTCCGCAAAGCCTGGTGGCCGCCACCGCGCCTCTCTGCTGTGCCCCGCCGGCGGCGCCGCCCCCGGGCATGGGCGGGGGACTGAAGACTAGGGATGGGCGAGGGGCGTCACCGAGTCAGGTGGTCCCCGGAGTTCCCCGGGGCTGGACCGAGGGAACACGGTGCCTCGGGTTGTGTACACGCTCCACTGACAGAGCTTCTTGCAGCCGGGCAGCCGCTGATCACGCGTGGCCCCTCCAGCCCATTGGCTGAGGCCTCACACACCTTTGCCGCTGATTGGCCGACACCAGGCCCCGCCCTCTACCCCGCCCGCGGCGCGGGGCAGGCAGAGCGGCTACCTGCATGGGGAGGGGGGCAGACAGCGCGGAGCGCGGTGGCGTCGACGTCTAGTGTCTCAGTGCTCCCGTCTGTGGCCAGGCAGCCAGCAGCCCGCAGCCCGCAGCCCGCAGCCAGCCAGCTCGCGACCTGCAGCCAGGCAGCCGACCATGCTTAACTTCGGCGCTTCTCTCCAGCAAGCTTCGGTAAGTTACCTGGGGATGCTGGTCCTTTGCTCCCGCTCAGTGTCGGGGAGCCAGCCGGAGCGCGAAGCATGAGCCCCTAAGTAAGCCACGCCTGAGAACCCAGGCTGCAGCGGGGTCTTGCGAGGGGTTTCCTCCCTGCAGGCTGGGAATATCATCGAGGGCATGTGCAAAAGAGGGCGGGAGAGGAAGCCTGGGACCTGGACCAGAGGAGAGCGATCCTGTTCCCCGGGTGTCCAGGAGACGAGGGGGGCTCTCAGGGAGACCCCAGGAGGCGACTGAGCTGGAGGGGCTGTCTCCCTGGAAGCGTGGTTGAGATGGAGGGGGGAGCCCTGCACCTGGCTCTGGCGGGAGATGCCCCTGTCTGCACCAGGAATGCGACCCGGGGTGACAGGGACTACTCATGGGCTGTCTACCCGAGAGGCGGGCGGCTGCTCGTCGGGGGAGGGGGGATCCTGCCAGGTGGAGACCGCGCGGCTGGGCTAGTCCGGGACTGGGGGAGGGGATGGCCGGCTTCGCGCGGGGTATGGATGGCACGCGGGCTCTCCGGCCGCCAGGGGGGCCGCGGCACCCCCGCAGACGTCGGGAGGGGACTCCCATCCCGGCGGAGGCAGGTGGCTGCCTATAGACTGCTCTTGGCAGGGGGGCAGGGTCCTGCCTTGGAGCCCGACAGCTGGGCGGGGGAGTCGGGACCGCGAGACGCGGGGGCCGCGTGTCGAGGCGGGAACCGTGGGGCCCCGCGCCTGGAGCCCGTGCTGTGGGCGCCGCACGTCTGGGAGCCTGCGGAGACACGGCTTGCGGGGGTTCAGGCTGCCGGAAGCCGCAGCCAGGGATGCCGCGCCTGCGGGAGACGCGGGTGGGCTGAGGTCCCGCGGGCCGAGTGGGCGGAGCGCCCCAGGCTCCGACTGCTTCCCCGGGGCGGCGAGCAGGAGGGCGGCGGTCGGGCTTCCGCGGGGACCCACCTCCACCTCCCGCCGCCGAGGCGGAGGCCAGGGATGGGCGGCGAGCGGGTGCGCCCGGGGAGCTCCTCGTCCCCGAGTGACCCAGCCCCGGCCTCCGCCAGGGGCGGGAACGAGGCCCGGCCCTGCTGTCGGTTCCTAAGGGAACCGCGGCTCGGGGAGGTGGAAGGGGCGGGCGCCTCCGGAGCCGACACCGCCCAGCCCTCGCGCCGCCCGGCGCGCACTGGCGAGCGGTTGGCGGCGGCGCCCGCGGCCCCTCCCCGGCCGGCGGGGGCGGGGGCCCGTGCTCAGGAAGTAGGGGAAAGGTGACGGCGCGGCAATTCCCAGTTCACGTTTCCTGCGCCGCCCGGAGCAGCCGCTGATCACGCTTTGTTCACATGCCTCGCCCCCTCCTCCTCGCGCCCCCACCCTGCGCCGCCCAGCCAATCCGGGCACGGGCCGCAGGCCGGCTGGCCAATGGCAGGGCCGCGGCGCGGGGGACGTGCGCGCGGCGGGCAGTGTTCCCGGTGACTCACCCGCCAGCCTCATTGAGGTTAGGGCGGCCCCATCCGTCGGTCCCCGCCAGCGAGGATCTCCCCCGCCGGCCTCCTGCGCCCCGCCCCCGCCTCCACCCGGCTTCCCTTTCCTGCCTCGCACCAGCTCGTCGCTCCCCTCCCAGCTCCCCCTCCCGGCGCACATTCTTCACCCCTGCCTGCCTGTTTTCCACCCCTCTTTCTTTGAATTGGTGACTATAGGCTTTTTACACTTACAGTCTCCATCCATTGCCGCTTACATAAAGGCGCGAACGGTTATGCAATTACATTGTTAGTGATAGTTCAAGAACGGTGTCTTGTTTTCCCACATTCAACAGGAAGAGAGACATCAAAAAAAAAATCTTTGCCGTTTTATTTATTAGGTTTTCGCTTTGTCTTTTTGAGTGCGCTGGCCCTGAACTTGCTATATAGCTAAAGTTGGCCTTGAGCCTTACGTTCCTGGCTCCCCTGTCTAATTTATGCTTTTCATAATTTTTGCAACCTCTACTTTGACCAGAAGAATTTGGAAGTTCTTTTTAAGAGGAAAGTAGAGATGATAGGTGATTCTTTTGAAATGCAGGTTAAAGAACTTTTAATGTGAGACATGAGGTTGAAGGTGTTGCACACAGCGTGGTCAACCGGTTATCAAGCCATGTTTTAATTAAATTAAAACCAACTTGTACTCAGGGTTTTTTTTTTTTTTTTCCTGCAAATCCCAAGAACATTACATTTTATGCCTGTCTGGTCCCTTAAGGTACAGAAAAGCATTGTGTTGAATAAATCTAGGAAAATCATAGATATGAAGAGATTGAGACTTGACCAAAATAAAATATTTTTCCCTCTTTGTTTTGTGTGTGTATGTTGCATTTTGAGATGCAGCTTCCAATTGCTTGGCCTGCACATTCCTGAGATACATGCATGCCACCATGCCTGGCTGGATTTCTGTGCGTCCACTTATTTTACTTAATTGTCACCATATGTGATGAAGTTACTAATTTCAGACTTTATTTTTTCTCTTTTTTTTTTTTTTTTCTTTTTTTGAGACAGGGTTTCTCTGTGTAGCCCTGGCTGTCCTGGAACTCACTCTGTAGACCAGGCTGGCCTTGAACTCAGAAATCTGCCTGCGTCTGCCTCCCAAGTGCTGGGATTAAAAGCGTGCGCCACCACTACCCAGCTAATTTCAAACTTTAGATAACTTGATTCCACTTTAACCTGGAAGTAGTTTAAGTCAAATTATATTTTAAGACATGGGTCTTAATTCCTTTACTGGCAGTAAGGTGACCTTAAACTTTACATTAAAACAACAAACATTGTACTTCCCTGTCGGGTTTGGATGTAGATAATGGATGAGCTTTAACTTTTGTTTTGTAGGAGGGGAAAATGGAAGTGATTTCTGAGAAGTCCAGAGAGGGAGCACACCCCTGGGACAAGGCTGAGCAGAGTGATTTTGAGGCCGTGGAAGCGCTCATGTCCATGAGCTGCGACTGGAAGTCTCATTTTAAGAAATACCTTGAAAACAGGCCTGTCACGCCAGTGTCTGATACCTCAGAGGAAGATAACTTGCTTCCAGGGACGCCTGACCTTCAGACAATCCCAGCATTTGTGAGTATTTTCAGTGGGTAAAAGTGACAGCATTTCTTAGTGTTTGCATAATGGACCTCTAATTTCTCTCCTTGCTTGTGTTTTGTAGTGTTTGACTCCACCTTACAGCCCCTCTGACTTCGAACCCTCTCAAGGGTCAAATCTGATGGCACCAGCGCCATCTACTGGACACTTCAAATCATTCTCCGATGCCGCCAAGCCTCCCAGCGGGGCTCCCTTCAAAGAGGAGGAAAAGAGTCTTTCAGCTGCTCCTCCCCTCCCTAAGGCTCAAGCCACCAGCGTCATCCGGCACACAGCTGATGCCCAACTGTGTGACCACCAGTCCTGCCCTGTGAAAGCAGCTAGCATCTTCAACTATCAGGACAATTCTTTCCGGAGAAGAACCCACGTGAATGTCGAGGCTACTCGGAAGAACATACCCTGTGCTGCTGTGTCACCAAACAGATCCAAGCCTGAGCCCAACACAGTGGCCAATGGTGATGAAAAGGCTGCGCTGTATGACTTTGCTGTGCCTTCTTCAGAGACAGTCATTTGTAGGTCTCAGCCAGTTCCCACGTCCCCACTGCAGAAGTCAGTACTGGTGTCTTCGCCTACAGTAACCACTGGGGGAGTGCCACCCCTGCCTGTCATCTGCCAGATGGTTCCCCTTCCTGCAAACAACTCTCTTGTTACCACAGTTGTCCCCAGCACTCCACCCAGCCAGCCTCCAGCTGTCTGCTCACCTGTGTTGTTCATGGGCACGCAGGTCCCCAAGGGCACCGTCATGTTCGTGGTACCCCAGCCCGTTGTGCAGAGCCCAAAGTCTCCAGTCGTGAGCCCCAATGGCACCAGACTGTCTCCCATTGCCCCTGCACCTGGATTCTCTCCTTCGGCAGCAAGGGTTACTCCCCAGATTGATTCGTCCAGAGTAAGAAGTCACATCTGTAGCCACCCAGGATGTGGCAAGACTTACTTTAAAAGCTCCCATCTGAAGGCACACGTGAGAACACACACAGGTACTGATCGTGTGAGCTTTGTCTCTGAAATGGGTGTGTATGTGGAGTGTGATTGCGGCCACAAATACAGGGGGAGGTGTTGAGGTGGATGATTCAATATCTGTCCTTGGGCCTGGTGACACACCCTTGTAATCCCAGCACTTGGGAAGTTGAGGCAGAGGAAGGAACACATCTGGTAATACACATAATATGTACAAATTTATTACATTAGTATATTCAGACAGGGTTTCTCTGTGCACATCTGGCTGTCCTGGAACTCACTCTGTAGACCAGGCTGGTCTTGAACTCAGATATCTTCCGGCCTCTGCCTCCCAAGAGCTGGGATTAAAGGTGTGTGCCATTATGCCAAGCATATCTAGTAATACTTTGATAATTTATGAACTGACCAGCTTTCAACTTTAAATTATATCTCTCTAGTGCTAATGTGGTAAAGTATATAGTTTAAAGACTCTGTAAATGTATAGTAACCATCTGGCTTTCCTTGTTTCAGGGGAAAAACCTTTCAGCTGCAGTTGGAAAGGTTGTGAAAGGAGGTTTGCTCGTTCCGATGAACTGTCCAGACACCGGCGAACACACACAGGGGAGAAGAAATTTGCCTGCCCCATGTGTGACCGGCGGTTCATGAGGAGCGACCATTTAACCAAGCACGCCCGGCGCCACCTATCGGCCAAGAAGCTGCCAAACTGGCAAATGGAAGTGAGCAAGTTAAACGACATCGCTCTGCCTCCAACCCCTGCCTCGGCACAGTGACAGCCAGGACACGGAGACTCAGAATAAACTGGTCAGAGTCAGGAGCCAGCGACGGTGTCAAATGCTTCTGCAGGTCTGTGGCCCCTCAACAGGGCCTAAAGCAGAAGCCCCTGGCCTGGGGGAGGCCCAGCCTGGGTCAGATGACAAGAAGTGCTGCAGCCACAGGCAGGTCACAGAAGGGCAGGGTTCATTTCTTACCACATAGAGAGATGAAACGCTTTTATTCCTTGAATAGTTTGGGAGGTTTTGGATGAGGTGAGCACAGCACAGGTTTTGAGTCACATACACATTGGTACTTTGTTTTTGCCGTTTATACTTGAGACCAGCTTTGTAG
This sequence comes from Mastomys natalensis, assembly GCA_021653895.1. Taxonomy (NCBI): domain Eukaryota; kingdom Metazoa; phylum Chordata; class Mammalia; order Rodentia; family Muridae; genus Mastomys; species Mastomys natalensis. Next base: position 20,188 of record JAJTUV010000533.1, read on the forward strand.
TGTGATTCTTTCAAAGCACTGGTTTCAGGAATATAGAGGCTGGAAATTACGGTACAGAAATGGAGCCAGAAATGAGTTTGTGTTACACAAAGATGCATCTTCTCTTAGAGTTATCTTGTTTCTTATTCCTAGTCTTTCCAGTCAACTCCGTGAATGTAGCTAAGTATATCTGAAACTATCATTTTCCCAGTATTGTTGGTATTTGAAGTTGAACAGCTGTACATTGCTAAAGGGGAGCCAAAGGATCGATCGGAACCCTCATTAATTTAATTGCTTGGAAGTGCAGCTAAAATTCTTTTTTGGCATTTTGTTTTGAAAGTTTAGGCATTTTACTCTACTTTAGATTTTTAGTTTGCTTGCAGTTTTTTGTGTAGATTTGAAAATTGTATACCAATGTGTTCTGTAGACTTAAGATACACTGCACTTTGTTTAGAAAAAAATCTGGAGATGAAACAGTTGTAAAGAAGAGATGTCAAGAATTTGAGATAACTCCTTGAGAAAGATGACTTAACGTCATCAGCAAAGGACACTTATGTCAATCACACACTGTGTGTTTCAAAGTAGGAAGGTAGTGACCATTACAGATGGACAATTGTCCTTTTTATTTATAGGAGTTTTTCAGAATGTTGGAGTACCTAGGTAGACAAATTGTTATTGGAACATTCACTTTCAACTTGAGAAGGGTGTTTGTGGTGCCGTTAAGGTCTTACCGCCGCAGTGTCTGGGCATCTGAGAAACTCGGAGACTTTGAAAGTGTCATGATGTGGTCACACCTGCAGTGCTGGGTATCGAATCCAGGGCCTTGCATGTGTTCTGTAAAGGCTCTGTCACTGAACTGTATCCCCACCCGAGAGCAATGACTTGCTAGCAGTATTTCTGTTCTGTTGTAAAGTGAATGGATGATACACTTGATAGTAAAAGGTAAATTATTCAAAATCCACAGTGAAAAACTCACCGTACCTTCCCATTTAAACTGTTTCTGTATCTCGTAGGTTTCTGACATGCAAACTCGAACCCTTGAAAAAAGTTTTCTTAAAAATTATATAAAAAATCACGAGTTACAATTTGCACAATATTTTTGTTGTACTTTATACCTTGTTTACAATAAAGACTTTTCTTTGATATACACAGTGGATTTATTGCATTTGTTAAAACCCAGTCTCCACTTCACCTTCATACCATTCATTCAGATTAGAACCTGAGCCAGGTTTCTTTAAGATGATGTAAGAAGTGTTTGAGTTAACCAGAACACCACAGTGAATTCACCCACAATGAAACTGCTATGGCCAAAGAGAGAAGGCTGACCTATCACCCGGAAGGACTTCTTCAAGTTCTACTCACTCAGAAAGAAGAGCTACCTTAGTTATAACAGACAAGCTGGTACTTACCCCAGTTCACCTCTGGAGAGAAACATTTGTCTAGTCACTTAGACTTGTAAGCAGGGTGTGATTTTTTGTTTTTAAAATAAAGTCAGTATTTTAGTTGGTCCAAAAGTCTCACTGCTCGAGACAAAGACCACTTTTAGCCCCTGATGGAACATCTGGCTCACTTTTTGAGACAGTCTGATAGCTCAGGCTGGAACCTCCAATAGCCCAGTGTCTCCTCAAACTTGCAGCAGGAATGCTTGGATTAGGTCTGCACCACGATTCCAGGTTCAGATAAGCCTTTACTCCGTTTTGTTGCTTGTTTTTCATCCCTGTATGAATCTTATTTGAGAAGCTATTGTGGTATGCTAATTCCTTCATTGTATATTCTTTGGGATTCTATATGGAAGACTAGTTTATCTATTTAGTTACTTCTGTCAGTATGGATTTGTGGAGACATGTCATTCCTTAGGTTATGACAGTTTGGCGACTCATCCCAGGGTGGACCTTGTGAATTCCTGAGTGGTTCACCATTTTGATTGACAAGGATGGGAATTCTATACGGTTCAGCCCGTCCTTTCCGCCCTCCGGAGTAACAGTTGTCAGTGACTGCTCTGAGGAGTGAGAGAGTCTCCTTGTAACAGACTGGCCTTGATCCTGCCCCCCCCCCCTTCTCTCAGCCTATAATTACTGGAGAGTTACTTCCTTTTTGTTTTCTTAGTAGTCTTGTAGCCAGAGCTGGAGCTTTCTCTTCCAGTCCTACCCTGCTACCAGCCTGTCTAACCTGGAGTCTCACAGCCCCTCCTTGGCTTTCTGTCAGTCTCCCCCTGCTAATTAGTCTTTCCCTTCAGAAAAGGGAAACTTGATGGAGGCACCTCTTTTCAAAACACTCGAAAGGCTTCCAGTGCACCCAGGTGAAGCTAGCCGTTCTTTCCTCCTTGTGTAACTTGAGGCCTGTAGTCAAGGCTGGCCTTGAATTCCTGCTCCTGACCTCCACCTGCCACATGCAGAGAGCATTGCTGTGTACCATGGAACTCTGCTTCTTTTGGTTTTCAAAAAACCAAGTAGGTCTTGCTCTGTAGTCCTGGTTGGCTTCAAGTTTGTTGGATTTTTGCTTGAGCTTTTGCCTGGTGGAACTCCAGGTATGAGCTACTGCCTGCAGCAGTACTGTGTAAGAAATATGTGTCACATATGTAATTTAAATTTTCTGCCAGGCTTGGGTCCACCTCTGATTCCAGCATTGGGGAGGGTTACCGAAAATGCAAGGCCAATCTGGTTTACACATCAAGTTCCAGGTGACAGGGACTACATAATGAGACCCTTTCTTAGATTATTTTCTAGTAGAGTCATCAAAAAGAAGTAAAATGAAAATAAAACTAATTTTTAACATCAACCCTGTATATCCAAACTATTTCCACACTGAGTCAATATAGTTGTTAATGATCTGTAGTCCATCTCTTCTGAAGTTACTCTTGGAGCCCCCTCTTACATGCTTGAAGCACATCCTGCTTGGGACCAACCACAGTTCAGGTGCTTGGTAGTCACAGTGGCTGTAGCTAGGTGCTTGGGGCTCTTTGAGGGTCCCCAATGCCTAGTGCCATTAGGCTTCTGCCAGCCCCTCCCCTCCAGTTCCACCCTATCCTGTACCCAGGTCCAAGCTCTGAGCCATATTGCTACTTCATGTGTGGAGAATGTTTTTCCCTGACCTTCTCCCTTGACATTTCCACTCTCATCACAGTCATTACCCTTTACTGAAATTACCTAATATCTCTGGTTTTTTCCTTGACTGTAAGACTCCACGAGGACGAGGAGTCTGAACCTTGTCCTCAGCCTCTAGCATAGCATCTTACACATAGCAGGGCTCAATCACTTTGCTAAAATGAAAGGGAGCCTGTGGAACCGCAGAGGAATAGCTAGGTGTTGCATGACTGCAGGATACAGACAACAGCCACGGGATGCTGAAGCCTGCCCTTTGGGTCCTTGTTGGTTCTTCATTGCACGTTCCAAACTTAAAGAAGACTGATAGAGTTTATTGGTGGAATACTTGTTTAGCCTGAGCCCAGCGTCACAGAACAAAAACAGTCTTGGCACATCTATTATGAGTTTTATTGCTTGTCTTGTTTTAAACAGGGCAGGGATAAGATTTGATAGGGGTGACACATAGGCCCTTCAGGAAGTTAAATTCCTTACCTGGAACTGCTGAGGAATGTCACCTTAATATTCCCTCTAATCTCTCTCATTGCTCTCAGGAAGTGCAGAGAACAATGAGAATGCTCACAGGAAAACTTTGGGCCCGTGCTGGAGGCCACCGTCTTCCCAAAGATGAGTGGGAAGGCTTCCTTCTGCGGGTGTGCTGCAGGCTGTGCTCTAATGCACTAGTACCTAAATCCATCCTGAGGGGAAGGCCGAGGCTGAGGACTCACTAAACATCAGGGCCTCTCCACCGTAGCAAAGGAAGTGTCAGCGAAAGAGTGTGGGTCAGTTTGAGAGACCTGGTGTCCTAGGATTCTCTGGAGAAATCTAACTAATAAAACAAACAACATTTTACACACACACACACACACACACACACACACACACAACTCAGAGAGGTTTATTTATTATAAGGAATTGGTTATAGGGATAAGCTTACAGTTGGCAAGCTGAAATCCTGGAATCATAATGCAGTTCTAGTACAAATGCCAGCAGGCCCAAGACCCACTTACGGGCTTGCTTTGTTATTTTTAGGAAAGGGTCTTATGTAGCCCAGGCTGGTCTTGAGCTTACAATGTAGTATGACTGAACCTCTGATCCTCCTCCTCTCCTCCTTCCCATGTGCTGGGGTTAAGGCTGTACACTATGTGCTGGGTTGCTCAGTGCAGGAGTCTGAGCAAACACTTCGTGTGTAAGCAAGCCCCCCACCAGCTGAGCTGTAGCCTAGTCTCTTGTTTTATTGTGTGAGGAGGTTTCACTCTGTAGCTCAGGTTACCCTGGGACCCACAATCCTCTAGAATGCTGGGATAGAGAGGTGTATGCTACCACCCCCATCTTCAATGTGAATTCGGAGGCAAGGGGAAAATGATCTTACTGCTGATTGAGACCCCACCCACATTAGAGAAGGTAAATCTGCTTTGCTCAATTTATCCAGCTCTGCCTTAGAGATCCATCAGGATATTAGGCCACGGATGGGCATTCTGTGGTCCAACCAATTGATGCACAGAATTAAGCACCATCGCACCTCCACCGTGGATTCCAATTCTGGTTTACACTGATATGTCTTCACTGCTAGAAAAGGTACTTCATAATTCTGAGTCTTGGTGCCCACCTTGATAATGGGGTTAAACACACCTACTCTGTTTCACACCTAGAGCCAGCAGCAAGCTCTGGCTTGTGAGATTTTGTACACAAGAGCCCTTGAATGGCATAGCCCATCTTGTGTTTGTGGTTGCTATTCCAGGGTCGGTGTGTGAGGACACGCAAGTGTCATGAACTCATTAGGATGCCCAAGGGTGCCTGTCTATTCTCCAAGGAAAATTTACCTGGGAGTGGATGCTCACAGAATTCTGGTACCTGGTGTTCTCACAGTCCTACCTTAGATCTAATTATTGGGTGTCCAGTTACAGAAAGCTCACTGTAAGGAGGTCAGTCTAATGGTAAGAGAAACATAGAGCAGAAAGCCATAGACATTTGCCATTGGATTAGAAAGCACAAGTTTGCAGCGGCAATGGTGAGCGCACAGCCTTTAATCCCAGCACTTGGAGCAGAGGCAGGCGATTTCTGAGTTCGAGGCCAGCCTGGTCTCAGAGTGAGTTCCAGGAACCAGGGCCTACACAGAAACCTGTCTCAAAAACCAAAAAAAAAAAAAAAAATAAAAATAAAAAAAAAAAAAAAAAGAAACACAAGTTTGGACAGAGACAGCAAGACACAGCATCCATCAACAATTCATGGTCTACCAGTCCCTTTGCCGGTTCAGTGACCCAAGCACCATGTTAGATTCTGCAAGTAACCAGCGGATCATAACCTCTGCCTAACGCTTACTTCAAAAGAGCTACAAGTGGTAGACAGTTTGCTCTAAACTCTATGTCATGATCCATGGAAATGGACGTACGAGGGACAAAGCATTTTTCCCCAAAGAAATTACTAAGCTCATTACAGGTCACCCCCAATACATGGTTTTGAGTGCAGAACTCCAGATCATACCTCTAGCTTGGTTCATTCTATTAGAAGAGTTAGCGAGCGAGGCTGTGTCTGCTTAACCTCCTACTCTTTCTGGAAATAGAGACTACTGCTTTCCAATGGCACTAGGCAGTGACCTGGCCCCTTGCTCATCAATACATAAGTGACTGTACTCTTGACTTCTTGAAAGATTACTTTCAATTCTAGCTAGCATGGCAAGTCAAATCGTGTTTGGGAAAAGCATGAAATTCTGCAAAGATGGAGTCAGAGAAAATGCAGTTCTAGAGAGTGACAGAAAGATCAGATCCTGTCTCAGAAACAAAGCAAGACAGTCAAATAGAACAGAAATATCACACGAGAAGGAGCCATGACCCGAGAAGTCAATCTTATTTATCTGATTAGATTATCAGAACCTTGAGTATCAATTTCCAAAAGACAACTGATAGCTTTCACAGTCTCACTAAAAGATAACCATGAGCACTTGAGTTTATTGCCAATAAACAAAGAAAACCAGGACGACCTTGTGAAAGAAGCCCTCTAGGGTCACTGCTGGGGATGCTGCCCTCAGTTCATCACAAATCCAAGCAACCAACTCAACCATGTCGTGGCTTTGTTTCTTAGTCTCTAAGTTTCATCCGACCTGTTTTCCAAGATAGAATTAGACTAGGGAACTATGGGAAGGGGCGAGGATATAGCAGAAGGCAGTGTCAGCTGAGATTCTGTAATGCTCTCGCTTACACCCCATAAGGGGGAGGGGGGAGGAGAAAGGGAAGAGGAAGGAGAGGAGGAGGGGGAGAGAAAGAGAGAAAGGAAGCAAAGGAGAGAGGGAGAGATAGAGGGAAAGAGAGAGGGAGAAAGAAAGGAAGGGAGGGAGGGAGAGAGAGAGACAGAGAAGAGAGAGACGACAGACAAGAAAGAGAGAGAGAGAGAGAGGAGGAAAGAGGAAAGGAAAACTGGGGAGGGGACCAGTAAACTTGAAGAGGGCCACCTATATTCCGTGGTGGCTATTACTCTGCTGCAGCTGAGATCAATTATCACGACAGAAACAGCTCCTGTAGTTAGGGTCAATAATCTGGTGTCACTTGAGCGATCGATTGCCAAATCCCAAATATTCTCAGTACAGGGATGGAGTCATACAGTAGCGATTTTTACACCAGGTACTCAAGCAGTCTCCTACACTTATGAGAGAACCAGGCTATGGAAACAAAAGAAGGCTGAATAAATGACCCGTGAGTTCCAGGGTTTCTTATAAACAAGCTGTCTGGGAAGTCCAGCTGCCATGTTGTGAGGAGAAGCAGGCCTGTGTGGAGGTTGGCATGGGGGGCAGGGAGCTTTTGGTAGCAGCTGTCACTTTCATGAGCCATAGGAGAACACCGTGGAAGGATTATCCTTCAGCTTCACTGAGATTTCAGGTGACAGGGTAACTTAGGAACACAAATCACCACCAGTTAAGTGGCAAAGTGCCTGCCTGACAGAGCTGGCAAAGGGCTCAGTCCCAAGAGATGGCACTCAGTTTTGTAAGTTTCCATGCTGACTGGAAATGAGGAGAATATGTTTGTGTGAGTGTGTGAGGGAAGAGTGTGTGTGAGAGTGTGTGTGTGTGTGTGTGAGAGAGAGAGTATTAGTGTGAGAGCATTTGTTAGGTTGTAAGGGAAGAGCATGTGACTGTGTATGAGAGAATGAGACTTTTCGAGGGAGTGTGGGGGAGTCTCAGAGAGAAAGACAGTGTGTGCATATGTGCATGTGTGTCTGTGTGTTCATGCACATGTATATATGTATGTGTGTGTGTGTTTCAGAGAGTGTGTATACGTCTATGCATGTGTGTATGTCTGCATGTAAGTATGTGTGTGTGTGCATGTGTATGTCTGTGCATGTGCATGCATGTATGTGGGCACATGTGTGTTTGTGAGTGTGTGTGAGTGTGTGCGTGTGTGTGTGTGAGTTGTATGTATGTCTGCATGTGTGTGTCTGTGCATGCATGTGTATGTCTGTGTGTATGTGTGTGTCTGCATGTGTGAAGTGTGGTGTGTGTGATGTGTGTGAGTGTGTGCATGGTGTGTGTGTGTGTGTGTGTGTGTGTGTGAGTGTGTGTGTTTCTTGGGTTGCAGCTTTGTTTTTGTTTTAACTTTTGAGGCAGGTCATTCTTAAGTAGCTCACTCTGGTCTCAAACTTGTAAACCCCCTGCCTCAGCTTCTCACGTGGTGGTGTTGCCGTCATGTGCATGATGTCTGACTTAGAGGTATATTTGGAGGAGAATGTTATAGTTTACATATAAAGTGTTTTCCCAAAGTGTTGTGGTCAGGGGTTGCGTACCCAGCTGATGGCGCTGCTTAGGAGATTTGGGAAGCTTTAGAATGTGTGGACCTGGCTGGAAGCAACTTACAGTGGATTCTTGGTGGTATCTTGTCCCAGTCTGTCTGTTTCTTGTCCACCATGAAGTGAACAGTCTCCTCACTGTGCCTGCCACAGATGCTCTGCCTCCAGCTGGACCCAGAAGCTAAGAGACCACGGAACCTCCCACACTGGGAGCCAAGCAAACCCTTCTTCCTTTAACTGGCTCTGCGATTCTTTCAGGTGAGATCCTTGTGTGTTGTCTATTTGTTTGTTTGTTTTGTCTGTAGCTGAGACAGCGTCTCTCATAGTCCAGGTTGGCTTCAAACTCATCACACAGCAGATGACGGTCTTGAACTCTGAATCTTCCTGCTTTCATCTAAGAGCTGAGGTTAGAGGCATATGCCACCACACCCAGTTTAGAATTTTAACCAAACTCTATAAACGTAACTAATGATAAAGCATTTCTGGGACACTGGAAGAACCATTGTTAAGATTTTATTATGAACAATTGTTAAGTTTCAAACCCAGGACAAATGGCTGAGGTGTCTATTTAATCAAATCAGACTTGGCAGCCAGCTTCTCCCAGCATCCCTCAGTCCCTATCTGTTACAGGGTTTGGCTTGAGTAACCCAACTTCTACCCTGAACTCTCCAACCCAGTGGCTGGGCTGCCCTTCCCCCAGAAGCTCTTCCCTGTATAGTCCAGCCATTTTGATTATTATTTTTTGTATCTTTGGCCTCCTGGCTACTGCACCTCCGGTCCCTCTTTCCCCTCAGCCCCCGCCATTGTACGCCCCACCTGTCCACACATGGCCCTGGCTCAGCCTGGTCATGTTCACTCTGGACTCTCCCAGATGTCCCTGTCCCTGCCTCTACCTAGTCTCTCATAAACCTTCTCCACCACACCTAGGAGTAGTCATGTCCTTTCCTTTGTATTTATCTTTTCATTCAAGAACAACAACAATAATAACAACAAAAGAACTCGGCTGAAGCCTAGTGTGGTGACACATGTCTTTAATCCTAGCCCTTGGGAAGCAGACGCAGGAAATCTCTGTGAGTTCTAGGCAGCTGTAAATCACTGTGAGTTCTAGGCCAGCCTGGTCTACATAGCAAGACCCTGGCCAGTCACAAGTACTTAGTAAACCCTGTCTAAAACGAACAAGTAGAATCCCTGAAGTAGATGTCGCAGCACCTGTCAACTCTCAGGAAGTTGAGGGAAGAGGATAATAGCAAGTTTGAGGCCAAATCTTGGGTTCTAGGCCAAACTGGGCTACACCGTGAGATCTCCAACTGGCGAAATAAAGAGCAGGGGATTAAAGCACAGAAGTTTTCTTTCTTGTAGCTCCAGAGGGCAGAAATCTAAAATCAAGGTGTTGGTTTTTCTTACATCTCCCTCCTTGGCTTTAGATGCAATCTTCTCCCTGTATTTTGACAGGATCTTGTCTATATCTGTCTAAGACGCTCTGTCTTAGGGTTTCTATTGCTGCAATGAAGCACTGTGACCAAAATCAAGTCGGGAAGGAAAGTGTTAATTTGGCTTACACTTCCACATTGCTGTTTACCATGAAGAAATCAAAACAGAAACTCAAATAGGGCAGGAACCTGGTGGCAGAAGGAGATAACACAGAGACACAGAGGCCACAGACGCTGTGGAGGGGTGCTGCTTACTGGCTTGCTTCACATGACTTGATCACCTGCCTTCTTATAGAACCCAGGACCACGGCCCAGGGATGGCAACACCGACCACAGGCTGGGCCCTCCCCTGTCTATCAGCTAATTAAGAAAATTCCCCACAGAAGGGTCTTATGGAGGCCTTCTCTCCACTCAGGTTCTTCTCAGATGACTCTAGGAAATGCTAAGTTGACACATAACTGGGTATCATAGCATCCTAATCTTTTTCCTTTAACAAAAGCTATCATATTGAACAGGGACAGTCCCATTAGCCCAATTTAACATTAATTCTTTAAAGACTCTATTTACCAATAAGTCACATTCTAAATAATAGGAATTCTTGGGGTTGGCTCAGTGGTTAGAACACTTACCTAGCACATGTTAAATTTGATCCCAAGTACCTCCCCAAAGCAAAAAGAATTGGAGGGAAGACATAATTCAGTCTATAACATTGGTCAACATATGTGAGTCTATATTGTTTCATCTCAGTACACCAATAACAGCTGTTTTATAAACCAGTCTAAGATCTAGTGTTTATGTAGCAATCTGGGGAGTCAGAATTCTCAAGCATGACACAGCCACTTCATATTCCTTGTGCTGGGCAGAATTGTCCTTCATTATATGTCATGAGCATTATTTGATCTTGTCAACCTGACGGGCTCTGGCATCACCCAGGAGACAAACCTCTGGCCATGTTTATAAGGATGTTTCCAGAAAAGGTTAAGTGACTGGGCAGCACCATCCTGTGAGCTGAGGTCCCTGACTGAATCAAACGGAAAGGAGAAATGGAATACCAGCACCCACCATTGTGTCTAGGCTGGATACAGTGTGACAGCGTCACACTCGGGCACTAAGCTGCAGCTGCTCAACGCCGTGCCCTCCACCGTGGACTGTATGCCCTCAAATCTGAGAGCCAAAACAACCCAGCGTTCCTTAAGCCGCCTCTGTTGGGTGTTTAGTGACAGCGGTGAGAAAGGAACTGATACAGGGTTCCCTTCCTCCTTTAGGCTTATCCTCAGGAAGATGAGTTTGACCTGCCCTGGGCACGAGCCAGATTTGGGGTCTCCTCTTCAAGTGCAACTACATTACATGAGTCACGATTGCCTCTTTTGTTGTACACTGTATTTGGCCTTGTTCGTTTTGATTTTTCTAATTTCTAAATGCTGCTGATTGTTATTGCGTGAATGTGTGTGTACGAGTCACCTGAGTGAGTGAGTGTGTGCCACAGCACACATGCAGAGGATGGAGGCAGCTTTGTGGAAGGGTCGCTCTGAGCATTATGTGGGTCCAGGAACTGAACTTAGGGCTCCAGGCTCATGAAGCAAGTGGTTTTGTCCTCTGAGCCGTCTTGCTGGCCTTCACGTGACTTTTCCTGTGCATCCTCTTCTAAAACTTAAATTTAGTTCAGGAGGAAAATGCAGTGAGATTCTGGTCAGCCTTAGGGGCTGGAGGTGCAGCCCGTTCTTGGTAGCTGTGGTTCTGATTTTGGTGAAGGTTGACTTCAGGAACATTTGCAGCTGCTTTTCTGACTCAAAGTAGCATCGCACTGACCCCTTGTGGCTGGACAGGGTCATGACTCCAGAATGGTCCATGGGTTGTGAACAGATGTGACCCCCCTTTCATAGGGTCACAGTCTGTAACCTCTAATGATAGGTCCTCCAGAGTTCTCTTTGCACAGTCATTGACAGATAATTTCCTGACTCATTGGCCTTAGCTTTGGATCTAGTGTAACAACGGATCTCCAAGAATGAGAACCGTTATAGTTTAAAGCCACTGTGACTTGTGAAATCATTCATTACTGGCATAGACAGATTTGTGTGATGCTCACCGACAGAAATCCCTTTGTCTCAGGAGGCTGCTTCACACTCAGTGGCTTTATTTCCTCCGCCTAAGGAATACTCTTATCTATCAAGAGGTGGTGAGGAAGGTTGGCTTCCAGGATAAAAGGAGCCATCAGCGGGCTTGGTGATACAAGCTGGTAATTATAGCATTTGGGAGGTGACGGAGGTGACGGGGCTCAAACTTATCTTCAGCTGCATGTCAAGCGTGTGGCCAGACTTGCCTTCCTGAGACACAACCTCAAAAAACAAGCAAGAACAATGACTGCTCCCCAAACCAGCCAAACAACGGAAACCGTTTAAACTCTTGTCTTACAATAGTACACCTCAATATCTACATACTTAAGAGTACCAAGATCTCATTGGCTCCTTAATGGAGTAGCTCAGGTGCAAGGTGTTGTAGTGTCCACGTAGTCTACACAGAAAAAGAGGCAAAATCGCCTCCTTCCTGCTCACACACTGCCAGGGGGGGACACAAGCGACAGTTGTAAATCACCATTGCAGCCATTGCAACGGCATGGATGCGACTGACTTAAATCACAGGAGTTTCTGGAATCCATGTCTTCATTCTGGGAATGCACTCTCCCCTAAGAACTCCATGCACCTGAAGCTTCTCATGTGTGGATGAGCTTGGCAGGCTTGCAGACAGCAAGAAATAACGGTGCACAGCTCTCGGAGTGTGGTACCCAGCAGTTCTCACAAAGAGGAGCCCAGCCCAGCCCAAAGAAGCCTGAGGCACAGGCAGGAGGAATAGTACTTCAGGGTCAGTCTGTGGGCTACATAGTTGCAGGCTAGCCTGAACTACTCAGTGAGATCCCGAGACTGCTAAGGGGGTAAAATAGTGTTGTGTGGGTATGTTTATACACATTTGTATGTTTAGGTGCTTGCATATGTGTAGAGAGTGCATGTATGATGTATAGCTTGTGTGTGTGTGTGTGTGTGTTTGTGTGTGTGTACATGTGAAGGCTAGAAGTCAACCTTTGGACATTGTTTTTCATATGTCCTCTTTCTTTCTTTCTTTTTCTTTCTTTCTTTCTTTCTTTCTTTCTTTCTTTCTTTCTTTCTTTTTTGAGATAAGGATGTCGTAGAAGCCCTGGGCTCAACAATTCAGCTAGACTGGCTGACCGTGAGCCTCAGGAACTTAGCTGTCTCTGTCTCCCCAGCCCTGAGATTACAAGCACATGCCACCACATCTGCTTTTTTTTTTAATTAATTTTTAATTTATTTATTTATTTATTTATTTATTATTATTTATTTGCTTAGGGGTCATGCATGTTGGGGTGCTTGGGTGAAGGTCAGAGAACAACTTGTGGGAACCAGTTCTCTCCTCCCACTATGTGATCTCCAGGTATCAGACTCAAGTCCTCAGGCTTGGTGGCAAGCACCTCTATATACTGAGCCATTTTGGTGGCCTCAACACGTGGTTTTATGTGGCCTCTAGGGATCGGACTCATGTTCTTATGCTTGCAAAGCAAACACTCTAGTGACTGAGCTATGCTCTATGCTCTCCCCATGTTTTAAGAAAGGTTTACTGAGGTTGCAAGCACAAGCTTTGGACCTGGGTTTCAAACCCTAATTGTACTACTTAGGTGTGGCTTTGGAGGGGTAGCGTGGAGGATGAGGGTTGAAGGCAGACCACCATGCTCTTGAATCCAGCCTGGGATTCCTCTGACCTCATCTTGAACAAACTGTTCACTTCCTGGAGAGAATGCCAGGTTGTTTTTTCTCAGATATGAAGTGGACACTACACTAATAGTCACTCAGATAAGTTTCTTTAAGAGTGGCTCAATGGGCCACTGCATTCGGGTTGTACTGCAGCTGCAGGTGCTCAATAAATGTTAACTACAAGGGAAGGTGTGACTGTGCACACCTGGATTACACTGGGAAGGGTCACGGAGGACAGCAATCTCAAGTCTGATGCTGACCTGGGCTATAGCAGACTCAAAGTGACTATGCGAGAACTTGTCTTAAAACACGTAAACAAACAAACACATAAATTAATTAATGTTAGCTTATGTTATTCCTTAGAAATTATATTTAGCGGGGCTAGAGAAATGGCTCAGCTGGTTAAGAGCACACACTATTCCTGTTCCTCAGACAACTGTGACTCTGGTCCCAGGAGATCAGACACCTTCCAACACCCATGCAGACAAAACACTCAGACCCACAAAATCAAAAATAAATAAATCGAAGTGTAATTAATACAGTAAATAAAATATCATATAATCATCATCATCATCATTGTGATTGTGAGTGTTGTGTGTGTGTGTGTGCTGTGTGTGTGTACCCAGGACCCGTGGAGGAGGCATGTCTCTCCTGCCCCCTTTGCAGGACTCCCAGGGTTGGAACTCATGTTAGGTTTGCACAGTTAGGTGCCAAGTGCCTCTACTTGCTGAGCCGTGTGCCCACCATACACACTGTCTGAGCACTCAGCTCCCTCTCCACCGTAACCATGTCTGTCCATGTGGAGAAACTCACTTACTTCATCTGGAAGTCGCTCCTTCCTCTCCACTGTCCCCTTTTAATTTTGCCTGTTGTGAGTTTCCATTTCAGGGCAGCAAAACCAAAAGGGCTAATCCTGAAACCAGCCAGAAAAAACCTGTGGAAACTTGTATAAGTTTGTAAAGGCTGCCAAGTAAAGAACCACAGACTTGCTCCTCAGGTCACTGACAGAACGGTGTGAACGAGCTGAAGGACCCCAGGGAGGCTTGCTGACCTGAATCTCCTCCATATTAGCTAATGGGCAAAGCTGCCTGTGACAGAGCCACCAGCTGAGGCCTTGCCCTCACCTGTCTGTCTGTCTGTACTCATGGGCACACACTGTCTGCACTCATGGGCACACACTGTCTGCACTCATGGGCACACACTGTCTGCACTCATGGGCACACACTGTCTGCACTCATGGGCACACACTGTCTCACGGACACTGTCTGCACTCATGGGCACACAGTCTGTCTGTACTCACGGGCCCCTCCAACTCACCTAGGTGACCACTGTCTCAGTCAATGCTCACAATTCTGCACGCAGTGGAAGCACAGTCCCACGTCTGTCCAGGGACCCTAAACCATGTAGCACACGAACACACTTTGCTTTGGAGACTGGGGTTTTGGAAAATGACATAAGAGAGAGATCTGAAATACATGTGAAAACATTGCTATGAATTTTGCATTCACTCAGTTGTACAGTTGCATTTGGTCTCACTCTGCAGAGGCACTGGTTGCAAGTCCAAAGTGTTCATACACATAAAATAAAAATAAATAAATCTTTAAAAGACTGGAGCCCCTGAAATTTTAGAATCTTCAAGTCCTGGACATAGTCCCCTGTGGATATAAGAGCAGCCGCTCAGGTAACGGGATGATAGTAGAGCAGTTCTAGGCAACTGGATCATTAGTGATTTTGTTGTTGGTTGGTTGGTTGGTTGGTTGGTTGTTGTTGGTTTTGTTTTTTGAGACAGGGTTTCTCTGTATAGCCCTGGCTGTCCTGGAACTCGATCTGTAGACCAGGCTGGCCAACTCAGAAATCCGCCTGCCTCTGCCTCCCAAGTGCTGGGATTAAAGGCGTGTGCCACCACTGCCGGCTAGTGATTTTTTTTTTTTCATACAGTATTTTCTTGGATTTTCAATTTTGTGTGTAAACATGAACATGAACGTTTATAATTAGAAGAGAGCTGCAAGTTGATTTTCAGGAGAATATCACTAAGCAGAAGAGAAATGTCCAAAAGGTCTCAGACCACACATGAAGGAGGACAACCAATCCAGTAGATGGTTGGTTGTCAGGACTCAAATCTTCCCACATCTCATTCTGTGTGGGCTTTAGCCGAGCCACGTGGGTTCCCCATTGTGTTCCATAATTGTACTCGTGATACCCCCCTCAACTCAAGGAGCACCTACAGAGAAACAGGCTGCAGGGCCAGTATAGGCTCGGAGAGGTAGGGAGCACAGTAGATATAAATGTCCTGCACCGCCTGGGTACAGTAAGAGGCAGGGCCATTTGGATCCTGAGCATTGGCAATGCAATGGTGTTATCATCCAAGCTGGACAACAGCAGTAAACAGACTGCTTTCATCTGAGGCCTGAGATGTTTTTCATCTAAGGCATCTTGGGTATGAGAAAGGAAAGCTCAAACTTGAAGGGGTTTAAAGACAAGAGAGGACTGTGGTGAATAAATGGTAGTGTTTGTTGGTTTGTGACAAGGTCCATGCAGCTCAGGCTAGTCTCGAACTCATTCTGTAGTCGAGGGTGACTTTGAACTTCTAATCTTCCTGCCTGATCCCAAATGCTGGATTATAGATATGTGCCACCACATCTGAATTTATGTGGTGCTGAGGATCGAACCCAGGACTTCCTGCATGTCAGGAAAGCAATCTGCCAACTGAGCTACATCTCCAGCTTTTAAAAGTGGTTTTTAAAAAAGATACCAAAGGCTGCTGCTCAGTGGTAGAGTGCTGACACAGTGTGGGCTCTAGCCCTGGTTTGATCCTCCAGCACTAAAACACACACACACACACACACACACACACACAACACACACACACACACACAAAAACCTTAAAAACAAAATTGGGGCAAAATCTAAAATTAGTATGAGTGGAGTAAGAGTATAGCTTTGAGTAGATTCTTGCCCAGCTATCCATGAGGCCCTGGGTTCCCTCAAGAGCCCTGAGGAGAAAGCTAGCACAGTACAAAAGAAGGAAAGAAGGAAGGAAGGAAGGAAGAAGGAAGAAGGGAAGGAAGGAGGGAGGGAAGGAAGGAGGAGAGAGGGAAGAGGAGGGGAAGAGGGAGGGAAGGAGGGAGGGAGGGAGGGAGGAGGGAGGGGGGAGGGAGGGAGAAGTCAGCATGAGAGGGTGCCAGCAACCTTCCAGGCAGTGGGCTCTGGGCCTTGGTATGTCTTTTATTTTGGTGGGTCAGCTAAGAGTATCTCCTGTGCAGTTTGGGTGACAGACTTGAGGGATGCAAGGAGTGACCATCATGCTTTTCCTGACAGTGTCCACTTTCTTAGCTAAAAAATAAAATCCCTCCTTTTTTCAGACCATAAAATTTGGTGAGGCCTGCAGAGTGTGAGCACCCACTCTGGTCAGTCTGTGTGCTTAGTAAAATGTATGGCACACTGAATCCCTGGATTGCTCTGGAAGACTCTGGGGTGGGCTTTGAAGATGCCTTCAGGAGGGGTTGTAGGACCCATCACATTTGAGGACCTGGAGCCTTCTCCCAAGTCCATGCACGGTCTGGGCAAAGGCATCCATTTAGAATGTGGTCCTGGTGCAGACTCCGCCACTCAGGACTGTAACCTCGAACCCTTCTTCTGCCTTGCTCCACTGTCATTGTAGTAATAATATTCATATGTCTGGCAAGGCCATAGCGGGTGAAATGACTTGACAGAAATAAGGGAAATGAAAGCAAGCTGAAAACTAACCCATGCTTTTTTGAGGCAGTGGGATTATGCAGATTTCTGAGAAGGTCAGTATTCTAGGAGACTCAGCAAGTGTTTAAAGGAAACTTGGGAAGGGAAGATCAGAAGGGGGAAGGGGGCAAGAACAGGGTCATACCTCTATGACTTAGTTGAACTAGCCCTGGAAGGGCCATGTCACTTCTGGTGAGGGTTACATGATGGCTTCTTGTGGTGGTGTTGGGGTTACACTGCCCAGGCTCCGTGACCTCCCTTGGCCTGTTTCTCAGATCTAGCCTCCTGGTGAGAAAGGATGCAGCTGTTGACAAGTCTGAAGTCTGTCTACACCGGGCAGATTCCAGTCCCAAGTGCCAAGCTGTATTGGTTTGGCTGTCTAGGAGAGCGAGGCATCTGCTGCTGGGTGATCTTGGTGGACTGTGTACAGTCATCCAGATAGTATAGATATGACAGAGCTTGCCTGGGAAGACCCCACGAAAGGTGCCAGAGGCCTGATGGGGCGAGCAAGTCTGAGCCCTTCAGGAAGCTCTGTTCTGTGGGCCATCTTCCCACAAATGTAGTGGTATTCATTAATCCAGGCGAGGCCAACCTGGATACATTTCAACTTGCTCACCCGACCTTGGCAAATAATTTTGAATAGCCTGGCATGGAGGCACAGACCTATAACTCAGCACTTAGAAGGTGGGGCACAGGATCAGAGGTCAAAGCCATTCTTTGATACATAGGTTATTTGAGGCCAGCCTAGGCTACTTGAGACTCTTCCTCAAAAACATTAACAACAGTAAAGAAACAACATTGTACCATGGTGGGGAATGGTGGTACATGTCTATAATTTTAGCACCTAGGAAGCAGAGGCAGGAAGATTAGTAACTCAAGACCAGCTTGGGCTGCATGAGACTCTCAAAACAACACAAGTACATAGATTTCCTTTCTGGACAAGCATCTGGACAGAACGAGAGTAGGAACAAGAGCTGGTATCATTTTTGAAACCATTTCATGGCACTCAAGCAGGCCTTGAACTTCTGATTTACATTCAGCTCCCACGTGCAGGTTTACATGGTGCTGTGACCTAATCTAGGGTTCTGTGAGTACCAGGCAAGTGTCCTACCAACTACATTCTATCTCCAGCCCTTGAATTGATATTGGTATTCCCTGTTCAGATTAGTACTATTCACAATAACCAAAAGGTAAAGCCGTCTGAAAGTCCATCAAAAGAATTGTAAGTTAAAGGTGTCAAAGGCTAGTGAGATGTCTCAGAGGGCAAAAGCATGATGACCTGAGGTTAGCCCTCTGGAATCACTGCCACAGTGGAAAGACTGACTTCCAGAGCTGACGTCAATCCCACAACATACACACCACATACACACACACATACACACACACATACACAGAGGCCATGGCATGTTTGCACTCACAGATTCACACATATATCACATATGCACATAATCAGCAATAACTAAGCAAAATTTTAAATAAAAAATGTGGCATATAACCAAAGTTATGTCATTCAGCCTTCAGGAGGAAGGGACCTGTGACACATGTTACAGTATGGATAAAGCATGACAACATTACGCCAGGTGACATAAACTCAGTCTGATCTCACGTCTATAGGATGCCACCAGTGGATGAGTTTATCGAGAAAGTAGGGTGGCCACTACAGGGGACCATGGGGACGGGAAAAGGTTGGATGGGTAGCTCAGCTGGTAGAATGCTTTTCGGTTCTGAGTTCAAGTCTCAGAACCAGGAGGGAAAAAATACAGACAGGAGAAAGGAGACCTCATGTTAAATGAAAATAAACATTAATATGGAGACTGGAAGAGTGGAAATGGAGGGCTGGAGAGATGGCTCAGTGGTTAAGAACACTGACTGCTCTTCCAGAGGTCCTGAGTTCAATTCCCAGCAACCACATGTTGGCTCACAACCATCAGTAATGGGATCCAATGTCCTCCTCTGGTGTGACTGAAGACAGCTACAATGTATTTATATATGAGATAAATCTTTCAAAATGAGAGGTGGAAATAAGATATATTTTTTAAAAGTGGAAATGGATAGCGAGTCTCGGGTCACCATGGATGCTTGAGGCTGCAGAAACTGTGCACTCAGAAGTTTATGCCAGGCATGATGTGTGCAACACTGGGGGAGCTGAGACAATCTGGGAGTCCAAGGCCAGCCTGGGTAATATGAACTCTTTTCTCAAAACAAAACAAAACCCCAAGCCACCAAACACCTAAAGAATAACTAAATTTTAAAACATTAACATGGTGGCATTTGTACTGTGGTTATTTCACTCCGAAATTTAAAGAATAAAAGCACAATATCTAAGAGACTATATGTTTTAAAGCATCAGCACAGAGCAGCCCTTAGTGCTGGGCATGGAGTTTCCACAGTACAGCTCCTGAGAAACTGGGTTCCTACGAGGAGACCATATAGGTGTGAGACGTCACCTTAGATGCTTCCTGGAGCTGAGGGCCACAGGCTCCAACCTCATTCACAGGAAAGAGAAAGTAATGTGAGCTGAAAACAAGAAGGAAATGTTTGTGGCTTTTGTCTACCAGTGTATGCTTTCTTCCTACAGCTGCTCAAAAAACCCTAATAATTACCAAAGACCGGTCTCCCTGACATCAGGGTCGAAGTCCTGTCATGGTCACTGAGGCCCTGGCAATAGGACAGGAGATGGCATCTTGCTGAAATCAAGGAGATGCCTGTCAGTGGCTGTGGGGCTCAGCATCCCCTCTCCTGAAGACCAGTGAGCTGGGACGTCATCTTCCCTTCTGGTCCACCCATCTGGTTGTGACAGGAAACACCAATGTTTTGAACCCAATGTGGTGGGTGTGAAGATAACGTCTTAGAATCTCCCTCCATGCCTGGTAGGTGCTGAGAATCTGAACCCAAGTCCAACAAGCCAGGCAAGGGCTCTATTTCTTAAATGCTTGGTTTTAAACAAAATCTCAATTGTTAGATTTTTTTAACAATGAAGAGTTGAGAGCCAGATGCTGGAGTGAAAGCCTGTTTAACTCAGAGAGACAGAGAAAGAGGCCTTTCTTCACAGCTGACGTCTCAAAAGGCAACTCTCCTTCTCGATGCCATCTCAAAAGCCCCTCAAACTGAATGTCCCTCAACTCTACTTCCTGTGGTCTCTCTATTCATCCTCCCATCTTCCTCTTATTCTGTTTTTTTTTTTCCTATGTCCATTTCCTGTCAACAGGTTGCTTGCTCTGCCTCTTGACCTATGGTTGACTTAATTTAATCTTGTTTACAATAAACAGCTCTTAGATTAAAGGGGGTTTCTAGGGTTGAGCCACACCACAGCAGAAACAGGTTTTTTCCAGTAAACAATACAATCTTGGGGTTCACAGTGTGACCAGCTATCCTGCAACAGCTGTCCCATAGACTACCTGTCAGACATGTGACCACCCTAAAAGGGTCGGTGATCAGAGAGCCAAATGATGCTGGAACAGTGTCCCAACCACTAAGATCTGAATTCTTGGAGAAAAATCCCCTCTACAGGGAGAGAGGATATCTTCACCCAAGTGAGGCAAGATGGAGAAGAGCCAAGGGGCTGAGCACCAGACAGAGATTATGGTTAGACTCCTTGAGAGGACACAAAGCTATTCTTTCCTTCTTGAGCTGCATCTGAGATAAAATGGCCACTCAAGGTTTTGCTTCCTCCCAAAGACAACATGCTTAAATGTCTGTCCTGTGGGCAGCCATTTTTGCTGCTGTTGTCTATAGTTCACACCTCAGTGGATCAAGGTGCTTGTGAGCCACGGAATGATCCAGCAGCACCCTTAGGAGAGGGACCTGTTATGAATTGAATCTTAGCAGTTCCTGAAGGCTCTTGTGTTTAAGGTTTGGTCCCCAGATGACAGAGCTATTGAGAGGCAGTAGAGCCTTCAAGGGGTGGGCCTATTGTTAAGAAGCCAGTGGGCGCACCCATGTGTGCATGCATTAGGTGTGTGTGTGTGTGTGTGTGTGTGTGTGTTGTCCTTCTTTCAGGTCACAGTGAGGTGAGCAGGTTTCTCCAACTGTGGTCCCTACCACAGACTGGAAGAGGTGATCCTGAGTGGCCACGGGCAGAATGTTCTGAAATGGAGCCCAAATCTCCTGTCCCTTGTGTGACTTTTCTCAGCTTTGTGTCACAGGTAACAGGAAGCTGCACAAAAGCTCCTCTCCCAGCTGGCATTGGGATCCCTTGGGCTTTCTGCAGATTCTGTCACCTGAGTTGTGCCCACAGGCAAGCAAAGGCATCTCTGGGATGGGTGGAAGCCCTGGTAATTGTTTTTCTGAAGTTCTCTAGGGGGTCTTCAGTGTGCAAATGGCGTTGAAGGACCACCGCACTGCAGCTTCAAGGTGACAGTCAGTGTGCTTGTCACTGGAGTTGGTGCTCCATCTTATTTAGGCCATCTATGTTCTTATGCACACTTTCATGTCACTGTAGCAATGTCACGTGACTCCCATTCTACAGTAGATGGTCAGAAAATAGCATCTTGATGTGACTCACATTCCAGGCCAAAATTTGCAACAATGACATCCAATCAGCAGAGTGGCAAACGTGGTTCCATGTCCGAAGTGGCCGTGCTTAGGGCATCGTTGGAACCCTAAGCTCCAAAGTGTCATCTGTGTCAGAAGGGAGCTTCAGGAGTAGCCAAGATGCAGAGGCATTTTGTCCTGTCTTGTTTATTTGTTTTGAGACAGGGTCTTGCTTTGCAACCAAGCGGAGAGTCCTCAATATCCATTACAATGCCAGCGTGCATTGTAACTAGATCTCTGAATCAGAAATCAGCATCTGAATACACAGAGCCTAAGACCAACCCACAACAGCTGTCATGCTCCGCTCAGAGGAATTGTTACTTTAAATAGGTCACAAATATAAGAGCCTACCTGCAAGGTCTGCCAAAGATGACATTCGGTTTCTGTGATGCAGACACTGCCTGTATGTTTAGTTTGGGTGGCAATAAATACTCAAGTCTTGCTGGGTTTAAGTTCTGATGTCATTGTCTTAGGGTTTTACCGCTGTGAACAGACACCATGACCAAGGCAAGTCTTATAAATGACAAATAGAAACCATCACAGTCATCTTGTAGTGTAAGTTCACAGAATTTCTTAGTGTTTTGTCGTTCAATAAGAATATATTTATTTATGTAATCTATATATTAATTTGCAAGCATATATGTATATACACACTTTGGTTCTTCATGTTTTTCTGTTTTTTTTTGTTTGTTTTTTTGTTTTTTGAGACAGGGTTTCTCTATGTAGCCCAGGCTGTCCTGGATCTCACTCTGTAGACCAGGCTGGCCTCGAACTCAGAAATCCACCTGCCTCTGCCTCCCAAGTGCTGGGATTAAAGGCGTGCACCACCACCCCCGGCCTTCTTCATGTTTTTCTAAGACATTGCTCATACAAGGTGTCAGCTTACAAGCCATGCCACTAGGCTTCTCGTAGGGACCTAGCAACTGCTTACATCATCACCTCCCTCCATTACCTGCCGCCAGGTGCAGGTGATGCAGCAGGTGGCATATAAAAAGGATTGCTTGCTACCCCAAGTATTATGGTGCTCTCTCTATCTCCCCATCCCTCCCTCCTTCTCTCTCTATCTGCCTCTCCTCCTCCCTCCCTCCCTCCCTCCTCCCTCCCTCCCTCCTTGCTCTCTCTCTCTCTCTCGTCTCTCTCTCTCTCTCTGTGTCCCCTGTCCCCCTCCCCTGCCCTCATGACACTGCCTCCCCCATCTGTCTGCCTCTACCCCTTCTCCAGGCCCTCACTCCCTTCCTTTCCCAGATAAACCTCCCTACACCATGTCTGTCTTCATATCCTTTGTTTGGGGTTTTGTTTTTGTGTTGGGGATTGAGCCACCACTCTTCTGACCTGTATTTGTTTAATGACTATCAAGCACTAAAAAGACTAAGCACGGCAGTATCCAAGTGCAGGATTCAGGGAAGGACCCTGCAGTGTCCCAGCTTTCTAACACCCAGCCTGCCACATGCTGCTTTCTTGGAAGCCTCTGAGCATCTCATGTGGTCAAGGAATCTTAGTGGTAGGATGTCTCTCAAATGCAGTATGCGTTCTGTTTAACTTTCCACTCTCCAAATGAGCAGAGAGCTGAAGGGTGTGTTCAGCTGCTGACTTGTGTGTCTGGGGAAACAGCCTGGGGCAGAGAACTTCACTGTGTGAACCTTGTCGTCCAACAATCCCCGAAGGCCCCTCAACACTGTGCCATTCCTAGGGTATCCATTAGAATGTTTTTTCTCTTTCTTTTGATAAGGACTTCACTAGGACAGTGGTTCTCAACCTGTGGGTTGTGACCCCTTTAAGTGGCGAGTGATTTTTTTCATAAGGGTCACCTAAGACTATCAGAAAACACAGATATTTACATTACAGTTTGTTACGGTTAATATTTAATACAGCGGCACCCAAATTGGCTTGTTGTTACGGGGCCCGCCATGTTCCCTACTAGCCAAGGACTGGGCCATGAGCCACCACATGTTCTCACCACTGCTGTGGCTCAGGCCAGCCAGAAGCACTGGCCCTGCCACCCACGAGACGCCAGCATGGGAGATGGCTCTGCCAATCTTCCACGCTGTCTCCAAAGGCTGGGCTGAGCCCAGACCATCCTGCCATCCACATAGTACCCGGTAGAAATGAGACTCTAATGCTTAAAGATGATTATCCAATAGCTTTATATGCTATTGGATAATGCTCAATTAACAAGATGCCCACACAATTGGAGGTGTTACCCAATTAACTAACCCAGATATAACTTGTTACCCAGGACTGCTCTTGATACGTGTGTAGCCATCCATGGCTCCTACATTTCTGCCTCCTTAGCTCCTACTCTTCCTTCTCCTCTTCCTCTCCTTACTCCTCCCACATTAGCTCCTCCCCAAATTACCAAGTTTATTGTAAATTTTGCAGGGAAAATATCCCGCTACAATGGTTCATAACTGTGTCAAAATTAGTTATGAACTAGCAATGAAAATAATTTTATGGTTGAAGGTCAAGGTAACAAGAAGAACTAGCGTTAAAGGGTCTCGGCATTAGGAAGGTTGAGAACCACAGCTCTAGGGCAAAACAAACACCACTCCTCCTACTCCACCCACTCCTACCCACACCCCACTCCCCACCCCACCCTCTCTACTCAGAAAATTCACATCAAGTCCCCAGGACCTAGCACCGGGCTCTTGGCCTGTTTTGGGACTGGCTTTAGTCCAGCCCAGCAGTGTGTGTTACAGTCTGTGAGAAATCAGTTGTGTACAAAACCCAGGGTTTGGGATCTGGATATGAGCTTCTCAGATTACAGAGCTGTACAGTCAGCTCGGGCAGCTCAGGGACAGACAGCATGCTCAGGGAGCCTGAGGCACTGGGTTCAATTCCTAGCAAGGACACTAACTGTGCCCACTGAGCAATCTCCCCAGCCCAGACCTTTCATTTCTGAGGTCACAATCATTCTCTTCCCAGTGCTGGGAGGAGGACCTAAAGCTTCATGCTTACTGGACAAACATCCCACCACCGAGCTACATTTCCCCAGCCCAGGCCAAAGCATATCTGCAATGTCTTTCTCTTGGAAACACACCAACAGGATGCTTACAAGTTTGGGAGCATGCTCTCTGCTCACTAGCTCTTCCCTTGGTAAGGTTAGTTAATGTTTGGTAGACCAATATCACAAGGTTTTCAATGTAAACTGAGGGTGTCACCATAGTGATTTGACACATTTGACACCATTCATCACAAGTGAGCCAGGTGGTATCTTATTTCAACAACTTCTAAATGTGAAGTGCACATGAAACACAGACGCAGACAATGTGGCTAATGCCCACCATTCTACCTCTTCAGTGGTTAAGGAGGCCATTCCTCAGTGTGGCTCCCTGTGGTACCTTCGAGGGTCCCAGTCACTGCTGTGTATCTATGGTGTAGCTAACCTCCCTGCAGGAGGGGCCCTTCCTTCCCTCTCAGGTCGCCCTCTCCTAGGAGTAAAGTCAGAGTGAATGATTCACACCAGTCTCCTGACTGGTGTCCACAGTAGCACCAGACATTCAGAATGGTGGAGCGGGCACCGCGCTGTGCTAACGTCTGTAGTCTTTCCTTCCTTTCTGCTCCAAGAGCATCCATGGAACCCGGGCCTGGGCTCTCTGCACAACTACCCCCAAACAGAGAGGGCACAGCTCTAGGTCCCTTTGAGATGCCACAGGACAGTTTAGGATGAGGCAGGAAAGCCTTTTATTTTGGTTTTTTTGAGACAGGGTTTCTCTGTGTAGCCCGGCTGTCCTGGAACTCACCTCTGTAGACCAGCTGGCCTCGCAACTCAGAAACCGCCTGCCTCTGCCTCCCAAGTGCTGGGATTAAAGGCTGTTTCACCACCGCCGTCCGAGGCAGGAAAGCCTTTTATATCCCTTGGTGTTCAAGAGACTAGAATGAGCCTTTGATGGACGTGGACACTGTGCCTCTGAGGAGAAGAGCTGTCTGAATGGAGAAAGCATCGCCAAGGGACAAAACACCGTCTTCTCATGAGAACATTGGAGCCTCAAGCCTTTGAAAATCTTCTGGACTTTTGGTTATCTATATCTATATCTTTTGGAGACCTTTCTTTAAAAAATTGTTCGTGTGTGTGTGTGTGTGTGTGTGGTGGTATGTATGCATGTGTGTTCACATGTGTGTCCAGGTGGGCATGCACAGATATACGTAGAGCTCAGGGATTGATGTTGGGTGTCTCCCTGGATTCCTCTTCATCTTATATGTTGAAGCAAGGCCTCTCGCTTGAATTCAAAGCTTGCCAATTTGGCTAGTCTAACTAGCCATCTTGCTCCTAGGAATCCTGTTTCTACCTCCCAGGACTGAGATACCCAGCCAGTGTTCTCATGGATGCTAAGGACCCAAACTTTGGTCCTCACGTTTGAATGTGAAGTGCTTTACCCACTGAGCCATTTATTTATTTTTCTTTTGTTTGTTAAGAAGCCGTGCTGGCTAGTTTTAATATCAACTTGAAACAGGGTAGACTCATTTGGGAAGAGGAAAACTCAAATGAGATTAATGTCCCCTGCCAGATTGGCCTGTGGCAAGCCTGGGCATTTTCTTGATTAATGATGGGTATGAGTGGGCCCATCTTATGGAGGGCAGTACCGCCCCAGGGCTGGCAGTCCTGGCTTCTATAAGAAATCATGCTGAGCAAGCTATGAGGAGAAAGCCAGTAAGCAGCGTTCTTCTGTTGCCTCTGCATCAGCTCCTGCCTCCAGGTTGATGCCTTGAGTTCCTGCTCTGACTTCCTGGCATGATGGACTACAAGCCGCAAGAGGAAACAAACCCTTTCCTTCCCCAAGCTGCTTTTGGTCATGACGTTTTATCACAGCAACAGAAACCCTAGCTAGGACACTCAGTTTGAGGGGTACTCACTGAATGGTTGATTGGATAAGTGAGTGAATGAATAACTTGGACACACAATACAGACAAGGACCAAACAGAGGCTGGGTGTGTGACTGCAGAGCTTGGGAGGTCGAGGCAGGAACGCCAGGAGTTCAGGGCCAGTCTCATTTTGTACATCAAGTACCAAGCCAGCTTGAACTGTATGAAACTAGTCTCAAAATGAAACACAATTTACTTTTAAATTAAATAAACTTTAAAAATAAGTTAAACAATAAGGAGCACAAAGATCTTCTAATTTTTTAAAAAGCTTTTCCTTGTTCCTTCTTATTTGAATACGGTGGCACGGGAATATAATGATTGCAATACAGCAGCCATATTTGGACAGCGAGTGTATTAGTTTTCTAGGCTGCTGTAGTAAATGATCACAGACTCAATGGCTTCGAAGAAAACTTTGGTCTCTCACTGTTCCAAAGGTCAGAAGTCTGAGCTCTAGGGGCCAGCAGGACTGGTTCCCTGGAGGCTCTGAGGGAGAATCCTTTGCATAGCTGGCTCCTGGCCTCTGGCAGCTGGCAGCCATCAAGGCCTTTCCTGGTTTGCAGACACATCAATCTCCTCTGTCAACACATCTCTCTTCCTGTTTCTTCCCTCTGCCCACGTTTGGTGCTGGAGATCAGATCCAGAGCATGCGAAGCACACACTCTACCGTGAGCTGCTACCCTTCATGCTGTTCAACCCAGGGTGTCCTTGAACTCACCATCCTCCTGCCTCTACTTACTGCATTATATTGCTATGCCTAGCTTTAGTTGGTTGGTTGGTTTTGTTGTTGCTGCTGCTGCTAGGATTTTATTTTGGGCTGGCATGTATTCCTTGTATGGGTTACTGTGTTCTTCATGATATTTTAGTACATGCCTATAGCACTCGCTGATTGAGTTCTGACTGCCTTTAGACACCTCTTCCCTCTTATTTTTTTTTTGACTGTCCTAAATTGTTTATTGGATATGCATTTTACAAACAGCAGTGTATTAGCGGTAATGGTGGAGCTGGAGAGTATTGTGCCTTCTCCAGGCTGCACGGGGAGAACCACCAATAGTGTGGTGGAACCTGTGGCTCTTTCGGCCAGCAGATGTCAGCCCATGCAGCTCTCTGAGCTTGTGGATGGTTTGGTGATTCACTGGGTGTCAGGATTTCTTCTGATAGCTTTATGGAATGGATCAATGAAGATAGCCTCAAAAAATTTATATGTGGAATCTTCACCAACCCAGTAGGAATTCAGGGCTCTCAGAGCCCCACAATGGCGCTCTCTCTCCTCAGCAACAGACTGAAGGCGTCGGGCAAATTTCAGCTGGTTAACACCATGGTGGACAGGCTTCTGTAAGTTGCACCCTTAGGAACCGGGCTCCTGCGACCACCACGGTGGACACGAATCCTGTAAATGACATAACCTTGCTTAGCCTTGTATCCCTCTTCGCGCTTTATCAGGCCGGGTGGAGCGGGGAGCCCTGTGCAGCGCAGAGCTGGCGGTATCGCCAACAGGGACCCTCAGAAGAAAACGCATCACGTCGTACTGCTTCTTCCTCATAGCTCCTGGATATTTGTATGCACCCATGTTGGCTCACCTGATGGCTGCCGCCAGAGGAAAGGTGTTCTTCCGCCTTATTTTAAGTGAATATAACTTTATGATTTGATTGTCTTCACAGCAAAAGCAGTTAGAACTGGATCTCTGGCTTCTCTTTTCTAATCTCCACCAAGTTCAAATGCTCAACTCTTTATCTTTCCTGTTTCATAAGAATTTTTAAGATACATTTTAAACTGAACTAGAATTATATCACTTCCCCTTCCTTCCCTCCCTCGAGCCCCTCCCAGATACCCTTCCTCGACCACTTTCCATGCCTCCCCCAGGTGGATAGCCTCTTTTTCTTTATAATTGTTACATACATATGTTTGTGTGTACGTGTATGACCAATTCTATATAAATACAGCTAGTGGAGTCTGGTTTTGTTGGTGTGTATATGATTTCAGGGCTGATCGATTTGCATAGGACTCCGACCCCTAGGGAAGGCTAATTCCCTTCTCCTAGTAACTGTTAATTGTCTGTAGCTCTTTGTCTAGGGCTGGGGACCCTTGAAATTTTCTCCTTTCACATTAACATGCCCATTGATCTGGCCTTCTTCACGCAGCCATTTCTAGACCTTCTGTTTGCAGCAGATTGTCTGATTTTCTGGCTCCTAAAACTCTTCTACTGCATCTACTGCCTGCATCTGCCCATCTTCTGCAATGTCCCCCAAGGCACCGATGCAGCTGCTCTGATGTAGACGAGTCCACTGGAGCTGGGCTCCCATGATCTGTCGATCACTGAGTCCAGCTCTGGTTTTCTGTGGTGATCTCCATTTTCTGGGAAGAGAGGCTTCTCTGATGAGGGTTGGTAACTACACTTATCTGGGAAAGGTGGCCCAGATACTTTTCTTTTTTTGTTTTTGTTTTTGTCTTTTGTTACAGGGTCTCACCATGTAGCCCTTGGCTGACCTGGAATTTGCTATGTAGACAAACCTAGCCTTGAACTCACAGAGATCTGCCTGCCTCTGCCTCCCATGCTCTGGGATTAAAGATGTGAGCCACCCAGCCCAACATTAAAGTCTCTTAATAGCCAAGATTCTCTTAGATCTGCAGTTAGGCTCAACGTACTTAGGACACTGGACACCCCTCTTTGTACATTTAGTCTGTTTCCAGAAGCTGGGCTTAGTCTGTGCAGTATAGCTGGTCCACTTTCCGGTATAAGCAAGCTGTCCTGGGCTCACAAAGAATTTTGCTCTTGAATTGTTTTTCTTTGTGGGCTTGCTGTATTTCCTGCACAAAGTCTAGTGGCTTTTAGAAATGCCCATGTCATTTGCAGGAACTCTCTGCACAGAAGGAACACCTCTCTTTAAGGATGCTGACGTTGGTGCTCCACAGTTGATGGCTTCTGGTGGAGGTGTGGGAGGGGAGCCACTTCCGGTGGAGGTGTGGGAGGGGAGCCACTTCCGGTGGAGGTGTGGGAGGAGAGCCACTGAGTTCTGCTTGCAGGGCAGGCCGCTGAGAGTTTGACCATGTTCCTTTGAGTATCTAGATATCACAAATAGGACTTGATTTTTGTTTGTTTTGTTTGTTTGTATTTGTTTTTTAACCTTTATTTTCTTTTGGAGGGGAGGTCACAAGGGTGGGGATGGACATGGAAGGACTGGGAAGTGAGTGTGATTGGGGTACATGATGTAAAATTCCCAAAGAATCAATAAAAATATTATGTTGAAAAAAAAAACCCAACATTTTAAGTTGTAGTGCTGGGAGTCGAACCCGGGTCCCTGTGTGTATGTACTCCATATTAGTTATTTTACTGTCATTGTAACAGAATGCCTGACAGAAACAACTTAATGGGAAGACATTTATTTTTACTTATTCATTTATTCATTTGTTTAGAGTGGCGCGTATATGGCAAGTGTGTGGCTCGGCACACCGCACGCAGTCTGCATTTTCAGGAGTTGTTCTCTCACTGTTTACATGGGTTCTGGAGATCTGATGTGGGCCATCAAGTTTGCTCAACAAGCACTTGACCCACTGGATCTCCCCAGAGGATTTAGTCTTGGCTTGTGGTTTTGGAGGTTTTGGTTTATCACGGCAGAGAAGACCATGGGTCTGACCTTCAGCATCAAAAGTGTAGCTGGCTCTTGGGGAGAGAGGGCTCTGTTCTCTCTTATTTTATTATTTTTATTTTTGAAATTTGGGGTGTGGTGGGCTCTAAACCTAGGTCCTTGTACCTTCTAGGAAAGTGCAGCACTACTGAGTATAATCCCAATTCTTCCTTGTCTCTGCCTCTCTCTCTTTCTCTCTCTCTCTCTGCAGTGCTAGGGATTGAGCCTAGGGTTTCATGCCCATGAGACAATCATTCTATCACTAAGCTGTATCGTTGTCCCTGTTTCATGACTCCCAATAGGCCACCCAGGAGCTGACATTGATGCAATTGCACTAGGGTCTCTTTATGTCAAGCTCCTCCTTGGGCTTACTCACTCTGATGCAGGACAAGATGGTGAAGCAGCCCAAACCCTCAGCAGAGCAGGCTTTATAGGAAATGGTGAACAAGAAAGGAGGTTTCCAGCCTGGCAGGCATCTAATTGAATGACTATTGTAAACTGACAGATGGGTGTTCTGAAACAAAACCATAAACAATCACTAAGGTTCTGAAAGTACGTCTGAGACAATCAGACTAATCTTTGATTAACTGTTGTTAGGAAGTAGCTGGGGAGTTAGCTCTAGGGTACGGGCCAAGGACAAGCCGTGGGGTCCTTCCTGGAACTTGGGTGAAGCTTCAGTTCAGCTGCAGGTCAAATCCTCAGACTCTTTTTCTTTTAAGATGGAGGCCAGTCCCAAGATGGAGTAGGTTTGTCTCCTCCTCATCTCCCAGCCCTGCCTTTACTGCCCACATTATGATAGGGTCTCCTCATTGGTTAATCTTTTCTCACAGAAAGAAACATCCACAAGTTGACCTCATGAGTCTCCTAGGTGATTCTAAACCCAGGCAAGCTGACTGAAGACTAACCTTCAAATACAGATGTCAAAACTGTCCACACATGTAAGGGAGATTGTCCTGTGGCATCTGAGAGTTACTGATTTCTGACCTAAGGAATTCATCTCTGGTATCTTTAAACCCAGCTTAAGATTTTCCAGATTTGGGCATGAAGTTTAGGTACAAAGGACAATGTTTTTTAAAAATGGTTTGGGGCTGGAAAGGGAGCTGGTTGAGAGCACTGGATGATTTCCTAGAGGACCTGTGTCTGATTCCTAGCACCCACCCAACAGCTTACAACCAAATGTAAGTCTAGTTGAAGGGCACTTAACAACCTCTTCTAGCCTCTGCAGGCATTGCATGAATATACATACATGCAGACAAATCACTCATCTACATGAAATAAAAATAAATAAGAAAATTTTAAATTTTTAAAAAATTTTAAAAATTAGTTGACTCATCAAAACTTGGATTAGAGGGTCAGGGATATAGCTCAGGGTATAGGTATAGGTATAGGTATAGGTATAGGTATAGGTATAGGTATAGGTATAGGTATAGGTATAGGTATAGGTCAGGGTAAAGCATTTGCCTCTCATGGGTAAGGCCATAGGTGCGATTCCCAGCCCTGCAATTCATCCAACTGGTTAGAGCGTTGTATCCTGTGCCTTGATTTTTCTGGCTCAAGGAGTTTTCTACAACTCCACGAGCATTATACTAACTCATCCTTGAATTCTTTGGTAGTATGTGATGTGTGTGTGTTTGAGTGTGCATGTATGTGGGCGTGCGTGCACTCAGGGACACATTCCTATCAGTGGGCATTCATGGCACTGCCAGTTTTTCTTTTCCTTTTTGTCTTTTCTTTTCCCTAAGAGATATTCTGCAGTAGACACCCTTTATCACTTGTCCTGAGGTATCCGTGCTTTCATATGGAGTGGTTGGATTCCTGGAATGCTATTACTACAAGACTATGAAACTTGAAAACATTCTGCTAAACTGGGTGCAGTGGCTCAAACCTCTAAGCCAAGCACTTAGGAGGTAAAGGCAGACAGATCAGCAATTCATGACCAGCCTCAGCTACATGAGATTGTGTTGCAGGAAAAAAATCCTCCCTATCCGCTGGCTGCCACCACTCCTCTGCAAAATAAAGCACGCTAAGTGAAATAAACCATCTAGAAGGCAGCACATGCTGTGTGATTCCATTTACACAGTATCCAGTACAGGCAAACACAGGACCCAAAGGGCTGGGCAGTGGCTCACAGGTAGAGGGCCCATGTGTCATCTGTGAAGCTGTGGGTCGTCACCACCTGAAAGGGGGTGGCGCTGGACAGTAGCTGTTAAGAACACTTGTTCTTGCAGCAGATTTGAGTTCAGTTCCCAGCAACCACATGGTGGCTCACAACCATCCACAACTGCAGCTCCAGGGGATTTTGTGCCCTCTTCTGACCTCTGCAGGCATCAGGCACACATGGTGCACATATATACAAACCGGCAAAACACTCAGCCACATAAAGTGAAATATAGACTTCTAAGATAAATACATATTTTAAAACCTCATTGAGGAAGACAAAGTGGTCTGGTGGTTGTTGCATCTGGAGCAGTACCGGTGAGTGGGTTAAAGAAATGAGGCATGGCCAGGCGGTGGTGAAACACGCCTTTAATTCTAGCAGATCAAAGGGAGGCAGAGGCAGGTGGATCTCTGAGTTCGAGGCCAACCTGATCTACAGAGTGAGTTCCAGGACAGCCAGAGATACACAGAGAAACCCAATCTCAAAAAAAAAAAACCAACCAACAACCAACAAAATAAAACAAAAACAAAAACAAAAAAAGAAAAGACAAAGGAGACAAATGACTGCTAATGGGTGAAGAATGTTCTGGAAGAAGCATGTTCTAAAATCCGTTGTGGTGATGGTGATGGTTGTCCAACTCTGAATACATTAAAAACCACTGGATTCTGCACCATAAGCTGGTAAAGGCAATAGAATGCCAGGCTGAAGTCTGGGCTTGGGGGCTGAGGAGCTCTGTGCAGAACTGTTGGTCAGGGGCAGAGTTTGTTCCGCTGCCCAACAACCTGCACGTGACATGTGAGTAATTTCCCCACCCTCCCTCTCTTCTTTCCTTTCTTCCTTTGTATCTCTCAGGCAGAGTCTTAAGAGTCTTACTACACGTAGCCCAGGCTGGCCATGTGCTTCTGTCTCAACCTTCAGAGTGATGAGGTTGCAGGTGTGCTCCTTATAAAGTTTGGCTTCTGGTGCAGCAGTTTAGAAAGCTCTTTCGGGAGTAGAACACATCACAGTGAAGGTGGATGTAGGGTCTTGCTGATTAGGGACATCAAGTTCCTCGGGGCAAGTTTGATCTTCTCCATCAGGACATCTAATTTCTTCTCATCATTTTGTGCACCACTACTTGACAAATTGTTACAAAGCACAACCAACAGCAGCCAGCAGCCAGTAGCCAGCAGAAGGAGGACAAGGAGAAGGAAGAGTAGGAGGAGGAGCCACCATGCTCCTGTCAGGGCTCTAGCTTTTTTATACCCTCTTAAGAGTCCTCAGAATTTCAAATGTCATACATTTGCAGAAACTGATGGACTTCCACGCACAGCTTAGAACAGACAACACCAGACCAAACGGTTCCATGAGGGGAGGGGTTAATTAGGGCAGAGGGCAAAGGTGGGGAGAGAAGCGGGAGGAGATGGCAGAGAAAGGAGGAAGGAGAGAGAGAGGAGAGAAGTGGAAGCCAGCTATGACCACGTGGAGAGAGGGGAGAGAAAGGAGGAGAGAGAGAGGAGAGAAGTGGAGGCCAGCTATGACCACGTGGAGAGAGGGGGAAGGGAAGGGGAGAGGGGGAAGCAGGAGAGAAGCTAGAGGCAAGAAAGCAAGAGAGCAAGAGAGAGAGGAGGAGGCAAGTAGCCCCTTTTATAGTGTGCAGGCCTACCTGTCTGTTGCCAGATAACTGTGGGGGTAGAGTTTAGACAGAATACTAACATTCCCCTGCTTTGGTTTAATTAAAAAAGAAAAATTAGAAAGAGGTGATGGCGAAGCAGGAATAGGGTCGTCGTGATATCTGGCTACTTCCTGCTGGCATTGGGGGCGATGTGTCTTTAGGGGGAACCTAGAAGAATGAGTATGGGGGATGTTTGTTTGGTCTTAGGAGAGTTGGCTGTTTCCTGCTGTCCAGGGTCTATGAAGCCATCTGAGGATAGGTCAGAAGGAACAGGTCCAATAGAAGCAGCTGTGTGTGTGACAGGAGATGGAGCATCTGGAGGTTGCTTCTCTGGAGCTGTTCTGGATGTGCTAGGACTTGACAAGATCTAGATGTCATCTATCTGGTCTGTGAGAGGTAGCTCTGAGTGAGTTTCCTGTAGCTTGGTTTAGCCAAGTCATTTGACTCAGAGCATCCAGTTTAGCCCACTGTGTTAGTGACAATATCATCACATACAATCCAGGCTGTATCTTCTGGGTGTCCAGTGTCCAAGTCTTCTGAAACCATCTTGGGTCAACTGTTAGAGGCTTTGGGAATTCTGTCAGCCATAAACTTAAATAAATTAGCAGACTTCTGACAAGATTGAGAGTCATAAGGATTGGTTGTAACTGAATAGAATTTAATAGCAGGAGTAAAAATCTATTAAGACAGGTTAGGAAAGAGTCTTAAGTAACTTTGGTGGGTCGTGTAGGCAGAGAAAAGCACAATTTTGTATTAGCAAAGAAACATTTGGCTAGGACCAGAATAAGAAAGCTGGATCGTATGGCTGGTGGGTTGGGGATGTGAGCCACAGGTGCTTCAAGTCAGATCTGAGGCAGAAGTGATAGGGTGGGACTTCCTACTAGTGGCTGGAAGTCACTGCCCAGTGCCTCTGGCAGCTAGTCTGCAGTGGGCAAGGAAAAGCAAGCATGTCCTGTGTCACAACAATGTTCGTGTTAGTTGTTTTTGTGGCAGAAGGCACCGCTAGCACTCACTTTACAGGTCCCGGGCAGAGAGGGAGAGAGAGCACGCCTCCCTCGAATGCTCGAGCAGCCAAGTCCTTTGCGTGGGTGGTTGCACACGTGGGGAAGCAAGTCTCAGAGAGGGTCCCTGGCAGGGTGAAAGAAGAAGACCCAGAGCAGAGCTAAGAACCACAGAGGGGAAGGGAGCAAGCAGGGTGCCAAACCCACTGCTTTTCAGGCAAGCCGTCTGAACTCAATGGGTCCAGTCGGCCACAAATGATGGAGGAGGCAAAGAGTGGAAGGGAGTAAGCAGAGTCCAGGAGGCGCTGATTTTCAGGCAAACCAGCTGAACTAGTGGGTGTGGCTGGCCGCAAATGACGGAGGGGGAGTCCTAGAATGAGGGTCAGGGAAGCACAGGGTTAGCTCTGAGCTCAAGACATTTTTCCTGAGAACATGTGGATGGTTACTCTGAACAGTGGGGAATGGGGAGCAGGCAGAACACATGGAAGGATTAAGAATGAAGGTAGACAAATGCTTGAATATAGGGAACTTCTTTCCATTTACCAGACTGCTGGCAGTATGTGTTAAGACCCTTTAAAATAACTGGGTCTAGTGTGTCATGAAGTGGCCACTTTAGTCCATTATCTAGAGGGTACCAAATCCAGACCTTATTACAGAGGTGTATCAATTTGGAAGGCCTCAAATCAGGTGTTAATTTTAAGAGATTTGAGATTTTTCTGGAGACAACCCAGTGGGGTGTCTATGGGTACATTCGAAGACAATGTGTTGCCCATTGGGTGACAGGGGCTGTTACCCAGCTATCAGTTGGCAGCCCGAAAGAAAACCTGGCAACGAAAAATGAGGCAAACAGCCTAGATATCAGGTCATCACGAGAATATCTAGGGGCCTCAGTGGAACTCCCAGAGTTTGCCAGAAAGTAGTCCACCTGGTACCAGGATTTCCGGCAGCTGCGAGAGCTTGGGGGGAGCTGGGAGCTACTTTCAAGGGGGAAGTCACCCAACAGCCAATGTCCTAAGTCCTAGGTCAGCTAGAGGCCAGTCATATGGACTGGGGCAGTGAAAAGCCAACCCCTTAGCCCAGGGAAGGCTGGCCAGGCTCTATCTGGGCATCCAGGGTCCCTCCCGCCAATTGGAAGCTCCTTACCAATTAATACTCCGGTGTGTGTTTGCGGGCTTGTGCAGTCTGGTATCAGGAAAGGTGGAATTGTGAGGTCTATGTCCCTGTCTGGCTGCCCAGCCCACGTGGCAGAGCACCACATGGGGGCCGCAGCGGCACAGCTCACATGGTGGAGTTTTGTCTGCAGCAGCAGTGGAAATTCATGTGGTTGGTGATGGCAGGTAGCAGCAGATGGAGTCCACGATGGCGGCGGCAAACCACATGGCTCACCACGTGGGGTCACAGCAGCCGGCAGCTGGCAGGAGCTGCTGCAGTACCTGAAGTATCCAAGTCACAGCACCAATGATGGACTTCCATGGGCAGCTTAGAACAGACAACACCAGACCAAACAGTTCCACGGGGGAGGGGGGGCGGTTATTAGGGCAGAGGACAAAGGTGGAGAGAGAAGCAGGAGGAGATGGTGGAGAAAGGAGGAGAAAGAGAGGAGAGAAGTGGAGGCCGGCCATGACCACGTGGAGAGACGGGGAACTGAATGGGGGAAGGGGAGGGGACAGAGAGAAGCTAGAGACAAGAGATCAAGAGATTAAGAGAGTAAGAGAGAGAGAAGGGGGCAAGCAGCCCCTTTTATAGTGGGAAGGCCTACCTGGCTGTTGCCAGGTAACTGTGGGGAGGAGCATACCTGGCTGTTACCAGTTAACTGTGGGGAAGAGCATACCTGGCTGTTGCCAGACAACTGTGGGGGTGGAGGTTAGACAGAATACTAACAGAAACTATCTGCAGTTGGCAAAATCACACCCCTGCTAGAGCATGAGGCAAATCATAGTCAGCTGCTGTGGACAGTCTGAAGCAGCCCCACAGCCTACACCTGGGATTAAAATGAAAACACATTCCTATAACACTTCTGTGTTTTTAAAGAAACCAAAATTCATGCTATAACCTTTACATCAAGAGGTTGAGGCAAGGAGATTACCTTGAGTAGGAGACCAATCTAGTTGCACAGTGAGTTCCAGACCAGTCTGGGCTATAGAATCAGATTCTGTCTCAAAATAAACAAATAATCAAACACACCCCCTCAAAAAGCACAAGACAGCCAGGTGGTGGTGGCACACGCCTTTAATCCCAGCACTTGGGAGGCAGAGGCAGGCAGATTTCTGAGTTCAAAGCCAGCCTGGTCTACAGAGTGGGTTCCAGGACAGCCCAGGCTACACAGGGAAACCCTATCTCGAAAAACCGAAAAAAAAAAAAAAAAAAAAGCAGAAGACACACAAAACTGTGACAGTAAACCCACTGGTTGTGAGAAAGACAGAGAGTAGATCAATCTGGAAGTTATTTGGAGAGTGGGTTGGAGGCAGAGAGACCAACTAGAAGACAGATTTACCATTTCCTTTTACTGCAATTAGCAAGGAGCCCAGTGATGAAAAGTGGATTCTTTCGGTCACCGTAGCACAGGCAGGCAGAGGCACTGGTGGCAGGAGGAACACCTGGGGCCTGGCTCTAAATGCTGTCCCAGTCCCCAGTCGGCCTGATAGACTTAGTGAGGAGGAGAATCAGACACACAAACTTACCTGCCTTAGGCTCTTCTCTGGAATAAATTGACTCCACCCATAGTCTAGCTACTGGATTTTCTTCCCAATGCTGATGCTGGGTCCCAGGACCTTATGACACAAAGGACATGTGTTCCACCTCTGAGCTACATCCCTAGCTCTTCTTTCTGGATTGTGATAGTGGTGGTGATGGTTTTATTTAGGGCTGCCCATGGGTGGAAATGTGTTGATCCAAGGACTCTTCCTTCCTTCCTTCCTTCCTTCCTTCCTTCCTTCCTTCCTTCCTTCCTCCCTCCCTCCCTCCCTCCCTCCTCCCTCCCTCCCTCCCTCCCTCCCCCCTCCCTTCTTTCCTTCCTTCCTTCCTCTTTTTGACAGTCTCATGTAGCCATTTTTGACCCTCCAGTCTCCAACTCCACCTCCTGGGATTGCAAGCACGTGGCACCACATCTGGTCTTATGCAGTGCTGGGGAATCAAACCCAGGGCTACGTGTGTACTGGCCAGCACTCCACCATCAGAGCTGCATTTTCCTATTTGTGGTCTTAGGTGTTGACAATCCACCCCTTCCCCACATCAGCTTTACCACTAAGCCCTACTCCAGCCCCCTTGTCTGTCCCCACCCAGTCCTGAGTTGCTCATGTTCCCAACACTGAAGTTGAAAGTCTCCTTTTGACTGAGGACGAGGCTCTGGCCCTAGCCAGGAAGACAAAGTCCCCTGCACACCTAATTATGCCTCCAATGACAGCTTCCCAGAGGAAACAGTAGCTGGTACTGTCCACCTAGCCCTGACTTTGGGAGGAAAGACGAATTGGAAAGCTGAGGTGGTGAGGAAGGGTTCATGGTGGCCTTGGCTCAACTTGTTGTGGCTCTTGGCCGATGGCCCCATCCTGCAGGCTGTGGCTAGGGGGCGGGGTGAAGGGGTGCTCAGCCAGAGAGCTTTCAGGGGCTCTGCCCTTCATCTCCTGGCTGTGACCTCAGCAGTTCTGTCCAATGCCTGCTTAAGAAGCAGAAGGAGATGTGGAAGTTGTTACACTAATAGCCCAGCAAGGGGCAGACAGCCAGAAAAGAGGCTTAATTTTGAGAGGAAAGTCCCCAGACAGCTCTGGTGGCAGGAGTGGCAGGAGAGGCTGTTTCCCAACATTTTTAAATTCACACAGCTTCTGTCCGGAAGTGTTTGCCCATCTGGAAGATACTGGAAGGCTCTCAGTGGGTCAGACCTCTGGATTATTTTTAAAGCCTGGATAGTCAGGTTGTAGATATCAACCCTATAGTACAGGGTCATGGCCTGTCTGTGAGGCAGGAACTGGTGTGAGGAGATGACTCTGGGTCATGCTGACAGCCAGTATGTGTGTGGTGGGGAGGGGCTAAAGTACCAAACACAAGTTTCGGACTTCAGCCACCACCCTGGGTGCCACCTCCTCCTCAGGAACTCTTTACCCTCTCGAAGTCCCGGTTGTAGTAGGAGAGGACACACAGAAAAGAGCTGTCACAACAGAAGACATGTGAATGTTGGGGAGGAGAGATCAGACTCTGCAGTGTGAATGGACCCTGTACCAGGGAACTTGGCTCAGGCTTGTCCCTCTGGGAGAAAGCATCTGGGTACATATAACAAGGGTTCAGAGCTGGAGCCTGGACTAAAACCCAAACAGTTTTTAAGAGCCAGGCTGTGTAAGCTGGGAGCCAGGGAGCCTCCCTGTGGAAGTCCTAGAGGAGACTGTACCTCGCAGGGTGGCTGGGATTTGTGGCACAGATGAGAAGGGGAAGAACAGCAGAGTTAATAGCCTGACCAGATGCGGGAGAGATCAGTGCAATCGAGGTACCCCAGATGTGACTGCGTCTCTGAGTTCAAATAACTGCATCAAAATCAAGTGAGAGACTATGTGACCCTAGTTACGACTTTTAAACTTGTGACTGTAAGGGCACTAGAAGTAGAATGAGTCAGGGGTTGTTCATTACATGCTGGGGGACAGGGATAAAGTGAGAGTCCATGATGATGCAGAATTTGGGGGCTGAATGGCTGGAAGGACTAATGTTGTCCCTCCCCCCTGAAGGAGAGGGAAAGCAACGGAGGTTTTGGGAGACCATCCAGGTTGTGGTTAGGCTGGAGACTTGGCAGTCACGTGTGAAGGAGAGGGCTGACAGCGATACAACCGGATGTGGGAGGAGGGCAGAAGACAGATTTCCCCATTTAAAATAGGCACATGAGCTCTCAGCTTTGGATTGTCTTTCTGGCTCCCTAGCAGTCTTGACAGCACATGTGGTCAAGTTCCGGCCAATAAAGCATGGCGGCTTTGAAAGGAAGCCGTTTGTTTCTGGCCATATTCCCTTTCCCTAAAGCACAGCAATTCTCAACCTGTGGGTTGTGACCCCTTTGGGGTTTAAAAGACCATCAGAAAACACAGATATTTTCATTATGATTCATAACAGTAGTAAAATTACAGTTATGAAACAGCAATGAAGAGAATTTTATAGTTTGGGGTCACCACAACGTGAGGAGCATGAAGGGTCGCAGCATTAGGAAAGCTGAGAACCACCGCTGGGGGGAAGAGTTAACAGACTGAGTGAGTCTGTGGGGGAGGAGCCAACAGACTGAGTGACACTGGGGGGGAGGAGCCAACGACTGAGAGACATTGTGGGAGAGGAGCCAGCTTTGCATATGAAAATGAAGATCCTAGCCGGCGGTGGTGGCGCACGCCTTAATCCCAGCACTTGGGAGGCAGAGGCAGGCGGATTTCGAGTTCGAGGCCAGCCTGGTCTAAGAGTGAGTTCCAGGATGGCCAGGGCTACACAGAGAAACCCTGTCTCGAAAAAAAAAAAAAAAAAAAGAAAAGAAGATCCTCTAAGAATGGTGGGGACAAAACAGAAAACGCTGCTCTTCTAAAGACCCATGAGCCCAGAGCATGTACTGTCCCTCAGCTTTAAACTATCAAAGACAGCAAATGTCTCTCTTGAACCTGCTGCTGTTAATCCGAGGACAGAGGTTTTTTTATACACCTAAGGTTGTCCTAAGCTACTCGTCCTAATGTCCAAACTGTGCTGACGATAAAGCCTTTCCTGGAGAGAGGTTAGGTAAGTGAAAAGAAGAACAAAGCTAGTCATCACAGAGAGCAGCATGTGGCGATTCTGAGGATCCTTGGTGGGAGAAGCACGGAGGGCAGACACTGTACCCCCGACTCTGGTAGACCTAAGCGCTCCTGGCACAGGGCGAGAGTGGATCCTAGCCATTCATACAAAACCAGAAGCCAACTCACGAAGCTAGGGACAATCAGATCTCAGGTTTGGAAACAAAACGGCACTAGATTATCAGGAACAAAAATGTTTGTGTTTATTTGTGCAAGAAGTAGCGGATTACCTGATACCTAGGGACATCCAGAAACTTCTTTGGCCCTTCTCCCTAGAGGGAGAGAGAATGGAGGCTCTACTCTGTTTAGAGGGATTTGTCTGTGGCTTACGGGAGAGGCAGTATCTGGGATACGGATCCTCTGAGAGGGCTGGGACAAGATATGGGAAGGAGGGGGCAGGCTGTGTGGGAACAAAGTTAGTCAAAGCCTCTTAGAAACATCCCTGGGCTGCTCCAGAATAGAAGGAAAAAGTCTGTTTGGTCTCAGTCTCTCTGTGATTAATTTCTCCTCGTTGTTCAACAGACGCTGGGAATGGGTCCAAGACCAAAGCATTTCTTTGAAGAGTTTTCCTCGGCTGTGGGTGGGAATCTGAGGGAGCACCCTCCTGTGGGGGAGGGTGAGAGGAGAGGGAGGCTGGGGACAGCTTGACTCTCAGCTCCTCAAGCCTTGGGTTTCCTTTCACTTAGCATGTCAGCTGTTTAAATGTTGGGGTGTTGTTTTCTGAGCCCCAATATCATCCCAACCCTATGATTCATTCTTTTGGTTTCTTTTTAAAATTCTTTGTTGTAATTGTGTGTATGTATAGGTATGTCTGTGTACATGTGTATGTCTCTTTGTGTCTGTGTGTGCCTGTGTGTCTATATGTATGCCTGTGTTATGTCTGTATGTGTGCCTGTGTGTGTGTCTGTATGTGTGCCTGTGTGTCTGTATGTATGCCTGTGTGTGTGTCTGTATGTGTGCCTGTGTGTGTGTCTGTATGTATGCCTGTGTGTGTGTACGTTGTGTGCCCTGTGTGTGTGTCTGTATGTGTACCTGTGTGTCTGTATGTATGCCTGTGTGTGTGTCTGTATGTGTGCCTGTGTGTATGTCTGTATGTGTGCCTGTGTGTGTGTCTGTATGTGTGCCTGTGTGTGTGTCTATATGTGTGCCTGTGTGTGTGTCTGTATGTGTGCCTGTGTGTGTGCCTGTATGTGACTGTCTGTGTGTGTGTCTGTATGTATGCCTGTGTGTGTGTGTCTGTATGTGTGCCTGTGTGTTTTTTGTATGTGTGCCTGTATGTGTGTGTGTGTGTGTATGTGGCTGTGGCTGTCTGTGTGTATGTGAGGGTGCAGATTCTCATGCATTATGACCTTTGAAGGCCAGAGATCATGTTAGGTGTCTTCTTTTATTCTCCCACTCTATTTTTTGGGACAGAGCCTGTCATTTGAACTTAGAACTCACTGTTCTGGCTAGGCCGGCTGGTCAGCAAGCTCGAGGGATCCTCCTGTTCTCGCTCCCCAGTGTGGGACTGTAAGTGTCCCTGGTGCTTTATGTGGGTGGCTGATGATCAGAGCTCAGGTCCCAGCTGAGCCATCTCCAGCTGCAGGTTTTATTAGCATTTACTGATCACAAAGTACGGCCTCACTGTGACGGCTCTCCCTCCTCCCTCTCCTTCCTTCTCTTGTTTTCCACCTTCCGGTACGGGACCATGCTGAACTAAACTGTCTAATCATTGCAACATTTTCATGGTGTAATTTTGGTCACACTCACACTGGGGAGCAACTTCTGCCTCAGCCTCTCACGTGCTGGGACGTAGGTACGTACGATCGGGTACACGCTCCACTGAAAATATGACTCTCTTGCACCTTAGTTTAGCTACAATCTGAGGGACTCCTCTCCTTTCCTGCTTAGCGTCCCCAAACTATATTATTTGCCCTACTGGGTGG
This sequence comes from Mastomys natalensis, assembly GCA_021653895.1. NCBI lineage: Eukaryota > Metazoa > Chordata > Mammalia > Rodentia > Muridae > Mastomys > Mastomys natalensis. The sequence continues at coordinate 62,483 of JAJTUV010000533.1, forward strand.
GGCAGCTTTGTAAGGACACACACCTTATACCGAGTTGTAACCCTAATTGGGCTTTGGGGACAGGATGGTCCCCTGGGGCACCTGTGCTCCTGTATGTCAAAGATGTCATTTTTTTTTATTTTCTGGGGCGTGTGCAGGTGTCAATGAAGAGGTGCTTGCCAAGATTGCACACTCCCTTAGTACATACCAGTCACCAGGTCACCAGTCCCAGGCCACCAGGTCACCAGTAATTATCCATTTTCGGGACATGTGAAAGTCTGTGTGCGATGAACCTTGTGGCAGTTCTTTCCCTGGGAACTGTCTCCTGAAACCTGGGACCCTTGTTTTTGAAGAGTTTATTGTGGTTTTGTCTCCGTGGTCAGATTGTTTTGTAGCCCCAGAATCACTTCCATTGGTGAGCTTGTTTGTCCATCCTTAGTTAACCCTGTGTTAAAGCAGTCCTTTCCTCTAATGACTAAAGCAACGATGCCCAGCCCAGTCAGGAAACAGCACACAGAGCCTGTCCGAGGGCAGTGCCTGTCTGTTTAACATTATTCTGTGGTTCATCTCACAATGAACTAAAATTTGCATTCACCTCACACTTAAATACAAACGTTGGCTTCCATAGTGTACTAAAAGTGTGAGAGTCAAGCAAATCTATTATCTGTATGATTTCACAACATAAAACACACTGACCCCCAAAAAAAGGCCCCCCGCTTCCTTTATTAATTGCTCGTGTTTTCAGTCTGTCATACTTGGACAAAGCTGACCCACCAGTAGCAAATAATAATAGTTTGGGGGACAGCTAGAGCAGGAAAGGAGACGAGATATTTTAGTATCTTTTTGTTTAAAATAATTTTATTTTACAGCATAGTTTTAGTGTTAAAAGTTCAGAGTGCACTATTGCCTTGAAATTTTATAAGTATGCATTATGTGCACAGTCTGAAATTTCCACTGTACTTTATACATAATCTGTATTATGTATAGTAGTAATAATATTTTTGTAGGGGAGTGTTGAACAGGTTTCTCTGTGTGCCCTGATGTCCTGGAACTTGCTCCTGTAAAGGCGACCTGGAACTCAGAGATCTGCGACCTACCTCCCCAGGGGTGGAGGGGCGTCACCCCGTCTCTGCTTAATAAAGAGAATGAAGTTCAAAATATAGTTGATCACGTTACAATTTTATTAGGGGGGATAAATTACCTATATTGTGGGTTTTAAAAAAATTTTTTTTTATTTTCCTTTTTGAAAATTTAGAGAAAAAGGGAAAGAGAAGAGAGAGAGAAAGAGGGAGAAGAAGAGTCTCAAATGTTTGGGGCCAGTTTTAGGAGGTTTTTTTTTTTCCTTATGTGGGGGGCCCGTAGAAGATCTGTGTCTGTGAGAGAAAATTGGAGTTGTTTCTCTTGAGTGTCCGGGGAAAGTATAAATGTCTGGTTGAAAGATGCGACACACACACACACACACACACACACACAAAAACTGGGAGAATAAAGTTAAGATTTGGGAGAAAGAAATTTTCTCTTAGGTGTACATTTGGGAAAAACATTGAACCCCTTTGGGGGCTGGTGGTTGGGTGGTTGGTGATTTCCCAACCCCGGGGGACGGGGAAAAAAACCCCCCTGAAGTCGGTGAAGGGGTTTTGGGAAAAAAAGGCTATTGATTGGCGGGGGTACTTTTAGGGGTCTATTTTTGGTCCCCCGGGGGAAGGGGAGCGAGTTTTTCCCGTAGCTTAAAAATTTACAAAAGGAAAAACTTGTTAACAAAAAGTCTTTGTGGTTGGGGCAAAAAACCCCTTTTTTGGGGAAAAAGGGCAAAAAAGGTTTTCCTTTGCCTAAGCTGAATTATTTACAAAGAGAAAAAATTTTAAGTTTATATTTAAAAAAAAAAACCCCTTGGGCCCCTTTTAAACAGTTATAGCAAGAAAAACCCCAAATTTTTAGTTAAAAGAAAACCCAAAAACTTTTTAAAAGTTTCTTTAATTTTATTTCAGCAAAAGTTATTTAAAAAGGAAAATTAAGGAAACTTTTTTTTCCCAAAACTGTGTTTTTTAGTTGGATAAAATATTTTTTCATGAAAATAAACTAAGGGCAAAATTTAAAAAAAAAAACCCAAGGGGGGAAAATTTTTTGACCCCCAAAAAAGCTTTTTGTGTGGATTCAGCACGGAAACCCTTAAATTTTTGTTCAAAGACAACAAAGAAATTTAAAATTTGGGGAATTTTTGATTCACATTGGTTTTTTTAGTAAAAAGTTTCATTAGGGGAAACACCCAAAAAATTAAAACCCAATAATGCTTTTAAACAGTGGTACAAAAAGGGGAAAAAAACGGGGCGGGGCCTTTGCAGAAAAAAAAAAAATTTAAAAAGCTAAATGGGGGCCCAGGGGAAGGAAGCAACTGTTAACATCATGAATCAACCCCGAATTTTATCATTATTTAAATTTTAAAAATTTTGGGCCCTCTTATTTTCAAAAATTTCCCCTTTGGTCAATGTGGGGGATTTCCTTGGGGTAAGGAGCAGCTTTTTTTACTGTAAAAATTGGGGTTAATTGGTAAATCTGGGAAAAAATAAATTTAATCTGGGGTTGTTTAATTAAAATGCAGAGGCCTAAGGGGGGACTACCTCTTCCCCGGGCCCCGGGGGTTTCCCTGGGAATTTTTGGGGGAAAATGGGGTTGGTTGTCAACCCAAAAAAAACTTTTTTTCCCCCGGGAAGAGTTTATTTGAAAAAAGAAATAACGGGGTTGGGGCCAAAAAAATAAAAATTTACTTGGGGTGTGTTTTTTCCAATGCAACCAACCCTGGCCCCGGGGGGAAGGGGGAATGAAAAGTACTTTACTTTTTTTTTCATAAAACCAGGAATTTTCGCCGTCCAATCTTTCGGGACCTTGAGGAGGGTTTGGGGGACCGGGAAAGTTAAAAAATTAAAAATTTTTGCCTTTACCAAAGAGACTTTCTAAAGCTTTTTGAGTAAGACAATAAACTATGGATAACTAAGGGATTATTTTTTTTCATTTTTTTTTTTTTTTAAAAAAACTTTTTTTGGGGGCCTTTTCTTTTTTTTTGGGGTTTTTTTGGGGGAAAAAAAAGGGGTCGAAAAAAGGGGGGGGCCTTTTCGGGGGGCCCCCTTTTTTAGAAAGTCCTGGGTCGGAACTCGGGGGGGGAAAACCTTTTTTTCTGGGGGCCCCCAAGGGGCTGGGGGAAAAGGGGGGGGGGAAAACCGGAAGGCGAGAGAGTGTTTTAAAAATGCCAGTTTAGGGGGAAAGTAGAGATATTGCTTGCGGGGGACTGTGAATCAGGCCGGGAAAACCCATAAGCGGGGGGAAGGGGGGCAAAACCCCAACCCCTTTGGGGGGTGGACGTTTTCTACAAATGTTCTACTGGTGTCCGGGGAAAAAAAAAATTTAAAAAATAATGTAAAAGTGTTTTGCCATCTACATGTTTCCGGGGCTTAACGGTTTCTTGGGGGGGTTTTTACCCCCCAATACAAAAAAAAACCCAAAAAATTTTGGGGTTTCCCCTTTTTTCCCCAAAAAAAACAGAAACCCAAAAAAGGGGGGGTCAACGTTTTGGCCTTTTCAAGAAAAGGGGGGGTGATCACCCCCAAGGGGGGTTTGGGGTCCTAAAAAAGTGAAATCTTTAAAAGACAGCCAAAGCGGGAAATTTTCCCTACTAAAAGGGGGGGCACGGGGGGTCCAACTTTAGGAATCTCCCCTGGAACCGGGGTTTTAAAAGGGGGAGGGGGGAAAAGGGTTACCTTTTTCTGAAGTATAAGTGGATAGGTCTAGGATTTGGTTTTTTCCCCTTTTCAGGGGGTTTAAAAATTAAATTTCAAAAATTTGATTTTTGGCACAAATGTTTTTTTTTAAAAATATACAGAGAAAAGGAAATTTTTTTTGGGGGAAGTATTTGGTGTGAAAAAAAGTGGGGCCCCCCGGGGGCCCCCTTGGGGCACCCCCTTTCCCCCCAGGGACCAGCTATTTTCAACAACATTTTTAAAAAAAAATAGGTTTATTCAGGACGGGGGGGGGGGTTGAGGGGTAAAACAGAAAAAGGTAAAAAGGGAGAGAGAAAAGAAAAGGGGAGAGAGAGAAGAGAGAGAAGGGGGAAAAAGGGGGGAGTAGAGGGCCCCCATGAAAGGGGGAGGGGGGGGGGGGTAAAAAAAAAAGGGACAAAAAGCAAGGGGGAAAGAGGGGAGTGAGAGAGAAAAAAAGAGAGGAGAAAAGGCGGAGAGAACAACAGGGGTGGAGAAAAGAGAGAAAAAAAGAGATGAAAGGGGAAGAGAGAAGGGAAAACAGGGCCCCTTTTTTTTGGGGGGGGCCATTTGGGGTGTTCCAGGTAACGGGGGGGAACCTTTGACAAAAAAGCCAAATGACCAACAAAAACCCAAAAATGAAACCAAACATGTTTTAAAAACCAAAACCCCCTTTTATTTGATAAAGTGCCAAAAAATAATGGGAAAAAAAGAAAAAATCATCACAAAAGTTCTTAAAAAATCTAAGAAGATGGCATCAAGCCCCCTTTTTATCACCCCTTTCCTAAAAATTTTTCTCCAAATGAGTTTTAAAATTAAAAAAACAACCCCCGGCACTTTAAACTCGGAGAAAACAAAAACATGGGCCTTTAAGAAAAACTTTATCCCCCCCATGGTTGGGCACGCTTTTAAAAAGCACTTGGGGGGCGAGGCAGGGGGATTTCTGAGTTGAGGGCCGCTGGTCTACAGGGAGTTCCAGGCAGCCAGGGATAAAGAGAAAACCCTTTTCTAAAAAAAAAAAAAAAAAAAAAAAAAAAAAAGGGTTTTTAACTCCATTTGCCCCCCAAACAAGGGGCCCCAAAAAAATTTACTACAACCAAAACGAATAATCACGGGGGGAAGGGCCATGTTAAAAAACTACGCTCTTCCAGAGGGCCCGGTTTTAAAATTTCCCGCAACCACCCGGGGCTCACAAAAAAAACTGTAAATTTGGGTTGATCCCTTTTGGGTGTCTGAAACAGGGATGGTGTCAAACCCTAAAAAAATAAAAAAATAAACAAAAAAACACCAGGTAAGAGGGGAAACCCCCCCGGGGGGGAAATCTATCCAGCATACCTGTTAGAGAGTTTAGATTAGAATAAACAAAAAAATCAAAAAATAAACACTCAAATACCCCAAGGGGTTTTTAAAAATTCTTTTTCAAGTTCTTTTTCCCTACAATGAGGGAAAAGCAAATCAAAGAACTTTAGACTTTTTCTTTGCCAAAAACCAAAACTTGGTTGGGGGGAAAAGGGGGGTTTTTTGGAAAAGGGGTTTTCTAGAGTGGGGAAACAAATCATGGGGGTTTTTAAATAGTGAGTCCTACCCCTGGCCCTTTAAAGCCCCTTTTCTTGCCTTTTTAAAAACCTGGGTACTCTTGCAGTTTAAGAGCGCAGTCTTTTATTTCTTTTCAATTTTTGTCATTTCCCCGGTCCCCTTTTTGGGTTTTCCCCGATCAGCTCCCAAGAACCCCCGGCAGAAAAGCAGCAAGCACAACGGGCAAACATTTTTCAAGGGGCCGGGGGGGCCAAAATCCCTCTCCCAGGCTATTGAACCTTTAGGTCGCCTTGGGGCCCATAAGAAAAAAAAAACTTAGCTGGGTGGATTGGTTTTGTCCACCCAAACTCCTCTTTATAAGGGGAAAAGGGGGGGAAAGTCAGGCCTTGTTCTTTTTTAAACTTAAGCTCCCTTTTTCCCTCACTTGCACCCTTTTTTTTTTGCCTACGGAAAAATTTTATTTTTGGGGAATGTGTTTTTAGCCCCCTTCCCGGGAAAAAGGGGGAAAGGCCGCCCCCTGTCCTTTCAAGGGTAAAAAGGGGAAAAGAACCCCTACGGGACAAAGAAGCCTTTTTCAGGAATCCCGGGGCCAATTTAAAAAAAAACATCCTTTTTTGGGAAAAAAAAAACTTTTTTTTTTTTAAAATAATTCACTAAGGTTGGCTGCTGGAATTTCTCGGGGAGGTTTTTGGGGGACTTTAACTATAACTTCTAGGAAAAAACCCCCAAAAACTTGTCCCGGGGTTGCTTTAATTTTTTTTTGCCTTTTAAAAAAGTACACTAATAAACTGGTTTGGTTTTACTTGGGTTTACCCTTCCCCGGAAATTGCTCTCCCTTGGGCCCCCCAAATTAAATTAACCTTTCCCCCGCCTTAAGGTGCCAAAAACTTTCTTTCCCCTTTTTTGAAGTTGACAACCCTCCTACCCAAACTGTTTTTTTATGAAATCATTAAAATTTTGGGGGAGAAATTTTTTTGAAAAGGGTCAGAATGAAATTTTTTAAAAAATTTTTTAAAAAAAGCCTGCCAAGAACTTTAAGGAGGGGTTTCTAACCTGCTGGCCCGCACGGAAACCTGTCATTTTGTCCCCCTTTCTGGACCCAAACCCTTCTTCAAAGATTTAAGAGACCAAGCCAACTTTTTCTTTTTCACAACACCAAGAGAAACAACCAAGTCCCAATGAAAATGGAGGAACGAAGATGTGAGATATATACATGGAACAATGTGCGGCCTAAGGAAAAATGAAATCATGAACTTTGCAGCTAAGTGGACAGACCTAGGAAAGATCCATACTGAATGAGGTAACCCAGACCCAGAAAGACAAATTTTGTGTATTCTTCTCATCTATGGTTCCTAGCTCCAAATCTTTGAGTGTGAGTTTATAACTGGAGTAATTACAGAAATGAGGAAAGTGGCAAAGGGACTGTGTGGCGTGGGGGTGGGGCAGATAGAGAGGGAAGAGCGGGGTGTAAGCGATCAGAAAAGGGAGAATGGGAAAATCTGGGGGCCTCTAATGATCTTAGAGGAAGACGATACACAAAGAGGGTAAAATAATAGTACGAATGTCTGAAGAAGTCAGAATCATACTACTAATGTCTTTAGTTAGGGTTTTACTGCTTGAACAGAATCATGACAGAGGCAACTTTATAAGGAAAACATTTAATTGGGGTGGCTTCCAGGTTCAGAGGTTCAGTCATTATCATCAAGGTGGGAACACAGCAGCATCCAGGCAGGCAGCACTGGAGATGCTGAGAGTTGTACAATTCATTGAAGGCCATTAAGAGAGAAGACTAGCTTCCAGACAGCTAGGAAGAGGGTCTTAAGACCATGCCCACAGGGACCACACACCTACTCCAAGAAGGCCCACACCTCCTAATAGTGTCCCTCCCTGGGCCAAGCATATACAAACCATCACAATCCTATCTAAAAATATCTATAATACATGAAAATTGGTATATAAATATAGTTTAAATGAATGTTCTCATCTGGGCTGGCAATGCTTCCTCTAAGAACAAAGGCCACCTAACAGTAATCTCAACATTGTTGACCAGTGTAGTTCAAGAGACTCCCCAAAACATTATAGGACTGTTGCTATTGGTCTTGGTTGCCCCCTAAAGGCAGAAGGTAAGTCCTTATTGCTGTAGACACCATGCACTTTGCACACAGGGCCCAGAGCACCCTGCCCCGACCCCAAGCTGGGACTGGCTTGAAAGCCTCTCCCTGAGGACTAGCAGTCATAGTACAGAAAGCACCATGCATGTTTTCAAAGGAGGAAGCAATCCACAGTCCTACCAGCTAGACAGCTATGAACTACAAACAACCACCATGGCACAACAACCCTTCATGTACAGTGGGGGCACACACACCTTGGTGGAAACCAACGGCTCTCTAGTTGGACTTAAGACCCATTCAACAAGAGGGAAATCACGCCTGGTGCTGGAAAGGTAGTCAGCCTCCAAGGGCTAGTGAAACCATAGATCTTAGCCACCCAGGGCTAGTGATGGCATAGATCTTGGAGGAGGATCTAAACTGTCACTTTACTAACCTCCTAACTACATCTAATATCTGTCCTTACATCCACAGATAGGTGTTGTCATCACTGCTTAATAAGGACTTTTGTTTGCAACAGACAGAAACCATCAGTTACAAAAGACTACAAACATAGAGTTGTAGCCCAGTTTCAACTGATACATCTACAGTGTCACATCTGTGCCCAGGCTCACTGTAGAAAGACTATAAGAGGCGGAGGAACAGGGAGGCTTGGGGAGGTTTTGTCTTCTAGAAATATTAGGAACTACACACATTATCTCACCACCATGACTGCCTAACCATGACCTGACATGAATGACTCCAGTGCCCATGGTGGGAGGGGCTTAACATTAGACAGAGAACTACAGCCGGCAGCTAAGGAATGCTGAGAGCAGGAGAGATGTCTTCCCTAGGGAAGAGCAAGCTAATTGGTTATCCAATACAAATGGTCAGTCCTGAAAACCTGTGTATAGAGGTGTAACATTATACAGACTAGCAAGGTTGTATTTACATATTTAGGACTATAATACAATATAAAATATATATATTATATAAATGCCTATTATATAATATTTATTATTTTATAGTTTATTATATTATAATAAATAAACATAGTGTGTATTGTATAATATATTATAATATATTTATTTTGTCATATTAAATGTTATATATAAATGTAACAACAATTAAAGAAAAAGAGACCATGAATTTGAAAGTGTCAGGACATGAGAAGTTTTGGAAGGAGGAAAGAGAAATGTCATTATAATCTCACAAGATTTTTTTTTTTTTTTTTTTCCACTGAAGGACAGCGGGAAGGATCGAACACGGGACGGACGCAGCGCCCTATCGACAGAGCGCGAGCACTACAGCGATGTGCCACCGCAGGCGTGGGGCACAAGATTTTTTTAAAACTTGTAAATCAAAAACAAAATAAGCAAACAAAAAAACCACACGCAGTGCCAGCTAGGCACAGTGGCCACGTCATAGTCAGTCCTTCCTGAGGTGAGACGACACTCATTGAGCCAGAAGTTCTGGACTAGTCTAGAGAACACCAGGAAATGCCACGATCCTGGAGACGGGTGTCTTGGCAGAGCTGTCGGAAAGAAGCTGGCCAGAGCCAGAAGTAGACAGGGTGTCTGTTTTCAAGCATCTGGGCAGTGCCAAGGGAGGAGGTGAATCAGCTTTTAAGACAGACTAGAGGCCGGCTGAGGTCTGTTAGTGGTTGCCCAACAAGGTCAGACGTGGTCAGCACCGAGTTATTCGGGCCCCACTGCGGTTGCCTTCAACATCAGGAGGAGCGTGGGCACTGTGGCCCGAAGATAATAGTGATTTCAACCACTGTTCCTCACTCTTCCTGCCAGGCCTTTTGTGTTCCACAGTGGGCTGTGCGTGAGTTTTCCTCTGGGATATCCTCTTTTTTCTCCCGTGCCACCACTACCTCCCCACCATTTCCAGGGATGGGGCAACCTTTCCCTTGTTCTCTCAGACTCAACGACAGTCTTAATGCTGCTACAGAAAGCTGCTGCGCCAGCTCCAGGCTCCAGTCTGTGGATTCATGCCTGAAGCCGCAGTCTTTTCCTGGCTGATAAGGGTAACAAAGGCTGGATGTCAGAGCCAGACTGAAGTAACACCCCGGTGAGCTGCTGGTTCTGTGTCCTGCCCAAAGACTGGAGGGGAAATTAGTCACATTCAGTCTGTAGACAACGCCCTAGGTGGGCCCTGGGGCTGTGAGGAGAGAAGGGACCAAATATCTACTTCAGAGCATTTTTGAAAATGCCCTGACATCTGGCTCTCCTGTTGTCCTTCTGGCATCTTCTTCCTATGGCCCACTTCAAAGTAGGCGTATTTATTCTTCGGTGTGTGCATGCTCAGAGAGAACAGTCATGTCAAGGATCTCCTTTGTCCCTCTCCACCTCATATTCTGAGCAGGGTCCCTCACTGAACCTACAGCTCTCTCTTACAGCTGACTACAGTGTGTGCCACCTTACCAGGCTTTGGGCTTTACACACAGATGCTGGGATCATCTCCAGGCCGTGTGCACATGTGGCTGGCATTTTTACCCACTGAGCTATTTGAGCTATTTCCCCAGCTCCAAACTATTATCATTTCTTCTTCTTCTTCTTCTTCTTCTTCTTCTTCTTCTTCTTCTTTCTTCTCTTCTTCTTCTTCTTCTTCTTCCTCCTCCTCTCCTCCTCCCCCCTCCTCCTCCCCCTCTTCCTTTTCCTCCTCTTCCTTCTTCTCCTCTCCTTCTCCTCCTCCTTCCCCTTCTCCTCCTCTTCCTTTTTCTATTTTTTCAAGATGGAGTCTTACTGTGTGTCCTGAGCGACCTGGAACTCACTATGTACACCCGGATGGCCTCAAACTCACAGAGATCTTCTTCTGCCTCCTGAGTGCTAGGATTAAAGGCATGTGCCACCAGGCCAACCCAGAATATTTACCTTTTGGTTTATGTTGTAGGATATTTGATCACATTGAATCCCTGAGACTGTGAACTGGAAAAACTATTTTCTTGTTGTGGTGTGGCTCAGCCCTAGCACACACCTTTAACCAAGAGCTTTCTGTAAACAGGATCAAATAAAGACAACCATAGCTCAAGAGGCAGAGAAAGCAACCAATTGACAGGGAGTCAACATAAGAAAAACACAGGAAAGAGGAAGGAGAATCTTGGAGTCGAAGGGTATTTTAAGACAGTGTGGAGAAGGAGAAAGGGCTTTTTCTTCTGGGACTTCAGTGGAGGAGGAAGGTCAGCTGGGGCTTTCTCTGCCTCTCTGAGCTAGCAGCCTGTCACCCAGCTTCTGGCTCCTGAGTCATCATTGTAAATTGAACATTTGGGCTTTTGTTTTAAAAAACAACAACAACAACCATACAAGTGTCATTGACCATGAGAAAGGACAACCTTACGGCTCTCACCCCAGTCCTGGATTGGGCAGCTCTGTGGACACACTTGCCTCTGGCTACAGGTGGCTTTGCCAGTTGGGCAGTTGATAAGTATCCCTCATACCTCAGGCATGCGTCAACCCATGGGCACAGCATGGGGGACCTTAAAAGAGAGGTGAAGAGGGTGAATGACAGGGTGGCAGACGGACAGGGTAGGCTGTGTCACTTCTGGCTGTGTGGCAATGAACTGTTTACCCAACCTCTCTGAGTCTTGCTTCCCTCCTCTGAGAAGTAAGACAATGTCACATGTAGTGTGAGCCTTTGATAAAATGTCGTTCCAAACACAGGAAACTTCTAAATGGATACATGCAAGATACCAAGAGTTCTTGACTTGCTCTTGATTGCTAAAGAAATTCTGAGAAATGGTACCAGGGTGGATGCCATTTGGAAATAGCAGCAGAATCCCCAATCTCTTCCCTCAGAAAAGACCTGAGAGAGCAATTCTTTCTCTTCTTGGTGCTGATACATAGCTATAGTTCCAGCACTCAGGAGTGGAGGAGGGGCTCAGAAGCTCTGGGCTGTCCTGTAGACCCTGCCTAAACATAAAAGCAGAAAACAAAACTACAATGCAATGTTGCTCTGGTTCTTTCCATTGCCATGGTAAGAGCCGTGACCAAAAGCAACGGGGGAAGGAAGGATTTATTTCAGCTTTGTCTTAATTAGATTTTATTGCTGTGAAGAGACTATTCCCAAGACAACTCTTATAAAGGCAAACATTTACCCGGGGCTGGCTTACAGTTTTAGAAGTTCAGTTCACCATCATGCAGGAAGCATAGCCATCATGCAGGCAGACACGGTGCTGGAGGAGCTGAGAGTTCTACATCTTGATCCGAAGGCAGCAGCAGGAGCCTCTCTTTCCACATTGGGCGGAGCCTTAGCAAAGGAGCAGCCTCTAAGGCTTGCCTACACAGTACGCACTTCCCCCAGCAAGACCACACCTATTTCAACAAGGCTACACCTCCTAATAGTGACACTTCCATTGGCCAAACCACTACAAGCATACAGGTCAGACTCCATCACTGAAGGAAGTCAGGGAAGGAACTCAAGCGGGGACTTGGAGGCAGGCTTGCTTGCTATTCCACACGCATTGTCTCCAACCAAGGAACTCATTTCGTGGTACAGCAGGAATCACAGGGTGCTGCTTACGGGTTGGTTTGCAGTATAGCTCATGCTCAGCTAAAGTTCTTTGCACTATCCCGTGTGCCCTTCCCCCACCTTGAGCAGGCCTGAGAGACCTTGTTTACCACAGTAGACCAAAACAATAGGACTCAGGTATTAACCACCTTGGCAGACCCACAGTCTGCTATAGGAGCTGAGGAGAATAGACTGCCTGCTGAGCTTGCCTTGAGACACCTCCAGCCCAGATTAAGGATGGATTCCCCTCACCCATGCCTCCAGGATGAAGCAGACAGAACTCTGGGGTTGGGGGTGGGCTTCCCCCTTTAAATTGAATGCTGAACATTAAAGCATTGAGCCTCGATCAGAAACCTTTGTCCTGGCTTCATCTCTTCCACCCTCCTGTCCCTCTTCCATTCCCAGCCCTCTTTCAGGTGAACCTGGTTGACTGTGGCTGCTGGCAGGCAACAATCCCGGGATCAGCACTGGCCACTGTAGGCTGGGCCCTCCTCTATTAATGAACAATCAAGATACCCCAACCCAGACCTGTCCATAAGCCAATCTGATCTGGGCAATTCTACAACTGAGACTCCCTTTTCAGGTGTTTCTAGGCTGTGTCAAGTTGATAGTTAAAGTTAACTAGGACAGATATCACTCAAAACCCTTTCACATCTGGGACCAATGAAGTGGCTCAGTGGATAAAAGTTTACCACCAAACCTGTCAACCAGAGTTCAATTTCTAGGACCTACATGGCAGAAGGAGAGACCAATCTCCCACAAATTGTTCTCTGACCTCCACACGCATGCTCATATACAAATCCAGACACATAAACACACATGTACATAAATAAATAAATGTAAAAATAAAACCACCCACAATCTTGAAATTGACAAAGACCCTAACTTTGGTTAGAGCAAGGGTGAAGTCCAGAGACACCATTTTCTCATACTGGGACGGAAATGAAAACCACTTTTTATAGAGGGTAATTTGGTAAGTCTCTAAACCTAAATTTCACATATTATTTATTTAGCAGTGACATTTTGGACTTTATCCTATAGATAGATTTATATTTAAAAAATAAGATTACAAGCAACTACACATCTGTGAATGGAGACTTGGCTAGTTCTAGTGTGATCACATCATACTGGGGAGTTCAGGGGTTGACTTTGTACATTGTAATATGGAAAGCATATGCTAATGTGAAAACATATGCTAATATGAAAGCATATGTTAATGCTAAATGATATGCTAATATGAAAGTGTATGCTAATATGAAATGTCATGATAATATTAAATGATTATGCTAATATGAAAGCATATGCTAATATGAAAGCATATGCTAATATGTAAGCATACGCTAATGTGAAATGATATGCTAATATGAAGGCATATGCTCATGTGAAATGGTATGCTAATATGAAATGATATGCTAATGTGAATATGTATGCTAATATCAAGGTATATGCTAATATGAGAGCATATGCTAATATGAGAGCATATGCTAATGTAGAGCATATGCCAATGTGAGAGCATATGCTAATGTGAAGATGTGGGCATGACTTTAACTGAGTAGGGTCATTTCCTTGTTACTGCTGGCCACTGCCATTCACAGTGAAAGTGGAACAGATAAAAGAGTCCTGACCAGGCCAAGGACATGTCTTCTTATTGGTCATAAAATCTTGCTCTTTGGAGGGAGGACAGGCCCTTGTGCTGTAGCCCAGACTGTCCTGAAACTCACTATTTAGCCCAGGCTGGCCTCAAACGCCCTACAACCCTTCTACCTCAGCCTCAAAACTACTGAGATTCCAAGTGTGAGCCACCATGCCCAGCTGACATTCGGAGTTATAAACTGTGCCGCACACCTTCTCTGGTCTTGTACCTTTCCTCAGATTAAGCTGAGGTTTTCCTTTCCTACACACTCTTCCGTCTGCGGCATTCAGACTTCATATTGAGCTAAATCGAGTGCCGCCTCCTCCAAGAAGCCCTCACTGGTTCTCCAGATGAAACTGAGTTTTCATCTTGTACTCATCTTGAGTACTTTGATCATTTTATGAAAATCTTTGGGGTGGGTTCTGAAGAGAAGAAAAGAAAGAAATTGATATTTACTGTGAGGCTACCTTGTCTCTGGTGTAACAGGCCTTTCCTCCGAGCCTCTCCGTCTAATTTTCTAAGCATGTATGATTCCGCCACAAAGCATTCCTTGAGAGGAGGATTCAGAGGTGGTTTTCTGTGCAGTTATTCAAAGGCATGGTCTAGCTCAGTGCATCCAAGGACATGACTCCTGAGCCTCTCTGATGGAAGGATTTATGTGCGGTGCTGGCCAGAGCAAGGCGAGCAGGGCAGGGTCTTAGCTCTCCAGTCATGACCTCAAAACTCTCAGTGGATGTAGTAAGAGGTGAGTAGAAAGGCTTACCACGGCGTGGTGGCGCAGCTTTATCCCAGCACTGGAGCAGAGCAGGCGATTTCGAGTTCGGCACCTGGCTACAAGTGATCGACACCGGGTATAAGAACCTGTCTCGAAACAAAACCATAACAAAAAAAAAAAAAAAAAAGAAAGGCTTACTGGATGACAGATATGACTGGTATGTGAGCTGGATGGTCACCTGCATTATAAAATTATATAATCAGTCACAGATTCAACCTGGAACACGGTACTGATCTGCATCTTACCTAAGGCAGCCTTTCCCATGTGCCATGCCAGAGTTACAAAGGCCTCCCATTCACAGTGTCTTTCTAGAACTCTCCTGTCCAGTACTGCAGACAATGGATACACATGCCCTTCTAAATAAGTAAATTGCAATCAAGTAAAAATTTCAAATTCCTTCCTTCCTTCTTTCTGTTCTTCTTTTCTTCCAAGATAAGGTCTTCCTATATAGCTAAGGTTGACCTCATGCTCATTTTGTAAACCTAGCTGGCCTTGAACTTATGAGCCTCATGCCTCAGTCTCTGAAGTGCTAAGATTACATGCTGTCACTTAGCTGCAGTAGCCAACAATAGCAAAAAGTAGAAGTCTTCAGAGCAGGAAGAGGTATGTAATTGCTACGTACAGCAACGACATTGGATGACACAGACTGTAGTGGTTTCCTAGGATTAGCCCCCATAGATGTGTTTGAATGCTTGCCAATAAAGGAGGGGTACTGTTAGGAGGTGTGGCCTTGTTGGCGGAAGTGTGTCACTATGGAGGCGGGCTTTGAGGTCTCCTGTGCTCAAGCTACACCCAGTGTGGGACACAGTCCCCTTTTGATACCTGTGAATCAAGATGTAGAACTCTCGGCTCCTTCTCCAGGACCATGTCTGCCTGGATGCTGCATGCTTCCTGCCATGATGATAATGTACTAAACCTCTGAAACTGTAAGCCAGCCCAATTAAATGTTTTCCTTTGTAAGAGTTGCCTTGGTCATGGTGTCTCTTTACAGCAGTAAAACCCTAAGACACAGACATAGATTGTTTCTGTCACGATCACAAATTCCATTTCACGGTGGCCTTCAAAATGCATCAGCTGAGTTGAGCATGGTGGTTCCATATCTAATGTGAGTATTCTGGAGGCTGAGACAGGAGAATCATCAGGAGTTCACGGCTTGCTTGGACTACATAAGACCCTGTTCAATACAACAAAGAATGAAACAAAAGCAACAAAGCAAAACACACTAACTACAGTCCATGTGTCCATTTCTATGAGAAGGGAATAGAAGTGTGTGTGTGGGTGGCCTGTGGCAAGATTTAGATCGCTGGGGACACTATTCCTTCTGCTCTCATCGGGACCCATCCTCTCTTGCACAGGGACCTCCTTCCCTAACCAAGGTCTCCTGGGTACTTCCGTGAATCAGAGGCTGAGGTGCAGGTAACCTGCCTGCTGTCTGTCCCAGGGTGTTGCAGCACACCTCCGGTTCGCCAGTGTGGTGCCTGGCCAGAAGGAGACCTGGGCTAGCCGCTAGGGGGTGATGGAGCCCTCCTTTGAATTCTAAATAAAGGCGGAGAGACCGATAGCTCCCAGGTCTTTGCTCCATTCCCACAGCGTCAAAAACAGCACAAGAAACATTCAGGAAGGAATGCAAACCATGCAGATAGCATTGGCTATCCCGATAACACGGTTTGCACCCATTTCCAGATAGAGTGAACCAAAAAAGAAATCAAAGCAGAACTCCCACCGCAAAGGTGAGGAATGGCGTGTCTCTCTGTTACAGTCTGCTCTGCGTTAAAATACTTCTCTAGTAATGAGCCTGCTACTCTCTAGGAGACATTTGACAAGAAAAAACAAACTGCGGTCTTTTCTCACTCCCTCGATTGTCTCTGTTACTGTATTTGTCACATGCTTTAGGGTCTAAATTAAGAAATAGAGATGCAATCACTGCTTACTTCTTGGCAATTAGTATGGCTCCCTGGTCTGCCAGGACCTTGGAAGCCCTCTGCATTCCGTACAGTGATGCCCCCTAGTGGCTGAGCCACTGCCTGCGCTATGACTGCGCCTTTACTCGTTTGGCAAGGCAATATAGCTTTATCAGAATCAAAAGTCTCCCCGCTTTCCGTGGGTCTCCCAGCTCTTACTGTGCACTGCTCAATGCATTCGGTTTATTCCGTCTTTAAAAAGTAAAATGTCTTCATACCTAGCTAAAAATGGTGGCAATTCATTTAAAAAAAGCTTTTCCTGTCTCTATGTAGGCCTGCCTGCCTGGACCATAACGTGATCTAGGCAACCTGAGCCCTGCCTTTCCTTTCCCTTGTACCTCTCTGTCCCACACCACACGCTGCTTCTCTGTGCAGGGAGAAGGAGATGGGTGGAAGGTGGGCAGAGAAGGCCTGGCTTGAATTCTATGGTTCTGGCTTGCTTGGCAGACACACCACCTAACCCCTCTGGGAAAGAACTTGGGGAGGTGGGAAGAACTGAATCAGAATTTTCAGTCCACCTCCCCTCAGGAACTGCTATGTGCACCCCCTGACTCCCTTAACTTCCAGTACTGACCCTCTTTGTTGGGCCACCTTGTCACTCCACAGTTGTCCAGTGTCTCCACCTGGCTCCTGGTAGAGAGGAGCCTCTCTGAGGCACAGCCTTGCCTGTGGAGACGGGCTGTTGGAAAGCAGTGCCATTCTCCCAAAGTCCAGCCCCTCAAAGCATTCCCTGAAAGCTTCCTTGGCCAGCTGATGTGCCAAGAGGTAGTCTTTCCAGCTCACCACTAGCCACTTTTACCAGAAACTTCTCCTTGGATGAGGGTTATGGTCAGACATGGTTTCTTAGTCTTTCTACCTCGTGTGTGTGTGTGTGTGTGTGTGTGTATGTGTGTGTGTGTGTGTGTGTGTATGTGTGTGTGTGTGTGTGTGTGTGTGTGTGCATGTACATATATATGCCTATACACATGGAGACCAGAGCAGAAAACCTCAGGTGCTGTTTCTCCTGCGCTGTCTACTGTTTGTTTTGGGACAGTCTCTCACTGGCTTGGAGCTCAATGGATGGGCTAGGCTGTTTAGCTCGATTTCCCAAGGACACATCTGTCTCCAAGTCCCCATCCTGGGAGTATGAGTGTCACGTCTCCTAGCTAAAAACAAACAACAAACAAACAACAACAACGACAATGTCCTGGAGAATCAGATTCAGGAATTCAGGTCCTTATGCTCGCATGGCGAAGGCTTCATTGGCTATGCCCCGCCCTCTCAGAGTCTTACCTAGCCCTTCTGCTCGTCCCAACTTCCCCACTAAACCTTTATCCTAAGCTGTTGTTTACCATCTTAGTGTCTGTGTGGTCACTCCAACTCACATCTTCAAATCCAAACTCCTAATATTTCAAAATATAACTGTTTTTGAAGATAAGCCCTCCCCGATTTGAGACAAGATCTCATGTAGCCCAGGTTGTCCTGGGACACTCCCTATTGAGCTGAGCCTGGCCTTGAATTATTATTTTTTGTTTAAAGGTGTTTATTAGTTTATGTATATGTTTATGTTTTGCCTGCATATATTTCTGTGTAGCATGTATGTGTAATGGCCTGAGAGGCCAGAAGAAGACATGAGATAACCAGGGACTAGAATTACAGAAAAGTAATTCAGGTACTTTTAGCCTCTGCCTCTGCCCCAGATTCTCTCCCAAAACTAATGTCAAGTTGTTGTGTGGGACTGTGGTCATCCAGAAACTCCAGTGAAGAGCATCTACTCCCAAGCTCATTCTGTGGCTGTTGTCACCACTTATGGGTGACTAGAGGTGATGTCAATTCCTCACCATCAAGCGTCTCCACGGGACAATTCTTGGTGGGGCAGCTGACTTCCTTCACAGTGGGCAAGGAACGGATGGACTCAGTGGAACACAGCCTTTAACATTTTTATTTCTTATTTATTTTGTGAGCTGAGTATGGACTTGTGCATGCCGGCAAATACCACTGAGCTACGGAACCAACCCCAGCCCAGTCTTCTTATAATCCAACATCATAGAGGCAGCCATGACATTTGGGGTATTCCACACAGTAGAAGCAAATCAAGAGGCTCAGAGGGGAGAGAACTGCACACACACACACACACACACACACACACACACACACACACACACGCTCATGCCCATGTGTGCACACACAACTTCTTGACAACTTCGATCCCTGGGTGCTGGCCAGAGGGGCTACCCAGTAGTACAGTCTGCATCCTACTTAGGAGTTCCTTAGCTCACTTAGCGCTAAGCTTAGTTTTGACATCTTCAATCAAAACAGAGGATTAAGAAGGAGCCTGTAACATTCCATTGCACTAGCAAGAGAGAAGGAAGAGTGTGGGCTCACATCTTGACAGATTTGGCAGCGAGAAGATAACAGGATGTCTCAACGGTTCTGTTTTCCAGTGAACTAGGAATTGTGGTTGCTAGCTAGAATTGAGTCATCAAGGGTGTGGCAAAGATTGCAAACTGAAACACAAAGACATTTCCTGGGGTTCTTTTTCCAGTTTACAGAGTGGCCCGGTCAGGAACTACATTTCCCAGAATGCCCCATACCCAGGGCACCACATGAGTAGTTTTTGCCAATAGGGTAGGGGAGAAGCAAACCATGGCATTTCCTAGCCAGGGAGCCTAGCAAGAGGCTTGTCTTTCTAAGCATAATTCATTTCGAGACTTCAGGAAGGAGTCACAAGATAAAGAGGCACCTGGGCTACAGAAAGACCCTAATTAAGGAAAACCCGCTCTGGGTTTGTACATAAGCAGGGAATAGGAATTATTTCTGAAGCCACTGAAAATGTAGTTTGATGACGGCAACAGGTAGGGTTACCATAACAGTCTGATCTCATGGGCTCGAAACTTGAGAAATAGCACAGGACTGTTAATGAGTGGACACAGGGCAACCAGGCCTGAAGAGTCTCACTAACCTTGGCAGGACACTGGATGTGGTGACCCACTACATAGTTCCATAGCCCGGGAGGGGCAGAGCTGCCTCACCGTGGCCCAGAGCCCTAATACGACTTTAAGAGAAGGATACCCTGAAAATGGCTGAAACTGTACTTACTGCCACACTCTCACAAATAGGGCTGAAATGCAGCGGCTCGTTCTTAGGAATGCCAACAGCAGCACGCATTTGTATTCGTTTAGGATTAAACTAGTCTCCAACTCTCCACCCTGACAAGTCGGTAGGATGTCAGTCTCACAGTTAAGAGTGCTGCCTCCTGTCCTCCATGTCTCATGTTTCCAGTGAGAGCAGGCCTGTCTTCTGATCCGATGGCCAGAGCTGACCACCTGAAGGAGCCAGCGCGGTTTGTCACTCTGCTTTATTTTGGGGCAATGCTAAGAATCTGTCGTTCCCTGACTACTTGGGAAACCCACCATGTTTAGGACTGTGCATGCTGCGCGGAGACGCCGCGCGCAGCGCGCCGCCGCGCCGCACACACACACACACACACACACATACACACATTCTCCTGCCCAGTCTGAGCATTGATCAGAATTTGGAGAACAGTCTTCTAACAGCATGAGGCTCTTTTGGAGCAAATGACCTGTTCCAGGGGTAGAAAACAGCCGTGTTGGAAGTGAAGGCCAGCATGCCTAGTTGGTTCCTGTTACCTGTGAAGATCTTCCCATGCAAGGAAGTTCATTCTCTGTCTTCCGCATGCCTTGACCTCATCCCACAAAACCTGAGAGGAGTTGATTCCACGTGTCTGAAGAGTTCTAGAGAAACCTTAGCATCCCTGCCCGTTTACTTTTACTCTCAACCCCAGCCCCATTTACTTCTTATCCTCTCACCAAATAAGACCACGTAAGTGTCTAGTTTCCAGACACTTGGCAGAGCTGAGAGTTATGGCATTGGTGCCTACACATCCCCCAGGCTGACACTATTACACTGAGGCCACATGCAGAGTTACTCAGGTGACAGACGATGAGGAACTTCCTGACCGGCAGGTGCCAGTCCTGAGCTGTCACACAGCCTCCCGGCCACACAGCCCCTCACTCAGCCTTGCCTGCCTCCCAGGCTCCTCTTTGAATGTCTTGGACATGTATATCACGTCTGCATCTA
This sequence comes from Mastomys natalensis, assembly GCA_021653895.1. NCBI lineage: Eukaryota > Metazoa > Chordata > Mammalia > Rodentia > Muridae > Mastomys > Mastomys natalensis. The sequence goes on from JAJTUV010000533.1 coordinate 82,795, forward strand.
GGTCTGATATGCTCTCTACTCCTTGTCTCTTAAAGGCAACAGAAAAGATAGCAAACAGTAGTTCAGCTTGCCTCCTGTATATAAACAACATATAAGAAATATTCGAAGCATATCTTTTCTTCTTCTTCTTCTTCTTCTTCTTCTTCTTCCTCTTCTTCCTCTTCTTCTTCTTCTTCTTCTTCTTCTTCTTCTTCTTCTTCTTCTTCTTCTTCTTCTTCTTCTTCTTTTTTCTTTTTTGGTTTTTTGAGGCAGGGTTTCTCTGTGTAGTCCTGGCTGTCCTGGAACTCACTCTGTAGACCAGGCTGGCCTTGAACTCAGAAATCCACCTGCCTCTGCCTCCCAAGTGCTGGGATTAAAGGCGTGCACCACCACTGCCCGGCTTTTTTTTTTTATGCACCAATGTAACCAGTGATAGCTTTCATGATCTTTCTTCCTCCACTTCCAAAGTTCTGTGGTTACAGGGCATGAGCCATCGTGCCTGGTTTACATCGTGCTAGGGGTGCAATCTGAGCTGGCTAGGGAAACACCGACAACTGAGCCACACCCCTAACCTTGTTATGAGCATGTCTTAAGAAATCATAACTCTTAGTCAGGCAGTGGTGCACACCTTTATTCCCAGCACTTGGGAGGCACAGGCAGGCAGATCTCTGTGAGTTCAAGGCCAGCCTGGTCTACCGATTGAATTTTAGGACAGCCAGGAATACAAAGAGAAATGCTGTCTCCAAAAACCAAAACCCAAAACCCAACCCAAACCAAAGACAAAAAACCAACAAACTCTTAGTGGGGTGGGATTCCAGATGCCTTTAGTCCCAGGAGACAGAAGCAGGTGTTATCTCTTTGAGTTCAAGAACCTCACCTGTAATCCCAACATTCTGAGACACTGAGGAAGAAGGGACATGAGTTCAAAATAAATGAAACAAATGCTGCGTGTGCGACGACACACATTACACACACACACCAGTAACTTAAACATATAAAAATGTCCCCACAATGTGTGAATCCACTCATTCATGTGTTATGTCCTCCCCAGTCTGTCCATAGCCCAGTCTGTTTAGAAGGTTATTTTCTTGTTTTGTTTTATTTGTTTTCCTTCTTTTTTTTTTTTTTTTTTTTTTTTTTTTTTTTTGTAGACAGAGTTTCTCACACAGCCCTGGCTGTCCTGGAATTCACTATGCAAGACTAGGCTGGCTTCGAAACTCAGAGGTCTGCCTGAGATGTGTGCCACCGTGGTTAATATCTGCCAGTAATAGGGCTGAGGAGAAATCCTCAATGAAGAAAATGCCTCCATAAGATCAGGCTGAAGGCAAGCCAGTAGAGCATTTCCTTTATTAGTGATTGATGTGGGGTTACACAGCCATTGTGGGTGGTGTCACTCCTGGGCGGCGGTTCTGGGTTTTATAAGAAAGCAGGCCAAGCAAGCCATGTGAGCAAGCCAGTAAGCAGCACCCTCCACGGCTTCTGCACCAGTTCCTCCTCCAGGTTCCTGCCCTGCTTGAGTTCCTTTGCTGATGAACTGTGATGTGGAAGCATAAGCCAAGCAAACCCTTTCCTCCCTAAGTTGTTTTGGTCATAGTGTGCCATCGCAGCAGTAGGAGCCTTCCTAAGACAATGCTGGATGTGTCCTGTGCCTTACATGTTTGTTTTTTGTTTCTCAGGGATGCCTTTGTCTTCTGTGCAGCTTTGGAACAGTTTGTTCCCTCTGAGTGAGGGTCCTCTCGCTGCAGTAGGGAACTCATGCTTGTGTTAGCCCAGCTCTAAGTTCAGCCCCACATCTTAGGCGCTTATTCACCTGGTGTCTTAGGGTTTTACTGCTGTGAACAGACACCATGCCCAAGGCAACTCTTACAAAGGACAACATTTAATTGGGGCTGGCTTACAGGTTCAGAGTTCAATCCATTATCATCAGGGTGGCAGTATGGCAGTATCCAGGCAAGCATGGTACAGGAGGAGCTGAGTTCTACATCTTCATCTAAGGTTGCTACTGGAAGTCTGACTACCAGGCTTAGGATGAGGCTCTTAAAGCCCACACCCACAGTGACACACCTATTCCAACGAGGCAACACCTCCAAATACTGCCACTCCCTAGGCCAACCTATAAAACCATGACACCTGGGTATCATTCAGTAACGGGAGAATCTATATTTGAATCCTTTAGCACTACTCAGCATTCTCAAGTGTGGGCAGCAAAAATGCAGCAGTCTCTTTGGGTCACCTACTCTTGTGTCCCGCCCCACCATCTAGCCTGGGCACACTTACTGACTCTATCCTTCCACTGTCAGAGTGTACACATTACCTTTTTTTTTTAGATTTATTTATTTATCTATATAGCTGTAGTGTCTTCAGACACACCAGAAGAGGGTATTGGATCCCATTACAGATGGTTGTAGCTATCATGTGGCTACTAGGAATTGAACTCAGGACCTCTGGAAGAATAGTCAGTGCTCTTAACTGCTGAGTCATCACTCCAGCCTGACATATTCTTCTTCTTCTTCTTCTTCTTTTCTTTTTTTTTTCTTTTTTTTTTTCTTGGCTTTCTCTTTCCCTCTCCTCTCCTCCTCACTCTTACCCTCCTTATCTCGATCCTCCTCCTCTCCTCCCCTTGAGCAGGTATTTAACTACAGCGGGCCGAATCCCCCCTGTCCCTTGGCGTGACATACTGTTACTTACTTTTAAAGTAACATTTTTCAAGATACTTTGTGGCTTTTCAGATGCTCATACCCTTGATGGCCTGGGCAATTTCATGGGTATTATTTAAACCTCTTGATTTGCATTATTCTGTAGGGTTTTTCTGGATCAAAAGAGTATTGTACCTTTTGCCTAGGTCAACTGAGGTCACTTACAAGAAGGGTATATGCTTTTTTTAAAATAGATATTCTGACTTTTTGTTTTTAGTTTTAAAGACAGGTTCTCATACATCCCAGGATGATCTTGAGTTTCAGATCCTCCCTCTATTGGAATTACAGGCATCAGTTTGAATGAGAATGACCCATAAATTCATGTACTTGAGTGTCTGGTTCCCGTTGGTGACTGTGTAGGAAGGATTAGGGGGTGTGGCCTTGTTGGAGGAGGTCGAGCACTGGGAGTGGACTTTGAGGTTTCAAAAGCCCAAGCCAGGACCAATCTCTCTTTCAGCCTCCATCTTAAGATCAGATATGAGTGCTTGGTTACTGCTCCAATGCCGTGCCTGTTGTAAACATATTTATAAAATCCTGGCATGGGTTTCCTTCCCACCTTAATAGCTTATGTTCCAGGATGAAAGACAACACACACACACACACCACACACACACACACACACAGCCTTATATTTTTAAATTGCTTAGCAGCACAATGCTGGGCAGCTGCCTAGCCTCCATGCTGTCAGAATCCACTTTCCTACTGATAACTCGAGTTACTACTTACTAATTTCTATTCCATCTAGGCGCTCTTGACTCCAATTGGCCAGCCACATGGCCACGTTTTTATGGCTCAGCTATCCTATTTACGCACTCCTTCTTCCTCCTGCATGTTCTTCCTCTTCCACGGCAGCTCCTCCTTTTTCCTTTCTCCTTCCTTCTACTCATGGTCCCAAGTCAGAGAAACCCAAATCCTGCCTATGTCTCCTTTCCCCAGCTATTGGCTATTGGCAACTTTATTTACCAATCAGAATTAACTGGGGGCAGGGTCCCTCAGTGTCCTACATGTGGACTCATCTTTGGAGCAAACAATTTTGGGGGACCCAAATTACATTAGAATGCAAGCAGCATTAGGCAGCCCACCACACATGCCTGCTAGCATGCCACAATGCTTCCTACCATGATGATTATGGACAAACCCTCTGAAACTGTAAGCAACCATCTAATTATATGTTTTCTTCTATAGGCCGTCTTGATCATTGTGCCTCTTCACAGCAATAGAACAGTGACTAAGACAGCCATCATACCTGGTTTTAGGCTCAGGCACTAACCCGGGCAGACGCATGCTGGGCAAGCACTGTACCACTTGAGGAAGATGCTTGTATGGATTTCCTTGTTTCTTACCCTTCCCCTCACATTTTGTTAAGGTTCCTTCATTGTGGGTGAATAATTCTGGTCCTCTAATGTCCCCACTTTAGTAGCAATGCTGCCACTGGGCCTACAGCCTTGCTCAGCTATGACTCTTATGCAGTGAGCACCCAGCCTCATGAGACCCCAGGGAGGGAACTGGTTCTAGCAGTCCTTGGTTGTTCTGGATGTAGAATCAGTGTTATGTGTGTCAAGAGGTGTATGATATTTAAAAATTTCCAGACACTCTGCAGTGGGACTGGCCCATGCCTAGCTGAAATCTGAAGTTCTCTTGAAGTGGAAATTTCTGATTTTTTTGGAGACTTGGTTGTGTTGTGTGATAGTTTTCTGGAAACTGTCTTAGGAAAGGTTGTTTTGCTGAGGCAGACACTTGAGAGGGTTGTGAAGTTTGAAAGAAATAAGTAGAACCCAACAGACAGTGACATTGGTTCACCTTGCGACACTTTGCTGATCTTCACTAGTTTTCACTGATCTTTGCTTGTTGTGACTTTGTAGAGAGAGACATGCCAAAGAACTTATGGTATTCTGGCTGTTTCTTACAACTTTCTGCAGACTCACGCTGATTCCCAGGAACCTAGTGTTTTTTTTTTTTTCAGGATCGAGCTGCTGCTACTGATATGTGTTTGGTGTTTGCTGATTGAACTAGACTGCCACTACTGGTTCATATTTGATGTTTTGGATTGGAGTGTGGATATCCTGACAACGAAGATTGGTATCACCTCAAAGAACTACTTCTAAACAATTCCACATTCCTGTGTTCTATAACCCTCTCTCTTCCCCACCTTTGGTCAGTGGACTAAAAGGAAGGTTGAAGCGTTTAAGAACCTTTATTAAAGTAGGTTGTGAAAGAATTAAGCCTACAGTCTCTGATTGCTTCGATCTCACACAAATCCCCCTTCTAAGTCTCAGAGCTGCTAAAGAAGAAATGGAGATCCCACTGCAAGAAATATTAAATGTGAGTCTTTCAATCAAGTACTGTAAAACTTGTGTTTAGGACAAAGAATTCACATCTATTTATCTCTCCACCTAGTAAAATTTTCATGTAAATGAGGTAACCCATCCCATCCCAGTAAAACTTTTTTTCTACAGAGGTTCCATCTATATTCCTGGAATTTGATAGCCTGGGACAGATGCTTTCTCTTCCTCCTTCATCTCCATCTTGTCTGACTAGCTGAGTAAATACGATTGCGAGGTTGGACCCCAGCAAGTGGAGGAAACACAGCTACCACCTAAGTTAGAGTAAAAACCAAGTATGCTTTCAATCTTCCAAGCAAACCCTCTAGATCAAAAGTAAAGTTTGCCTTGTCTAGGCATTTCCACGGGAGTGGTGGTCTCTCTCTTTTCCATTCTGAACGTATTTGCTTTACTGTGATTGTGTGTCTTAAATGATGTCTTGTATTCATTTTCTGTTGTTACTGTTACAAAATGCCATAACCTTAGCTTTAAATAACACTAATTATTTTCTTCTATTCCAAGACATTAGGAATTCTAAATCAATGTATCAGCAGGACTGGGTTCTTTTGCAGACTCTTGGTGGTGGAGTGCATTTCCTTACTTTTACCAGATGCTAGAGTCCACCTTTGGTTTGTGACCTTCTGGCTGGTACTTCAGTCTCTGCTTGTTATCACATCCCTGCCTCTAAATGGGAACCTCCCCCTCCCTTCATTTAAAGACATGGCCACACTTGGATAATCCCTGGTAGCCTCAATCTTAAAATCCTTCAACTAGTACGTGGGCATCTTTGGGGAGGGACATGGGTCTACCTGTGAACTAGATCAAGCACCCGGTTCTTCTCACCTTTGCTCCTGTGACTCTGTCCATTCACTGAGGCATTTTGATAATTTCTTGTATAGATTTCTCAGTCTATATTCTATCCTGACAGCCCTATGAGGGAATTACACAGATCCTCTGACAGGCAGATAGAGGACACCCAACTAGGTAACAAAAATGCATACTTATGCTCCTTACCTGAGACAAAGCCTGGCAGCTTAAAACAAAGACTGGATAGGCTTTTTTCTCCATCCAGTAAGGTTCCCTGCTGGTGAATGGACCCAGTAAAATCAAGGTTGGATTAGGGCAAATTTACACAACACTTGCAGGCCAACCAGCCACCGGGTCTTTCTTCAAACTGACCAACTCCCAATTAGGGAAGGAAGACCCTTCAGAGGTGTAAAAAAACCCACCCCTCAAGAAGACTTCAGCTTCCCAAGGCCCCACCCACCTGCTTTGTGGAGATTCTATCTGTGTGTGCCTACTGTGTGTGTTCCCTCACCCCAACAAGATTTTCTTCAACTGCTCATTCTGCTGGCCCTCTTGGCTGTGTGCTCCATCTCTATGAGCTGCTTGTCGCACTTTTCCCTGCCTTTTAACTTTCACTGGCAGATAAAACAAACCCGAGACCCCCTACATGGCAGTACCTGAAACTCCTAAAATGACTTTGTGTGTCCACTGTGCATGCACATATATTTGTGCGGTTCATGTATGTGTGCATATCGAGGCCAGAGGGTACACTGAGTGTCTTTGTCAATCACTATATTTTAATTAATGACGTGTAATTTCTTATTGAACCTAGACTTACTGATTCTGCTGGTATAGCTAGCGACCCCGCTTCCTTCAGGGACATCCCCACCCCATCCTGTCTCTGCCTTCTGAACACAGAACTCAGACTGGTTACCACACAGCCTTGGCTTTTGTGCAAGTGCTGGAGATTCAAATTCTGGTTCTTATCTTTGAATGACAAGCTCTTTAACCATAGAGCCAATCTTGCCCACTTCTAAATGGCTTTTTAAAAGTTTATACACATTAGGTTAGCCTATGCTATAGAGTGCGTTCCTGTGGTATGTGCATGCGCACGTGCGCGCACATGTGTGTGTGTGTGTGTGTGTGTGTTGGTGTGTGGTATGCATGTGTATACACTTGTATATACTTGTCTGTGTATTTAGAGGCCAGAGGAGGATCTCAGGCAGCCTGAGTATCACTCTCCACCTTATTCCCTGGAGATGGCGTCTCTCACCAAATCTAAGACAGTGACCCTCTTGCCTCTCTGTATTCTCCAGAGCTGGGGTTGCAAAGTCGTGTAGCACCCAGATTTTCCATATGGACACTGGGACTCCCAACTCAGGTTCTCACGCTTAGGCAGCACATGGCCTTACCCTTCCGAGCCATCTCTACAGCCTCTGGATGGGTTTTGACAAATGCTGTATCCTGTAGATCAGCTTCATCACCCTAAAGTATACTGTCTTCCAGTTGTCCTTTCAGGATGTCACACCACTGACATCCTAGGCCACCACTCTTCAGATCAGCATTTTCACTTAACAGCATGGTTTTTGGTGGCTCGGCATCTCGTTTCCTTGTCATATCTTTCCCTGAAGAGTTATATGACGATTTTGTTTATCCATTCAGCTAATGAAGCTAATAAAATCATGTTTGCCTCTACTTTCTGGAAATGACAAAGATGCAATGGACAGTCTCCTGGTCCGTTGTGAAGTTACGTTTTTGTTGTTGTTTTCTTCAAATTGTCTACTAATGGTATAGACTGAAATGTCACCAATTTTTGTTCTTAATACAAGATTTTTTCTATTGACTTTATGAGCTCATGGTGTAGACCCCTCCATGACAACCCCTCTGGGGATTGTTGGCTGATAGTGGTCCATAGATGGGGGCTCAGGATCCCTGTGGGTATGTATGGTAAATGATACCAGGAACAGCTGCAGAGAGGCAGATAAACTTTACTTGGGATGATTCAAGGCTTATATAATTTTGGGGACCAGGAACATCCAATATAAGCAAAGGTCATTGGCTGAAGGCATAAGGAACCAAAATGCCTCATTAGCATGGGGAAGCATTTCAGGAGTCTCAAGGGTTAACTGAGTGGTTCTTATCAGGAGAAAGGCAGTTAAACAAGTAATCTTAACCAAGCCTATGTGAAGTTCTGCAGGTAGGTATGGGAGTGGGGAGGGTGTTTAACTCCCAGACAAGTCAGAGAAGGGGAAGTCCTGCCAATGAAGGGAGTCCTCCATATTGTGCTGAGCCCCAGAAGGCTATCCAGACAATGGTAGACTTCAACCTTAGTGGGACAACATGGACAGCTCAGCGAGTAGAAAGAGTTGGTTTGGTAAATTAAACTGCCAGGCTGTCTCTCAGGGGAGCAGAGAGCATCAATCAGGTGGCATGGGTAGTCTTGTCAGGGTTTTGGTTTTTTTTTTTTTGGTTTTTTTTTTTTTTTTTCGAGACAGGGTTTCTCTGTGTAGCTTGGCTGTCCTGGAACTCACTCTGTAGACCAGGCTGGCCTCGAACTCAGAAATCCGCTGCCTCTGCCTCCCAAGTGCTGGGATTCAAAGGCGTGCGCCACCACCGCCGGCGTCTTGTCAGTTTTAAGGGGACAGGTAAGTTAGGGAGAAGAGGTGTGGAGGAGGGGGTGCAGGCTGAACAACCTGGGATTTAGCATGGGCACTTTGGTCTATAGCAGGCTGTTCATGAACTAGATTCCCTTGCAAAAGGTAATTGACCACTGTGGATGGATGATGGAAGTGATGGCTTTTCAGTAAACAGAAATTTGGCTTCTTTCTGTTTATCCAGTAACCATCCTTCTGTTTACCTGGTCAAGGTCCTTCTGTTTAGGACAGTGTCCCAAGGACTGCCATTGGGGGGCCTTCTTTGGGCTTAACACATGGTGAGAAATAAATGAAACCTTCTCCCACAGATGAGTTGTCTGGACCTGCCCTTCTAGAATTCACATTCTTATTAGGATGCAGAACCTTCTCAGAGGCCCACAGCGAGGCCATAAAGGTCCTCGACACTGATGACACAGAAAGGTAGGGACTCAGATTTCTTCGCTGGGTATGATGGATGGCGAACACCTACAATTGCAACTACTTGGGATGTTGAGGCAGGAGGATAGTGAATTAGAGCCCAGTTTGAGCTATATGCTGAACCTCTGTGTGAGAAGGTGCATCACCCAGGTTAGTCATTGTCTGGGGCACCATTCTGTGGGCTGCTGTCCTGGGGTGAATGAAAAGGAGAAAATGAATCTGCCACTCGAGTGCTTCCGCTGTGGACACCGTGTGAGCAGCTGCTTCAGGATCCTGCTTCAGACCTCCCCACATGACTGACTGTACACTGAACTGTGAGGTAAAACAAAGACTTCTTCCTGCACATGCTTCGGTGAGGGATTTTATTGTAGCAACAGGTAATCGACGCACAAGTACCAAAAGGAAACCTCCTTCCAAGATACAACCTAATCTACCATCCAGAAGCTTTGCTTTGATGGTTCTGGCCTTCACTTTCTTATGTGGTCTTCCTCGGGCTGCCAGCTGATCTCAAGTGTCTTTTGTCCAAAAAAATTTTTTTTTTTTTTGGGGGGGGGCCCCCGGGAAAAAAATTTTTTAAAAAAACCCCCAAAAACCCCCAAAAAAAAACCCCCCCCAAAAGAAAAGAAAAAATTTTTTTGGGGGTTTTTTTTTTAAAAAACCCCAAAAAAATTTTTGGGGGGGGGGGGGGAAAAATTTTTTTTTGGGGAATTTTTTTTTAAAAAAAAATTTTCGGGGAAAAAAAGGGGGTTTTTTTTTTTTTTTTTTAAAAAAAATTTTAACAAAAAAGGGGGGGAAAAAAACCCCCCCCCTTTTTTTTTTCCCCCCCCCCCCCCTTTCCGGGGGGTTTAAAAATTTTTTTCCCCCCTTTTTTTTTTAAAAATTTTTTGGAAAACCCAAATTAAAACCACAAACAAACAAAAACCCCCCCAAAAAAAAACCCCAAAAAACCCAAAAGGGGGGGGGGGTTTGGGGGGCCCCGGGGGGGGTTTTTGGGGGGGGGGGTTTTTTGGGGGTTTTTGGGGGGGGTTTTTCCCCCCGGAAAAAAAAAAAAACCCCCTTACCCCCCTCAAAAAAAAAAAACCCTTTTTTCCCAAAAATTTTTTAAATTTTTTAAAAAATTTTTTTTTTTTAAAAAAAAAAAGGAAATTTTTTTAAAAAAAAATTTTTTAAAAAAAAAACCCCCCCCAAAAAAAAAAATTTTTTTTCCCGGGGGGGGGTTTTTGGGGGGTTTGGGGGGGGTTTTTTTTTTTTAAAAATTTTTTTTTTTTTTTTTTTTTTTCCCTTAAAAAAATTTCCCAGCCCCCCCCCCGGGAAAAATTTCGGGGGGGGCCCCTTTAATTTTGGGGGGGGGAAAAAAAGGGGGAAAACCAAAAACCCCCCAAAAGGGGGTTTTTTTTCCCAAGGGTTTTGGGGGGGGGGGGGGGTTTTTTTTTTTGTTTTTTAAAAAAAAAAAAAACCCAAAAACCCCCCAAAACCCGGGGGGAAAAAAAAAGGGGGGGGCCCCCCCCCCAAAAAATTTAAAAAAAAAAAGGGTTTTTAAAATTTTTTTTTTTTTTAAAAAAAAGGGGGCCCCCTTTAAAACCTTTTAAAAATTTTAAAAAGGGGGGGTTTTTGGGGGGGAAAAAAAACCAAGGGGGGCCGGTTTTGCTGGGGGGGCCAAAAGGGCCCCCCCCAAAAAAAGGGGGGGGGGGTGGGTAAAAAACCCCTTGGGGCCGGGGGGGCCCCCCGGTTTTGGGCCCCCCCCCCCGGCCCCCGGGGGGGCCCGGCCCCCCGGGGGGGGGCCCCCCCGGGGGGGCCCGGGGAAAGGGGGGGTTTTAAAAAATTTTTTTGGGGCTAAAAAAAAAAATTTTTGGGAAAAAAAGGGTTTTTTTTAAATGAAATTTTTTTTTTTTTTTTTTTTTTTTTTTTAAGGGTTTTTTTTTTTGGGGGGAAAAGCTAAGGGGGGGTTTTTTTTTTTTGGGGGGGGGGGGGGTTTTTCCCCCTTTTAAAAAAAAAAAACCTAAAAAATTTTTTTTCCCCTTTTTTTTTCCCTTTTCTTTTAAAACCCAAACCCCCCGGGGAACCCCGGGGGGGGGTTTTGGGCCCCCCCCCCCCCCAAAAAAACCCCCCAAAAAAAAAAATTTTCTTTTTTAAAAAAATTTTGAAAAATTTTTTTTTTTAAAAAAAATAAAAAACCCCAAAAAAATTTCCCTTTTTTTAAAAAGGGGAAAAAAAAAAGGGAAAAAGGGGAAAAAGGGAAAGGGGCCCAACCCCCCAAAAAAAAATTTTTTTCTTTAGATAATATTTTTTAATAATCCTAAATCAAAAAACATTGTCACCAAATCCAACTATTTTAGGAGTGAAGAACAGCCAACTGAAAGGATTGCTAATATCATTTGTTTTATATTTATTCTTATGTATATGACTGTTTACTCCATGTATGTATGTGCACACCTGTGCAATGCCTTTGGAGGCCAAAAAAGGGTAATGGATCTCCTGCAACTGGAGTTCACAGTTGTAGGCTGCCATGTGAGTGCTGGGAACTGAACCCCTAAAGGAGCAGAAAGTGTTCTAAACTGCTAAGCCATCTCTCCAGCCCTTTGATATCATTTTATAAGACATTTTATAAAACTATGTAGACTCTGAAAGAAATCAAACAATCCCTGATAGGCACTGGGGATGAAGTTTCCTTCCGTACTACGCCTGTGAAAATTCTTATTCATGATTCAGTTAAACAAAAGTTAAACAAGTCTTTTGGCTCTAGAATATATTCCATGGACACTGAGCAGTTCAAGCACCTTTGTCTTCAACCTTGACAATTTGGTGACTGTGGTGGTTTGAACATACTTGGCCCATAGGAAGTGGCACTATTAGGAGAGGTGGCCTTGTTGGAGTAGGTGTGGCCTTGTTCGAGGAAGTACATCACTGTGGGGGTGGGACTTGAAGCTCTACCCAGTGCAGAAGAGTCAGTTTCTGCTGGCTGCAGTCAGATTATGATGCAGAACTCTAAACTTCTGCTCCGGTACTATGTCTGCTTGGACATTGCCATGCTTTCTGCCATGATAAACTAAACCTCGGAAACTGAAAGCCAGCTCCAAAAAATGTTTGCTTTATAAGGGTTGCCTTGGTCATGGTCTCTCTCCACAGCAATGAAACCCTAACTAAGATAAAAGTAGGTGCTGGAGACTAGGGTATTGCTGGGATAGGCCTGACCATGTTTCTGTTCAGAGGAATGAGGACTTTGAGACTTTGGATTTGGAAAGCAATAGAATGCTTTAAGATAGACCATCCAAAAGGAAGTGTGGAAAGAGGGAAATTTGAACTGTAGAAGCCTGCTAGGTCAAAAGAGTTCAGAGGAGAATTAGAGTGTGTAGCCTAGAGACTGTTCCCGTAATGTTTTGGTGAAGACTGTGGCTGCTTTTTGGCTCTTGTCTGAAGAGCATGCCTGAGGCTAAGTGGAAGAACTTCAGATTAATTGCATTGGTAAATCTCAAAAAAGCCCAGCATAGACATTGTCCTCTGGTTTACTCTCATGAAGAGCATTTTGACCAAGCATAGAAAGCTTTGAAAGGAAAAATACAAGATGTATGATTCAAGTATTAAAGGATGACCAGGAAATGGAATGGAACTAAATCCTGTGTTCAAGGAGATAAACAGATTAAGAGAGTGGTGACTTCAGGGGAAGATCCCACCTAGCTAAACGTATTGTTTATGTGTTTGCACTTAAACAAGGAATGGTTTTGTTAGGTGTTATTATGAACGGGTAATTGTTTTCATTTGGACTTTTAATCTGGAATAAAATACAATCCAGAAATGGAGGGCCACCTGTGATCCAGATTTGAGTCTGGATATATGAGCTTTTGGTCCAGATCTTGAGGCATAGTGGCTGTGAAAAAGTTTAGGCCCAGGCATGGTGGTCTATCCCTGTGATCCCAGGAGACAGAAGCAAACAGATCTCTGAGTTCAAGGCCAGCCTGGGACAGAGCATGTTCCAAGTAGAGAAAAGCTTGGATTTAGGCATGGTGGTGGTACATGCCTTTAATCCCAGAACTCAGAGACAGAGGCATGCAGATCTCTGAGTTCAAGGTCAGTTTACAGAGCAAATTCCAGAAACACCCAAGTTTAGGCAGTGAAGGCTGTAATAGAACAAGGGGGCCATCCAGTCCCCTCAAGCAACAGAACTTGGCAGCTTCGGCCATGTGGCTTTGGCTTTAGAGTCAAAAATAGAAGGGACTACTGGGATAATTAATGCTGGTTAGTTGAAAATAAGAAATTAGTAGTGATTAAGAAGATACCAGCATCACTGAGGTGAAATATTCTGAGAAGTATTTTCTGAGAGCACAAAGAAGCTGTGTTCCAGAGATAATCAAGATTGTATTTTATGCTGCAACCAGATTTAGTAATGTATGAGAGTCACCCAGTCGGTACTGAGTTTGAAGGCATGAGGGGTCATGAAGGGCAGCTGAGGCTTGGCACTGTGAGAAGCTAAGAAAAGGCCATCGATGAAGGTGCAGCCTCAGTTGCAGTTGATGGCTTCATACTGAAGGGGCCATGCAAATAAGATGAGGCTTGGCCCCATGAAGGGAGCCTATGAGAGGCTATTGGTGAAGCCTAGTTGCAGTGAAAATCCCAATGTGTTGGAAATACAAGTACCATAGAATGACCATCAAGAACAGCAGCAGCAGTGGAGTAGAGTCAACCAGACCGTGGAGTGCTACAGAGGACAGAGCTGGAGATATAATCTTTACAGTTTGGAAAAGTCCAGAAGACCATACATGGAACAAGAAGCTGTAATGTTGAAGTTGCTTTGGAGACCCCAAGATGTTTGAGTTGACGGAACCATGGAATACCTGCTGAGGAAAGCTGCTAACAGCTTTTGTTTGCAGTCAACAAAGCTGAGAGGAGTTGGGTATTAGACATAATGATGCAGAGTCTGGAGTTTGCCAGCTGATTTTTGATTTTGCTTTGGTCTAGTATTTCCTCACTATGCTGTTTGGAATGATCACATATATCCTTTGATGTTGGAAATATATGATCTGCTTTTTGATTTTGTTTTTAAGGGGAATTACAATTAAGATATTGCACGAACCTCAGAAGTCTTAAAGATTGTTGAGAGTGTAATAGACTATGGGGACTTTCAAAGTTGGACTAAATGTATTTTGCATTGTATTTCATGGCTAGGTATGGCCCCCATAGTGTTTGAACAAGCCTGTAGGAAGTAGAGTGTGGTGGTTTGAATAGCTTAGCCCATAGGAAGTGGCACTATTAGGAGGGGTGGCCTTGTTGGAGTAAGTGTGATCTTGTTCAAGGAAGTACATCACTGTGGGGGTGGGCTTTGAAGCTCTACCCAGTACAGAAGAGTTGGTTTCTACTGGCTGCAGTCAGATCAAGATGCAGAACTCTCAGCTCCTGCTCTAGCACCATATCTGCTTGGATGTCACCGTGCTTCCTGCCATGATGATAATGGACTAAACCTCTGAACCTGTAAGCCAGCTCCAATTAAATGTTTACTTTTATAAGAGTTGCTTGGGTCATGGTGTCTCTTTGCAGCAGTAAAACCCTAGCTAAGACAGTGACTTTTGTTTATTAAAACATAAAATAGCACGTCTTCCTGGTTCATACATCCACTCATTGCACACATATGAAGCTAGCACCTCTCTCATCTTTGACTTCTGTGATCATTCCTGTAGTGAAATTTGACAGGATCTTGAGTCATCTGGAAGATGACTTCTAGCTATGGCTATGAAGGGTTATGCTCATAGTGGGAAAATATGCCCACTGTGGGTGCCACCATTCCCTGGCTGGGATCCTGGGCTGTGTAAGTGAAGGAAGGGAACTGAACAGAAGCATGCATTCATCTTTCTCTGCTTCCTGATTGTGGGTGTGATGTGACCAGAGGTTTTAAGCTCCGGCTGCCTGGAGTTTTCTTCTCTGATGGACTGCACCCTTGAAGTTTCAATAAACCTTTTCCCCTTGAGATACCTCTGAGTACTTTATCACAGACTCCATAGAAGTCTTCCTTGTCCCCATCTCTCCGTCAGGTACAGGAGGGTGGATATAAGATTGCACTCTGAGCTTCAGAATTTCATTCAAGGCCATGGTAGAAGCTGTCCAAGCCCAGGGATCCACGTAACCTCCAAATACAACTTTGAAAGGCAAGGCCTTTTTTCTATTAACTATTTCCTCTCTGATCTCCACTAGTTAGGGAAAAGGGCCCACTGTATGCCTTTCCCTAAAGCCTCAGATGAGGCATGTACTCTCTTCCTCCTCCTTCTCCTCCTCCTCTCCCTCTTCTTCCTACTTCTCCTTCTTTTCCTCTTCCTCCTTCTTCCTCCTTCTCTTCCTCTTCCTCCTCCTCTAACTTCACCCTACACATTTCTTCTCTGATGTCAGAGGTACAGAGAATAAATTTCTGACTATACACTGTCAAGCAATTTAAAATTATACTGTGGGTGTCAGTCTTGACTCTCTCCACAGTAATTTTTGGAACGTTCTCTATTGACAATAGCTCCTGGCACTGTACCTAGGCATAGGGCAAATACTCGGCCAATAGACACTTGTCATTTTAACAGTTTGTTTGGTTACATTCATTTAGTATGTGTACGCTGGTGTGCATATGTGCCATGATACATATGTCTCTCGGGGATTGAACTCAGGTTGCCAGGCTTGGTGTCAAATTTCTCTACCCACTGGGCCATCAACCTTTTTTGTCAGGTTAGTTCCCCTATGAAGGTGGTGGGCAAACAAAGGCATTCAGATCTCCTGAGGTCATGTTTCTCTGAGGCAGCACTCCGCAGGCAGAGGCAGGAGATTTCTGTGACTTTGAGGCCAGCCTTATGTACACAGTGAGTCCCAACCTCAAAAACAAACACAAAAATCCAAATTCAAGTAAACTATACTAACAATTTGTGGAAGCTGTAGTTTCCAAATGTGAACTTTGCATTGACCTTCTGTGTAGAAAACCTGTTTCAAGAGTTGGAAAAAGGGAGACAGTTGCAATAAATGCCCAGGAAGCTGCAAAGTACTCTGGGCCAGAGATGGAGAGTCAAAAACACAGGAACGCTGTCCTCCACGGCTGTCCCATCTTTGGGGCTATGAGCATGCTCACTGCCCCATTCTTCTAAGGATCGTCTGATCTGCCAGTAAAACCCACAGTCCCCTTGGGCTTGGGAAGGAGGTTGACATCACCACTAAGGACAGTGCTGTCTCCCACCTAAACCACTCTGATGGTGTGGTTTCTATGCTGGGCCATTTCACAGAGTTACTTAGAGTCTGGGCATGCCTCTGGGAATCTGGACATTGTTGGGTATGGAGGACATCTAGTATTCCATCTCTATCCCTTAATTCTTAAATTAGCTAATTCTGTAGGGAGTCAAACCAAAGGACACAGTGTTATCAGATGCAGTCATGTATTAAGTTTCTTACACACTAGACCTACAGGGGCTGTGGGAAGGGGACAAGAATTGTTGAAGAGCTGCCTGGTTGGAGTACTGACTTCTGCTAAGACATAAGTTCTTACATACACCTTACAAGATCATCTTCCTACAGGAGAATCGGCTTCCACAGGGATTGCAGGGGTTGCAAGGGTCGCAGGGGCCGCAGGGACCACAGGGGCCACAGGGGCCGCAAGGGCCGCAGGGCCACAGGGGCTGCAGGGGCTACAGGGGTTACAGGGATTACAGGGAGACGTGCAAGGGTAACACGGAGACTCGATCTTGACACAACTGCCGAGCCCGTAGGAGTACGTCACGTCTTTCTCATCCACACATGGCGGCAGACTGAACTCTTTGCAGATGTTCATGTAACTGTACTTTTTGGATCCGAGGCAGTCGTACCTGTTTTCCCTCTCGGCCGACACGCAGACTTTCCCATCTTTCACGCGCACTTTGACTTGATCAGGTTCAAAGCCGCACACGTTCACCGATCCCAGTATGTTACTGCTGCAGCAAGAGGAGGCCAGAATTCTATTTGTCGTCCTTCTGAGTCTGTAGTTGAAAAGGGAGGACAGGAGAAAAGAGAATAGATTTCAGGGCTCAAGACTAGAAGAGCCCCGCCCCCACCCCACCCCTTGTCAGTCACGGTGCCTCAACCTGGTCAAAGTCTGTTGCCTTTCAGATCTTTCTCAAGTTTAAAGCCAGCACACCTCCTGTTATTAGTTATGGAAATTTGGCATTTTCCTTAACCTGTGACTCAGTTTCCTTACCTGTGATAATGGTGATACTACATCACAGCACGGTTGGAAGGTTAAAGGGGAAGATGTTTTACTCAATACTATGCTTGGTTCATTATAAATCTTGCTTAATTACTACCATTAGCATTACATTTGCCATCATCATGTGGAGACAGTGTTGTTTTTGTTCATTATTCGATGTTGAAGTTTGAACCTAGAGCCTCATGGCTGTCAGGGAAGTACTTGACTAGGTTACAACCCCTACTCAAGCTTCCTCTGCTTTAGTTCAGTGAGACACAACCGATAAGCTAGCGTTTGAACTCTGCATCTTAAAGATAGGTATCAAAGTCAGGAATAACTGTGTGTGTGTGTGTGTGTGTGTGTGTGTGTGTGTGTATCCAGCTCTTCAAGAAGCTGAGGCAGGAGGATTGCTTGACCCCAAGAGTTACAAGGTACTCTACACACCAAAGCATGATCCTATCATTCAGGCCATCAGTAGGTAGATGGACAGACAGACATTCCACCAGAAAGCTCACTGACAAAAGGATGAGGCCTGAGAGCTCTGCCTGGTTCTTCCTTGGGCTGGGAGAGACCCTGGACAGTCGGAGTGAGTGGAAATCCAGTCTAACTGGTTGCCAGTGTGGGTCAGCTCTGCAGTAATCTCCCCGAGGCATGCTGGCCGGGATCCTACTGTCTTGCAAGAATTTGTGACGTTCTCCCGCCCCTGCCCCCAGTTCCTAATTCAGCAATGTTGTGTTAATAACTTGAAATCGCTCATGAGAGGGACATACTTGCCATGGTAAGTGGAGTAAGCTACAAACTGGGACTTGAAGAGCTGGCCACTGCATACTTTAGCTGTGGTTGCTGCTCAACTGTCCTGCTCTGTCAACCCTTAGTGGTAGGATTGACACAAAGTAGTAGCAGCTCACACTAATGAACAGTTAGGATCTACCTGGAGATAGTAAAGCTGGGCTGGGGAGATGTTCCCACAGGTACAAGCGCTTGCTATACTCTTCTAAGGACCCAAGTTCAATTCCCAGTACCCATGTCAGGTAGCTCACAACCACCTTTAACTGGCTCCAGGGGATCTGGTGACCTCTTCTGGTCGCTCTGAGCACCTGCATTCATGTGCACATGCTTACACACATAAAAATAACTCCTTTTGAGAAGCAGGGGCAAAGTACCCAATCAGAGCAGTGACCATGGAACTGGATCTGGGCTTTGCCATGCTGACAAGTTATTGAGCTTTTCTGAACTCAGTGAAACTGGAACATTAATGAGATACCCACCTTAACAGGTGGTGGTGAGGCTTCCTGGTACAAGAAATGCATTACAACAATGCTTGATGCTCAATTAGCAGTGAAAGCCTTTGTCTTTTCTTGAAATACACCCTTCCAAGTGCTAAGTATATCTGAGCCAAGTATGTGGTTTTATTTAAACATAACTCTGCAGTGTCAATGAGATTATCACAACTTTTTAAAAGATTTATTTTCACTGTATTTGACTATGTATAGGTGTCTGTGCCTGCATGTAGGTTTGTGCATATGAGTGTGGGTGTCTGACGATACCCTGGAGGTGGAGTTACAGATGATGTAAGCAGCCTGAAGTGGGTGCTGGGAACTGAACTCTGGGAGGACAGAGAGTGCTTTTAATTGCTGAGTTATCTCTCTAGCCCCTGTATCATCTCTTTATGCTGAATTTTAGTTAAACATGTTTTTCTTAAGTTACACAAGTACATTGTAGAAGATACAGGAAATATAGATAAAGTATTTTTATTTTCTGTGTGTGTGTGTGATTTCCTCATACATATAGGTAGACTTATGTGTGTTCTTATGTAATCATGATATAAATAGTACTTTTAATTTGTATTTCTCACTTGATAAGACTATGGGACGGGCTTCATGACGTGAATTACTACCCTTGTATTGAGAATTACAAATTATGAGCTGACCAATTGAACAATGAGCAATAGAATTCACTCCTAGAAGACACTGAGGCCAACAGAGAGCACTTGAGCAGTGGATCAGATGATGCAGTCAGAGATCTTCGGCCTCCTTCTACCCTGGCCCTGGGGAAACAGAGTAGTGGGGCAGTCCTCGTTCCTCTATTTGTGCTGAGGTACCTTAGGTCATACCAAAAAGAAAGAAAAAAGAGAACTAGCATCTTTGAAATCACTGGCTCTGCTGGAAGTAGTCTTAGCCGTGTCTCACTGAGTGGGCAGAGAAGAACTCACAGAGACAGGGAGAAATAGACACCAGCTCACTCTAGCTGGATCATGACTTGAAGAAACAGGAAAGGGCAAGTGGTGTGTGTGTGTGTGTGTACAGACTCAAAGTCTTGTTCACATGAGAAACATTAAATCCTGACATTAAAGATAGTAAGGATGGGCTGGAACTAGCAAAAGGCCCAGAAGCTCAAGCAAGGTCCCTAAGCTGCTGTCGATTATTCCAGGAAAAGCTTGGCTTGTTCTCTGCAGGAGCAGGAGACTAACCTGGGAACCTGATGAATCAATCAAAGCCATCTTTCAAATCAATTTCCTAGACACCTGAGTCTCAGGGACAGTCAAATTATTCTATTGCTAGTCCCTCTTCATCCTCCTCTGTTCCTGTCACCTTGCCTCCTTTGGCCCTGTAGTAGCTTGCACTGCCCAGGGGTCCACACATTTGTAGGTCCCACAGTGTCCAAGGGCCCCACACTGTTCAATGGTCCCCTACCGTCCAGGGGTCCCACACTGTTCAGGGGTCCCACACTGTCAAGGGGTCCCACACTGTCTAGGGATCCTACACCATGAATCTTCAGAAGACTGCCTAAAACTCTCACCCAGATCAGATTTCTTATCACTTCTATATTAATAGCTGTGAGCAAGAACATGTAGTTGTAGAAGAACTTGTTAGGGTGTCATTTGGCTTATCAGACCACTCTGAACTTGAAACTTGCCTCTTGCCTGATGGGTTACCCACAATCTCAAATGGGTTTTTCCATGGCTGCAAGGTTCTGAGCCAAGGAAAACAGTCTCCTGTGTCTCACTTCCTTGGAGTGAGGGGAGGCTTGCCAGCTCTGGCGGGACTGTACCTGCGTGTAGAGGTTCCCACTTCTCTTGGACACAGCTGTGTTTGCTTCCATGTCCAATCACACTCTTATATGTAAAGCACCCTGCCTGCTCTGTAGCAAGTTATAGATGAGCTGTTTTCACAAAGGTAAAATTCAGCCCCATGAAGAAGAAAGTAACACAGACAAGACTCTGAAGTGCAGAGACAGGTGACCCTCCCTCCAGACTTCACGGGGATATTCTTTTTCTCTTCAATTTCAGTTCTAAAGAGCTGGCTAAACTTCACTGCTCACCAACACTTATCTTCATCTGCCGCCTTCTGCCCTTGCTCAGTGTATGTTTACGTAGCTATACACATATGTGTAAATGGAGGACATCAGGCAACCTAGCTCCTGAGACAGGGTCTCTCTCTGAACCTGGACCTCACCAATTAGACAACACCAGCTGCCGGCAAACCCCTGAGATCCCCCATCTCCACCTTCCCCGTGCTGAGGTTACAGCACCCAACTTCTTTATGTGGACGCTGGTAATCTAAACTCCGATCTTCATGCCTGTGGGGTAAGCACTTTAGCAACTGAACCAACTTCTCGGCCTCTTTTCTGCCTTCTTTTCTTGCTTTCTCTTTTCCTCAGACTTTCAGAGTAGACAAATGTCAGGTGGTGGGGTATGTAGCTGCATCTGATATCCTTCTCCAGCAGGGCTCAGGAGATGGGCATCTGGTTCCCATTTGAGTTGACTCACTAGGTGGGTGTAGAGCTGAGACTTTGCTTTTCTAGTGAGTTCCAGGTGATATCAGTAACACTGGTTCAGGGACCACACTACATGGATGTGCACATGTACTTCTCAGTAACTCAGGCAAATGTTGCCTTGCTCTATCATCTCCTAGTCAGCAGGAACATTGCTCTTTAGTGTTGCACTGTTATAAAATGACTAAGACAATAGCTTACTGGGGCATTAGACAGGAAATGCTAGATATCTAGTTTTTACTCTGTGAGCCACAAGGCATCTTTAAAAGGCTGTGTAGGCTCTACCTTAAACAGGCTTACCCTAAGTTTGAGACCTTTACTGAACAAGCCTTAAGCCCGTTTCACTAAACAAAAAGGTTAAACCAAATAACAAACACACACCTGAGACACACACCTGAGGCCAGAGGTGTAATTTGGTGACAGAGTACTTAGTTAGCATAACAAGGATCTGAGTTTTATTTCTAGCACTAAAACTGAAATAAATAAAAATGCACTTGAGCATTTTTATTGAGCCTCTGTCTAAGCAAGGGGATCTGTATGAGTTCCAGGGCAGCTAGGGCTACCCTGTCTCTGAAACAAAAACAAAACAAAGCAAAACAAAAATTGCATTTGTTGACCTACTTGGGCACATCAACTGTGTACAGTGATGATGGACCCTGAGACCCAGGGGGTTGAAAGAGTATAAAAGACATCAAAGGGGCAGCTTGCTCCCACCATTCAGTGGATCTAGAAGAAGCGAGGAGTTCTCATCTGTGGAAAAAAAAACAGCTTTTTTTTGTAGCCATAAAACCTCTGCCCTAAATCAGCCTTGATGACTGAGTAGATTCACTGAGAACCTCAGACTCATAGCATGAAAGTAAATGAGAAGAGAATACTTGAGGTTTTAAGGTGTGTGTGTGTGTGTGTGTGTGTGTGTGTGTGTGTGTGTGTGATTTCCCAGAGAATCGCTTATTAAGAGTCAAGCTAACCACAGATGTTGGGGGAAGAGGATGGAAGCTAGTCTTGGGATTGGTTGCTAGGTACCACTAAAGGGATGGAGGTCAAGCTCGGTGCAGCTCAAGGGTACAATTGCTAACTAAAATGCAGTCGGCTGCAAGGAGGCAAGCCAGAAGTCAGTCTTACCATGGGCATCCATCAATTAGACAGGATTGAGGAGGAGCGGAAATTTGTTAGTTTCTCTAGCTTTCAAACAAGAGTTGGGGAAGCCTGTGAAGTGTGGATGAGCTTAACTTGTGCTGGTTGTGTGGCTTCATGAAGGAAAACCAAATTCTGCCATCTCCATCCCTTGGAATCCAAAAGTAAGGGAAGAGTCAGGTGACTGGTGGAGCTTGGGGTGCAAACTTAAGAAGCAATGGAGAAAACAGAAGCAGCTAAGGAAACAGAAGAGCTAAGTCTGGCCACCTCTAAGGAAGATGCAGGCTTGCCCTTTTGAAGCAGCCGCTTAAGCAAAATGCTAGTGGGCGGGACTTTTAAATCAGAGTCTCAAAAAGTCCACTGTACATACATATCGATCAATCAAACAACAGATACTGGTGGAGGGAATTTAAAATTTGTTATTCAAGTCTGGACAACACTTGAAAAGACTTGTGTAGCCGGGCGGTGGTGACGCACGCCTTTAATCCCAGCACTTGGGAGGCAGAGGCAGGCGGATTTCTGAGTTCGAGGCCAGCCTGGTCTACAGAGTGAGTTCCAGGACAGCCAAGGCTACACAGAGAAACCTGTCTCAAAAAAAAAAAAAAAAAAAAAAAAGAAAAGAAAAGACTTGTGCACAGACAGACATTCTTTAAAGGGATGAGAAGCATGTTACAACTAACCAATGCCCAGACATTCTTTAAAGGGATGAAAGGTCATGCAGACAAGAATTCTAAACTCAAAAAGCCTTGATTACAGTTTCATACCAAAGATGGTCCTTAAAAAAAAAAATAATGGAATGGAGATTATTTCTAGATCTATTCAGTCATGTGTCAGATGCTAGATTAAAGATAAGAAAAAAGAAGGAATTTAACTGAAAGAAAAAATTAGTCATGAGTCCTTTGGGATAGGACCTCAGATCTGGGCTTATAGTTTTCACCCCTATTCTGGAAAACTGAAGCTGTAGTTTCACACATGACACTGTGCCCTTGCAGACAGTGAAGATGTCAGGCTGTCGGCAACAGAGTGCAGGGATTTTGCAAGGTGGCATGAAATGGAAGACAAGGGCTAGGGAAGAGATAAAGAGCAGGCAGGCCTGAGATTCGCAGATGCAGACGTTAAGGACACTGTCCACTTCCCATACTAAGGCTGGTACTGAGGACACTACCAGGAAGGCACCGCAGACCAGAGAAAGCAGTACGCTTTCTGAACTTATATGAGAATAAGGCATGAAGTTGAGTCTCTCGTGTGCCAAGAGATGGTCTTGTGGAAACAGGGAGGATACAGATAGTAGAGAGAAAGCATCTGCCCCATGAAGTGGAGAAGTGGAGAAGTGGGAGGCAGCCAGATGACCGCGATAGGACATAGAGCCTCAGAGACAGGACACAGACCTGCTCACAAAGATACTTAATATTTGAGCCAAATATTAATCGCTATTTCACAATATAAGTTTGATAACTTGACATCCTAAGGAGTAAAAATAAACATTGGTTCAAAATATAGATAAATTCATAGGTGACTTCTCCGTTCCAGATTGTCAGGTAGGTCTGATCCTAACCCTTAGTGACATCGTCAGTAATTGTCCCATTACCCTTCTCCATTAAACAAACATCACTGTTGTCAAGGGACTTTGTCCATCCACCCACTCACCCAACAATCCTTCCATTCATCCATCTATCTGTCTGGCCATCTTCCCACCCATCCTGTCTGTCTCTGGTTTATCTACCACTAATCTTTTTATTTAACATATATCCATACATAAAAGAACTTTTCAACTTTTCAATCCCCTTTTAAAATCGTTTGAAACAGTCTCACAGAGCACAAGCTGGCCTCATACTCATTCTGTGTCAGAAGCTAAGAACCTGTGAGCCTCCTGCCTCCACCTCCCAAGTGCTAGGATCTACAGGAGTCAGCTACTATACTTGGTTCTTTAATCCATTGGATGGGTATATAGTTGTTTATATAACCAGGAGACAAAGCCCAAGTTCCCTGTATACAGACTGTGGGTATATGTGAAAAGTTAGGAAAGGATAGGAAGAAACTAAAGAAAACATACCCCCCCATTATATTATCCAATTCAATTGAAACCCCACTTAAATGTATTGTGATGACTGCAGGCTGTGATGTCACAAATCCTTTCTGAGGGTGGAGGGGAGGCCAGCATAGCAGCCCAGGCTCTAGATCCTGCCTGAGACTGGCTGGGAGGACAATTTCCACACACTGTAGAAATGCCTCCAGCGTTCAGTCCCTCCTCTGCTCCCAAGGCTTCTTGCAAACATTAAGGATTTGACAGATGTTTTTGACTTTCTTCTCCTGCAGTCATTTCTGCAAGTCCAAATACACCAGATCACCTCAGTCATACCCAGAAGAAATGTTGAGTTTGCTGTTTCCAACAGCTTTTTAACGACACCCCTCTTTTTTCCCTCATTAAGGCTGTCCGTTTACCACACTGCCCCCCTGGACCTCTCTATTCCCAATGCTGGCCCACCTACTCTTCTTTTCTCAAGCCTCTCCTGGTCACCTGAGACCAGGAGATCTGGTCTCTATCTGGATCCCTTTGAACATCTATTCATCTGTCTTTGTCCCCACATCCCCGCCTCTCCCCACTGATGCAGCGGCTACACTAACTCCTCAGGCCTAGGGTCACACCCTCTCACTTGGCCAACACCCTTTCTTATTCACGGCGCAGATTGCTTTCCTCTCTAAGCTGCGGAGCGATGGGCGAAGGCAGTACAGCTTGTAGTCACACAGGCAGCACGGGTAGTAGAGGTCACACAGGCCACAGGAGCGGGACCGCTTGGAGTAGCAGAGGCAGTACGGATAGGGGTGCAGGTCGCAGCAGCAGTATGGGTGCATGTACAAGTCACACAGGCAGCGGGAGCTGATTTCGTCGATACATCTCAATTGCCTTAATTCTCTGTCCACCTTCTTTATGTCCCTTCTAACACTGTCCAAAAGACAACTCAGTGCGGCCATTGTGGTCACACCTTATTGTTCTGTGAGTACCTTTGGGAAATGGCACTCAGAGGAAAAAATTGTTCTAAGCTCTTCTCAGAGGCCTCCTTTAAAATTAAATGAGCCACACATGATTCACCTACTTTAAAGCTTGTGTTCTGTGACCTCGCCCACCTTCTAAGTATGTCATAGTCTCCTGGTTACCATGCCAACCACAAACAGTTATGGTCCTCTAAGACCCTCCTCAGGGCTACTCCCAGGACAGTATTCACACTGAGAGTTCATTCAGCACTCTTGGTGCTGGTGGGCCTCAAAGACTGCCCTTTAGTGTCCTTGACCTGTTAAGAAGACAAGGCATAGCTGTGACTATGGAAAGGGCAGAAGCCACCTGGCTCTAGCTTCTGTGTCCTCAGTCTAGCCCTGAGCCTTGTTCTAAGATTCATTCTGATTGTCGGCCCTTCTTGTCTACCAAGTCAGCCTCAAGTCTGCCTTTGTCATTGGCTTTTCAGTCCCACCCATTATTATTATTATTATTATTATTATTATTATTTCCTTGTGCCAGGGATCAAACTCAGGGCCTCATACATCATAGACAACTGCCCATATCTACCAGTCAGGGACACCAGTTCTCCACTAGCTGTAGCCCAGAAGCGCTCGACTCCTACTGCTCAGAGTCCCTGTCTACAGTCATCACCCCCCAACAAGCACCTGAGGTCTCGTTTCTAAGCCTCCTAGTGTCTGGTCCCTGAGTGCCCTCAAACATTGGTCCCTGATCCTCTTCCACTAGCCTGAACCCTTGGCTTCAGCCGTGCCCCATTCTCTAACAGGGATCACCTTCCAAGACCAGAAACTCAGCCTCAGATTTGACTTGTACTTCTTATCAGCTTCTGTCTCTCAAATCACTTCCAGCTCTCTAGTTCCCTCTTCCTAGACGAAGTCCTAGGGAGGGCACATGAGGACAAATGGATGTGACCCAGAGAGGCAACTAAGAGCTGGGTTTGAAGGCCACAGTAAGGGTTTGAACTTTTATTTTGAGTTCAATAAAGGATCGTTGATTATCCCTCATCCCTTATTGATAAATATTAAATGTAAGTCAGACCCAGTGAAGAGGCAAGGAGGGTCTGGGTTGGTGGTCACAGCTCAAAGGAGCATAAGAGGGAAGCTGGCAAGATGGTTCAGTGAGCGAGAACTTTTGTGCTCTTCCAGAGGAGGGCTGGATAGTCAGCCCCAACGTGGTGGTGGTTCATAGTCATCTGGAAACAGTTCCGCTGTAACATCAGATCCACGGACAGCCATCTGATACGCTCTTCTGACTGCCACAGGCTCCGAGCACAAACATCATGCACACACATACATGCAGGCAAAACACACACAAAATAAGATCAATCAAAATTTAAAAAGGAAGGAAGCCAGTGGGTTCACTGTCCCTCCACTCCAGCTGATTTCGGATATAAGGCTGTCATCCTACTTCTCACCTTAAACTCGGTCTTCCCTAAGCTTTCTGTTTTGTTTTTGGAGACAGGGTCCCACAAGGTAGCCCTAGCTGGCCTGGAACTTAATGTGTACAGCCAGCTAGCTTTGAACCCAAAGAAATTTGCCCACCTCTGTCTCCCAAGTGCTGAGTTGAAAGGCAGACAACACCACACCCAGCTTGCTTTAGCCTGTTGAAGGAAATATTAGACTCCTTACCAGGGCCCGACAACAGGGCCTCTGTCCACTCTTCCTGCCCATATTATCACGGGCATTTGTCACCCTCAGCCACAGTGGCCTTCCCAAAGAGCCACTCACTCTGGGGGGAGGGGAAGAGTGGAGCATGCCTCATTCTTTTTTTTTTTAATTAATTAATTAATTTAATTATTTAAATCACACCATAATTTACTTATTCACACAGGGGTTATAAACACAAAAAGGCAGGATGTGGGGAAGGGAATGGCACCAGAGCATAGGTGTTCAGGGAGAGTACAGATACCATTCAGAACAGAGTATCAGCTGGGTGAAAGTTCAGGGGACAGGTCACTATGACTCTGCCTATGATTCACTTGTCCTTATCTAAGTTGGTACTGTCCGCCAAGGCTGCCTATTTATAAGATCTATGACTACTCAGGCTAGTAATTTTCCACAGAAGCTGCCTGTTTACAATAGCTTATAGCCTGCTATTTCAGTGTTTTTCCACAGAGACCCAAGACTTTATGTTAGCATGTATGTATGTCAGGCCTATTGCTGATTTTAGGCCTATGGCTGATTTTAGGCCTTCAGTGTATAAGCAGGGCTGCCCCTGACATCTCCTCCCTTCTCTAAGTATAGAAGGGCCTTGGCGATTCTAATCTTGCAAAGGCGGGGATAGAGGCCTGACCTCCAGTAATTGAAGGGGATCTTGTAATGGCTCCGGTCCTCCTGTCGTTGTCCAGTGCCTTAGTCTTTCTGTCCCATTTGGAGGTAAACACAGTTGTTCTACTTACTTAGAAGTTGAAATCTCTGACTTAACCTTGGATCTAGTTCATTACTGGGCTATCTCACATGGCTCTCCTTGGAGAAGCCTTCTCTGTCCTATCATCAAACATTTATAACACGCCCCCAGGCCCCTCTCTCCTGCCAAGGACTCATATAGCTCAGGTTAGCCTTCAACT
Organism: Mastomys natalensis; assembly: GCA_021653895.1. Taxonomy (NCBI): domain Eukaryota; kingdom Metazoa; phylum Chordata; class Mammalia; order Rodentia; family Muridae; genus Mastomys; species Mastomys natalensis. Next base: position 110,305 of record JAJTUV010000533.1, read on the forward strand.
CACTGCATCGCCGAGGAGGACCTTGATTTTCTGATCCTCCTGACTCTGCCTCCTGAGTCTGAGATTCCAGGTGTGCACCACCACACCTCAGTTATGAGGTGCTAGGAACTGATCTAGCCTCATGCATGTGAGACAAGCTCTATTCACTGAGCTACAGGCGCCATCCCCGGCACATTTCTTATATGATGTAGTTTTTCTATTTCCAATATTAGACTAAACGGCGTAGTGACTGGTTTTGCTCCCCAGTAGCTGCCTAACAGGGTACCTGGTACGTTGTTAGCATTCACACATTGAACAGCCCAATCAACAGACTCAGAGCTCAGAATGAAAACAGACTACAGGAGGAGTCGGTAATGACTCCCAAGTCCGAAGCTCGCCATGCTCATGGGGTCACTGAGGGGTGAACTGTGGGAATGGGAAAGAGGTGGGGGGTAGAGTGTGGTAAACAGGACGCTGGTGGCAGCTTCAGGGAGGAACTGTGAAGGAAGCCTATGAATACGGACCTGCAACTCAGCGAAAGAAAGGAGATGCAAACCAGGAGACAGATGCCATGAACAGCTCACAGGAGAACAGGGCAGACAAACTACTGAGGTAAAAGCAGCAGAAGTAGAGCGTCAGGAGCTCATCAAAGTCCTCAGCAGAAAGGCCATAACCCCTAAGCCCAAGGTGCTGTGTGTTGTCAGCCTGGCTTTCCCAGTGCTCAGCCTTCCCCAGCCTTGACCTAGAAGGCCCCGCTCTGTGAAGATGAAGTGTCAGAGATACTAAGCCAGAATCCACAGAGGCTTCTGGAGGAGAAGCTGGCCGCCTGGGTCATGTGGGATGAATCAAACAGCAAGGCTGAGCTGGGCTTTTCTAGGGACACAAGCTAATGCCCTTTGCAGATGGCTCTGTGCAGTTCCGAGCGGTAGGTGGCCTCCATTACCAGGGCTGAGACCTGGAGAAGTGTCTGGATTTCTCCAAGTGAAAGATGATTGAATGTCATGTCCCTGTGAACTCTGTGCTCAGCAAATGTCAGCAAAGGTTTGATCAGGCAGCTCTCAGCTTTAATTTGTTAAATACACATGTTTCAGAGCTTAAACACACGCCTGCATCTCTACAGCATGTTATTAAGATAGTACTGGCTTCGTTTCAACTAGGATTTCCCCTTTCCCCACCTCCCTAGTAATGTTCACTCTTCCATTGCAAAATACAGTTCCTACATTATTTCAGAGACTGAATACATATATTTAACGATTTGATGGAGTGGTCGGGCTGGCACACACTGGTAGGACAGCTAAAGAGGCATGTGTAGACGGATCATGAGTTCAAGGCTAACCTGGGCTACGTTTTTGCTGGGTGTGGTGATGCAAGCCTTTAATTCTCATAGTTGGGAGGCAGAGATAGGTGGATATTTGGTGGAATTGTGGTCCGTTCACACCAGAAGGCTGAAAATCATTAGAATCTGCTAAAACCCCTTAGTGACAAGCTACAGGCACAGTGCCTTGCCCATTAACATAAGCATACATTGGCTTTATTGCAGAGGCGGGACCATTCCTTACTTAAGCCCACATTCATGGGAATGTCTCCTCACCTTGGCTGGTGCCCAGACAGAAACTCTTCTGGGACAGAGGTTAGGAGGTAGCATCTTCCCAAGCCATGCGACTCTTGTCTGGTCCCCAGTGTTAGTGTAATGTGTGCCAAAGGCAGATCCTCTGCTTCCTCCGTCAGGCAGGACAAGTCCTTCACTAAGCCAGTGTGTTACAAAGTATCCATCTAGAGGATGCCTCTGGGATCAACACTCAGTGTGGAAACATTCAACCCAAAATTATGCCCTCGGCATGGCTTTAATTCTGTTGAAAAGAATCCATTGAGGAGAGAATGACCTTTAAGAATGACTGTGGTTATCGCTGAGAAGTAAGTGGCTTTTAAAATTCTCTTTTCTAGGGCTAGGAGTATACCCCAGCAGTAGTATCATGAAGGCCCTGGGATCAATCCCAAACAAACAAAGAAAAGTACATTTAGTCTATTATTATTTATTATTATTATTATTTATGTGTGTGTACATATATAATATGTATGCATGTGGTTACATGTTACACACGTGGAGAGGTCAGAAGACAACTTTGTGAAGTCAGTTCTCTCTTTCCACCTTTACATGTGTTCCGGGAATTGAACTCTCATGTCACCAGGCTTACATGATGAGCGCCTTTACCCACTGAGCCTTCTCACCAGTCCTGAAATACTTCTGCTATCTTATAACCAGCATTCTTTATCTACTCAAGGCTCACCTCTGGCCCCACCTGAAAAATCCAGGTAAAACACTATGGGGATGGCTCTCGGATAAGGTGCTTCTGTCAAAGCTTGAGGACCAAGGCTGGGAACTTTAGCATAACATAAAAGCCAGGGAGGATGGCAGGAGGATGATGGAAATGATGAGGGTGATGAGGATGGCAGAGATGACAGGGATGACAGGGATGATGGAGATGGCAGGGATGACGGGGATGATGGGACGGTGAGGATGACAGAGACGGTGAGGATGATGGGATGACGACACACCTGTTATCCTGCTGCTTGGAAGGCAGAGTCAGATGACTCCCTGAGAAGCTGGCTAGCTAGATTAGTCAAGTGGATGAGTTCCAGGTTCAGTGACAGACTCACAGGGAGAGTGATCGAGGAGGTCACGCAGTGTCACACACACCAGATAACTACAGCCCTCTGGGCAGGTCACTGGGAAGTCTAGTAAGACACATCTTTGGCCTGTCCTCACCCAGGAAACCTTTTTGGTGAAAAACTCTCTCCCATTCCCACCATTAGGTACAATCAATGAAGTTGCCTAGCCAAAGGATGGGCACCTAACCCACTACCCAACCCACTACGCTCCTGAAACTTCACGTTTAGGGCCTGAAAATAGCTCATATTCCCAAATCAGTCCTCAGCTGCTCTTCAGGTCTGTCAGCTCCTAGCTATTTCCAATAACCTTGTCTTTGTCTTTCTCTTCTTTTTCCTGCTTTTTTTTTTTTTTTTTTTTTGTTTTTTGTGACAGGGTTTCTCTGTGTAGCCCTGACTGTCCTGGAACTCACTCTGTAGACCAGGCTGGCCTCAAACTCAGAAATCCACCTGCCTCTGCCTCCCAAGTGCTGGGATCAAAGGCTGGTCTGAGACCACTCCAGGCCACACGCACCTGGCCCTGCTTTTGTTTTTTAGACAGGGTTTCACTATGTAGCTCAGGCTGGCCCAGAACTTACTATACAATGTTGCCCAGGCTGACCTTGACCTCTGCTTCAGCTGAAGTCCCCCATGCTGGAAAGACAGTATGTGCCACAAGGTCTGCTTCAAACCCCTCTGATTCTTCTATTTACAGAGGCCAACTGAGGTGCCGGGCATGAATGATGACATGTGCTGGGATTGTAGCTCTTAACAGGCAACTGTAGAAGGATCTCAAGTCTGAGGCCTAGTGCTCAGTGGCTTAGGCCTGTGGTTGTGGCTACTGGGGAGGATGCCCAAGTCCAAGGGCAACTGAAAAAGGGAAAGAGCTGGGTCACAGCATGTCGATAGGGCACTTGCTTAGCATGAAGGAGGCCCTGACTGAGTTCTATCCGCAGGACCAGAAAAATAAAAAGCTCTAAGAAACAAACAACAACAACCAAAAGCAGACTCTAACTGGAGTGACAGCCTGCTCCCTTTGGCCTACTCACTGAGACCGCTCCAGGCTGAGGTTGGAGGTAAGGTAGCTGCTGTCCCAGAGGACATGATCTCATGTGAGCCCTGCTGTTCCTCCAGTCCAGATCTTGGTGCATCAAGAATAGCTGTCACACTGAAGGCCTATGGGTATGGAACAAAGATGGTGACTCATGTTAAGGGAAAATGATCGGGAATGCCAGGAAGACTATCCAAGAACAGCATCCCTAGGGCTAGAGACTTTTCCATGGGGCTGGAATCTCAGCACTTCAACTCTGGAAAAGCTCTCATCCACATCAGCCTCCCATTTGGCAGAAATTCCTGGGGCAAGTGAGCCTGCAAGGGTCAAGAGAGCCTGTAAGGCAGGCCCGTTGGCGCACAGGGGCTGAGACACCCTCAACTGGTGTGAATGACAGTGTTCTTATGAATGCGTTAGCTTGTGTGCTTTGTCTTCCTTTGATATTTCAGCCCCATGAGGTCTTTATAAAAGAAAGATTTATTTGCTTACATATTGTATATGTGCCTGTGTGCCCGAGTGTGTATGTATGTGTGCCTCATGTGTGCAGGTACCTGCAGAAGCCAGAGAAGGGCATCCTCAGAATGAGGTCTCCTGGAGCTGCAACCGTTAGTTACACAACAGAGCAGTTTGTTCTATGCCACCTGATGTGACTGCTGGGAGCTGCAAGTATCCTTAACTGCTGAGTCATCACTCCACCACCACCCCTTTAAAAGTATATGGCGGGGGGAGGGAATAGGAGACAGAACATGGGCAAGTGTGTGTGTACAGTGTGTACACGTGTGTGTGCTATGACTGACAGAAGCCAGAGGAAGCTCTCAGGAGTCCTGCTCTCTCCATCCACCATGGGTTCCGAGATTGAACTCCAGTCTCTGGCTTGCACCCAAGTGCCTTTACTTGCTAAACCAGCTGTTGAGTTCCATGGGAATCTTGGACAGACTTCCTGCTAGATAAGGTGAGACATCAGGGAAGGAGCTGGTGTTTTGCTCCTGCAGCTCACGTTTGGCAGCTGGAAGGCAGCTCCTGTTGGCCAGGTCTAAGAGCTGGAGAGACACACAGGGTGAGCTTTCCTCTGGCTTTTGGAAGATCTGACTACTCAGACCTTGAGGAGTCAGGGAATTTTATTCATCAAACAAACAGAGGCATCTCTTTGTAAAGAGTTGAGAAGCAAACCCAGGCTTGGGGGGACGGGGATGCCTGCAATTCCAGCACTTGGGATCAGTTAGCAAGTGTTCCAGATAATCTCTGGCTGCCTAGTAAGTCTAGCCCAGCTCCTGCCTTAAAAGAGTAAGAGATTGAGAGCGAGAGTGAGCAAGCAAGAGAGAGAGAGAGAAAGAGAGATGGGGATTTTAGGGTGATTAATTAGTCTGATTTGCTGTTTTCCAGTCTGACGGTAACGTGGCGAGAGCTGAGTTCTAACCACACCCCCGTCTCTAGTTAGCAGTAACCTGGATTGTTCTTGGTGAGGACAAGGGACTCAAAGATGCCACTGAACTTCACACTAGAATCATTCAAACATAAAGTCATGTGTTCACGCTCACCCAAGAAACCGGAGGGCTTGCTTCTGCACCGGATGGGGACGCAGCACCTGAAGTCCTGTTTAATGTTCTTTCCTGACTCAGAAAGCCAAGTCGGGAAGAGCCCCCAGCAATATACTCAGATTCCCACTATCTCTCTCCGTCTCCTGCAGGAGCCTGAACCATGGGACCAAGTAGGATTCCGGATGCCAGGAGCTGGAGGGATACTCAGACCCTTTGAGCAGTGAGCCTGAGGAGGACACAGAAAAAAGGAAGGAGTTGGGGAATGTGAAGTCTGTCTGAAGTGCTAAGTCCTAGCATCCTGTTATACTCCACAGGGATCCTGAAGAACGTTTGAATAATCCAGTACTCACCATAGAAATCACTACCAAGAGCTGGGGGTATATGAAAGCATGTGTTCCCATCCACAAGGACTTGGCTTCAGTTCCCAATACAACAGAAAGGAAATAAAATTAAGCCAGGAATTTAAAGACTACTTGCAATAAGACAGTGTGTTGTACACACCGGTAACCCAGCACTCTGGAGACCAGGAGACGAGGATGCAGAAGTCAGAGCATGAATTATAGGGAGTCTGTCTCAAAACAGAACAAAGAGGAGCTAGAGAGAGGCTCGGCAGTTAAGCAGGCACACTGCTCTTGTAGAGTTTGTGTCCAGCACCCACATCCAAGGACTCGGGTGACTACATTCACCATTCATACACCAGTGCATGTGCACACACACACACACACACACACACACACACACACACACACACACTTAAGGATGAGAGAGAGAAGCCGGGCGGTGGTGGCGCACACCTTTAATCCCCAGCACTTGGGAGGCAGAGGCAGGCAGATTTCTGAGTTCGAGGCCAGCCTGGTCTACAGAGTGAGTTCCAGGACAGCCAGGACTACACAGAGAAACCCTTTCTCGAAAAAAACAAAAAAAAAAAAAAAAAAAAAAAGATGAGAGAGACAGGATGAGAGTGAGAGAAGAAAAAGCTGTAACAATAGTAACCCTATTACACATTGAAAAGGCTAGGTTGATTTCATGACAGACTTCAAATTAGCAGTTCAGGAGACGAGGCCTAAATCTCTGTTTCCAATAACTGGGCAATTGCAGGCAGGCAAGTCCGGGCCTCAGAAGATGCCCTGTCACCTGGCCTGAAGCAAGGACAGTGGGTCAGCAGCAGTTTCCAGACTTCCTCGGCTACTTCCTCAGTAACAGTTTCCAGACCTCCCCAGCAAGTTTCCAGCCCCCACATCCTGGTAATGGAATGTCCATAGGAGATGGACCCAACAGATTAACATAGAGCTCACCTACCTGGAATTCCCTAACGTGCTTTAGGCCTGAGAGTTCACTTGGATGTCTTTTATCTTAGTAATGGAGACGCCAGCATGCTGGACTTCTGCAGAATAAAATGCTCTTTGCATTTACATACTATTTGAGTCCTGGGTATCATTCTTTGGCGAATCACAGGCCCTTTAAAATGTTAGTACCAATTGTATTTGAATTTAATTTTTTATCTTTTTATATTTTTTTTTTCAATTCTGGGAGTTGAACCTGGAGTCTGTCCCATGCTGAGCATGTCTGTAGCCCGTGTGTATGTTCATGTGTGCATATGCACATGTATTGGTTGGGTGCTGTCCCTCAGGAATCCCTCCATCTTGGGTTTTGAGCTGACACCTCTCACAGGAACCCTGGATCAATGCTTTGGCTGGACAGCTGAACTCCTGGCCCCACCCCTCCCCCAGCACTGGGGTTACGGCTATACACCACTGCACCCAGTGTTTACATGAGTCCTAGGGTTCCAAATTCAAGCCTTCATGCTTGCAGTGCAGGCAATTTATTGACTAAGCCACCCCATTTGGGCGCAAAAGACATTTTAATAGGATTTTTATTTTATTTTATTTTATTTTATTTTATTTTATTTTATTTTATTTTATTTTATTTTATGTAGCACAAGAGGTCAGCAAACACCTTTAATTCCAGCACACGGGAGGTAGAGGCAAGAGGATCTCTATGAGTTTGAGGCTAGCCTGGTCTATATAGTAAGTTCCAGAACAGCCAAGACAAAAAACAACTAAAACCATTAGCACCCAAGGGGACTGACTTACAAATCTCCTAAAGTCTGGCATAATACAGAATAGCTGAACTATCTCCCCTTCCTCCAATCCATTGCAATGTATTATTTAAATGGAGAAGAAGGTCCAGCCATGCTCAGATGTGAACTTCACAGAAGGACCTCTCAGACTCCTGATGTCATTGCCATTTTATGTCAAAGATGGCTGCTTTAGTTCAAGGTTCTGGAAACTTCCAGTGCCACACTACCCCTTACTGTGATGGTTTGAATATGCTTGGCCCAGGGAGTGGCACTATTAGGAGGTGTGGCCTTGTTGGATTAGGTGTGTCACTGTGGGCTGTGGGCTTTCATAACCTTGTTCTAGCTGACTAGAAGCCAGTCTTCTCCTGTTTGCCTTTGGAACAAGACATTGAACTCTCAGCTCCTTCTGCACGAGCCTGCTGGGAGCTGCCATGCTTCCTCCTTGATGATAATGGACTGAACCTTTGAAGGTAGAAGCTGGCACCAATAAATTGTTGTCCTTATAAGAGTTGCCTTGGTCATGGTGTCTGTTCACAGCAGTAAAACCCTAACTAAGACATATACCATTCCAGGAACATGGAAATAAGCCTCATATCTTGGTTTTAGAACTTTTGGGAAGTCTGCTCACTGATCCCAGTCTCTGAGAACTGAACCTCAGGAAGAACTCTCCCAGAACCCCTTCTAAGACATGACCTGCTCCCTGACTAGGAGCGTAAGTTTCTGCACTCAGGGAAGACTCCAACCACAGCTGGGTCTGCAGGGTTCTCCCTTGTAGGAATTTGACTTGGAGTGTGGGGGTGAGGCTACAGGGAGGGACCACCTTCCAGCTACTGAGGCTGCTGTGTGTGGGAATCAAGTTCTTTGGCTGGGCAACCTCTCAAGTCCAAGATGAGGACCCTTCTGTTTGAGCAATCCACTCCTAGATGACTCCATCCGTTCACTGGTTTAGCAAATGCCCCAAAGGTTGATATCAAAAGTATGAATCTGAAAAGAAAAGGAAGTAGACACTGTAACAGGGGCCGGGGATGTGACTCAGTAGGTACGGTGCTTGCCCAGCAGGGATAAAGTCCTGGGTTCAAGCCCGAGCACTGCATAAGTCAACTTGTGCGGGAGTATGTATCTGTGTATGTACAATACTCAGCATGTGGAGATAGGAGGACCAGAAGTTCAAAGTCATCCTCAAACAGTCACCGAGTTTGAGGACCTAGGCTATATGAAACCCTGTTTCAGAAGGGGTGAAAGCTGGAGCAGAGGCTCAGGAGTTAGGAACACTGGCTACTACTCTTCCGGAGGACCTGGGTTCGAGTCCCAGAATCCACATGATTCTGGAGGGTAGGAGGCTAAGTACGTATGTTTATGGCTGGGGATGTGACTCAGTTGGTGGAGTCTTTATCTACCATGCCCAAAGTTCTGGGTTTGATCTTTAGCGTTGCGTAAATGGCATGATAACATATGACTGTCATCACAGCATTTGAGAGGAAGATCTGGAGTTCAAGGCCCTCCTCTGCTACGCAGCGAGTTCAAGGCCAACTTGACCTACTTGTGACTCTGACTCAAAAATAAACAAAACTGCAAGAGTCTGGGGGTATATTTTAACAGCAGGACACTTGACTTGTTCTATGACTATACACCAATCATCACATTGCAATAAAAACTATGTGGTAGCAGGGTCCTGGCACCAGCCAAGCGGCGACCCCTTTGTGACTGATCTGAGTCTGATCCGCCGTGGACTGGACTAGTGGTTGTAGCTAAGGAGGTTCTAGGAAGGAGGTGAAGCTTGAGTGGAAGGCCATCTGGACTCTGTGGCTTGATTTTTATTCTCAGTCCTAAAAGATGCCCCATGGTAGGATTGCATTTTGCTTTGCTTTGTTTGTTTTAATCTAAATTTTATTGAGGAATACTATACCTGCAGAAAAGAGAAAAATATTACAAATGTTTAGCCTGGTGACTTGTCATTCATAGCAAAAGACACTAGAAGCCCTTTTACCCACAAATGTCTTGGCCTCTCCACAAGTGTCCAGTGACCTGTTTCCTAGAGCCTCAGACAGGCTCTCAGCTTCGTATAAATGTCGATATATAGAAATCTCTGTTGGTGTCTTGATCCCTTAAAGCAGCAGGATTCTGAGATCCATCTGTGTTGTAGCATCTTACACTTTCATCTTGTTGTGTAAAGTCCACTGTACTGATGGTATTTATACAGGTGGGCATAGGGGGTGTTTCCCACTTGAGAATATGGTGAGAACCAAGGCTATTAGTCATTCTGGTACATATCTTGGTAGATAATCACAGCATTTTTGTGGCCTAGAGCCACGTAGTCATTGGTTGTGTGTCTTCAGCTTTGCTGGACTAGGCTAAGCTGCCTTCTAAAGCAGTGTACATGCATATATAATGGGCAGTATGAAGTTGATCCAATCTAAACTTATCACCATCTAGTTTACAAATGAATGAGCCTCAGACTGCGGTTATTTTATCTGGCTTTGACAATTACTGGGGGGTGACTCCTAATCTACTTTTCTAACTGCTGGCCTGGCTATTTCCCCAGTGGTATACCCCAAATACTGGATATTTCTCCCGGCCATGTGCTCATGGTCCATCTCCTCTCATGGTAGCTATCTTTTCTCTCCTCCCTCTGCGACCCCAACCAGATAACTCAAAACCTGCCTACCTCTAATCTCTCCAGTAATGGGCTGTAACCATTTTTATTTAACCATTTTTATTTAGTTTTAAATTAAGAAACAAAGTTTGCACAACAAAAGCTGGTAACTGAGTTCACTTGTAAGCAACTAGACCTACAGAATTTAGCATTACAGTACATAGCAAACGATTTAACCTCAAAAGCAGTGAGTTACTGTCTAAATGAGGTCTAGTCTGGTTTTGAGTTTGTGCTCCTATGATAGGACCTTCCATATTCTGCACTCGGCAGCATTTCTCACAGATCACCTACATAAATACAGAGCTAAGGTAGTCTCAGTAGGAAGGAGACAGAGAGCACTGGCCTCCCATGGGAGGGGATGTTAGGGAGGGAGGGAAGGCTCTGCCTCTGAGTGGCTAGGGCCTGGGACACTCTAGCCAAGACAAAACTGCATGGAATGAGGGCGAACATTGTCTCCCTGCTCCTGTTGGAAACGGTTGGTTTTCCAAAGGATCCAAAGAGCACCCCATAGCTCCCTCCTTCCCTCTGCCCTCAGCACCCAGGTGTTGCCAGCGGTGGCATCCAAGAGCACTGCCATTTCAGGGACATCACTGAAAGCAGTTCTTTGGCCAGCACATCAGAGTTCTCATCTGAGAACTTCACCAGGAACAGGCGCTGAAGCCTGGGGCTGAGTTCTAGTGTGTCTCCACCTTCGGTCAGTGGTACTCGGTCAGTGGTACTTGGTCAGTGGTACTCGGTCAGTGGTACTCGGTCAGTGGCACTCGGTCAGTGGTACTCGGTCAGTGGTACTTGGTCAGTGGTACTCGGTCAGTGGCACTCAGTCAGTGGCACTTGGTCAGTGGTACTTGGTCAGTGGCACTTGGTCAGTGGTACTTGGTCAGTGGTACTCGGTCAGTGGCACTCGGTCAGTGGCACTTGGTCAGTGGTATTCGGTCAGTGGTACTCGGTCAGTGGTACTTACTTCGAGACGTCCCTGAATGAGACACCGAGATGCAGATCGATGCAAAAGCAAGAGGTTTATTTCCCAGTTCGTTGGGGTCAACCCTCAATCAGTCCCTCTAGGTGAGTGATGAGAAGGTGACCCAAAATGGCTATCACAAGCAGTTTTTATACTTTTTGGGGTACAGGTTACATCATCAAGGTTACAGTTCAAACTTATTGGCTAAGCATATTGACCTTTAAATCTATTGACTAGCAAGCATGACACACATTTGAACTCTACCTGGGACTTTCCAGAGGGTCAGGTGACTATCAGTACATTCTGAGAATTTTTTACTCAAGAATGACCCTGTGGGTAGAGAATGGAACTTGGCCTAGCCTTGACCCGAGATGGGTGGGTGTAAGGCTGGAGAAAGCCCCTAGGGCCCTTATTCACCCCTTTTTCTTGTTCAAGTTCCAATCCTGGAGCTGCGCTCAGGGGTCTCTGGTAACTAACTCATAGTCTTCGGGTCCTGTCCTCAGGTCTCATAGTGTTGGTGCAGGACCATCAGCTGTACTGCTCCTATTCTCTCTTTTATGAAGGCTATAAGCTTGTTCAATATGCAGGGTCCAAAGGTCAACAATAGGAGGAGAACAATTAGGGGTCCTAATAAGGTAGATATGTGGGTGGTTAACCAAGGGGAGTGTTAAACCAAGACTCAAACAGCCCTGACTCTGTTCTCTTTCTCTCTTCCACTGGCTAGCCTTCTCTCACCTTGGCCATTGAATCTTTAACTACCCCGGAATGGTCTTCAGTATGTGCTCCCGATGTTTCACACCCCCAGGTACCACAGAAAAGTGATTTCCCCCGCCCATGGGCCTGCTGCTGGCTTCTCCCATCTGGGGGCACACATATATGGGGGTTTCTCAAAGGACACTCCTCAACTTCAGGTGTCCACACCCTAAGCCCCACTCTCCAAGGTCCCCTTCTGGGACACAGTTTAGATTCGCAAGTTCCTTGTCCCCCACATTTGAGTAATCTCTCCCTTTGTGTCTCTAGGGTGAGATATCCCAGGAGTCAAGGCCGCCACTAACTTCCAGAGATCAAAGACAAGGTCTGGCCACTAGGTATAAAGCGGGTGTTCCTCTGTAGTGGACCAGCTACATCCCTGGTAGCTGAGAGTACTTGTCAAGTCATTTGGTAGGGTTGTGGGGGTGCTGAGGCTCACACTGGAAGGAAGATAACCATAGCCATCTCATGGTTTCTCTGGCTTTGCAAAGAAGGGCTGGTGATCTTGAGCTTGAGGGGGCTGCTTGTGTCTGGCTGCTCTCCAGTTGGCGTCAGGCGCAGGTGCTGGTCTAACATGAGTTTTGTGAACCCAGGCAGTTACTCCATCCACTTTAACAGAGGTCAGGGTCATCAACAACACCAGGAACGGCCCTTTCCACTTTGCTTCCAAGTTTTCAGCACAATGCCTCTTAACATATACCCAATCTCCAACTTGGTACTCGTGTGGAACCTCTGGGGTACTGTGTTTGTTATACAGGGCACTAAGTGTAGGCCACAGTTCCTGATGGCTGATCTGGAAATCTTTCGATCAAGCCCTAAGATCTTGTTAGCCTGTAACCCCCCATTAGGGGGCTAGGGGTATGGGGGTCTGTCAAGAGCCAGGGTCAAGGGAGTGGGGGTCCCATACAGGATCTCAAAAGGGGTCAGGTTAAAATGGTAGGGGGTGTTCTGGGCTCGGAACAGGGCCAGGGGAAGGAGCACCACCCAGTCAGTGCCAGTCGCCAAGAACACTTTAGTTAGGTCTCTTTTAGGGCTTCTCTTTATTCTCTCTACCTGCCCTGATCTCTGGGGATGGTATGCACAATGGAGCTTCCAATTAGTCCCCAATATCTCTGCCAATCCCTGACTTACCTTAAAGCCAAAAGCAGGACCCTTGTCCAATCCAATCCAGTTACCTTGGGCACTCAGAACCTCGGGAAAATTTTCTCTAATATCTTCTTGGCTACCACAGTGGCTGCTTCCTGCTTAGTGGGGAAAACCTCAACCCATCCAGAGAAAGTATCCACAAACTCTAGAAAGTATTTGTAACTGTGGTTTCCTGGCTTAACTTCTGTAAAATCGATTTCCCAATATACACAGGCTATTCTCCCCTAGGTCTTTTGCCCTAGTTTAGTCTTGGCCGCATAAGCATTTACTTGCTGTCATACCTTACATTGCTCTGCTATCTCTCTGGCTCAAAACCTGAGGTCCATTATATATACCTTAGATCCCTTAACTGCTTGGACAAGCTTTTTATCCCCATTTGTGCATTTGGGCTAGTAAGTCTTTTGCTTGCTTTCTGGGGAGTATAGTTCTCCCTTCTTGTGTGCACCACTGCCCTTCCTTCTCTAGGTAATAGTTGGTAGGGTAGCTATCAATCTGAGTCCTTCTTCTTCCCTATATTTTAAGTGTGGCCACCTTATGTCCAGGCCATTCCCAGCAGGTGTCTCTAGCAGGCCCATAACCGGGATAGGCTCCTGCATAGCCACTTCTCAGAGCTACTTGATCTGCCTGGTTATTGCCCTGGGCTAATGAGTCTCTTCCCTTCTGGTGTCCTGGGCAATGAATAGCACTACTCAGTTACTGGCTTCATCAGGGCATCCAAAGATCCAGAATTTTCTGTTTGTTTTTTATTTCTTTTCCCCCTGATGTGAGCATCCTCTCTCTTGGTATATAGCCCCGTGGACGTGAGCTGTGGCAAAGGCATACCTGCTATCCATGTAGAGGTTAATTTTCTTGCCAGACCCAAGTTCCAAGACTTTGGTGAGGGCAATTAGCTCCACTTTCTCTTCTGATGTCGGGGGTGGGGTAGGGTAGAGGTTCAGCCCGATGACATTTGTGCTGTCCACCACAGCAGCACCTGCTCGTCTCTGACCTTTATGGAGAAAACTTCTCCTATCTGTAAAGCACGTTGGCTTGGCTCCCGCAGGGGTCGATAGGAGAGGTCTTTTCTCCGCCCATGGGCTCTCGTTTTGGACCAGTTAGGTGTGGCCCATAAGGCAGGAAGTGTATCTGGGTCCCTATCTTGGAGAGTAAGTCTTGCCCCAACAGAGGGTAGGGATGGTCTGGGATGACCATAAATGCATGGGATAGCCAGCCCATCCCTAGGTCCACTGTTCTTCAGGTAGTCCATGAATAATTTCGGTGCCAGTGACTTCTTAGAACCAAGATTTTTTTTTTTTTTTTTTTTTTTTTTTTTTTGCTGGAGACTGGCCCATTAGCTTAGAGGAGAGCCAAGTGCTGAGCCCCAGTATCCACCAAGAATTGGGTGGGTTTCCCCTCCACTTTCATGGTTACCCTGGGCTCAGGGAGGAGGGCCAAACTCCATTCCCCCTAGCTGCTGTGGGATTTCCTGCCCCCGGCTTCTGTTTGTTGGGGCACTCTCGGGCCCAGCATAACCTCTTCTTGCAATGTGCACAGTGGTCCTTTTCAAGAGGTTTTCTGTCTCTCTTTGGTTGGAGTCTCTCTTCTCTGCTTTCCCTAACTACTGTGGCCAAGATTCCCTGTAAATTCCTTTCCTGTTGTTTTTCTTTTTTTCATCTCCCTCTCATCCTCTTCCTTTCTCTTTCTTTGTTCCTTCTCCTCCTCTTTCTCCCTGTTATGGTAGACTTTCGCAGCAACCTATACTAAATCCCTCAACAACTTATCCTGTTGTCCCTCTAGCCTCTGAGCTTTTTCCTGATATCTCTACTAGCCTGGCCTATAAAAGCCGTAGTCACAGTGGCTTTGTGCTCCTTGTTGCTGGGGTCATAGGGTGTATATCTGCAGAATGCCTCCATGAGCCACTCTAGAAAGGCTGCAGGTGACTCAACTGGTCCCTTCTTAACCTCACGTACCTTGATCAAATTGGTGGGCCACTGGGTGGCTGCCTTGAGACCTGCCAACAGAGCCTGGTGGTAGACCTTAAGGTGCTTCTTACCTTTGGCTGATTAAAGTCTCAATCATATCAGGTCAGGGGAAACCTGCTGTCGACAACAGCCTGGTCAATCGATGGTGCCCCCGTGTCTGAGGGGACATTCTTTCTGGTTTCTTCCATTATCCTCTCTCGCTCTTCAGTTGTGAAGAACACTCTCATGAGTTGTTGGACATGTCCCAGGTGGGCTGATAAATAAAACAGTCTCAAAGAGATTAATCAATCCCTTGGGATTATCTGAAAGGGGGGGTGGTGTTGGGCCTTCCAGTTGTACAAGTCAGCTGAAGAGAAGGGCCAATATTGCATAGCCTGGTTGGCTTTATCTAGAGGCCCATATGCTTTCATCGTGAGAGCCCTCATGGTATCAGGGGAGGTGGCTCTCAGATTTTGGGTCTCCATGGCGGGATTGAGAAGTTAGGGTACAACGGCCCTGGTCCAGTATGTGCTGAGGATCCCAGGGCCAGTGCTGGTGCTGGCAGCGCCCTGGGGGCAATGGTAGGGGGATATGGAGGAGGAGGGTCTTGGAGCAACAGGTCCACTGTTGAAGGGTCTTGGAGGATCGACTTCTTCTCAGATCTGGATCCCTCCTCCCATGTTTCTTTTTTCCTGGCAGCCAGAACCTTCGAGGTGGATCTTGGGGAAAGAAAGGCTTTTATCTCTGAAGGGAGGGGGGTCCTCCACTAGATTCTTCTAGGTAACTATATAGGGCACTTGGTCTGAGTGCCCGAAGAGGTCCTGGCCTAAAGACTCTTTCCTCTACTGCTTTGGTCACCTGAAAGTCAATGGTCTCTATGGGTGGCCACCCTAATCCAAAGGTGGGCCATTCGGAGAAGCAGAGAGTAACTAACTTGTCCTTCTTTACTAATACTGGCAAGTTTTGTCCTCTTTCCCTAACTTCCCTCCAGTGGCTAACTAGGATGTTTAACAGGGTAGATTCAGTCTGTCCTATGTCTAAAAATAATGTCAGTTCAAGTCTAAGAACACAGAGAAAGACAATCAACACACAGACAGTTCGCCCCTGCCAGGGGCACAAAAACCAGGTTACAGCAAGATTTGATCAGCTTCCGCTAATACTGTGTCTTGCTGTTTCCAAAAGGAGCCAAGTCCTCCCGATTCTCTCTGGGGGGCTTAAACTGTCCTCCAGACTCCCCACAGTCACTGCTGCGTTAAGGCACATCTTCCCACCGCAATTGACCGCACCAGACCAGAGGCTTTCCAGCCGACACCATGCTCATGCTCCTGAGCCAAAAGTGAAAGCAAAAGACAGAGAGACAAACACAGACACCTATGAGTAGGCAGCGCCTGTTGCTGAGCTCGATCTTTTCCCGCTGATCAGTCTAGTGGTGTTCACTCAGGGAGGGGGGGGAGTGAGGCAGTGTCTCCTTGAATCCCAGACGAGCACCCAAATATAAGACCCCGTCCCTCGGTCAGTGGTACTTACTTCAAGACTCCCCCGAGATCGATTCAAAGCAAGAGGCAGGAAGCTGGAACTTGGCCTAGTCTTGACACAAGGCAGGAAGATATAAGGCTGAAAGCCCCTAGGGTCCTTCTCTAGGCCAGAGGACCAAGGACATCATCAAAATCAGCTAGGGGAGACTTATTGGGAAAGAGGCCTCTCAGAGGAGAGCAGGAGGGACCCTTGTGAGACACTTGCATCTGGAGACAGGAGCACTGGGGACCCCCCAGCAGAACAATGGAACTCTCAACCCTTATGTAAAGCATGTGACTTATTACATCCCCTCAGAGGTCCCTATGAACATGTCAGAGACCCAAGGCTTTACAAGAGTCTTGCTCTTGCTTCTCTTAAAATCTCATTTGATCCTGATTTTGCAAACCAACGTCTATCTTTTACATAAAGAAAATTTGGAGTCCTGTTTTCCTGAAGTTTCTCAAAGGTATACTTTCTGCATGTTAAATGAGCCATAGGTCCCAGCTGGAGAAGCCACCCATAAGATGACATCAGGTGGGAGAAGCCAGGTGTAGGATATGGTCTTTCAGTGATTCTGTCTCCCTGCTGACTCATGCCAACCACCTGGCTGATGATGTCACTGTGGGTTCCCAGCCTCTTCAATGGCTAGCCTTCAGTTGTCTTCATCCTGGCACCCACCCGAGGTCACCCAGTTTCTGTCACCTCCGACAACGGCTTCGCCTCCCCTATCTTAGGTTTGGGAATTCTGCCAATCCCCAGCTTCCTCCTCCCTTGATAAAACATTAGAGACCGTTTCTGATAGAAGGTGCTGGCCTCAGAGCAAGGCCAGCACTTCTCTCAGGTCACAAGCTCTTTCATGCTGGTCCCGTGATCTCTCCTGACTGCTGTAAAAGGTCATTGCTATTACCATGGGGCTCAGCAGGTCCTGAGAAAATACTTGAGCAGAATATTTCAAAGCTCCAGTCTCCCCATGGTTTTGTCTCTGAGGACGACTCAGGTGGCCGTGGCCCCTCATCTTCTATTGTACTTCATAAAGTTATAGTGTGTGGAAATGAAGCCCCACGTCTTCAGGGCTCCCTGAGAGATGACAGCCATGATGCTAACAGTACCCGTAGACCAAGATTTCATTAATTCACAGAATTATCAGCCTCTCCATTCTCCATTGTGTTAGGGGGACCTGGAACTCCTTGAAATCTCTCTTCCTTGGGAGTTGAAACAGCAATGCATTTGAAAATAAAATCATAGCTTCCCAAGCCCCTACCACACAGGGACTGCTGTTCTTGATGCTCTAAGAAATGAAGGACGAAGTGAATTAAAGAGTGGAAGCTTTTGTGCTTGTGATTTAAGAGGTATATCGTTTATCATATGGCTGGGGTGGTCTCTTCACTGTGGCGGAATCTTTTTTTTTTTTCTGAGACAGGGTTTCTCTGTTTAGTCCTGGCTGTCCTGGAACTCACTCTGTAGACCAGGCTGGTCTCGAACTCAGAAATCCACCTGCCTCTGCCTCCCAAGTGCTGGGATCAAAGGCATGCGCCACCACCGCCAGGCACTGTGTCGGAATCTTACAGAGTGGTCTGTTTTATTGTGGTGACCTAGAGGCAGAAGACTTAGCTGGGAAACACAGGAAGTCTTTAACCCTCAAAGACCTTCTTAAAGACCTACCTCCACCAACGGTGTCTCTTACCCCCACGGTTCCTCCACTTACCAAAACAGTGCCACCAGCTGGGGACCAAGTGTTCAGATGCATGAACTGGTAAAGGACAGGTCTCCTTGAAATTGTAACACATGACACTACTGTCCAGATTGCATTCCTCCAAATTCTGATTGGAAACCCTAGCCCACAGTGTGATTTGGGCTATTTAAAACCATAATTAATGCTGAATGAGGTTATGATAGGTCTGGCAGAAATGAAGATATTCTTATTTGTTTTTTGAGACAGGGTTCCTCTGTGTAGCCCTGCTTATCTTTGAACTCACTATGTAGACGAGGCTGCCCTTGAACTCAAAGCCTCTGCCTCTCAAGTGATAGGATTAAAGGTATGCACCACTATGCCTGGTTTAAACATAAAGATATTCGAAACAGACCTTTCCTTGTGTCTCTCAGTCTGACTATCAGACTATAGACCCCAAAGAAATAGAAATTTCCATATGAATCTCATACTGAGCAAACCAAAAGACATCAGCCAGAGAGGGAACATGTCTCCTGGAAAGAGATTTCACACAGTGCCATCAAATTTTCTGACTACCTTTCATAAGGATCTGAACTCAGACAATGGTGGGCAAGGCCACACTATGACTGGGGCTACTCACACTGTTGGCCTCTGATTAAACTTTGATCTCACTTCAGGGACCTGTCACAGGACTGACTTGAGGGGTTTGCTGGGTCTCCTTGCCCCTGTTCCCAACATGGCCACATTGAAGAATAAATGTCTTCTTTTTTTTTTTTTCTTTCCACTTTTAATTTGGCTCTTTTAATTGGCTTACTGAGGTGGCTAGGCCTGACTTGGGGGCACAGGCTGTGCCCCAAGTTTGATAACAAGGTCATATGGGTTAAGTCACTGACCCAATAGGATTGGTATCATTTAAGAAAAGGAAAGCAGCCAGGCGGTGGTGGCGCACGTCTTTAATCCCAGCACTTGGGAGGCAGAGGCAGGCGGATTTCTGAGTTCGAGGCCAGCCTGGTCTACAGAGTGAGTTCCAGGACAGCCAGGGCTACACAGAGAAACCCTGTTTCGAAAACCAAAAAAAAAAAAAAAAAAAAAAAAAAAAGAGGAAAGCACACAAGGATACGTGTGTGCAGAGAAAGGGCCACCTGCTGCAGTGATGTGGACATGTAAGCCAAGGAGAGGCTCAGGAGAAAGGAGACTTGCTGACACCTCCGTGATGAACTTCAAGTGTGCAGAACTGTCAGAAACGGACTCCTATTGCTTCAGCCACCCAGTTCATTGTTCTCACTATGGTGGCCAAGTAGACGAATGCTCACGGTTGGTCATGATCCATTGGTCGGCGAGAAGACTTGCCAGTGGTTATGTGATAAGAGATTGTTAACAACTAGCTCTGTAGAGCCAGAGTTTGATCAGTTGGAATTGCCAATTGCTGTGGTGTCACCACTTCCTTGAGGGCCAGCATCAAGCACCTGCTCTGATCTCACTCAGCACCCAGTGGAGACCTACCATAAGCTTTTGCCATTGAAAGCAAGCTGGCTCCCAACCACCCTGCTCCTCTGTCAATGCCAGCAGCAAATAATTTTTAGTAGCATATTGATAGTAGTAGTTTTTCATAATAAAATAGCATTTTCCTAGCTTGCTCTCCCCATCCTCTACACACACAGAGACATACACACAGAGAGACACACACAGACATAACACAAGAGAGACACACACAGACACACACATACACACACACAGAGACAAGACAACATATACAGACTTTTTGTGTTGGTGGTGCTACATGCACTCAAATGACTTGATAATATAGTAATAGTTCATGGGTTCTAATGTCTTATTTTTTAGTCCTAAATCTATGTGACATATTAATAAAATGTAGGAAACAATCGTACAAATGTCTGACTTTTCCTTCACAGGCAAAGCGCTGAAAAGTGCTAGGTCCACTAAGAGGAAGAAAGGTGTTTCCCACCACACGGGGGAATCTACTTTTTTCAGGTCATATCTCCCCTCCCGTTTCTTCACTCATGCAAATGAGCTATTTCCCAGCAACCTTTCCTTCCTATTATTTACCTATCACATTGTAATATACTTAGAAAATATGTGTTAATTTTATATCTGTCGCAGGTTTCACATCCCAGAGCAGTTATAAAGGTACTTGAAATTTGTTTCTGAGCATCCTGGTTCCTCGGGAACAAATTTGAATGATTAATTGGATATATTCCACTACACTCTGACTCAAGTGGTACAGTAAGTGTATCTAGCTGTGTCCCGTTGTGTGCGCCTCCCCCACCGCTTCCTTCTGGCTGCCGCTGACTCAGCATTCCGGGGCATCAGGGCAACGTCTCCATTTCCTTCTCTCTGAACTCCATCTTCACTGAGTGACCATGAGCAGAATCCACGAACACCTTTCCCCCATTTCCAATGCTTTTGTTGGGTTTCATCCAAGTCTTCTATGTGGCTCTCCTCAGGCTGCACCCACTCCAGGGCCTGGGTTGCCTTAGAACCTGAGAGCAACCCTCTTCCCTCTGCAGCGCAGGTGCAGGGCTCACACGCATGCGTCATCATGTCCACCCTCACCGCCACAAGCTTAGTTCCTGCTCCTTCTGCACACCTGCTTGCTAAGGAGTTGGTTATGACAACAGTGTCTCCCGGGCAGAGCTCTCCTTCAGCAAACCTAGAGAGAAGGTACTCCCTCAGCCCAGTGTGGGAGCACTCCGGCTTTCAGCCTTCCGGAGTCTGCCGCAGTGTCATACAGATGCTGCCACACGAGTAGCCGGGTAGCTAACTGCAGGAAGATCTTCTTGGATTAATGAACTATCCAGAGTTGTGAGGGAGCAGAGGCACAGCTGCAAAGCAGAGTCAAGCAATGCCACCTCAGACTGTGGTGGTGAACCTGCCAAGGTGGGGCTGGTGGGGACTGTGGATCGCGCTGGAGCCTCAACACTCACACAAAGGAAGAGGACAGAGAAGAAAGAAAGGGAATGGAGGGAAGGAGGAAAGGGAGAAGAAGAGAGGAAATCTATACATAGGGAGTGTCCATCCCAAAGAAACCAAAACCGGTACAAACCTGGGCTGTTTCTTTTACTCTCTGATCCCACACCTGAGTATTCGCTTAACCAAACACAAAAAAATCTCTCAAGGGTAGGCACCTGTCCCGCTCTCTAGAGCTCCTTTTCACGTGTCCTTAATAGATCTATCTTCTCTCTGCTCAGGAAAATAAAAAATAAATCTTCTTTAAAATCTTTTCTGATGTAGCTGGATTTGGTGTGTACATCGGTAATTTAGAAGTACAGGGATTATCATGAGTTCGAGGGCAGCCCAGATTACATCTTCTGGGCAAGTGAGACTCCATCTGCTCCTCCCCTCAAATATTTACATAGCAGCCTTTGAAATTAGGATCATCCCCTTCCCATCCTTACAGTCATTTTCAAGAAGCTGCCAACGCTAAGTAGGGACAAGAGTTGGATGGTCTCTCCTTAAGGAGCATCTTTGAGCTCCTTTGTAAGGATATCCTATGGGGACAACTGGTTGACCTCACGGGGGTGGGGGCAGGTCACTCCTACTGACATGTAAATCTCCTTCTTTTGCTCCACACATTTCTCTGTGAAATTATTTTTAGTAACATCATGATCAAACAAGGAGTACTCTCTACTCACGGCAGTTCCCGTGTGCCAAGATCGGCAGGAGATTTCAGAGTGCAGCGTCCAAGCCACTTAACGATAGATAGTGCAGGTATCCGTAGTTTTAATTGGCTCCCGGGAGGCTCTAATGAGCCCAGCCCAGCCCAGGTCTCCACTGAGCTGGCATTTGGAATCTACTGAAGGGGGTGGGGTGGGGAAGAATAAAAAGAATCGCCAGCAAACACGCCAGGTTCTTTCTCTGCAGTTTCCAAGAGTCTGAACACAGCAGGGAGCGAGGCTCAGAGATTCGGTGGTCTGCTCTATTCTGGGGCTGACTGCAAAACGGGGCTTTTGCTCGTCTCCCTCCAGTTCCACACAATATGGAACCTTATTGACTTTCCTAACTACCCAGGGACAGGAAGGCTGGCTCTGAGGTACTGGAGGGGATGAGCTGATTAGCTGCCTTGTGAAAAGCGTAATTGCACCTCATTTTCTACTTTGTCATTTCCAAACAAAGCACAGTCCTCCAGGTCGATAAGCTCCGGCTGCCCCCAATCAAAGGTGAAGCGCCGCCGTTCCCTAAGTGACTCAGGATGACACCTTAACTGTGCTGATTTGTAGATGCCTCCCACCCTCTGTGGCCCCTGAACTACCGGGAACAAATGAATCACTAAGGGAGATGTTAAGTAGCCAAGTTCTGAGTATCTGCCCCGGCCCTGCCCCCAAGCCCTTGCAGGCTGAACTGGTGCAGGGTGGGTGGGGTCTAGGAATCCCTTCATCTAACAAGCTCCCTAAGTGAATTTACCTCGGAGCACTAGTTTTATTTAAGTACAAAAGCTGTTCTATGAAATGTCTGTCCTCTTTCTGAATGTTATCTTCCGGGAAGGGATTCCCTTGGAGGTACAATGAATCAGCTTTTTCCTTACCTCTTGGTAAAAAATAGATACTATGTCTCAGAAACCAACTATGCATGTCAGCAGAGGAAAAGAATAAGGATGGGGCTGTCTGGTTAGACATACTTCCTCTCAGAAAACCCGGATGTGATGAGTGACCCCAGGACATCATCCCAAGCAGGTGGGCTGTTCTCATAAAGGGACTGGAGTGTGGGGACGGAATAGCCCCCAGCTGTAACAGTGGAAGGAACATTCCCCTACCAAGACAATTCCAGCAGTTTCTTTTTGTGAAGTTAATCACCAAATTAAATGTTTTAATTACTCAAATCGCATATGCATTTCTTTTGAGAGTAGAGCATCATCTGAACACACTCCCCCAGAGGGCTAAGCTGCTTCCTTCCAGGGAAGGGATGTTAGGACGAGTCCATTTTAATTTCATTATAAAACAGGCTTAAGAAATAAAGGCGCAGGACTGCCGAGTATTCCCAGCCAGCTGTGATTTAATGACTGCAATTCAAAGCTTGGAGGCCTGCTAACCACATCCATATTAATATGTCTCTGGTAGAAAAAATAATGACAGAGAAAGTGACAATCTGCTCTTCTTACTTGAAATGCTTTTAAAATAACTGTTGAAACAGCTAACATGGATGAGCCTCGTGTCTGGACAGTCCATGTACCTGCCTGTCACTCAGGCCCCTGCTAGGAAGAAGCAGATGATTAGCGAGTCTGGGGCGGGCAAGAGCCGGGTCAGTGGCTTTGGAAGCTGAGGTACAGCTGGGTTCATTCCTGTTGGCAGCCAGCTCCCTCCCCCAAGGCCGGAGCCCTGAGGAGCCTCTCCTCCCATACTTTATCTTGAGCTCTTTGTTTCATAATCGCTGGAGTCTTTATGCTCATAATAGTCTGTGATTTCCATTTTCCCAGTCATGAACACATGACAATAAGAAAAAAATGTCTTGTTCTGAACATTTTGAGGCCCTAAAAATAAAAGGTGCTGGGTAAGCCAGCGGTGTAAGTACCAGAGGCGGAGGCGGGTGCAGACAAAGGGAAAGCAGAGGGGGACCTTCTTCGGTTGCTTTGATGGTCAGTGAGCAGCGATAAGCCAAACCTGTGGTACCACATGGGAGAGGCAAGGTTCCTGGAGAGCAGGGGGCTCTCTCTCAAGGTGAAGGCCATTGCCCTGTTCTGACCTTAAGCTCTGCTGAGTGAGTGTTTCTCTCTCTCTCTCTCTCTCTCTCTCTCTCTCTCTCTCTCTCTCTCTCTCTGTGTGTGTGTGTGTGTCTGTGTGTGTGTGTGTGTGTGTGTGCACACGCATTGTCTGGGAGCTGAGAAAATTGAAGCCCGTGCCTAGACTGGGGTCCTAATATGGAGGGCTGGGGGTTGACATCTTTGACACAGGTGACACAGGGCTCCCTGGTGTGGTTTCCAGATCGTTCCTCAACTGACATGACATTCATCATCAAACCCTAAGAGCTGTAACACTGACTGACCAAGGGGAGAAAACATTTCACTTCTGTTTTCCTATGATGCCTGTAGGTAAGTCTGAGTGACCCACGTGACCCACGGACACCTCACCATAACCATTGATTGATTCATTGGTGCTCACCTAGCTACAGGACAGAGAGGACTAACAAGGAGGACTAACAGGGATAACAGTGACACAGATAAGTTCCACGTTTCAGAAACGTCAGAGTCCTCGAGGGATCTAATCCTTGTCTGCTGACCTTGCCAGGCTTCAGTTTCCCCATCTGTGGAGAGGCAAACAGTAACAACTGCACTACAATGTGTCCGCTATGTATGGGGTCCATCTCAGTGATTACAAACACCAAATGCACAGACAGAATAGGAAAGAGTAGAGAGAGATGTGTCACCTACAGGCAGTAAGCACAGCAGTGGGACTGTTCTCCCAAATGCTGCTCCCCTTGAAGAGACGCTTAGCCATTCAGAGGAACCTAAAAGAGCATGCAAGGGGTACATTTTTGAGCATGCTCATTTTGAGGTCATAGGTCAAAAGGAAAGTAAGCTGCGGGGGCTGGGGGGAGACACGTGTTCTAGGTATGTGTAATTCAGTATTAAAATGAGCCGACTTTACTCTAACAGCCTAAACCGATATGAGTCAGAGCATCTTAGTAATGTTGACTAGCTCATTGTAAGTTCCTCCAAAGAGTTTCTGCGGAAAAAGAAAGAATGAAAGTACAGCGAGCTCCCTTTTAGAGGGCGGGCAGCTCCCTCTGTGAAGTGGAGCGCTTGCTCCGGAGGGCACCTGCTTCCCTTGGTAGCTAACAGACTCACACCACTTCACACCACTACAGCAGCTGCTTCCGGCTGCCCCTGCAGCTAAGTGCAGGGACTGCAAGGATGCAAACCCGGCCTTAGTCAGGGTTTCTATTGCTGTGATAAAACACTATGACCAAACCAACTTGCTGAGAAAAGGGTGCATTTCTGCTTATTCTTCTCAGGCAGGGCACTCTCCATCACTGAAGGAAGTCAGGGCAGGAACTCAAGGCAGCCGCCTGGAGGAGGAGCTGATGCAGAGGTCATGTCATGGAGGATGCTGCTTACTGGCTTGCTCCTCGCAGTTTGCTCAACCTGCTTCCTAATAGCACTCAGGGCTATCGGCCCAGTTTTGGTACTGCCCAGTAGGATGCTCCTTCCTATCAATTAACAATCAAGAAAATCCCCACCAACTTGTCTATAGGCATTATGATGGAACCTCTCTCTCTTCTCTCTCTCTCTCTCTCCTCTCTCTCTCTCTCTTTCTCCTTCCCTCTCTCTTTCTCTCTCTCTCTTTTTCTCTCTATTTTTCATGTGCATTCTCTGTGAGAGTGTCAGATGACCTAGAGCTGAAGTTACAAACAGTCGTGAGCTGCCATGTGGGTGCTGGGAATTGAACCTGGGTCCTCTAAATGAGCAAGTTAGTGTTCCTAATTACTGACCTGTCTCTCAGCCCTGACATTTCTGAATTGAAGTTTTTCTACCCAGATAATTCTAGCTTCTGTCAAGTTGAAAAATAAATGAACAAAGAAATAAACAAAGAGCCAAGAAGCCCACAAGCCAGGACACGTCCTTACACCCGAGAGGCTCCGTCAGCACATCTGAGGACCATCAGCCCATCCGCAGCCACTCAGACTCAGACGGTGTCTCACTGCCATCTCTCTGGGTCAAATCGTGCTCCTACAAAAGATACGTTGAAGCTCATATCTGTGAACTTCTGAATATGCTCTATTTGTAAGCAGCGTCTTACGCAGGCAAATTGAATTATGAGGACAAAGGGACTGTAACCCATTCTGTTTGGTGTCCTTTTTAAAGAGGGAAAACTGGAGCCAGCAAGATGGCTCAACTGGTAAAGGTGCTTACCCCTAAGCCACAATCTGAGTTCAATTCCCAGAGTCCACATGGTGAAAGGAGAACCAATTCCTGAAAGTTGCCCTCTGACCTATACAAGCCTGCTGTGGCATGTGGTTGCCCACACACATATATGCACATTACATACATACATACATATATACATACATACATACATACATACATACATACATACATACATGTAACTTTAAAAATAAAAGTAAGGGCTGGTGCTTTAAAGCACTTCTGCTCTTACAGAGGACCCAGGTTCAGTTCCCAGCACCCACATGGTAAGTCACCACCATCTATAGCTACAGTTCTAGGGGATCTGCTGACTTCTGGTCTTCCTGAGTACCAGGACACACACGCTTACATGCATACAGCAAACACACACATAATATAAAAATAATCTTTTTAAAAAATAAAATTAAAAGGAAAGTTTGTGAACCGATGGAAGCTGCTGATGAACATGCAAGGCAATGTGGACACAGAGGTGGGACTGGGAGATGCAGCTCAGGGGTTGGCTGCAGCAGCCTCTTGCAAGCAGGCAGTGTACACTCACTGGATACCACTGTGGTGGTTTGAATAGGAATGACCGCCATAGACTGATGTGTTTGAATGCCTGGCCCATAGGGAGTGGCACTGTTAGGAGGTGTGGCCTTATTGGAGTGGGTGTGGCCTTGTAGAGAAGGTGCGTCACTATGGGGGTGGCCTTTGAGGTCTCCTGTGCTCAAGCTATGCCCAGTGTGTCTCAGTTCTGTTGTCCCAACTACCTGCTCAGTGTCCTGATCCCCTGCAGCCTTGGGAAGTCCGACTTTATGGGTAACCCATCAGCCAATCACAAGAAGGCTATGGTTTGCCCAGACTTTGAGCTGAAATCCCAGGGTACCTTACAGAATTTTGTACTGTTTTTTTTTTTTTTTTCTTTCCAATTTACATTTCTTTTGTAGATGTTAGTTATTGTTCCAACTTTTAATAACAAGCTTTTGTCAAGTCAAATGGCTATCTACCATTCCCCTAAATTTGCTCTTTGGTCTTCTCTTGAGCCTTTAGACTGTCTTGTGATTAAGCATTGTGTACATGTTGGATCAGGAAACAAGAGGGCTCTTTCACAAGATGACCAATTTAGCAGAGTCTTGGGTATGTGTATGGGGTGACATGGTGTGACCTTAGGTTCAGGTGTGTGTGTCAGGTTACATACAGAGAGCAGATGATAGATCCCAAAGGCCAAGGCCTCTAAAGGAAGCCGCCTGGTGGCAGCTCTGAGCTCATGCATCAGGGGAGAATAGTGGGGGTGGGCATATGGCCCTTTGAAGTTCCATGGTCTCTTCCTTTCAGCTGTCCGCAGGGGAGGGTTGGCTAGTAAAAGAAGGCAAATGTATTTACATGCCTTGGCCACTGACCATTAGTTTGGGGATTCATTTTGTTTGAATCATGACTCACACTTGGGAGCTGTCTGTGACTACAGACGTGTGCCAGCTTTCAACTTGCTGCTAGAATTTATTGTGGTTTAAGGACTGTGAAGTGTGTTGGGTCAGTGAATTAAGAAACAAAACAAACAAACCCCCTACCATACAGGGAACAGAGATGACAGGTGATGGGGTTCAATTGTATGTTAAATAACTCACATCAGGCCTAAAAATAGAACTAATGTAACCTTCAGGCATACCTACAAAGTGAGTGCTACTATAACCCCCAAGGCATAGAAAAGTTACATAGTTTCCCTGAAACCACATAGCTAGTACATGGTAGAGCTGAGGTTCAAAATCAAACAATCTGAGTGCTGAAACCATATTGTCTCTGAGACTCAAACATACGCAGAGAGATGAGCCCTGACCCATTTACTCAAGTGGCAAGAATTTATTGAGCATGTACGTTATACTTCTATGCCTTTCCTGTAACATGATCAAATTGGAACAACACAGTTCCACTCTTTTTAAAAAAGAATCCAGGTCTGTGCTGGAGAGATGGCTCACTGGGTAAGAGCACTTGTTGCCCTTAAGAGGATCAGGGTTTGGTTGCCCACTCCCATAGGACGGTTGTCCCTAGCTCCAATTCTAGCAGATCAAACGCCATATTCTGACCTTTGTGGGTATGAAGCATAGTGTACATACACATGCAGGCAAATATTCATACACATAAAATAAAACCTTACATACCCAATTAAACCCTCTGGTCCTATGTTGTACCCCTGACTGCTATGCTAAGGCAGCCTGACAGAAGCTGAGGTGGGGAACGTGAACATTTTAGCTGAAATTACAAGTGACATCCATCCTCAAAACCCACACAAAAGTAACATTATGACAAAATAGTCACAGAACAGATCATACCACGCTTACATTTGCGTGTCCTGGACAATCACTGTCGGCCATTTTGTGTTGACTAGTAGGCTACTCTGCATGTCCAGGGTCAGCCATCATGGCCCGTGCTAGATATCTATATCAAGCCTGTTGTTCTAACCGTAAGTGATAACATAAGCTTATCGGCCTTTTGGTCCACACTCTGTTACGTGCCAGGTAGAAAATATCAGAGCTTCGTTAACTAAAGGTAAAGCTGAGTTTATTGTGTGCTTATAAGACAAAATAACTACATCCCCACGAAATCTATGCTGACAAAATTCAAGACATAATTAGCATAATTTAAAAATACTTTTTTGTCTATTTCAAATACTTTTTTTATTTCAAAGAAATAAAATTCTTATAGAGGATAACTAATTGGCTTAGTGCTTTCCAGCACCCAAATCTATGCCAAATTAGCTAGTTTTTAAAAACAATCTTTTTTAAAAAATTGTTTATATTTATTATGTGCATCGTGTTTTGCTTGCAGTATGTATATGTGATAGTCTCAGATTTTGGAGTTACAGACAGTTGTGAGATACCATATAGGTGCCAGTATTTGAACCCAAGGCCTCTGGAAGTCAATGCCCCCAACCACTGAGCCATCTCTCCAACCCAAATTAGCCATTTCTTGATAATGACCTGCCATGAAATTCTATATGCTTTGTCTTGAAAACGCCTTTCCACACTAAAGGGCACAGTAAAGCTGAGCACAGAGTGGGCCTCTGTATCCATGGTTTCTGCATCATGGATTCAACCAACCAAAGATCAGAAACATTTTAGAGGTTGGGGATGTAGTTTGAATGTGGAGTGCTTACCTAGAATGAAGCATAAGGCTTGGGGTTTTTTGTGTAGCTCTGGTTGTCCTGGAACTTGTGCTATTGACCGGACTGGCCTTCAATTCACAGAGATCCCCATGCCTCTGCCTTCCAAGTGCTGGGATTAAAGGCGTTGTACCACCACTGCACAGTGGAAATATATTCTTATAAGTACTGTGGGGGGAAGGGTACAAGGCTGGAGAGAAGGCTCAGCTGTTAAGAGCATTGGCTGCATTTCTAAAGAGCTGGTATTTGATTCCCAGAATCCAAATGGCAGCTCACAACTGCCTGCCAACTCCAGTTCATGGGATCCAACACCCTCTTCTGGCTTCTGAAGAAAAATAAGAAAAAAAAAATGACCATACTGAACATGTACAATTTCTTTTTCTAGTCATTGTTCCTAATGACACAATGTAGTAACTATTGACATCACTTTTATATTGCTTTGGGTAGAATCCAGATGATTTAAATCCAGATGATTTAAAGTATATGGGGATATGTACATGGGTTACACACAAATGCCCTGCCATCGTGTGTGTGTGTGTGTGTGTGTGTTCTTTGGCAATGTACATTTGTGTTCATGTATGTGAAGGTCAGAGGGGTGTCAGATGTCTTCTCTTGGCTTTATATTTTTGAATAAGTTCTCTGAACTGAGACTAGCTGTCCAGAGAGCACAGAGGGTCTGCCTGTCTCTATAACCCCAGCATTGGCTCTTTACATGCAAAGCCATGTCCACCTTGTAATATGGGTGCTGGGGTCCAAGCTCAAGCCCTCATGTTTGGATGGACCGTCTTTATCCAGAACTTGTGCATCCTCAGATTTGAATACTTGAGTGATCTTGCAACAACTGTCCTTAAACTACTAAACATTCATTTTTTTAGTGGGATCTCTGACTCAGATTGCTGGCAGAAGTACCAGAGGCCAGATGGTGACTGGCATCTGAAGTTGAGCTGTCCTGTGGCACCGAGCATTTAGCCTGTGGGCTCTGACATTATGTCCAGGCACGTGTCAAAACAAAGTCAATAAAATAACAACCACCATCCCCCGGTACTTGGGGTATATAGCTCCATGCTACAATACTTGCTGATCATATGCAGGGCTTTGGTTTCAATTCTCAGCATCAGGAAAAGGCAGAGTCACACTTCCTGACTTCAGGTCAGAGAATGCAATGATTCATGCTGACAACTTGTGCTTGAAAATTCAAAGTATTTTATAGGAAGAAGAAACAAATGCAGTTTTATTCAGGCTTAGCATAAATATTAATGCCCAAAAAAGTCACAACTCTAGCTCTGATTAAGAACTTTCAAAGTTCAGAAGGCAATTCTAAAATAGATAACTACTGCCATTATAGTCCACCTGAAACTGGCATCTGTGGGAGTTACTTTTTTGCTGCTGTGATAAAAATTTCATGACCAAAGGCAACTCAATAAATAGTTTATTTTGGCTTATGGTTCCAGAGACTAGCTGTCCATAACAATGTGAAGGCATGGAGGCAGGCAACTGGAGCAGGAAACTGGCTGAGTACATTTCTACTGCACACAAAAGGCAGAACTTGAACTAGAAGTAAGGAGAGGCTACACACTCTTAAAGTCTGTTCTCATTGAGATACTTTCCACAACAAGACTTTTATCCTAAAGTTTATAACCTCCCAAACATCACCACCAACTAAAGACCAAGTGCTCAAATATGTGAGCCTATGGGGGATGTTTCGAATTCCAACCTCCAGAACATCTTTCTAAAAGATAGATGAAGATTAATAGATTTGACCACTATTCTAAGCGCCTATGTAACAAAACAGCAAGAACTACCTAGAAAAAGGTATAAACCTGCTGTGGTGGTTTGAATAGGAATGGCCCCTATAGACTCATGTGTGTGAATGCTTGGCCCCTGGGAATGACACTAATAGGAGGTATGGCCTTATTGGAGTGGGTGTGGCCTTTTTGGAGGAAGTATGTCACTGTGCATGGCTTTGAGCTCAAGCTCTGCCCAATATGGGACACAATCTCTTCTGCTACCTGCAGCTCAAGACGTGGACCTCTCAGCTGCTTCTCTAGCACCATGTCTGCCTATATCTCACTCCCTTCCTGACATGATAACGGACTAAACCTTGGTAAGCCAGCCCCAATTCAATGTTTTCCTTTTAGAAGAGCTGCTGTTGTTGTCAGGTTTTTTCACAGCAAGAAAACCTTAACTAAGATACCAACTGAAAAATTTGGGACAGCTGGGGAGTGGTGGCGCATGTCTTTAATCCCAGCACTTGAAGTCAGAGGCAGGCAGATTTCTGAGTTCGAGGCCAGCCTGGTTTACAGAGTGAGTTCCAGGACAGCCAGAGTTACACAGAGAAACCCTGTCTCAGAAAAAAAAAAAAAAAAAAAAAAAAAAAAAAAAAAAAAAAAAAAATGGGACAACAGAGCAACAGTGATATGTTTACAATGTAAAAATGTTCCCCGAATCAAGCAGAAAACAAGCCTCCCAGAGACAAAGGCAAGCCACAAGAAGAAACTATACAGATACAAAGTATTTGACATCGGCAGTAATAGAGAGTAGCAAATGGAAATAATGAACTATTGTGGGTGTTATTCATCCTGAGGCATTCTTTCCTGTCTCTAACTGGTTTCCCTGTGCCCAGCCTACACCTCGATGCCTCTCTTTTTGTTGACATCTCTTTGCTCACTCAGCTTTGTTGGGCTACCTGTTCCTGTCGGGCCCTCATTGGTGACAGCAGCATGTATGTAGCAAGCCAGTGATCTGTTTATATATTTTATATACAAACTCATTATAAGGTAAAACTTAAACAAACCAAATTACCCAAATAAGACAAAGCAATAAGTCAAGCAAATTATTGCAGTTTGGCTGAGATTATAAAAATATATTAGCCCCTCTTGCAATGGGCAAAGAGACACCTTGGTGGTGGTGGTGATCTATCAGTCAGGGGCAAAGCAGATGCCAGTCCTTTGTTCATCCCAGTCTGATACCTGGCATGGTGACCAAAGCTGTCTTATGCCTAGGACTCATAAAAATCAAATCAAGTCAAATCCAGGCAGCATAATGAGAGAAGAGGAAGACAGACAGAGACCTACGGACTACCATGCCACCCACAGACCTTCCCTCCAAAGCACAGCACAGGCCAGCCATAGATACCTGCTTGCTGCCATGCCACACAGCACAGGTGGAAGATGTCAGGGGCCTACCAGCTGCATGGCCAGCCTGCTGCAGGAGCCACCACAATGTGCATGGTCAGAAGGGAAAGAGATACGGAGCAGTTTGAGCATTATGAAGAGAGATAGAACTGGAGACACTGGATAGTGTGGAGAGGAGAAGCCTGTTTGTTGTGAGTGGCCAGCCCTGCCACTTGGGTCCATGGTGAGGTCTCAACCTGAGCTGCTGCTGAGGGCCATGTCTGAGTTGGTGGCTATGCAGTGGCAGGGGTCAGTGTTGATGTCCATGGCTCATAGGACCCAAGAGAACATAGGGATGTCCCTGGCTGGGGCAGCTGCTGGAGACCATGTGGATGTCCAGGCGCTATACATAACTGGTCCCTCCCCTCACTGGATAAGGCACTCTGGAGAGTAGGTAGGCCGGCCTCCTCATCTCAACTGGCAGCAGCACTTGGGAGAGCAGGCTCTGCACCTCATCCAGGCAGAACAGTGGAGTTGGCCCTTTGGGAGGGAGGCCGATGCGGGGTCAGTCAGGGTGTGAGTGTGGGTTTTACTAAGTTGCCCAGGCTGGCCTGAAACCCTCTATTAGTGAGGGCAGCACCTATGGAGTCTGTACAGGACACATGCAAGCACCAAATTCTCAGCACAAAGAAATGTATTATCCTGGAGGGTAGGTGGGCACGAAAGCAGCAAGAACAAGCATTTTTTACAGGAATGTGGTTTTTAAGGAAAAGTAGGAGGAGTCTGTGCTAGAAGTTGGTAAATTCTGATTGGACACGTTAGGCAAATAATGAAGTTTAACTGTTGGCCCTTGGTGTTTAGTCTCAGGAATGAGTCCGTGGCCAAATAAGGGAATGAACCTTGGGTGCGAGCTTTAGAAATATAATCTAATGATTTTTGGCAAGGAAGAGAAAGGGCAAAGACGAGGCTGTTGGCACCGTGTTTGCCACGCTCAAGCCTGTTAGAGCTCTTCACTCTTAGTACAGTTCAGTGTCCTTAGTATCTGGGACTACAGACATAAATCATTTTCACACATCTCTTTGAACATGCTTTATGTTATGTTTTTTTTTTTTTTTACAATGTACAAAATGGACATGTTACAGATAACACATATGTACATACAGTCATGCTTGTATTTCTCACTAGATGTCGTTGAGGTCATCAGCCTTTTGTACTTAAATAAAATGGGTTGCCCCCTTAGTCTAGGCTTTCGGAAAGAACAGCACAGTGTCCTCAAGCAGATGGAGTCTTTAGGCTCATCCTCAGCCAAAGGAGACCTGTCTCTCCTCTTCCCTGTCCCAGGTCAAAAGCAGGATGCAACCATTTCCCCTAAACCACTGAACATGTGAGCTAGTTCCTTTCTCTCAAGGAACAGAGCCGAAGAGGCTCCCACAGGCTTGGCCTCAGGTGGGCAGAAGTGACCCCCTCCTGTTTCCATTTTCGTATCTTTCACCAGGCATTTCAATTCAAGAAGTCTTGATGTCTCTGACAGATGTCTGGTCTGGCCAGAAGAGAAACTATGAATAAGCTTGCTACTTGCTACCTACGCCATTTTGAGAGGAAAGAGGAACTTCTGAGCTATGCGAGAGAGTGTGTGTGTTTTCTTTCTCCCTCCCTTCCTTCCTTCCTTCTTCCTTCCTTCTCCTTCTTCTTCCTTCCTTCCTTTTCTTCCTTTCTGTCTTCCTCCTGTCTTCTCCTGTCTTTCTTCCTTCCCGTCTCTTTCCTTGTCCTTCCTTCCTATCCTTCCTCTGCCTGCTGCCTGCCTGCAGCAAACACTGAGGGTTTCACTCACATGCTGGATAAAGCACTCATCACAGAACTATACCCAGCTCTTTTATTTTTATTTTGTGAGAAAGGGTCTGGTGGAGTGGTCCAGGCTTACCTTGAACTCCCAGTGCTCTGCCTCATGGACAGGGAATTACAAGCATGTGCTCTCATCTTTATGTCACTCGAGTGCTGGAACTACAGGTGTGTGCCACCACACTCCGCTCCTAGTTTGGTCTAAAGTCACACATTTAGAGTTACATGAAAATCTCTAGGCACAAAGAGCTGGCTCAGCAGTCAAGTGCTGTTGCTCTTCCCCCAGGCCAGAGATAGTTCCCAGTACCTGGGTCAGAAAGGTTAAACCACCGTAACTCCAGCTCCTGTGGGTACTAGGACACACAGGACACACAGACACACAGACACATACATAAAATAATCAGACCTTGGTGATACAGCTCTTTAATCCTAGCACCCGGGGACAGAGGCAGGTGGATCTCTGAACTTGTGCATTCCTGGTCTACATAGCAATATCCAAGCAAATTTAATTTAATTTAAAAATCGTTTTTAAAAGTTCAGGTTTCTCTTTCTATGACATACATTTCTGCTCTAATATAAACCATGAGATAAATACATTTCAATATATTAGAGTTAGAATTACAGCGATCTTTTTCCCTTTAATTTTCTTGTGCCTTTTCAAGTTTTCCAGTCTTTGTATGCTGCATGTTTGTTACTTTGTAACTGGGGAAGAATGCATTCTTTGCCCTCAAGAAAGGCTCGGTTCATGAGACCGGTCTGGATTAGGAGAATGTGGTCCCTTGTGCTCTGGGAGTTGATTAAAACCTCCAAGAGCAGGCAGAGCTCCTGGGTGCTTTGGGGAATGGGTGGACTTCAAGGATTAATGATTCCCTGATGCTTGCTTCTCAGAGAATCATGTGCATTCATTGCTCTGTGGACTTGCCATTTCAGCATCTCCACAAAGAATGAAATTCAAGCCTGTGACTCCATCCTTCCAACGGAGCAATTGTACACAAAGTCCTTCCATGCCCAGATTTTAAGAGACCCGCCTGCTCCCTGCTCCTAATTGCTTTGTGTCATCTCAGTGTTGCTCTGGTCTGCTTCGGGATGGGCGGTCTCTCCAATGGAGGGCGGGACAAAGCTGCTTTCCATGTTAGCTTGGCTTCTATTTCCTAGCTTTCTCCTTTCAAGAGGGCTGGTTTCTCCTGACCCAGTTAAATGCGTTCTGGCATTTGTGTGAAGCCGCACACTAAATGAAATGATTCGAACTTGTTTTTCTTTCTCAGGCAGAAATCTGAAACTACTTGTTTGTCCTAATTTTGTTTTAGCTTCTAATCTTTTCTCTAGTGGGCACTTGGGCTCCATTTGCAAGTATCCAAAGTTGGTTCTTTATTAAAAACAGACCGAGAGCAAGATTTTTTCCCTCTTCTCTCCCTTCCTCCCTCTCTCCTTCTCTCCCTCCCTCCTTTCTTCCCTCCCTCCCTCCCTCCCTTCCTCTCCCCTTCTCCTCCTCTCTATTCTCTCTCCTCTCCTCTCTTTTCTCTCCTCTTAACTCTTCTCTTCATACAGTTTTATATCTCCCAGGCTAGCCTCACATTTACTACATAGCAAAGGATGACCTTGAATTTTGAATCCTGATCTCCCCCCAATGCTGAAATTATAGTTCTGCACCACCATGCCCAGCTATGTTCTTGTATAAAGTTGGGATAAAAACAAACATATTTGTTTTGTAGTGATGCTGTAAAGAATGACCAGTAGCTTGGCACTTAGAACAATGCCAATTTATTTTCTCTTATTTTAGAAGCCCAAATTACAGAATAGACATGTCAGCAAAGCCATATTCTTTCCAAAAGCTCTGGGGAGAATCCTTGCAGCTGTTCAGTAAAACTTGGAAGCCAGTGTTGGGACCAAGCCACACCAAGACCCAACAGACAAGGCTAACAGTCAAGCTGGAGTCATTCGTGTTCAAGCTAAAGCTGTTAGACTAGCACTAAACTAGGAAAACCTGGTCACAAGGCTACTCTGGCCTGAGTGGAGACACAACACTCTGATGGGGGCAGCCAATCACATGGGCATCAGGGATAAGGGGTTTGCAAATGGCAAAACAAGAAGTGTTGCTGGAGCAGAACAGGGGCATATCAAGTCGTCCTGATGACCTTCTGAAACGTTACCCTTTTTCTGTCCCGTTCTTTCAGATGCTGGCCAGACCGTGAATGTGCTATTTCTGGTACTCTGGGCTTCCTTGCTTTCTCTAGAGCCCCCCCTCACTGCCCTGGGAGAGTGCATCCATCGAGTCTCTGATCATCTCTGATTGACTTCAACTGAGTGTTTCTCCCCTTCTCTCCTCCTCTAGATAGCAGCTAAGATGTACAGCCTTCCTGTGCTGAGGAATTTTCTTTTCTTTTCTTTCTTTCTTTTTTTTGTTTTTGGTTTTTTTTTGTTGTTGTTTTGTTTGTTTTTGTTTTTTCGAGACAGGGTTTCTCTGTTAGCCTGCTGTCCTGGAACTCACTCTGTAGACCAGGCTGGCCTCAAACTCAGAAATCTGCCTGCCTCTGCCTTCCAAGTGCTGGGATTAAAGGCGATGCGCCACCACTGCCCAGCAAGGAATTTTCTTTAAACACTAATAAAATTGTTCTCAAGTTTCCAATGAATCGATTCTTAAGTTCTTTTATTAATGAGACTAAGAACTCCAAGAAGGCACCTGAATTTCCCCTTTACCAAAATTAAACTGTGTGTTATTAGACTTCCGTGTGTTAGAAAGAATATTGTTGACATTACACAAATAAACCCCCAAAGTGAAAGTAGCTGCTATGTTAATCAGGGTTCTCTAGAGCAACAGAACATGTAGAATGAATCCTAAGAGAGATGGATTTATTAGAACGATTTGCTAGCTGTAGTCCAGCTAATCCAACACTGGCTGCCTATGGATGGAAGGTCCAAGAATCTAGTAGTTGTTCAATCCATGAGGCTGGATTCTAGCCGGTCAAGAATGCCAAGAGTCCTGATGAGGTGGCTCTAAAGCCAGTGAAGAAATGGACTTGCTATGGAGGCTAGAGCAGCAGGCAAAGAGAACTCTTCAGTGCCTTACAGAGGCTGCCCCCAGAAGGTGTGGTTCAGATTAAAGAGGGATCTTTCCACTTAAAGATTCTGACTGGAAGGAAATCTTCACAGGCAGATGATTGAGGAAAAAAAAAAAAAATCCCTTACAGGTATACCTAGCCATGGGCTTTAGTTAATTCCAGGTATGTCTAGTTGACAGCCATCACATATGCCAAGGAATTTCTTTTTGTTGTAGAGATTTATGGAAAACTAGTCCTTGGTGGGTTAACTACGTTTGATAGAAAAACATTTTTTTCTCACAGTAGTATATATGACAACTATGTTGAACGCAATCAACATAGGGC
This sequence comes from Mastomys natalensis, assembly GCA_021653895.1. NCBI lineage: Eukaryota > Metazoa > Chordata > Mammalia > Rodentia > Muridae > Mastomys > Mastomys natalensis. Next base: position 147,577 of record JAJTUV010000533.1, read on the forward strand.
TCAACCAGGAAGATCATCACAGAAATCGCCACAGAAATTACCAGGAAATCATCACTCTCCAATGGATCTGTAAACTTCCTGTTTGCGAGGATTGTGGGGGGGGGCTGGCTTGCCCCTAGTGGGAGAGAGACGGCAGTGACGGAGTGACGTCTTACCTGCTACACCTTCTGCTCTACTTCACTTGTTGGGATTGTGTAGTAAGTACAGCCTACAGGAAGGGGAGGGAAAACAGGAACCACTTCATAGCTTGGCTTTTACTAGGTAGCCCAGACTGGTCCTCAAACTTGGGAGCCTCCTACATCAGCCTCTTGGATGCTGAGATTACAGGCATTCTCCCTAACTGTTAGGAGCCACAGTGTAAAAGGAGAAGCAGCAAAGAGTGTGGGACATGGTTTTAAATGACCAGTGAAGTCGGAGCTAGTAGCTTTAGTCTAAGAATTTGATCAGGTTCTTTAGCCAAACTATCTTATATTGTGCAAAGGGAGGCCTGGGGCTGAGTTGTGGGGCAAGGCCAGAGGACAGGAAGAAAATGAAGGGGAATTTTGGATGAAAGAAAAGAGAAGTGCATAGGGGAAGGAACCCCGTCCATGCTAGGTGGCTAAAGGCTAGAAAGAACATGTCACGGATGAATAAATATTTGGTGCTGTGACCTTTAAGATATGACTAATCCAAAGCTAGCTCCTCTCCCACAGACACGTCATGTGAACGAGACTTTTAATGGTCATTATGTGTCACAGAGCCATGGAACTGGGTTGAGGGACTGCTAAGCTGCAACCACACTTAAGGGCAGCAAGCACTCCCAAAACCTACCTATTGCTACCTGCCGTAGTCAAGTGTCCTATTGCCTGAAGAAACACCATGGCCATGTCAATTGATAAAAGGAAGCATTTAATTGGGGCTGGCTTACAGTTTCAGAGGTTCAATCCATTATCGTGGCGGGATCATGGCGGCATGTAGGCAGGCACGGAAGGGTAGCTGAGAGTTCCACATCACAGATCTGTAGGCAGCAGAAAGGGTGAGCCACTGGGCCTGGCTTGGGCTTTTAAAAACCCCAACGCCAACCCCAGTGGCACACCTCCTTCAAGAAGGACCATATTACCTAAGACTTCCTGGTCATCAAGCACTCAATCTGTGAGCCTGTGGCAGCCTTCAAACCACAAGACTAGTAAAGTAGACTGGGGGCTGCTGTGATTCTCAGAAATCTGAAAAGGTGATGGTGTTTCCAGGGCCTGGGAAGGAGGCAACCTTTGAAACTGAGCAGCCAGTGGCTGTCCCTGCAGTGGAGCTGTTCCTGAGCACAGGTCCCAGGGGAGCTTCGCTGGGCAGGCAAGACCTGTTCCAGTTTCCTAAGTAGCCCCCCCTGTCTCCTCCACCCCCCCCCTTACCCTCCAGCTCCCACCCCCCATCTCCTGCAGTGAGTCCCTGCTCACCTTCTACTGCAGTCCCCAGGATGGGATGAGCCTTTCTCATCTTTTTTTTTTTTTTTTTTGCTCCTAACTGCCTTGGAGGATTCACTGTTTTGCAACAAAACCCTAAAATGTTTTGCAGGATTTCTTTATTGTTTCAGAAAGTCACATGATTTTATTTTCTGTCATAAAGAAGAGTACTTGTGGGCTTCTGGCTGAATCAAGTTGGAAAATTACATTTGATGTCACTCAACTTTGGGCATGCTGTTAGGGTGACAGTGCTCACCCTGCTCTGTGGAACAGCTGGTCTCTTTTGAGAAACATGAAAAAGCTCTCTTTAGTCCCATTCAGAAAGCTCTTGAGAGAAAAAATAAAATTTCTCAGCATTTTCTTTTTTTTTTTTTCTTTTTTCAAACTCTACTTTAAATGTTATCAGTGAATCATATGATCCTAAATGAGGAAATATCTCCACATGGAAATAATAACATTATTAAAGAAGATGAAAAGATCACAAATATGCAAATAAAATTTAAAAATACGTAAGAACATTTTATCAAAGTCATTTAACAGGTATGAACAAACAAACAAAAAACCCTTCAAATGAGAACCTAATCAAGCTAATAAATTCCACACTAGAAGCATCATCAGGCAAGATCTCAAGTAGAAGAGAGAACGTCAAGGATGAAAGACAAGGCTACACTAAGAAATTAATAAAAAGGTGGCACAACTTCAAGAACTCAGGGGCATCATCAAGATATAGAAGCATCACATCTTTGGTATAGAAGGAGCAAAGAATGTCTAAAGGTCTAGAAAACTCTATGTGGTAAAAATTAAAGCTGAAAAAATTTCAGATGGAGAAAGAACTAGACATCAAAATCTAACAGACATCTAAATGAAATCCCAGCTAGACATGAACAGAGAAGAATGTCCTCTAGAATATGCCATTTCAAGATATCAAAATACAAAGTTGAAAATGGCAAAAGCTATAAGCAAAATATGCTAACTCACAGTGGAAGAAACATAATAACATCAAATCTCATATCAGCAACTCTGAAATTCAGGAAAGCCTGAAATGCTGTATTTCAAATCCTAAAACTAAATAAGTGATAAGAGAAATTGCTATAATGAGAAAAACTGTCTTAGAATTGATAGAATAAAAAAAAAAAAAAAAAAAAAACAGAATTGATAAACTCCGCTTGCTAGACAAGTGTAAATTGATAGAGACTTAGCTATTCTAAAAAAGTAAAATCTAGAGCAGTTTAGGACCACAAAACTATATTGCAAAAAATAGTTTAAGCAATACATATTATATAAGGCAAAAAGATAGTCTGAACCATGAGAAAGAAATTTCAACAGAAGAGTAGATAAAGAATACCTGAGGAGAACTCTAACATGCTAATGACAATAAGTTAGCAAACCCTTAGTACTAATAGGGAAAAAATAACAAAACAAAAACAAAAGCAGTGATCTAGTCAATCGTTAAAATAGCCAACAAAATTACATGAGTTAGTAAACATCTCTCAATAATAACCTTAAAAGCTATCAGCCTTATATAATGAAGAAATGAAGGCTGCCTGGCTGGATTTGAAACAACCTCTAAGTACCTGTAATCTCCCAGAAATACACCTCATTGTACCACAGAGTACAAGTCAAAAGTAGATCTATGAAGCAAATGGAAACGTAAAATAGGAATCAGAGGACATCATGTAAGAAGTCAGTCCTCTCCTTCTACCATGAGCATTCCAGGGATTGAGCTCCTGTTCTCTGGCATTCCAGGTTTTTTAAATTTCTTTTTTTTTTTTGGGGGGGGGGGTTCAAGACAGGGTTTCTCTGTGTAGCCCTGGCTGTCCTGGAACTCACTCTGTAGACCAGGCTGGCCTCAAACTCAGAAATCCGCCTGCCTCTGCCTCCCAAGTGCTGTCTCCCAGCATTTTCATATTTAGCAAACACCATCGACAACAAGCTCTGGTTGAGCACCGTGGCACAGGGCTGGCACCACAGCCTTCGAGAAACCGAGACAGGAGGATCACGACTCTGATGTAGTGAACTTAGGGTGATCTTGAACCATGTGAGGAGACTTTGTCTCAAAAAGAACAGCAACAAACCATTTTAACAAGAAAAGGACCCAAGAGAAAGTTCGTTGTGGAAGAGAGTGTCTTAGAGCCCGGTATGGACAGAAGCAAGCACAGAATGGAGATTGTCACTCGAGGCCACTCATAAACAGGAAGACAGGACAGAGAGCCGGAACAATAGGGAATGATCCGGTAAGTTCCACCAGGCTCCTTACGGTCAGGTTTGCTGTGGGGATTGAGGCAGATGCAACTGACCTGTTTGAGAAAGTTGTCTCTGTCTCTCCAATGCTGATTTCTCAGAAGGTCAGATACAGCTACAGCTTGGTGACACTTAGTGACTGTAACCCCATTTTGATTTTCAGCCTTGTCTTTGAGATTTGGAGCAGGAATTGAGTCTAAAACAGTTGTCTCATTTAACTTTTATTTAACAGTGTGACCTCCTGTACCTGGCATGCTCTGAACCCAGCAAACTTCTGCTGATTTGACCTTTAGTAACACTTGGAGAGTAGAACTGAATTCTAGAAAATTCTTAAAGGACAAAGTAGAAGTCAAAATCAAGTCCCTGATCAAACGGAGGTGTGTTTCTGTTTTCCTTTTAAATTCAGATTGAAATTTGGAGGAGCAGAGAGGGCAGATCCTGTGTGGGGTTTGGGAAGAGATGTGAAGGAAGGTGTCAGGTGGTTGGTATATTGGTCCATGCTACAAAAACTCTTTGAGGCTGGTGCTTTTAAACGCTCCATGGTCTGTTTTCAAAAGCTTCACCTCCAAATGTCATTGAAAGATAACCAAAGGGCAGGAGATTTCAAAAGGATCCCACATGGAGCTTTCTCTTTGACACGAAACTAGAGACCTTCCCATGTTGTTCTCTTCCTGTGGTCTGTACAGTTTGTGTCCCAAAAATACGTGTTGAATTTTATAAGCAGAACAGCTTTCTGTCACCTCAACTCCTCCTTGGCCTCCGCCCTCCAGAAGGATGCTCCTCCTCCGCCTCTGGCCCCCAGATCAGTCCACTCCTGGCTTCCCTCAGGTTCCTTTTACTCTTCCTCCACTTGTCAGCAGAGGTAGTGTGAGCCAGAGACAGTGCCCGCTGATTCCTCAAGTGGCCTGAGGGGTTCTTAGTGGAGATCTCTACACAGATGAGGCGGTAGTTGTTGATTTTGTCGAAGAAAAGGAATTTCAGGGTCAGCCAGTTTGAGTTGGAGTTTATTGAGAAGAGATTTTTGACATTGGTTTAAGCGAGGGCCTTCATAGAGAGAGGTGTTTGGAAAAAGGGTAGCATACAACCAAACATGAGAGTCCTCCTAAGTGTCTTAGCCAGGTATGCTATGTTAACCACATGAGAGTTACATCTCAAGGGTGCCTTGGGGCTTTGCTTCTGAAGGGTGAATGTCTCTTTTTGGGAAATGAGATCATCAGATAGTTCTTGATGGTTTGGATGGAGTTAAATCTGATAAGTAACACAGGTCACCCACATTGTTCTACAGCAGTGTGTCTCAACTTTCCTGATGCTGTGACCCTTTAATACTCAGATTTATATAACAGTTCTCTTGTGTGGTTCTGGACACAAATGCCCCCAACCATACAAATTATTTTCATTGCTACTTCGTAACTGTAATTTTAACTACTGTTATGAGTTGTAATGTAAATATCTGTGTTTTCTGATCTTAGGTGATCCTTGTGAAAGGGGGTGTCGTTTGAGCCCCAAAGCAGTCATGACTCACAGGTTGAGAACCACTGTTCTAAGGGATGGAGACTCACCCTTTACTATAAATGGAGTTCAGTCTTGCCTGTGAGGTGTCAGAACATTGCAGTTTTATAGCTGGCAAAGGACTCAAAGACTTAGAGTGAGATTCATTGGTACTTGTGTATTTTTGTTTGAAATATCTCCATACAAAAGGAGTATTGTCCCTAAACAAAACCTTCACAACAAATGTTAACTGTGCTCAAATTCTTGACTTCCAACTGTGAGGAGATTTTAGACTGCGAAGAGGCTCTTTCCCCTTCATTTCCTTTTATTTTCCCTGTCTTCCTGTCCTGACTCATCTACATGCAGATCTCTAGACTGAGGAAGTGTCAGGAGCAGCCTTCTTGCTTCCTGCAACCAGGAGAAAATTATCTAAAATGTCTGTTTCTTTACCCTAAGATTTCTACATGTTCCCAGGAAGCCCGAACAACAGGCCGTACCTTCTGGACTTCTGCTTCTGGAGAGTTACTCAGTTCCGGGCTCAGTTTGTTGTATGTACAGCTCAGGTGTGTGCTGGTTCAGCCTCCAAACCTTGCACTCAGAAGACAAAGGTAGGAGAGCAGGAGTTCAAGGTCATTTCAAATTTGAGGCCATCGTGGGATGAGACTGTGCCCTGTGTGTGTGTGTGTGTGTGTGTGTGTGTGTGTGTGTGTAAAACCAAACAGAAAGCCAAATGCAGGACGGAGCCATTTTCTTGTTTTCTATGAATTCATACTGATAATTCTTTGTGTGTGGAGTACACTTGATTTTTGCTAAGATTCAGGAAGATAGAGACATTTACATAGAAGGAAAATCAGGCGACTTCAAAGTGAACACTGCTGTTCTCTAGAGATTTCTTGTTCATATTCTGGGGACATCCTTAGCCACTTCAGCTGCCCTGTGCTGGTTATGCAACCTCCTCCAACCTTCCTTCCTTTTCACTTCCTGCTTCTCTTTTCTCAGGAGAAAACCAAGTTATACAAAGCTCACTAGTGTCATCCCTAACACACATACATATACGGCACAGCACGCGCATATTGCGCAGACACACACACACACACACACACACAGCACGTGCACATGCACACACACACACACACACACACACATGTGCATGCACAGTCGAGTAAGGCAAGCAGGTCGTGCCAGCAGACAGAAGAACTGGTGAGGTTCAGTGAGCTCAGATACCAGGAATCTCAGAGACTTGAGATCTGCAGGAGTGGAGCTGCTCCCTGCCTGATTCTGTGCTGCTCTGCAACACTTGTCCACAACATCCCACGAGAGAGCCAGTGATCAGTCACAGAAGCAAACTCCTGGAGTTCTTCCTCATGCAAACAGAGCATCCTAATGTCTCAAACTCATCCAATAGGAAACACCTCCTCCTAAATCCCGCCCCACTTATCAACGTTTATAAAGTCCCTGTCCACCTGGAATAAAGCTCACAAGTTATTTTACTGTCTGGAAGTGGCTGTTTTTACTCAGCTGTAACACCTGGGGAAGAGTTCTCTCTCCTGAAGCATTCACCGCTGGACCTTGGACCCTCCTGACTGGCCAGGCTCACCTTGCTGTCTCTCCTCCTGGTACTCTCACTGTCGAAGTAGCTGACAAGAGACCCAGGACCTTGGCTACCTGCCCTATGCTGGCTGCCCAAACCTTGATTTTCTTCTAAGAACTGTGAGACTTCTGGCATACCCAGCCAGAGCAGATCCCTGGGGAACCCCTATTTGTCCTGGCTCTGCTTAGCCCTCGAGGCGGACAGCAGACAATACACACACACACACACACCACACACACACACACACACACACACAAATTCCTCCCACTTTCCTTTTTTTTTTTTTTTCCTTTACATATTCAAGAACCACATGAGATTTGGAAGTTACCATTCTTAAGAATAATCCCTTAAACACTGAAATTCTAGAACAGGCCAACCCTGACCGTACCTACCCCTCACCTAGATGTTAGTAGGGGATTTTGGCAATCGGCTTTCTAGTTACTCATTCCCAGCCTCCCCGCCTGAGAAATGAACATCTACTATCCCTCGCTTCACACAGCTGATGGAGGGATGAGTGGGTTGACACACACGGCTCTCATCCCGGTGCCTGGCACACTGCAGATAATGTTGCCTGTTCTAGCTTGTTCCCGAGCGAGCTTCCGTTCTGTCATCTAGGCACCAGACAAGCGCCAGCACCTCCCCCAAGACTGTGAGCTCTCCCCGCCAGCTCGAACTAATTGCTCCCTCTGGGAATTCTGGCCTGGGTTGACACTTCCTTTTGGCAGAGAGGAATGTGAAAGTGAATGAGACAATGCTTCCATCGAGTCTCTAATCTGGAGAGAAAGAGGGAAATGGGCGTGTTGGGAAAGAAATGATCCGAGGAAGGGGTGGAGGAAGGAAGCAAAGCGGAGAGGTGATCCAGAGCCAGCCTCCGGGCCTCAGATTTAAAGTCAGCACTGTGAAAACTGCCAGCCCTTTCTCCAGACACTTTTTTAAAAAATTAATTGTGTTTTTTTTTTTTCATTTTTTGAGGCCCTGTCATTTTTATATAGTAAATGATCTCAAACTGCGTCTTTAAGAAGGTTCATTATGTGAATTATGAGGCGAGGGGATCTACCCTAAAAAAACGGATATTACATAATTTGGAGATGAACTCGGGAAGGAGAGAGAGGTCAAGAGAAGGAAGCGGAAGAGTCAAATAAAATCACTGACCAGGTCTGGCTCACTGGGCACCTGGAACCCAGGCACACCCCACCCAGTCTCCAGAGAACAGCCGGCTCCTCCAGAGAGCAGCCCGCTCCTCCAGTGGCTTCTTCTGTGATTCGCAGTCATCCTTGCTGGAAGTCAGGGCTACAAGGACAGCGGGACCGGGAGTGCAAGGGAGTGAGGGCCAACTGGAATCTGCTGGTACCCTGCTCTGGCTCGCCAGAGAGCTTTATAGCCTAGTCTGATGCCCTGTCCCCTTATTCCAGTTCTACGCTCCGTACTGCTTCCCGATCACATGACTCTCCGCCCCAAAGCCTCTGAGGATTCTGACCATCCTCCCCTCCCCTCTGCTGTCGCTCACACCCCTCAGTGGCCGGCTAATCCCAGCCTGTTTCCCTGGTTCTCTCCTACTTCACTCCTATGGCTTGCTCTGCCCCAGACATTCCTGTTTCCCCAGTTGGACTCTACTCTTTCTACCTCACACTCTGAGCAAACTCTGCTTTCACCAGCGATAAAAGACCCAACTGCCTTCTAGAGCCGGTCCAGTAACATTGGCTTTTTATGTTCTTTACTGACGCCCGTACCTTTTTAGACTTTCATTTATCATTTGTGTGTGTGTATGCATGTATGTGTGTGTGCGTGTATGTACGTGCATGTGCATGCATGTATACATGTGTGTACACGTGTGTATGTGTGTATATGGATATGTGTGTGACATGTGTGCATGCATGCATGTGTGTATGTGTATGCATGTGTGTATGTGTGTGGTTTACACTGCTGCACAGGTCTGGAGTCCAGAGGATACCTTTCAGAAGCCAGTTCTCTCTTGCCTCAGTAGGTTCTGGGGATAGAATTCCTCCCACCAGGCTTGTCCAGCAAATCCTGTCACTCACGAGTTACTCAGTGGCTCCTCTCAGGCCTTAATCAAAGGGTCCTCTTAACTGCAGCTCCACTATGGAGCTCCTACCAAACCATGGAGGCATGAGAACGCTGGGTTTCCCAGTGTGTGAGTTCTACAACTAGAAATTGAACCCGCTGTGGAGAGAGAGGGAAAAATGATCCGCAGTGTGGTGCACACCATTTATCCCTAGCATCCAGGAGCTAATGGACGATGATCATGAGTTTGAGGCTGGTCTGAACTACATGGGAAGATGTCACACAAGAATATCAAGATGAAAAGAAACGAATTTGTACTGAAGACGTGCAGGCATTTTTTTCCTTGTCATCGTCCCTTACCAGTAGTGTGACAGTTATATCCACAGTGGTGGCATTATGTTAAGTGTTCGAAGTAATCTAGAAATAAGATGACTTTAAGTTTGTGGAAAGACGCAAATGTTACGTGCAAACATGATCCCATGTAAGAGATGAGAATTTGAGGATTTGAGTATTCCAAGAAAGACCTGGACCGGCCTGCGGTGGCACATCGCTGTAGTGCTCGCGCTCTGTCTCTAGGGCGCTGCGTCCGTCCCGTGTTCGATCCTTCCCGCTGTCCTTCAGTTGGGAAAAAAAAAAAGAAAAAAGAAAAAAAAAAAAGAAAGACCTGGATCCCACCCTTTGAGATACCAAAGATAGCTGTGGTTATCAAAGGTATTTAGAGACAGAAGGATGTAGGCTGAAATCCCAGCTTTGCCTGGACAAGTTAATCTGCATTTTCTCGGGGCTCCCTGCTCTGTCAAATGTACCATATCTAACCATAGTACCTACTGCCCAGGCCAGTTGGGAGGACTGTTGGGACAGACAGGAACTGCACACCTTCTCTTGGTGGTTTGGTAGCCTCAGAATACTTGGTCCCAGGCAGTGGTTTCATTTGGGTGTGTTTAGGAGATGTTAGAGGACTTCCTGGAGGAAGCATGTCATTGGAGGCAGGCTTTGGGCTTTCAAAGCCACACACCATCCCCAGTTCATTCTGTTTCCCTGCTTGTAGTTCAAGACTTCACCTCCAGTTGCTACCCTAGCTGTATGGCTGCCCCTGCTGCCTCTGCCTTACCGTTACGGACTGTCATCCCTCTGAAGCTGTAAGTCCAAACTCATTCTTCTATTAGTTTCCTTGGCTATGGTGTTTTATCATGGCAATAGAAAGTAGCTGATCCATCTCTGCAGGTGGCAGCATGGCTCCTTCATCTTTGCTGGCTCTCATCCAGGTCCTCAATTCACCTTTGCGGGATCTGAACCAGGTGCTCAGTTAAATATCTGTCAATGAACGCACATGAGAAACCACACAACAGCTTTGACCTTAGGTAACCCAAGGTCAGACCTAGGTGATGTCAATCATACTCAACAACAGAGTCCTCTTCCCCAGCATGACAGAAATGACGTTAGAGTGCAGGAGGGAGCAAAGCAAGTCTTCACTTGTTTTTACAAGTCAGAAAAAAGTCAAACTAAAGGTTTAACCAAGCGATCTGGACACCACCCATTACAGGTCCCAGGCAGCAAGTTACCAAGGTCTCAAGGATCAACAAGATGTGGGGAAGGTGGAGACTGAAAGACTCCTTCACAGGCTCTTGCCTCCAGATCTGGAGAGGTAGTTCTTGAAAGGTGGGAGGAGACAGGAGGCCTCAGACCAGGCACACACTTTCTAATTAGTTAATTCATGAGCTATCGTCAGGTCCCAGACCAGGTATATTTTTATCAGACTGCAGGGGAAAGAATTCAGTCAAGCCAGAATGCAGCTAGAGGGGAGGACATCCCTCCCACTGTGGAGGCTCTGTTGGCAGCATCTAGCAATGGTGGTGGTGTCTCTCCCTATATGTCAGCACTTCCCCTGAACGCTAGGAAGATGTTCTCACAAGAGACTGTGCAAGGAACTGCTTTGCTGCATTGTTTATAAATCAATTAAAACAATCCGGATATCTGCTAATGATGAAGGAATGGGACAATTTGAATGTTAAAGTACAAAGTAGCATACACAAAAATAAGAACTATATCTTTTTTTTTTTTTAAGGTTCTGGGAATGGAGTGAGAACCTCACCGAGCTCAGTAGGAGCTGAGCCGTCTGTGCCCCTAGCTCACAAAGTACGGGCTGCAAATTTCAAAATTATCATCTGAATGAGGAAAGCAAATGACAGAATGATGACTTCAACACTCACACATAATAAGAGCTAAGCCATTGTTCTGTTCGGGGCTAAGCTTGCAGACACGGAAATAAACAGTAGGTTGGAGGAACATGTGCTAAGTTTGTCATTGCAGTCACTTTGGGGAGAGGGAAAGAGGGCTAATGTTAGCCTCTGAGCCAGATGTGTCCAAGCTATAACCTCAGAAATTAGACACTGAGGCAGGAGAACAGAGAGATCCAGGCCAGCCTGGCCCGTATAGTGACACCTTGCCTCAAAACGTGTGTAATGTTTTGTTAGTTTCAATTAATACTAAGAAAAAACCTTAAAGCCTTAAAGTACAAATATTGCAACTGAATAGAAAGTTAGATGGGCTATAAGAACATTTTTATATAAGAAAATAAGTTATTTTCTAAGGTAAACAGAAACATGGCCTTTGAAACTGACTCCTCTGACTCTCTTCTCTCTGTGTGTGTGTGTGTGTGTGTGTGTTGGGTAGAAAGAATATTGATTTTTAAAAAGTATTTGATCAAAATACTCCAGGAATATCCATTTGCAGCCAACAGGAATTAACTATTGCCATGGCTTTTAGAGTTGAACATTTGGCCAAAGTTCTTAAACCTGTAAAGCTCTCTTTGACCCAACAGTGAAAACTGTATCCCCTAGCCTAGAGAAAAATGCATATACAAGTGGACTTTCAGGGGCTTGAAAACTCAAGGTTAAGTGTCCATTATTTCATGTGGTCATCTAGTTCTTCAGATCAGCAAAGTAGAAATTCATGAATGAGATCCAGGGTGTCACTCATTGTTCGAGAACACTTACCTCTCATGTGTGAGGCCATGGGCATCCAGCATTTCCAGAAATGAGGAAGAGGCAGAGGGGAGGAAGCAGAATTCATTCTCTCTCTCTCTCTCTCTCTCTCTCTCTCTCTCTCTCTCTCTCTCTGTGTGTGTGTGTGTGTGTGGTGTGTGTGTGTGTGTGTGTGTAAAAGCAGCTGGATCATGAGACAACTACCATGGCTCAAGGGCCCTCAGTTTGCATCCTACACTGTAGTACACATAAGTCAGGTCACTCTGGGACTCCAAAGCCATGGGAAGCTGAACTCACCAGCATAAATGCTGACATCCTTGTCTTCAAAATCAGCCTCTCTCAGCACAAAGCTGGAAATGTACAGAGAGATCCGTTTCATCTTACAGTGATCGCTCTGTCTGTTCTCCTACAAGGACCATGGGACAGGCAGGCTGTAGCTGAGGAGTCCAGCTTGCCCACTCTGGGGCCGACCTCTGTTGTTCTTCCTCAATAGAAGCCTTAGGATTTTACCCAAACAAGGTTTTCCCAGTCCTGGTGCTCCCAGCTCCCTCCTCTTGTCTGCTAATTATAGACCAAAGATAAGATGGCTTTTGACACTAAAGTTCTTCACACACACACACACACACACACACACACACACACACACACGCACACTTTTTGGAATATGAAACTTGAATTTGATGACTATCAAAAAAGGAAAATAGGGGGAATTTAACTAAGAACTAATTCTGAAAACATGTGGGACTGCTGTATCTTTTCCAGTTGGTGCCAAGGTCATTTGAATTGTGACAAACTGCCAGCACCCCAGTGTGCCAAATGGCCCAAACCTTAGCAACTGCACTAGATATTTAGGAGAAACATAATCACTTCAATGAACCAAAGTCGGATGTGGCCTTGAATATTTTATACAAAAACATTTACAAAAGTATGATTTGGCAATAAATCTCGAGATAGTACTCATTAAGGTCACTTGCTGATAACTAAAAGAGCGTTCCAGTCCCTAAGTTATCTTCAAGCCATGGGGGAAGAAAACCTACCTACCAGGACTCACTCTTTAAATCTGTTCTGTAGCTGCTGTGAGGCACGGGCTGGAGCGTGGGTATAACTGTAGGGAGACTTCAGTGCATGAGCTCAACTCTGAAATGCAGAGAAGACACAGAGTCTTCCCTCCGCAGATACAGGAACGAGACAGATGCTAACACTGAAACTCTTTAAACTCCTGTCTTCATTCCTGTCTGTAGCGGGCTTCCATCCCAGCTCTCCAGGAAGCTCTTGTTGAGTCCTTCCTTGTTCAAACCTGTCCTGGGAGTGCACACAGGTACTGTAGTCTTGAGATGCGCCTCCCCTTCCCCATGAACATGCACCCAGAAGCTTCAAGATCAAGATGGCAGTCGTGGTGCTGGAGAGATGGTTTGTTGGTTCAGAGCTTTGGCCGCTCTCCCAGAGAACCTGGGCTCAGTTTCTGGCACCCCCTATGGTGGCTCACAGCTCTCTATACCTCCAGTCCCAGGGATGGAACACCTTCCCCTGGCCTTCAAGGGTACCAGCCCCGGATATGATGACACACATGTGGGCAAGCACCCATGCACACAAAAAAGGTGATAGCTATGTGCCCACATTTCCATCTCTGAGGGAATAATGTCTGGATTACACCCCCCCCCCTTTTTTTTTAAATTAATTTCCCCTGCTTTAAAATGAGTAACTTCTTATTTTTATTTTTTGAGAGAAAGTCTCACTATGCAGCCTTGTCTGGCTTGGAACTCTCTGTGTAGACCAGGCTGGCCCGAAACTCACATCTGCCTGCCTCTGCTTTTGGAGTGCTGGGATTAAAGGTGTGCAACACACCATCTTCTTTCTTTTTTATCAGCATCTACTTGTCTATGGCACTGGATTTCCTAAGGACATTTTCATGCAAGTAGATAATGCTGTTGCCTTCATTTTGCTTACTGGCTCTCTTCTGCTAAATCTGAATGCTGTGGACAGGTATTGGTGGTTCCCCCATAGGACAGTTGCTCTCAGAATTGACCATGATATGTGTGTGAATGTGTGTGTGTGTATGTGTGTGCGTGTGTGTGTGTGCGTGTGTGTGTGTGTGTGTGTGTGCGCGTGTGTTGTGTGTGTGTGTGTGCACGTGTGTGTGCGTGTGCGTGTGCGTGCGTGGTGTGTTGGAGATCTCACCTTGCAATCCTAGGGAAGTGTTGCAGCACTGAGAAGCATCATTAGCCCTCCCAGCCCTCCTAGAGACTGAAGTCAACCCCCAGATCGCTCCTCTGCTCTCCTCCAGCTTGCCCTTCTTAGGCTCTTTCACTGACGAGGACTGTGCTGTGACCCTCCCAGACCAGGGTAGCAGCTCTGTCTTTTGAAGACTTTTCGTCTCCTTCATATCCTTGTTCCCTGCATGTCCCCATGTTGCCCTCCTCTCGTCCCCTCTACTGATCTACTACAATCTTCTTTGGGGCTAAACACATAGGCTTCTATTCCCTATGCCATGGTCTTTCCTACAATGAAGTGAGGAGGCTTGGGATCCTGGACTGTGGAAGGTGGAATCGGGAAATGGAGGGCCACCCATACCGGTTTGCTCTCAAGATAATCAGATTTTGACTGTGGCTGATAACAAGGTCACAAGTCCGCTGACAGACCCTGTGCCAAGATAACCTACCTTGTGTTTATTTTAGTCTATTCTATCTCTGAGCACAGGGAATGGTAGGGCAGAGAGCACTAGCCAGTGCATGATACCTGCTCAGTGTGATGCTGATGTATCTGGTGGCAGGCCCTTTGCCTCGCCCCTCAAAGACAGATACAATGCTCATTAGACACTTGTTAAATAAGACAGTGCAATAACAAAGATGACTTTGAACAGATTTTATTGTTAGCCTTAGACCACATATGATAGGCTGCTGTTATCTGTATCTGCAACTGAAGATTCACATATAGGATATATTAAATTTGATTAAATAAACTTCCCTAGCAATGATTCTTTAACTTGTAAGTCATTGGCGTTACCTGGGAAACATTTTAAAGGTATTCAGAGGCTGGGGATGTGGGCAGTTTCATTCCTAACACAGAACACACACGCCCACACACGCACGCACACACACACACACTCATACTACACACACATATGCACACGGGGCGGGGAGACAAAGAGACAGACAGACAGACAGAAACAGAAAGACAAATGTGTACAGTCAGAGCACATAGATGCATGTTTTGTTAATATACAGATAACCCTTAGACATCAATGAGAAATAAATTATTAGCCACATAAGGCTAATAAACAACCAGGAGCTTAAATAATCCCTCACCCTTTAAACAACTTAAGGTTGTTTCTGTCCAGTAATTGTCAAAGTAACAGAAAATGGGTGCTTTTTTGTGTTTCATAATGAGGGTTCATTATGGCTGCTCTGTGGGTCAGAAGCCCTTAGAACTAGTTTGTGGGAGAAATTCAGAAGCATTTGGAGAAGGAGGTTAGAAACGCCTCAGAAAGCTGTAAATTTTGGTGCTCACTCAGAAGAATGTGATGTCAGTGGAAATGTGTACGGTGAAGATGGTTCATGAGTTTCTAGGTAGAAATTCAAATTGAGAATTGACTCCATAGTGGATATAGATACGAGATTGTGGCAAAGAACTTTGATACATGTTTATCTCTGTCTTGAGCCTTTCATGGAGGTTGGTTTAGAGTTGGTGGACTAAGGAGGCTGACTTTAAACCTGATGGGATAATCAATTTGGCAGAGGAGATTTAAGGCAACCCGGCATCCAGGCTGTGGTGTTCTGATCACAGGCTGCTTTGAGCCAGAAACATAAGATTCTCTTAAAAGGCAGAGCAGAAAGACCTGAAAGACTTATCAGGAAAGAAGTGTGCAGAGATCGAAGAAGACAAGTCCTTTGCGTTGGGGAAATAGGGGATGCCTTGATGGTCTCTCAGAACTGGCCAGACTATGTGTATAAAGGTGGAAAGTCATTGGGAAGGTTTTGCTTTGAAAGGAGAATTCTAGGGTGGCCTGCTCACAGCACTACACAGGAAAATATTTCTCTATATCCACCCACCCAGACACTTGGGCCATTGCAACAATGATCTGGTGGGTAGGGGGGGATCTGTCCACACTGGAGCTGGTTGCAGGTTTTAGGGCTGTTCCCGTGGTGTTGATTTTTCAGCCACAGAATGTAAACGCTATTGGATCATGGAGGCTTCCACACAGATTTCAAAGGAAGGCCTGGGAGTACAGGCTGCACGTACTCCCGGGTGTGAGTCCTTAAAGACAGCTCCCAGGAATGACGTGTGAAGCTGTAAGGGTGAAGCCCCAGGATGTTGAAAAGGCCAAGAGTGTGGAGAATGTCTGTTACTAAAAGCCACAGACAGCAAACAGAGGCAGTCAGCAGCAGGCCGTGTGGATTGAGCCTGTCCAGACGGCAGAGGCCAGCTGTTGACATCTGCTGGACATTCCTTCTCAGCACCACATAAACAGGGCACCAGTCGCACAGACACAGGATTAGCGGCTGCCCCGCAGCCATTGGGCTTGCTTCAGGGCGGACTTCCTTTTCCTTTCCTTTCCCTCTGTTTTAGAATGACAAGTTTACGCTGTGCCACTGTGTCTGGGGAATGTGTAGCTTGGTTTTGATGTTACAGGGGCTCACAGTTAAGAATTTGCCTTGAATCTCAGAGGAGACTTGGTCCGCTACTGGAACCATTAGGACGGAATGAATTATGGGACTTTTCAGGGCCAGGAGCGTTAGGGTTCAGGGAGAGATGTTTGGGTGTAAAGTTGACAAAGTTAATCTTAATTATCAACTTCACTGGACTGAAACAATGCCTGGGGTTAGTAAAGCACATTTCTGGATGTCTGGAAGAGATGCAGGAAACATTTCCAGAGTAGGTTAGCTACGGGGTGAAGGTCCATGCTGAGTGTGTTGACCTTAGGCTGGCCGCAAAGCAGAGAGCCTGTGGGCACGGAGAGCCTGAGGCGCGGGCCGGGAGCCTGAGGGCGCGGGTGTTTTCTCTCTCTGCTTTCCGACTGCTGTGGTTCCAGCTCTGCTCTGTTGAACAACGGATTCCTCCCCATCACGCTGGACAAACTAAAATGCAGCCTTCTCTACCTGAAGTCACTTGTCCAGCATTGATCATGGCAGTAAAAATATATAATAAAGAGACATACACCTGTAATCGTAATGCTTGGGAGGCAGAGGATCAGGAGTTCAAGGCTACTTTGTGCTATATGAAATCCTGTCTGTAAAAAAAAATGGAAGAAAAAGGAGATTATAATTAAAAATGTCACAAGATGATTGACCTAGTAGGAGAAAGGAGCAAACGCATGAATAGGCAATTCACACATGGTTTATACAAAAAAAAAAAAAAAAAAAAATCACAAATGTGTGTGTGTGCGCGCGCGACGCGCGCGCGCGGCAGTGCATGTGTGAGTCTCTGTGTGCACGAGTGTGACATGTGTATATATTTGAGCATGCATACACAATGTGTAGAGTGAGCATGTGCACGCATGTGTGTGTGTGTGTGTGTGGAAACCTTTGCATTGTTTAAATTCACTTTTACCATAAAAATGTATTACTGGGCATGATGGTTTATCAGGGCTGAGGCTGCGTCCATGCTAGACAAGGACTCTATCCCAAGCTAGACTCCGAGCCCCATTTTACTTTATTAAAAAACAACAATAAAACCATGTTCTTGTCCTCCCTGGAAAAAATAGATCTAAGTCTCCTGGGGACAGAAAGCAGGAATTTATACTTCAAAAAAGAAATGCAAGCAGCGTGTTCAGTACAGTACAGATTGTAATTCCAGCACTCAGAAGATCAAGGCATGAGGATTGCCCCAGGTTGAAGCTAGCCTGCCTACATAGTAAGGTCCAGGTAGCCAGGGTTAGAGAGTAAGACCTTGGCTAAAAACAAAACAACCCCCCAAAAAACAAAATAAATAGGGAGAAGGTGGAGCTGGAGAGATGACCCAGTCATGGGAACTTGCAACCATATGAGACTCCAGTTCCCAGGAATCTAACATTACCTCTGGCCCTCATGGACACCAGATACACAAGTGATACACAAACATAAATGCAAACAAAAGCACCAATACACATAAAATAACAAAATTAAAAACCAACCAACCAGCCGGGAGGTGGTGGCGCACACCTTTAATCCCAGCACTTGGGAGGCAGAATCAAGTGGATTTCTGAGTTCGAGGCCAGCCTGGTCTACAGAGTGAGTTCCAGGACAGCCAGGGCTTACAGAGAAACCCTGTCTTGAAAAAAAAAAAAAAATTAACTCCAGTGCCATGGCCTCTACCTCTCCCTTCTGTGGGTTGCATGGGTTCTGGCATGCATGTGGTACACATATGTAACACAAAAGTAAACGTCTTTTTTTTTTTTTTTTTTAAAGCAAAAACTGCAAAACTGACTGGCACCTGGATAGGGACAGGGATGGATGCAAGCCTAGCAAATCTCGAAGTGCTGACCATAATAGAGAGATGAAGAGAGTGATGCGCTGTATCCGGGACCGAGTGATGAAATAAACAGCTCTGGCATTGGACTACAACCTAGGCCATAATATAAATACCAGCCCTCAGCAGCCACACTGGGAAGGGAAGACACAGCTCTCACAGAAGAACTCCAAAATGCCAAGAGCTTGGCACACATGCTCTGTCCCCAGGAAGCAAGGTTTAATTCTTGCCTCCCCTTCAGCCTCAGCTTTTGCTATAAACAAACAAACAAACCCACATCGTTAGAGAAGGGGTCAGGGAGATGTCACAGATGTGATCATGTCACTTGTGATCGAGGGTGGCATCAGTGGTGATGTGCCATGTGGCTGTGTGTGTTTGGCACAGGTGGAGGTTCCACCTGACTTCTGTGGCATTTTCCTCTATCCAGAACCCACATTGAAAGATGAGCAAAATACCAATCAGTCCAAATCGAGAAGTGTTTTACCAGACACATAACCAGAATCTTCAAAACTGTTATGATCCTGATGAATTCTACAGACTAATAAGGAATTCTAAGAAACTAAAGAGACGGGATGGCTCGGTGTGATAGTCTCTGGATGGGATCCCAGTGCAGAACTGGTGAAATTCACTTCAGTGTAGAGGCCAGTCAATCACTGCCCTTCAGCAAAGTATGGCTTCTCTCTGGTAAAGGCAGCAGGATCCCCAGGAGACAGCCCACTAGGAAGTTTCTGAGTAAGTCAGCCGATGGGGACGTTGGGGGATAAGCTTAAGTCTTATTTTATGTTAGAAAGTTTCATGTGGCCAACGCTGACCTGAAATCACTATATGGCAAAGATAGCCCTGAACTTCTGACCCCTGTCTTTTCTTCCTGAACGCTGGGATTGTGGCGTGTGGTACCACATGCAACAATCAGTGGTTTGAGGGCTTGAACCCAGGTTTTGCACGTGCTAGGCAATCAGCCCACTAACTAAGCTACGTTTCTAGCCCTGTTGTTTTAGGGGTTTTGTTTGCTTTTTTGTTTTTGTATTTGTTTTGATATAGGGTCTCTCCATGTTCCATGTCGTCATGCTGTCCTGGAATTCACAGAGCTTCTCCCGAGTCTACATCCTGAGTGCTAGGATTAAAGGTATCTGCCCATATTCATAGCATCCCAGCCTTATTCTTTAATTAAAAGTATTCATTAGTTCTTTGAGGTTCCATCCTATGACTTTTGAGTATGTTCACCCTCTCCAAACTCCTCCCAGACCCACCCCCAGGACCTGCCCTGCCCACCACCTTTGTGTCCTTTCTTTGTGTCCAGCAAATCTAATACATATGAGGATTCGTGGTCCTCCACTGGCACAAGCTCAACCTGCCGTGCTTTGTCTCCATTCTTGGCCTCAGACAACCGTGGTCCTAACTACCAAGGAATGCTACTAGCCACTATTCTTGACTTTCCTTTTCTGTCAACTCTAGGGATCTCTCATTCCTATAGTTCTTGCGGTCATCAGCCATAATTATATTAGTTTGATGTCCAGCACAAAGGGCCTCCTCCAGCAGGATAGCCAAAGGTCACCACAGCCAGACATGGACATGCAAAGAAAGATTTGACTCTTGTCAGTGACTGGCAACTTGGAGAACTGTGCCAGGCTTCTATGGCTGCAAGGAGTCTCCCACACCCCCTGAAAAGTAGCAGGCATATTTAATGTCCAAGATGCCTTGGGCAGAGATGCCTTCCTCTGTCATAGTTGTGGGTTCCAAGTGGAATGCCTCTGCTCCCTCCTTGGGACTGGGTGGCAGCAGCAGCAGCAGCAGAAAGGTGATACATTTTTAACAAGTTCTACCAGAAGTTCCAAAATATCCTCTTCTGGACGCACTGTTCTAGAAACCTGCCGCAGAGACTCTACCCATAATTACTCTGTCATCAGTAAGACGTGAGATCTGCTGAAACAAAAAGCCTCTGAAGATAGAAAGAGCGTGAACTTCATTCATTATGTAACGTCCACAGCCTATCTGGGGCACTGGAGAGTTTCCTAATAGAATTTTTACCACCACTTGACATGTGATGAGCATGAAATGAACAAATACAGAAAATAAGGAATTAGCCAGAAGCAGCTGACACACTGTTCTGATTGTCCTTACCTAGGGGAGCAGGAGAGTCTGTTCCCTCTGCTGCTTAATTAATATTCAGGTCATATGAAATTTTTGCAGTGCAGGTATAATGAATGGCACTTGTGATTTCTTTCTTTTTTTTTTTTTAGAGTGAGAACCATTTTGAGGTGTGGTTTAGCTCACAGAGAGGCACCCTGGGCTCCTAATTCTCCTGTTCACAGTTCCTCTCCCTAGCGTCTCTCTGAAAACCAAGCTGCAGCTTGCTGCCATCTCTCCCCGCTCCCCTTAGAGCATGCGCTCCTGGCTAATTCCCCGACCTTAGTTCAAAGATTATATCTGGGTGTGTTGTCATGTGTGCCTGAAATCAGAACACTCATTGGCTGAGCCAAATGGACCAGGAGCTCCAGACCAACTTGGATGATGCACTGCAATGAGATACTGACTCAGCAACACTTATATAGAGAGGTGTTTTCCCACTGTGAACTCACGGTCAGAAACCTGAGATAGATAGATGATAGGTACACTGCAGATAGATGATAGGTAGGTAGGTAGATAGATAGATAGACAGATAGACAGGCAGATAGACAGACAGACAGACAGATAGGTAGGTAGACAGATAGGCAAATAGACAGACAGACAGATAGATATTACAAGACATGAGAAGAGAGAAGTGAGGGCTATGAGTACTTTTGTCTCAGTTGTAGGAGGGCGTGAAGGCTCCATAGCATGTGTCATTTCTGTTGGGCTTCAAGGTTGTTTGATAAGTAGGTGAAAGACCATAAAACTAAAGGAAATAGTTCTGAACATTACTATATAATCATTCCAGTCATGAGTTAAAAGAAAGAAAGAGAGCCGGGTGGTGGTGGCGCACGCCTTTAATCCCAGCACTTGGGAGGCAGAGGCAGGTGGATTTCTGAGTTCGAGGCCAGCCTGATCTACAGAGTGAGTTCCTGGACAGCCAGGGCTACACAGAGAAACCCTGGGGGGAGTGGGGGGAAGAAAGAGAATTATTTGTGCCCTTCCCCCCAGCCTTGAGCAGGCCTGAGAGACCTGGTTTACCACAACAGATCAAGTGATAAGGATCTAGGTGGAGTTACCCACCTTGGCTGCACGGAACTAAAAAGAACTGCCCCAGGGCTTGCTTTGAGACATCTTTGAGACCTGTGACCAGGAACGGATTATCCCACCCATCTCTCCAGCTGAAAGTAGAAAGGGTTTTGGCGGGTTTTTCCCTTTAAATTGAGAGCTGAACATTAAAACATTGAGCCTTGATCAGAGAACTTTGTCTTGGCTTCACCTCTTCTCACCCTCCGTCCCCCTTTCATTCCCAGCCCCCTTTCAGCTGTGCATATACAGGAAATCACAGTGCCTACGGGGCTTGGTTTGGAACCTGCTCCTAAGGGTATGGAGAAAGCACATCTGTTTGTTTATTCCTATATTCCTGCAACAGGCACACAGATAAAGTAGAGGATACACGGCGACAGGACTGCCTGGGGTTTCTTTTTATAACAAACAAATTACTCTTCCTGTGAATTCCCAACCCTAGATTTTGCTTTGTTTTGGTTTTGGGGGATTCTGTTTGTTTGCGTTCATGAGACAAGGTCCTACTGGCAGCCCAGGCTCTTTGTACTCATGGGAATCCTACTGTCTTGGTGAAGCCATTGATTTTTTTTTTTTTTTTTTTAAATAAAATTTTATCAGAGGTATATTGAATCCATTAGATGTGATCTGCTGGCCATACTTTATATCAACCTGCTCAGGACTGCATGGGGTTCAGGCGAGGCTGTGTGTGAGGCGAGGAGCCATGGGAAGACTGACATTGACCTGCTAGAGGCCTTAGCAAGTGACTCTCATTTTCTAGTTTTCAAATTCCTCCTTTGCCTGAAGGAAACTGTTTAGGATCTCAACAGAACTGTTCCCAAATACCCAACAATGGTGCCAGCAATGTGACTGTCCCTTGGCAGACATTTCTATTCTTTCCCACAATGCTTTGAAAAGCTTGCATTACAGATCTTTGATTGATTTGTACACCAACCAGATTTTTATATGAACACCGTTCTGTTATTGAAGCCTGGAACCACAGAGACGAACTTGCATACTGCAGAAGAGTAAGGCAGGAACAACAGGGTAAGATAGAGGTTTCCCATTGAGCAGGAACAAGAGCACAGGATGTTTCAAATGCTGTGGATGACATTGCTGAGGCTAAACAGATCTGGCATTTGCGAGACATTCAAAGGCTTTTTTTTTTTTTTTTTTTTTTCTAGGGCCCTGGGATTCTGAGCAGCCCTTCCAACATGTCATTTATCCTAGAGAAGTAAGTAAATTAGACAGTGAAACAGGAGATGCAGTCTGTCTCATTGCAGTCCTAAATTGAATTTATAAATAAAAATAAGAAGAGGAGAACATCCTGGGCTCTTCTGAGGAATTATTGACAAACAGGCTCCGCTGACAGCTAATCTGACACACACTTCTTCAGGCTCTTGTTCTCTAAAAGCATCTCCAAATCTGCATTTTAATGCATTTGTTTGGGGGAACATTTAATTTCTGACAAGAACAAAGGAATTCTTTGAAAGGACTTATATGTGAAAATGAGTTGTTTGCCACCATTTACAAGTCTTCTATGCAGGGACAGTTGTCCGAATATTGACAGTGACCTTATGCCTATTCCCATTATGTCAGAGATACCTCAGAGACGAAACCTCAGCAGCCAGAGAGGAGAAAGTAAACACTCTTACTGTGCATTGTGTTATCAAATCAGGATCCTAAGCATGGTGAAAGGAAGATGAAGGTTAAGATTTTAATCTTTGCCATCCAGAGTCCCAATTTGACAACGACTACACAGTAACAGCCTCTTAGGAGGAATGCCCACAGGCTCTGCACTGTGGTCATTACAGCTGTTTCCTTGTGTGAGCAAATGTCTCACAAATGCCACGCAACTGTCTCGAGGACAAATGATCATGAATAAAGGAGGAAAAAGCTTGGAGGCATGGATCACATGCAACCTCCTTAGGTAAATTTAACCAATGAGTGGACATGTGAGCTTTGAAGGGACACACACGGCAGCTACTCACTTGGGAACGTATGGTTTCAAGGGTTGGGCTCTGTATTGAGAATAGAACCTGTTGAAAAGCTTCCCATCCAACTGTCAGATGACATGATGCCAGTCTTCTTAAACATCTTTGTTGTTGAGACAGTCTCACTATGTAGTCCTGGCTGGCCCCAAACTCCCTAATGTTGACCAGGCTGGCTTCTGCCCACGGAGTGCTAGGGTTAAAGGTGTGTGACAGCACACACCACTATGTTTTTCACTGTTGTTGCCTCAATACTGGGGACTGAATCCACAGCCTTACATGTGGTAGGCAAGTTCTCTACCCTTAAGCTATAACACCAGCCCTATGTTAATTGTTTTACATGAATTCAGGCCATCAAGTTTGTCTTTATCCACTAGGCCTTGTCACAGCCCCAAACTGCCTTCTCCCATTACTGCTGCTCGCAGTCCTGCAGGGAGCCTTCTGCTTGCCATGGGAAAGGTCAGCACATGGACTCACACTAGTCAAAGTGCTGAGAGTAAGTGGATTTAAAGTGTTTGGCCCTGTACAGGGCAAAGGAAACTCTAGTTCCCCAAACTCCAAAAGACTGTCCATAATATATCCAGAAATGAGCTCAGCCTGGCAGTTAGATAAAAGCTAGCATTCCTCAGGAACTTGGGAAACTGACTCCCATCTGCCAGAAGGAGTGACCCCCTTACCTCTGGCAGAAGGGACACATGGCCACCCGGGGTGTCCATCGGCAACCACCTGTGCTGGCCTCCAGGCTCCCTCAGCATCACCAGCGCCTGTGACACATTGCAAAGTCCATGCCAGCATCCTAGTCCTTCTGGCCTCCGCATCCCCCTCCTCAGCAAGTTCCCTCCAGCTTACTTCCCCAGCTACCAACTACTCATCCTTCCTATAGCATTCTAGTCTCACTATTCTCTGTTCTTGTTAGTCTCACTATTATCTATCATCTATCTATTTTTTTTATTTATTTATTGTAGTAGAAGTTGGGCACCAATTTGTAGTAGAGGAAGTTATTTAAACCCCAGATTTGCCGCTGTAAGATCTCCTACCCGAAGGAGACCAGTGAAGGAAGACACAACTCAATAATTATGGTATAAATAGCACGCCTAGATTGGGCAGATTTACCACTACACTACTCTAATCCCCGGCTATGAGATCCCTTGTAACTTGCGGTTCATCCAGGCCGCATGGTTGTCCTCCGTCATCAGCTTCCTTCTACCGCCGACTTCCTTCTGCTTCAACTTCCTCCTGTTCTCCTCTGCCTCTCTCTTGCATCTCCTGACGACTCCTTCTCTTCTTCTCTGCTTCTGCTCTACCTTTTATATTGAATTCCTCTCACTCTCTCCTCCCCTAAGCCTTTTTCTCCGCCTCCCATTCTACTGCCCAATCTCTGGCTCTAGCCTTTATTTTACAGGTTTTAATTGGACAGAAGGTTTACAAGACGTCACCTGTGTACAGATTCAATCATCCTCTGCAGCCCCTCCCAGAAGGGTGGAACTAGGATCAAATACAAGGCTGGGGCTATCCACAAAAATCTATGTATTATCTATCTAATTTATCATCTATCTCTCATCTACTATTATCTATCTATCAATCAATCATCTATCTATCATCTATCTCCTATCTATCTTCTATCATCATCTATCTATCTATCATCTATCTATCTATCTATCTATCTATCTATCATTTATCTATCATCTATCTATCATCTACCTACCTACTTATTTTTCTATATCTTACACTTTCTTCCTATACTCTATTCTCTATCTCTGGTTAGTCTTCCTCCCATCATAGATAGCTCTGGGCATGTGCAGTCAGCTGGCCATGTTTAGTCTGCTTCTTCCTCTCTCTGCTCTGGACTCTTCCAGATGCCTCTGGCTGTCTCATACCTACAATAAAATCCTTAACCATATTGTTATGGGGAGCCCACTAGAAATGATCACTCAGTCACAATTTGTAGCCAGTTGAAAATCTTTATCCCAGCAGAGACTATACTCAGGTATCCTGATCTAGTGTAGTCCCCTAGTATTTCTTGGCATCTCTCTTGGCAGCTACAGGGGGTGCTTTGCAAAAGCAAGCTGTTGAATAGAAGCTAAGATAAGCAGTTAGCTGGAAGTGGATCCGAACAAACAGGCAGCTTTTTTTTGTTGTTGTTTTTGTTTTTGTTTTTTCAAGACAGGGTTTCTCTGTGTAGCCTGGGCTGTCCTGGAACTCACTCTGTAGACCAGGTTGGCCTTGAACTCAGAAATCCGCCTGCCTCTGCCTCCCAAGTGCTGGGATTAAAGGCGTGCACCACCACCACCCGGCAACAAACAGGCAGCTTTAACAGAAGCTCAGATAAGTTAGGGCATCTTGACCTCAGGTCCTAGAATAGAGTTCGGTAATTTCCCATATTATTATTCATTACAGAGATTAAATTCTAGTTAAACCTGAAATGGCCTCTGCAGGAATACAAAATAGAGGAAGCTGACTTTCCCTGTCACATTATCACAAAGCAAGCATGATGGCAGTTTCTTTACTGCACCCCCATATATTATATATGTGTGTGTGTGAGTGTGTGTGTGTGTGTGTGGTGTGTGTGTGTGTGTGTGTATATACCTCATCCAAGGCTCAAGGAAATCTAGGGCATGGGGCAAGAAGAATGTAAGAGCCACAGGAGGAAGACATGCTGTGCTGCACTGTCTTCTGGGCATGTCCTGCTGCCTCCATGAACTCATAGCAGCAGTGGCCACCTCCTGACACAAGACTGTGCAGGCCGATAACCCTCATGGATGGGGAAAGGACTCATAAGGGCCCACCCTTCCAAAGGAGCAATACACAGTTAATGGCTGCCAGGGGTAAGAGTCATCCTCCTCGGTGGTGTGGACAGTGGTAAATTGCCTTTGTTCAAGGAATTAACTCCCTACCCATGGTCATGAAGACAACTCCAATCACATGCATTGGGCCACAGACAGACATGAACATAAATGTTAGGGTACTTACTGGGAGAAGTAGGGTTTCTGTGTGAGGAGGAAGACAAAATGGAGTGTGACCAAAGGTCTATCCATCACAGATATAGATATGTGAAAGAACAAATACATCTGAAAATAAAACAAAAAGTTCCACCAATAACCTGTCACTTAACATCTCCAATTCTCTATGGGAAGAGCTTTCCTGCAGGTTTTGTTTTTTTGCATATAATGAAAATTTTATAAATGAGTAAGAGGAAACTCAACAACCCAGCTGAGAGCCTGAATAAGCAATTCCCAGAAAAGGAAACACAAATGGCTCTTAAAAATGAAAAATGCTTAAACTAGATGATTGTTAGAGGAAAAAATTAAAGTTGAATAAGAAATGCAATCTGATCTGCAGCCTGGCTTGGCCACAAATAATATTTCTGTAATACTAATACTTTAACTTGCTCAGCAAAAACGTGGACATGGAATATTCCAGCTACAAACCTGTCTGTCACCCTTCAGATGCAGTATTAGTTTCTATAGTCTTTCTAAGTACTCTCATGTTATTAATGAATAGTCTTTCCTCACCTCTGGGAGAAACCTAAAGTCTATTTTAGTCTAATACTATAACTTCCAGTTCTGACCCAATGTGTATGTCTCCTTGCCCGTGGTTTGGGCTGACATGGCTTCAAGTCTGTGCAGGTGGGGATGCCAAATAAAATACAACCTTCCCAACAGATGCAAATTCCAGGAGGAACACTTACTCTTAGGAGAATTGAGTCTGAAATAACACACAAGATTGTTCTCTCTCTCTCTCTCTTCTCTCTCTCTCTCTCTTTCTCTCTCTCTTTCACACACACACACACACCACACACACACACACACACACTTCATTGTTTCAAATTTAAAGCGAGCTAGGTATCTAGATATTTTTAAATTTCTGTTCATTTTTTTGAGTGTGTGTGTGTGTTATGTGTGTGTGTCTACATCCTGCAGACAACAGAAGAGGGTGCTGGTTTCTCTGGAGCTGGAGTTATAGGCACTTTTGAGCCTCTCAAGGTGGGTATGGAAATTGGACTCAAGTTCTCTGGAAGAGCATCAAGTAATCTTATTGGCTGAGCCTTTCCTCTGTTAAATCTGGCAACCACAGGCACAGAGTGACTGTCCTTGCATTCCATTCTCTCACTGTCCCTGATTCTCCAGGATTTGGGAAGGCATGGAAAGGTTACTCATAATGGTATGTATGACAAGCTCTTAAGCTGCATGGCATCACCTACCATCAATACCCTTTCGGAGTACCACATGACCAAGGCCAACTCAGAGGACCTGTCTGGGGATTGAGGATGTTTTAGATGTTCTGATCTGAGCCCTGGGTTGTGGTATACTCTCTGTTGAAGTCATTTATCACTCATCTGGATGGTATTCTAAACCCCCCACCTTGTATGGGGTGTGGTGTGTGTGTGTGTGTGTGTGTGTGTGTGTGTGTGTGAATGGAAGCTATCTTCTATTCACGCTGATCCACAGAAAACTATACTCCTTCTCTGCTACAGCTTGAAAATCCTGGGCCCACCTGAATCTTCTGCCCTATCAGTTTCCAGGTGTCACTCAATGGAAACTCTTAGGGACACACTTGAGGGAGTCCCTTGGGATCCTCCTCATTTGGTCTATAGACATTCTCTCCCATCCAGTACTGAGGGCAAAGAAGGGAACACAACACCAATGATCTTGTCTGAAGCAATGCCATTACTTGCTCCCTAGAGTCACAGGAAATTCTCAGCCATCTCCTTTCTGGACAAGACGTGCTTAGTGGCCTTGAGTGGAAGAGTCACTTGGGAACCATTGCATCTGAAATCCTACAGAGACTGTGAAGAAGATCCACTTAGGATGTGAGGTTCTTTATACCCATTGTTTCCAGCTTTGGAATCCTCATTGAATACCAGAGACACAAAAGCCTATTTTAACTGTCTGTTACATAACTAAGAATGGTTCCTTAATTATATTGTAAAGATGATAAAAGGGAACTCTATGGGGGTAGGGGGTGTCATAAACCAACATTTTCAGTTGTCATAACACAGAGGCAGAAGAAAGTGCCCCAAACTGATCGTTCATGAAACAGATGTGTAAGTACATGATTTACAAGCAAGAAAACAAGTCTCAGTGGTGAGGAACCATATAACTAAAAATATTTGCCTTACAAAAGTATTTGAAATTGAATGGAGGATCTTTTGTTATTATAAACACTTTAGAATTAGTTTTAACACTGTATTATTTTGATTATAGTCAAACATTGAATGATAAATTCTGCCTGCCCCACAAATTAGTATACAGTCAATAAAGAGAACAAGGCAAGAGCTGAGCTTGTAGGTCAGTGGTAGAGCACCTGTCAGCATGTGCGAGGCCTGGGCTCAACCCCCAGTACTCCACTCCCACCGCTAAAAGAAGCTCTACGAGACGATAGCACTAACACTTATGCAGTATTTTATGCTAATCAACTGTAGTCTTCCATTCTGGACCCGGACTCATTTAATCTGGGTGTGTTAGCTTCCTAGAGTTTAGTAGCTGAAAACAAGAGGAAGTGATTGCCTCTGTTCTGTAGGATGGAAGTCAGAATTCCAAGTGTGGGCAAGATCCTGCTTCCTCTGCTGCAGGGAAGACAGAGTTCCTGGCTTCTTCTAGCTTTTGGTAGTGCCAAAATTTGCTTGACTTGCAGCGACATAATTCCAGTCTTCACAAGGATTTCCTTCTGGGTGCGTGTTTGTATCTCTATGTCCAAATCCTCCCCTTTAACTTTTGAAATCAATTCATTGATCTTGTGTGTGCTGGGAGTGGGTGGGGAGTGTGTATGGAGGGCAGAGGACAAGGGATGAAAGTCAGTTCTCTCCTATCTTGTCAGGTTTGGCAGCAAGTGCTTTTACCCATTGAGCTGTCTCTCCGGTCCAGACAGCCCCTTCTAATAAGAGACCAGATAGATCATACTAGATCTGACCCTAAAAAGTTGATTTCTACTTTTTAAAGCCTTTTTAAGCCTTTATTTTGAAATAGATTGAAATTTTGAGGAATTGAGAGTTAAGATATTAAGACTTTTAGGGTTTTTTATTTGTTTGGTTTTTTTTTTTTTTTTTTTTTTTTTGAAGAATACAACTTAACTCATAACCCCAAGCAAGGAGTCAGGGAATCAGGCGATATTACATATGCAGTCTGGCATATGAGAATGCTGGAGCACTGAGGAATTCAGTAATTCTCCTAAGAACACATGGTTAACTGTTTATTGAGCACAGTGAAGTTGAACCCAGGAAGTCTGACTCTCAAACACTGAGTCCTTAACAGCTAGATCCACTTCTCCAGTAAGTGCACAAAGCAAGAAGCATATGTAGAGTGTGCGATTAATGGTGTGAAAAGAGATTGAGGTTTGGGGGAGCTGGAGAAATAACTCATATAACTCATCCGTTAAGAGTACTGGCTACTACAGGCGGTGGTGGTGCACGCCTTTAATCCCAGCACTTGGGAGGCAGAGGCAGGCGGATTTCTGAGTTTGAGGCCAGCCTGGTCTACAGGTGAGTTCCAGGACAGCCAGGCTACACAGAGAAACCCTGTCTCAAAAAACCAAAAAACAAACAAACAAACAAACAAACAAAAAAACCAAAAAAAAAAAAAAAAAAGAAAAGAAAAAAGAAAGAAAGAAAGATAAACTAACACACACACACACACACACACACACACACACACACACACACACACACAAAAGAGTACTGGTTGCTTTCCAGAGGATCCAAGCACCAACATCCTTAACTCCAGTTCTAAGGGATTTGATGCTCTCTTCTGGCCTCTGCAGGTACCAAGCAAGCACATAGCGCACAAACATACACGATGCACAGACATACACGGTGCACAGACATACACGGTGCACAGACATACACGGTGCACAGACAAACACGGTGCACAGACACACACGGTGCACAGACACACACGGTGCACAGACACACGCGGTGCACAGACACACGCGGTGCACAGACACACGCGGTGCACAGACACACGCGGTGCACAGACACACACACGGTGCACAGACACACACGGTGCACAGACATACACGGTGCACAGACATACACGGTGCACAGACATATACGGTACACAGACATACACGGTGCACAGACATACATGGTGCACAGACATACATGGTGCACAGACATACATGGTTCATAGATATACATGGTTCACAGATATACATAGCGCACAGCTGCTCTGGGTGCTGAGGACGTGATCCTGTCCTTAAGGAAAGTTCATGGACCATGACTCCCTCCCACGCCGGGGTCAGATCAGTTCACGCAAACCCGAAGAATCAAATGCCAACACCTGGTTCAGATAAGAGTTGGCCAACAAGAGGCTCTGCACTGCAAGGTCGCCCTTTATCCACACAGCCTCTGCAGATACCCACTCCTAACGCGGTGAGCAGCCCAAGGCCTCTGCCAAGCTTGTCCCTGGCTGCCTTGCCTTCTCGGACAGCATTCATTTTCCAGGATCACTGCTGTGGATGCACAAATGACAAACAAAAACTGGCTGACTAAAAAAATGGCTGACTAAGGTCCCTAAGAAGACGAAGGCGGGTCACCTGAGATTCTTTGTTCCCAGTGGAAGCAGTTTCAGGAAGTTCTGTGGTAGCAGAACAAAGAAAGTCATAAATCAATTTTAAAATACCTTGGTAGGGTGGGTACTTCAGAAAGGCGGCGGACAGTCCGGCCTTGTGCATTAGGTGTAATTGATAGCTGTGGTTTTGGCTATCATATGGTGCAAAACAGGTTTTGGTTATGTTAATATCTTCCAAAGTTTTGTTGGTTTTCAGGATGTTAATTCTGTTATAGAAGCAGACAGTGAATAGCTCTTTGAGAGGCTAAATGCTAGGACCAGCCTTAGCTGGAGAGGAGTTCTGAGAGGAGGGGTGTCTGGGAGCCTCCAAAAGAACTACTCCAATCGTACCTGTGTTCTGCTTGATCCAGCTTTTCCAGTCTGATTCTCTCTGTGTTCTGTTTTCTCTCTGGAGATTTCTCTGTCTATATTCTGCTTGCTTGTTATTCTAAGAGATCTCTCTGTCCATGTCCTTCTTGCTTGTGTGTGTGTGGTGGTGTGTGTGTGTGTTTTTCTGTCTGTGTCTATCCAAGCAGTTCCTTCTTTTCATCATAAAAAAATTCTAGCTCATCTGCAGAACATAGGTCCAGTCTTTTATTTTACATATCAATCCAGTCATTTACTCCAGGTTTCCTTTTGATTAATCAGCCCTTTGATTCTCAGGAGACAGCCAGCATACATTTTTTCTTATCATTGCAAAAGAAATCAGAGATCTGTCTGCCTTTGTTAAGCTAGTTGGGTGGAACCCTGCCCCCAAATTGCCATTTCTACCACACTTGGGCCTAAACTCTGACCTAGGCTGACCTTGAACTCAGGAATCTGCCTGCCTTTGTATCCTTCTAACAAACTGGGTCATTAATGCAGCTGCCTTTTCCCTTTAGATCTGTGAAGCGCCCAATAATTCATATTGCACCCTTATATTTTGCATAGCTGAGAAAGTATATATTTTTAACTCCTGTATCTATAGCTCTCTGCCACAGCCTTAAGGGCTGTCCTGAGGGTCCCAGCATTCACCATTTTGCTGAGACATTAGCCACACCTTCACTTCCCAGACTCCTTTGGTCTCAGATTATAGGAGTCATTAACGTTAATAGAGAAGACATTCCTCAGAGGAATGTGAAAATCTGTACATTATTACACAAACAAGCAGCCATCCACACTTGTGGAGGCTCACACCCAGGCCCTGTCCCAGGGGCAGGAACCCTGTCACTCTGTCCCCACCGGGGTCCTGCCAGTCTCTGCATCTAAAAATAGCCCAGAAGAAATTGCAATCAGGCTATAAGATCAGCGACTTTCCCAACTCTCCAGGGTCATTCGAGTTTTTATGAGTCTATCAGCTTCTGCAGACAGCTTCTTTCCAGGAATTCTCCTTAGCACTGCTTTCAACAAATACCATTCCCTCTCCGTGTCCCTCCCTCCTGAGAACTCTCTACCTACCATGAACACTGCCCCACTGCTGGCTCTGGGCATAAGAGCTAGACCTGGTACCTTAGAAGTCTTTTAAAGGTCCAAGCTATGGGGAGAAAATGGCATCTCAGCATAAAGAATAAATCAGGGCTGGTGATGTAACTCAGTTGGCGGAGTACTACTTATTAACTGCTGATTTCCGTGTCCTCCTGTCCAGCAGAGCCAGTCAGCTTGGCTGTAGGGTGTCCCCCTGACTTCAGAGTTTCCATCCTTGCAATGACGTAACTGTGAGGATGAGCCTAGCTACTTCACGTGAACTGTGAAGAGCAGAGCCTGGCTGTGAGTCGGCACCGAGGCCTGGCAGTGGGAGACAGCATATGCCAGGAACAGCGTTAGCTCCATTGCAGATGGCCACACAATAGGCTGGGCATGGCGTTTATGCCTGTAATTCCAGCACTGGGGAAGCTGAGGCAGGAGGATGGCCAGCCTGGGCTACATAGAGATATATCATCTCAAAAATTAATCACTTAATTAACCAAAAGAAAACCATCTGGGGGCCAGGCGGTGGTGGCGCACGCCTTTAATCCCAGCACTTGGGAGGCAGAGGCAGGTGGATTTCTGAGTTCGAGGCCAGCCTGGTCTACAGAGTGAGTTCCAGGACAGCCTAGGCTATCCAGAGAAACCTTGTCTTGAAAAAAAAAAAAAAAGAAAGAAAGAAAGAAAAAAAAAAAAGAAAAAAACCAAAAAAAAAAAAAGAAAGAAAGAAAGAAAAGAAAACCTATTCTTTTATATTTGGAGACAGGAAGCTGGAATTGAAGTGTCTTTAAAGCCATGCTCCCTCTGCAGCTCTAGGAAGAATAGAATGCTAGCCTCTCACTAGTGTCTAGCGCTCTCTGGTATTCTTTGGCTCTTTGTCCCATCTCCTACAGTCTACTTGAGGCATCTCATGGCTGGGTCTCCCTGAGCATATCTATATGAGTCCCTCTCTCCCCATCCACACTTGGTACTAAGACTGGAATTCAGGACCACTCACACTAACCTCATGTTCTACCCACTGAACTACCCCTGACCATCTCATTTCTTATGGGGACACTCTTCTATTAGTTTCAGGGCCCACTCTTAACTAATTGCATATAGAAAGGCCTTCTCTCCTAACAAGGCCATAGTCTAAAGTTCTGAATGAACATGATTTCAAGGGGAAACATCAGACTGGTATCATTGTGAATGCTATCTCCCAGGCTTAGTCTTCTGTGAAATTAGCTCAGTGCAGGCTGTTGGGTGCAGATTCTGTCAGAGATCTGATTGGTGGGATTCTCCAACCCCGCTCAGCTCCCTGGTCTGGCTGCTTTCTGCATGGACCATCTTGCCAGCAGCCTTCATCCACTCCTGCAGCCTCTCCAGACACCTTCCCTCAGGGGTCTAACTCCAGTGTTTCCTCCCTCAGACCTAAGCTCTTGATTCTTGGTCTTAGAGGAAATCCCATGAGACAAGAGACCTCACGGAGCACCAGGGAAATCTAACTAATGAGATTCAGGAGGTGCCTTAGTCACTGTTCTATTGCTGTGAAGACACCATGACT
The DNA here is from genome assembly GCA_021653895.1 of Mastomys natalensis. Taxonomy (NCBI): domain Eukaryota; kingdom Metazoa; phylum Chordata; class Mammalia; order Rodentia; family Muridae; genus Mastomys; species Mastomys natalensis. The sequence goes on from JAJTUV010000533.1 coordinate 181,475, forward strand.
ATGGCAACTCTTATAATAGAAAGCATTTAATTGGGGGCTGGCTTACAGTTTCAGAGGTTTAGTCACGGTGCAGAGCACAGTGGCACACAGGCAGACATCGTGCTAGAGAAGAAGCTAAGAGGTCTACATCTGGATCTGTAGGCAGCAGGAAGAGAAAGACACTAGGCCCTGGATTGAACTTTTGAAACCTTAAACCCACCTTCAGGGACACACTTCCTTCAAGAAGGCCACACCTTCTAATCTCTCTCAAGTAGTGCCACTCCCTGAGGACCAAGCATTGAAATATATGAACCTTATAAGGGTCATTCTCATTCAAACCACCATAGAGGACAAGAAAAATCTGGCAGGAAAACCCTTCTCCATTTCTCCCCTCAGCACGTCCTATGTAGCTGGGTTTTCATGGCAAGCCATGGCTGTATTAGTAACACATTCTTTTGTTTGCTTTCTTTCTTCTCCAGCCTTTGCTTTCTCTCTCATTCCTGCAGCTTAAGACTATGTCAGTCGACCAAGGATTCATGTACCTTCTGCTTTGCCTCTCTCTGCTTTTGTTTCCAGGGAATTCATGTGTTAGTTTCCTGTCAGTAAAACAACTATCTGAGATAATTAGCTTAAAAGAGAGGTTCCATATGCATGGTTCTGCACATTACAGTCTGTTGTCAGTTGGTTTTGCTGCTATGGGGTTGATGGCGAAAGAGACAATTCATCATGGCAGGGTGGGTGTGGTGGAAGGAGCTTCTGGCTTCATGATAACTGGAAGCAAAGAAAGAAGAGACTGGGACGCTCAAATCCCCTTTGAAGGCATGCTGCCAATGACCCAAAGGGCTCTCTCCAGACTCCACCTCCTAATGAGTCCAAACTGAAACCAAGCCTTTAATATACAATCTTTGTTGTCAGGGGGACGCTGGATATCCAGACTATAACATTAGAACCTTTGCAGGACTTGACTTCAACCAAGCAATTAACTAAAGGTTAGGTGGAGACCATGTAGAAGCTGGAGGTTCAAGGGAGTGGGGCTCTGAATCTGTTGGCTGAACCACAACTACTGGGCTATGGAAGTCAGGTTGTACTAAGTTTCCAAGATGCCAGATTCTAACCACATATAATACATAAGGTCAGGGGCTGGAGAAATAGCTCAACAGTTAAAAAGCATGTGCTGATCATGAAGAGGACCTGAATTTAGTTCCCCGGATCCACATCAGGTATCTTACAACCACCTGTAATTCCAGCTCCCGGGAACCCAATCCAGCTCTGTATTCTGTCTCCAGGAAAACCAATGTTCACATATGCATACCTCCCCATCTCTCCTATACCTATACACAAGGGAGAAGAAGGAGAAGAAGGAGGAGGAGGAGGATATGGAGGAAAAAGAAGAAGAAGAGGAAGAAGAAAGAGAGAGAAAGAGGTAGAGGGAGAAGGAGGAGAAGGAGCAGAGATAGATAGATAGATAGATGGATGGATGGATGGATGGATGGATGGATGGATAGACAGACAGACAGATAGACAGACAGATAGAGAAGAGGCCAGGGCCTCGGCACAAGAAGTGGCCCACATGCTATGCATTGTTTAGAGCTTAGGCAGCTTCTCCTGCTCCTTCCTATTTTTATGGCATGGCTGCCTTTTGCTTTCCTGTAATGAGCACATTTCAGAGCTTTGGAGTGTGGTTTGGCTTCCAGTCTTCTCTTCCTCAGTGCTAGACTATTGTTGAAACCCTGTTTGTCTCTTGTGGTTCATTCCCATCAACCTCCGTGCCAACCCCTCACCATAGCTACCACATTGTAAGCATTTACTGCCTACACGTGTGCCAGGCAGTGATAGGTTCTCACCACATACTATGAAGGGAGAGATTAGGGAGCCAAGGTCCAGAGACAGTAAGTGACTTGCCATGGACACAGCAGCTTCAAGTAGCATGTCTGTGTCTGAATCACATATGGTCTGAATCACTTTTCCCAGCATGAATGTCAGGAAGAGTTCTCTAGAACAGAGACAAAAAGTAGGAACCATGAGTCTGCCTTGCTCTCTGAGGCAGCACAGAAGGTGATGGGTAAACACACGGTCACTCAGGCGCTGGGCTCGGGAGTAAGTTCCCACTCTGACATCTAGCAGATATGCTTTATCTTTTTCACACATATGAACTTATATGATGCTGCTGACAATGCTCTCATAGGTTATTTGTATGTGCTCATGTCTGTGTGTTCACGTGGAGGTCAGAGGACAACCTCAGCTGTTCCTCAGGCACCATCCACATTGGTAGTTTTTGTTCTGTTTGAGACAGGGTCTCTCATCAGCCTAGGATTTGACAAAGAGGTTATGATAACTGGTTAGTAAACCTTGGGGATCTGCCTAGCCTATCCTGTCTCCCCAGAACTGAGATTCCAAGCCAATAGGCTTGAGATTTATTTATTTATTTTATTTATTTATTTATTATTTGATTTTTTTGAGACAGGATTTCTCTGTGTAGCCCTGGCTGTCCTGGAACTCACTCTGTAGACCAGGCTGGCCTCAAACTCAGAAATCCGCCGGCCTCTGCCTCCCAAGTGCAGGGATTAAAGGCGTGTGACACCACTGACCGGCCTAGATTTTTTTTTTTTTTTTTTTTTTTTAAGACAGGGTGTAGGAGGAGCTAAGGTGGGAGGAGTTAGGAGAGGAAGAGATAAAAGGAAGAGGAGGAGCGAGAGATGGCAGAGATGTCGGAGTGTTCACATGTCTGTAGCAGTCAAGGGTAGTTGGTATACCTAGGTTGGGTATTGGGTTACACTTCTGATTGTATGGGTATCTTGTTACTCATCATTGCCAAATATATAAGCTTTGATTAATCTATAAGAATTAGAGTCTCATTCTCTTACTGGGCCCTCATGGATGGTGGAATGGTCTGGGCAATGCCCTGCCTTGTGGAGACAGCGTGGAAGATTGGCAGAGCCATCTCTCATGCTGGCATCTAGTGGGTGGCAGGGCTGGTGTTTCTGGCGGCCGGTTCTGGCTGCAGCACGCATGTGGCCTCCTGCCGAGAAACATGGTGGCTGGGCTAGGCAGGGTGGCTGCAGCTTAGATAGTCTGCTTGAGCAAGAGGCCGATTTAAATAATTAACACAACAACAGGGTTTCACCACCTATCGGTGACTGGCCTGGAACTCATAGAGATCTTCCTTTCCCTGCCTTCTGAGTGTGTACCACTTTAAGTGCTTTAATTTAATTTAATTTAATTTAATTTAATTTAATTTAATTTTGTGAGTGTGTGTGATGTGTGTTTATGAGTGTATGTATGTATGTGTGTTTGTGTGTGTGTGCACTATGTGTGTGTGTTTGTATGTGTGTGTTTGTATGTGTGTGTGTGTATGTATGTGTGTTTGTGTGCATATGTGTGTGTGCTATGTGTGTGTATGTTTGTTTATGTGTGTATGTTTGTATGTGTTTATGTGTGTGTTTATATATGTGTGTGTGTATATGTGTGTGTGTGTTTGTGTGTATGTATATGTGTTTGTGTGCATATGTGGTTTGTTTGTGTGTGCATATGTGTGTGTGCTATGTGTATGTATGTTTGTTTATTTGTGTGTGTATATGTGTGTGTTTGTATGTGTGCATGTGTGTGTGTTTGTGTGTATATGTGTGTGTGCTATGTGTATGTATGTTTATGTGTGTAAGTATATTTGTGTGTGTATATGTGTGTGTTTGTATATGTATGTGTGCATGTGTGTGTGTGTTTGCGTGTGTATATATGTGTGTGCATGTGTGTGTTTGTGTGTGTATATATGTGTGTTTGTATGTGTGTGTGGTGTTTATTCATCACAGAGGACAACTTACAGGAGTCTGTCCTCTCCTTTCACCTCGTGGAGCCTGGAGATAAAGCTCAGGTTGTTGGTTTGGCAATAAATGCTTTTTCTCTGGCTTCCTACTTTTTAAAATGCAGGTTCTGGGGGTGGAATTCGGGGTCCTTGTACTTGCATTTTACCATCTGAGCCACTTTCCCGGACTTCTCATTGGTTATCGCAAAAATTCAAAGAACATGATACATATCACACACCAGGCCATTCATGGGAGTACTGGGCACACAAGAAGTGCTGGCCTTGCTCTTGTTAGAGCTTTCTTTCCGCTGGTCACAGGATATAGCTCATCCACAGTCGTCAGCTCTGAGTACTCATGCTTTGTACTCACAACACAGGAGTGTGGTTGACACCGACTACGATGGGAGCCATACTTCATACAACACTTGCATGGCCTCTGGAGAGGTCTTGGCTTTGTTCCTTACTGTGCAGAGGCCACTGTATCACTAAATAACAGCCCAGTGGCAGTCCAGCTTCACCCTGATGCCAGCTGACGTGTGTTCTCAGACATCAACAAATGAATCGCTGGCCTTAGTCACACTAACTCAGATAGCTAGGTCAAGACACTGGCCGGCAGCCTTTACGACCTGCATTCTAGAAAGGCCCTTTGTGGCCTTGTCAAAAATAAAAATAAATAAAGCCTGCTATGGAGTAAGCTAAGAGACTTCAGAGACTGGGCGTGCTCTGATCTCGGATCCACTCTGTGATAGGGTTGGAATGCTCCCCTCAGCACCAGTCCTAATGACTAGAGAGGTGTGCACTGCACTCTGCAATGTACAGAGAGCCACTGATGCCCAGGGCGGATGATGGAGCACAAACAGGAGATGAGGGGAAAGTGCTGCATGTTTGATTCCATTTAAGTTATAGAAACTATAAGCCAAGGCGTTGTCCCTAAATCGGTAAAGAATGGTTAAAGGTGGTTTGCTTACATGCAGGGTGGTTGTCTCTCAGTAATAGAATTTAGTATACTCTCCTTTGTTCCTTTCTACTTCTTTTCCATTGTAAGTCTCAGGGTTGTAAGTGCTTTGTTGGAATCTGTAAACATAATTTTTATAGCCTGGGAACAACAGAAACAGTTTTTATTCCTGAAGACTAATATACAACATCTTTTTTGAAACATGCATAATATCATTTTTCTATGCTTTAACGCCTGTACTATACCTCTGTATACTCCAGTTTCTTCCATTAAAAAGCAGAGACAGAAACAGTTTCTGCTTTATGAGGTTATAAAAATTAAATTTCATTAATATGTGTAAAATATTGGAACTCAAAATACTGGAAAATTTAATGTTATTTGTAGTAGGAGTTTCCACAGAAATGAGAGCAGTAATATGCAGAGAAAAGAGGGAGAAATCTGCCCCCCCCATAATTATGGACATTAGGAAGTCTTATCTGTGTTCTGTAAAGTGGAAAACTAGACAATCAATCCAAAGTCTTGAGCCCTAAGAGCCAAAGATCCCCACATCTCAAACCCAAGAATTGAGAACACTGAAATCCAGCCCAGCATCCATTCCCTGCTTCCTCTGTCTTTTTGCTCTACAGATGCTCAGTAGATTGGATGAGGAACGTGTACGTTGGCAAGGGCCATGCCTTCCACTTAGTCTACACATTTGAATGCAAATCTCACCCAGAAACCCCCTCATAAATATGTGTGTAAATCATGTTTTAACCAGTTATTAGAGACCCTTTACCCCAGTGAAGCTGACATATGAGATTCTAGATGGTGGTGGTTGGTGTTACATTTGCTATAACTTCACAACATGCAATGTTGCAGGTGGGACAGGAATTGCAGCAGCCAGCAGCAGCAGCAGCAGCAGTACCACCACCACCACCAAGAGTAGCAACAACAAATTACTGTTGCAAGGCCATGAGCTAAATGCTTGATTATTGGAAGGAAAGTATGGGAAACTGTTGACATGTTTCTACTGGGTGTCAAGTAAGCTGAGTGTTAGGACAACTGGCAATTACTTGGCAATGACAAGAAATACTTTGGTGAGGTTTTTTGTTGTTGTTGTTGTTTTTGGTTTTGTTTGGTTATTTGTAACCATACCTTTTGGCTACTTTATTGGGTTCTTGCATTTCTACCTACTACCTTCCTTCAGCCCAGTTCCCTCCAACCCACCAACACTAGGTAGGAGAGAAAGAATAGAGGGGAAAGGGGACATCAACCTCGTTAGACTATTTCCTACTGATAGGGGCATAGAGTTCCTAGGGTCAAGTCCAGTCTTCATCATCAGGACATCTCCAACCAGTCACCAATAACAAACTACAGCAATCCAGCAATCCAGCAATCCATTCAGCAGTTCCAGCAGAACCAGCAGACCAGCAATCCTGCAGTCCAGTAGTTCAACAATCCAGCAGTCCAGCAGTCCAGCAGTCCAGCAATCCAGCAGTCCAGCAATCCAGCAATCCTGCAATCCAACAATCCAACAATCCAACAATCCAACAATCCAGCAATAGCAGGGAGGGCACAGCAGCGGGGGTGGGCAGTAACTGCCACCTCCTCTAGGGGCTCTGGCATTTTTGTAACCTCTGAAAAGTCCCCAGATTTCTAAATGTAACTATTTTTGGCTGGCAGAATCACACCCCTGCCAGAGCACAAGACAAATCATAGTCAGCTGCTGTGGACAATCTGAAGCAGCTACATATCTCATACCTGGAATTAAAACAACAACATTCACATAACAAAACATCATGTTTTTAAGAAACCAAAAGTTTCACTACATTTCCCACTTTCTATTTTCTGCCATTAATTGTATTGCATTTAGTGAAAAATTATAAACAGAGACATTATCAATGAACTAAGTGCATTTCAAATCAGGAGTTAAGGTTTTCAGGAGACCTTGCCTGCTCGATTCTAATCTTTATAAGTTCTGATGGTATCCATATCTCTTCATTCCCTGTAGAAACATAAACAAAACTACACCCCTAACCTAAACCTATACAAAGCTTCCATTCTGATATTCACACATCCTTATAGTAATAGGATAATTTAATTACACACTTTGTTTGTTTGTTTGTCTGTTTTAACTATAATACAGTGTGTCTTAACTGCTGCTGCTGTTCTTTTTTTTACGATCATTTAGGAAGTTTAAAGTTAACAAAGCATTATTTAATCTATCCCTAGGGGTCTTTAGTCTTCCTTTTTATTTTATGAACATTTCTTTTAAAGTTCAATTAGATCTTTCTACAACTGCTTGTCCTATAGGATTGTGTGGTATACCTGTAATGGTCTTTATATTATTATATGCAAAGAATTACTTCATCTTACTGGAGACAAATGTGGGAGCACTGTCAGTCTTAATTGTGCAGGTATCCCCACAATAGCCATCACTTCCAGTAAATGCGTAATTTCAGAATCAGCTCTTTCAGAACTCAAAGCAGTTACCATTGAAACCCTGAATATGTAATGATGACATGGTGCACAAACTTTAGTTTTCCAATTCTGCAAAATGAAACACATCCATCTGCCAGATTTCATTTTCTTTGGTACCCTTAGGGTTCTTCTGGCCCATAATGGAGTTTTGGTTATATAAAGAACAAGTAGGACATGTCCTTATAATTTCCTTGGCTTGTTGCGAAGTGATTGAGAATATTTTTTTTTTTTTTTTTTTTTTTGGTTTTTCGAGACAGGGTTTCTCTGTGTAGTCCTGGCTGTCCTGGAACTCACTCTGTAGACCAGGCTGGCCTCGAACTCAGAAATCCGCCTGCCTCTGCCTCCCAAGTGCTGGATTAAAGGCGTGCGCCACCACCGCCCGGCTGAGAATATTTTCTTTAAACCTTTGCTGTTAGCATAGTGGTTTTCATGAATTTGGGGCCTCTAACAATTGATCAGTTTTCTCATTTTCCTCGTGCCAGTGGACCTAGCAAACCTGTGAGACTGAATATATGAGTAAGATATAATGGATAGTTGCTATTTCTGATGGCTTGTTGCATAAGTAACAAAGTTAGTTCTGAATTATCAGGAATAAATTCAGCAGTTTCTATATGCAAAGCAACTCTTTCTGCATATTGAGAGTCCATAATTATATCCAGAAATTCAGGAAAATCTAACAATACCATAAGGATGCATACAACCCTGACTATTGAACTGAAGAATGTGGGCTGTGGATTACTTTGTTTAATTTGTCTGACTTACAGCCTGACATTCCAAACTTAATTGCAGCAATATAGAATGTAGGTGTTACCTTTATAACACACGGAGAATCCAATTAGTTCTTTTTATAAACAGAAGACACTTGCTTTTAGGATATTTGTTATTAATTTCTCCCAAATTCTCTTTGCCAATCTTCATTGATTACCTGTAACTTCCCCAGTGTGCAGCCAATACTGCAAACCTTTCAAAAATGAGATGATAGAGTGAACCTTTCTGGCTTTCCCAGAAGATTTTCATACAATTTGTGTTTCTCAGGCCCCTCCATTCCACTTGCAACTTTTTCAATTGTTAAGCCATTCTCCCAACCTTTTTATGAGGCAAAATATAGAAAAAGGAAGAAGAAGAGGAGGAGGAAGAAGAGGAGGAAGAGGATGAGGAGGAAGAAGACGAGGAAGAGAAAGGGGAAGAAGAAGAAGGAGAAGAAGAAAACAAAACAGAAAATCCTCTCTAGGAGCAAAGCAGGGGACTACCTAGTGGAAGCCCCTATAATAAACTTTTTACTGACATCCTGAAACAGAATATCCATTCCTTTCTACCCTACAGAATTAGAAACCAAGTTTCCCATTCTACCTAGCCCCATATTGGGCGCCATTTATAACCATACTTTTTGGTTACTGTTTTGGGTTCTTATATCTCTACCTCCCTTCCACCCTACTCCACCCATATCCCTTCCAACCTATCAACAATAGGAGAGAAAGAAGGCTAGAGGGGAAAGCGGACATCAACCTTGTTAGTCTACTACCCAGTGATGAGGGGCATAAAGTTCCTAGGGCAAGTCCAATCTTCATTGTCAGACATCTTTAACCAGCAACCAATAACAAACAGTAATCTAGCAACAGCAGGGGGCATAACAGCTTAGAGAGCAGCAGCTGCTGCAGCTTCTCCGGGTTCTGGCATTTTTATACCCTCTCAAGAGTCCCCAGAATTCCAAATGTAAACAGTCTTTGACTGGCAGAATCATGCCCTGCCAGAGCATGAGACAAATCATAGCTGCTGTGGACATTCTGAAGCACTTCTATATCACACACCTGGGATTAAAAATAAAACATATTCAGATAATATAATTGGGTTCTTAGAGAAATCAAAATTCTCACTACAATGTTTGGATTTTGGTTTTTGTTCTTTTGAGACAGGGTTTCTCTGTGTAGCCCTGGATGTCCTGGAACTCACTCTGTAGACCAGGCTGGTCTTGAACTCAGAAATCCGCCTGCCTCTGCCTCCCAAGTGCTGGGATTAAAGTTGTGCGCCGCTGCCACCTGGTTGAGATTGTTTTGTTATTAGTGTTGTGTACTCGTGCGCAGGTAAGTGTCTCAGTTGTCAGAGGCTCTCCTTGTAAGTCTGCTCTCCCCTTCTTGCTTCATATGAGTTCTAGGCATTGAGCAGGTCTTCAAACTTGAGCAGCAAGTGTCCTACCCACTGAGCCACCTCACAGGTCCAGGAAAAATACTCACTTTTAAATTGATAATTTTCAAAGCCACATTCAAGGGCTATAACAAGACAAGAGATTCTCATGTCTTCGTGATATAAGTTGACTGTGGAAGTCAATGAGAATCAGCGCAGGAGGGAAGAAAATGTAATAGTGTATATAATCAAACTTTAAAAAAAATGAAGTGACAGGTTCTTCTCAGCACACAAGGGCACATACATATTGAATGTGTGCAGTGCAGCTCAGGATTCTGAGTTCTATATGTGGTCATGCATCTCAGCTCTGTATAGGGAATACTTGTCTGTGGCTCTCCCTAGTTCTACTCCTAACCCAGATGCTTCTGCCTTCTACTGATAAGGGCATCTAGACATGAATTCCTGGTCCAGGTTATCCCATGTGGTGACAACAGATAGAGAAGGTGGGAGTAAGTCATCCTTGAAGCTTTGAAGAGAGGATCCAGGTGAAGAAACGCAGGTATATCTTTATCACTGTAGAAGATAAGCCCTGAGCAAAAGTCACTTGCTCATTACACATGGACAGGACGCTCAGCAACATGACCGTTCGCTTTCACTGGCCATGCCTAGGCTGAAGAGGAGACTCACCGTCAGACATGGACAGAGTTCATGAGCTCAGCCTCAGAAGGGAGCCCATTCTTCCAGGCAGATGAATACTTTGTCACCTGACATCAACTGGTAACAAAAGATATAGAGAACTGCTGGTAGAGAGCAGACAAAAACAGATTCTTCAAAAGGGACGAGGCACGCCGGGCGGTGGTGGCGCACGCCTTTAATCCCAGCACATGGGAGGCAGAGGCAGGCGGATTTCTGAGTTTGAGGCCAGCCTGGTCTACAGAGTGAGTTCCAGGACAGCCAGGACTACACAGAGAAACCCTGTCTCGAAAAAAAAAAAAAAAAAAAAAAAAAAACAATAACAGGGTGCTAGTGGCACTGGGGAGGCAGAGGCAGGCAGATCTCTGAATTCAAGGACATCCTGGTCTATAGAGCAAGTTCCAGGACAGCTGGGGCTCCACAGAGAAACCCTCTCTCGTAAAACCAAAAACCAAAACAAAACAAAAAGCCAAAACAAAACAGGTGACAATAAAAAATTTTTAATTAAAAATTATTTTCATGTGCATGCATTTGTCTTTCTATTAAGAATAGATTTAGGATTAAGTATACGGTTTTTCTAGGAAACATGTGACTTGCTGATTTATGTGAGCAGGTTGATGTGATATGTCATTCTGCTTTCTTTATTCTGTTAAGAGAATAATTAATGACTCAGAAAATGGTAGGAGTCTAGTCAGCTACACAGTATGTGGGGAAAGCCCCAAGGCTTCAAGCATGACGATGCAGGATCATTTTGACTTGAAGGACTTAGAGCAGTTGGGCCAATGAGCACCGGAGTCAATAAAAGAAAAATGTGTGTTGATTTGCACTGCAGAGCCTCTCTGGGTGGCTTCCAAGGTGAGTGAGCTGCAAGGCGTGCGTGTGTGTGTGTGTGTGTGTGTGTGTGTGTGTGTGTGAGAGAGAGAGAGAGAGAGAGAGAGAGAGCATCTGGATGGAGAGCTGGGAAGAAGACAGTCCTCTGGGCTGAACTGTAAAACCAAAAGATTATAAAGCATGAATATTCAACAGCGAATGAGACTCAGACAGGGGCAGCTGTCTAGAGCAAGCACAGAGGGAAACTGAAGCAGTGCCCACCAAGCACAAAGGTTTGCCAACAACCTGTTAATCTTGACTCTGCCACACAGTCTTTCTTAATGCATGAGAAGTGGGATCTTGCCATCAAACGTGCCAGAAATTCAGATTCCGTCTGTCCATAAGACCTTCCCTAAAGTGAGCTGGGCATAGTCATGTGTGCATCCAACTAACATAGCTCCTCTTGCTTGCATTCCATGACCAGCTTCCAATCAGTGTCTCTACAGGGGATAATCAAGAGGATATGGATGCCATGATGTAGTCTCATCTTCATCTTTAACATTGTAAAATAAACATTGCTATTCAGCTTAGAATTTGGCTTCCAATAGGCCTAAATTCAGCAATAGGCCTGACATACATACATGCTAACACAAAGTCTTGGATCTCTGTGGAAAAACACTGAAACAGCAGGCTATAAGCTATTGTAAACAGGCAGCTTCTGTGGAAATTTACCAGACCTAGTAGTCATAGATCTTATAAATAGGCAGCCTCGGTGGACAGTACCAACTTAGATAAGGACAAGTGAATCATAGCAGAGTCAATAGTGACCTGTCCCCTGAACCTTCATCCAGCTGATACTCTGTTCTGAATGGTATCCGTACTCCCCTGAACACCTATGCTCTGGTGTCATTCCCTTCCCCACATCCTGTCTTTTTGTGTTTATAACCCCAGTGTGAATAAGTAAATTATGGTGTGATTTAAATAATTTAATTAATTAATTAATTAAAAAAGAAAGAAAGAAGACAGTGAGAGATGTTGGGGACCACAATGCAAATGATTCTGTGGGGCTTCCCCATCCCAGGTCTCTGTCACATCTTTGAGATGTCCCCACCTCCCTATCCCCATCAGTTGCAGATTTCCATTCATTCTCAACCTAGATGTCTCTCAACTGAAGGATGCATAAAGAAAATGTGGTACATCTTAAAAAAAAAAAAAAAAAAAAAGAATTTGGCTTCCAACACAAAGTAGCAACTGAGAGGACCTGGGCTACCCATCCTGTCTATGGCATCTGTTTGGCTGTTGCAGGGAAAGTCTCAGTGGGCACCCTCAATCCTGATCCTTAGACGGCACCTTCTTTAGAGTCTCAAAGTACATCAAAGCATTTATAGAATGTGTCCCTGGGTAATAACTCAGTGCCAATGCATCAGAGCTGTAGTTTTACATCTAATCCCATTGGCCTGGTTCAGATGCGTATAAATGACAAACTATGTGTTGGCATTCTTTCTAGGCTCCACCCAACAGTTACCTAGCAACAGCCAGGTAGGTCGGGCTTGCTATAAAAAGGGCTGCTTGGCCCCCACCTCTCTCTCACTGCTCCCTAGCTGCCTCTCTGACTCTTTTTCTCTCCCTAATACTTTTGCCTTCTCTCCCCTTTCCCTCCCCGCCTTTCTCCACATGTTTCTGGCCAGCCTCTCCTCCTCCTCTCTCTCTCTCTCTACCCATCCCTCTCTCTCCCCCTCCCCCTCTCTCCTTCCCTCCTCTTCCTTCCCCCCCATATGTGTCATTCTCTATCTCTACTTCCTTCTCACTTCCCCTTCCCATGCCCCTAAATAAACTCTATTCTATACAATACAATACAATACAATACAATACAATACAATACAATACAATGGCTGTTACCTCAGGGGGAAGGACGCCTCCCACCTCACCATACCATGCTCTACAAGACATATCTTGGTCTTTTTATAAAACACAACACTAGGTTTCTATCCATGTTAGACCCAGCAACCAGTGGGCCATGGATTTGTCTTCCTAGGACAGTGCACCCTCTCATCTTTTTCTGTCTAAGACATGGAATAATATAATTTACTGATATTATCTGATTATTTGAGATAGCCTATGTTGTATACCTATTTCCTCTGAATTGAAACATTCCTTCCTAGAGGAAGAAAGGAGGTTCTAGAAGGAGGGCTAGAGACATTGGCTGTTCTTGTAGACCACTGAGTTCAACTCCTGACACCCACACGGTGGCTCACAACTGTCTGGAACTCTAGTTCCAGTGGTCATTCACCCTCTTCTGACCTCTGTGGGAACCAGGCATGAATGTGATGTACAAACATACATCTAAGCAGAACCCCCCACTCCCTCAAAAAATCAATCTAAAACAAACAAACAACTGGCCACAGGCTGGAAGCCCCAGGATGCTGGGTTCATGCCTGGGCTGGCTTTGATGTGCTATAGTTGTCTTTGTGTCACTCATACTCCTATGCTCCCTAAGTCATCCCAATAACTCACAGGTTTGCTAAGGTAGATTTGGGTGGGAGTATTTCTTTGGTCTGTAGTAGTTACTTTTTCCAGGATAAAAAGCCATTTGTTAATGTCTTCCCAGGAAACATAATGAAATGACCTAGCAACAAAGTTGTGGGATATCTGCCCCAAATAGTGAATTTTGTTTCTGAATGGTTGGCCTGGAACTATTGTTTCTGGCGCTAATTAGACATGAAGACTGAAAGCCTGTTGGGGCTATGCCTGTATTGTGATAACGGATTTCCATGTGTCTTCTGCATGTGAGGAATGATTGCCTCTTTAGTCTTCTACGACAGGAAGTTATAACTCCCAGCTGACCCCAAGTGATCAAAATACTATCACGACCTAAGTGTAACTCTGAGGGAGAGGCCCCGACCATCTTAATTTGTTTCACTGGAAATTATCTAGTCTATCAAGAGACCACTCCTACTCTCTTGGTTTCATAGACTGTAGGTCACACCCCCACATTGGATGGTATAATTAGTGGATCAGTGTAGAAAAGTTGCTAACAGTAAAGTGTTTCTGAACACACAATGGCCAAAAATCAATTCAAAAATCAAACATGTACTATTGGGCCCTTGCCTTGTGTTGTATCATGTGGCAACACAGAACTGTTAGGTCTGAACACAGCCTGGGACCATTATACAGTACGGGCAGTCAGAACAGACAAAGCCAGTGGGTGCTGTCACAGCAGGCAAGCCATTGGATGCTGCCCCTGCCTCAGCTCAGGGTTTTAGGAATGAGGGTGTTTACTTACAAACTTCCATGCTCTTATCCACACAATGGTTTAGTTACAAAAGATATTGTTTCCCTCAATCTTTGGACTGCGTCATGTTAGAATGTTTCATTTTTTAAAAATTACTTTTTGAGTGGCTGATTTGAGTTTCATACAACAAAATTATTATGTGAATATTGGCTTGGATTAGGAGTGGATTTTAATAATTTCTGAAATGATCGTAAATATGACCTACCATTTTGTACTACACATTTATGTAAAGTGGTGTTCGACAATCATAATGCCAAAATATCAATCAACTCTGAAAGAGTTGAAACTGTGAAAGTTATTCCACATTCTGCAATATCAAATGTTCAGCCAAGATTTAATTCTTTCTATGAAAAACAAAAAACAAAAAACCAAGCACATTCATCTCATTAGCATGCAACTTGCTCTTGTCTTTAATAAATGGCAAATTTATACACACACCAAAGACTTGCTTTAGAAAAGAAAGCTCTGAAATTTATTACTGGTAAATGTTTGGTTTGTATACCTATTTTATATGCCTATATATCCTGAGTTGTGTAAATTTTCTTACATGAGGAACGGGGTCACAGGAAGAAGAGTTTAGAAGCTCTGGTCAGAGGTGTAGGACTCTTGGGTGTCACAGTTAAGAGTCATGCTACTGAGGCCAGCAGAGGTCCATGAAGCCCAGGCCTAGAACACCGGTGTTTTCCACAAGCTCCTCTAGTGCAACTTACCTAAGCCCTCACCTTATCAACGTAAGTATAGGCCTGAGAAACTCAGGGTCATGCTTGCTTATTGATTGATTGATTGATATGTAGGTGAGGGCAGCACAAGATAAGGTGAGAGCCTGTGATTGGGCAGTGGAAAAGGTAGAGATTTTTAGAGACTGGAGATAGAGGACAGAGGGGAAGGAAGGAAGATGGAGGAAGAAAAAGACGATCCAGATTCTGAGTGGCTTTAAACAGCCACAGGTAGCTATGAATATTATAAAAGGATAGAATAATTGGGATAACTTGTCTAATCTAGGTGGGCAGCTTGTATCATTATCAATTGGCTCTGAAATTATTGTGTGGGCATCTTGTGAATTGAGAATTTATTGATATATAAATCTGACTGATTAAGTATAAGCTTCTAGAGTTTTGATTTCCTGGGTTAAGAGGATTTGTGACAACTAGCTGAAGGGGGTAGATGGCTGAGAAGGTCCAAGCGGCTCTGAGGCAGGTGAACTGGAGCTGGGAAGACCGCCACATGGGGCTAGCCTAGAGGCAGAGAGACCGCCGGCAGAGAGTAGCTGGGTATAGCACGGGATGATGCCATTTTTAAAACTATTTCCTGCAACAATTTATTTATTTATTTACTTACTTATTTGTAGGTAAATTCAGGGCCTCATGAATGCTAAGAACAAACTCTGCCACTGACCTATAGTCCCAGCCCTATGTACATTTTGTAACTATTTTTAAATGCTATTTAGTAGTAGTAGTTGGTGTGCGTGTTCACAAATGTGTGATGTAGGATGGGGGACACCTATGTATATGGAGATCAGAGGACAGCGTTAAGGGGTTAATTCTCTCTTTCCACCTTTATGTGAGTTCTGGGGTCCAAACTGAAATCACCAGACTCAAACTGCAAATGTCTTAATTCATTGAGCCATTTCACTAGCCCCTACGTTTTATAAAGTAAGACTGGCTGCCTCTTGCACGAACCATCTAACAAGTCAGATTTCAGTCTCCTGGGTAAGTCTTTTTGAGGGACTGGAGCCACTGTCTGGTGGTTAGGAGCTCTTGGTCCACAACTAAGAGGACCAAAGTTCAGATCCTAGCACCCACCTAACAAGTCGGACATCCGAAAATGCCTGGAACCCCAGGTAAGAAGGGAGTGGTGAAAGACTGTCCCTAGGGTTTTCTGGTTTCCAGCCTAGCTGGAAAAAAAAACAAAAACAAAAGCAAGGCACAAGGCCCAGGTTCAGGGAGCTAGCTTGCCTCGCAGGAGTAGATGGAGAAAGTGATGGGGGAGGGTACTCGCTGCCATGCCCAGCTGTATGCATCACATACGCAAATAAGTAAAAAGTTTTCTTGAATTATACTCTTTTGTTTTAAAATCATTGTTGATTCAAATGCAGTTATGGTAAATAACACAGAGAGATCTGCTTATCATTACCCAACAGCTCTCAGTGAAGACATGCTGTGTGAGTCACTATCCTCTGCACCTGCTGTTGTGCCCACTCTCCGTCTCTATGCATTTCCCCTGAAAGGACTGCTGGAGGAGAAATCCAAACTTAGGTGATAGGCTGTCAAATGTATCTCCTTGTTCCTGTTTTTGTTCCTGTCTTTGTTCCTGTTTTGTTCCTGTTTTGTGGGGAGTATAAAAGGGAGCTACTCAGTTGGAAATACAGCATTTGGCCTTTACCAAATGACTTGCTGTTTTCTTTCTCTCGCCCTCGGCCCTTTGCCAATCCGATCCAGCTGATCCAAAGAACCAGGTCAGCTACGTGGGAATGTTGCAAAGTTTACAACCAGGATATTGATAGAGTTGAGACCCAGAATGTTTCCCAGGTGGTGAGAGTTATGGAGAACTCTCTTAGAGCCAAACCCCTCTCTGCTCTTTCCTGAGTCCACAACAGTCACTGTTGGCTTTCCATTTGTATCATTTTAGCATTTCAAGAATGTTACATCTCTGCCGGGCGGTGGTGGCGCACGCCTTTAATCCCAGCACTTGGGAGGCAGAGGCAGGCGGATTTCTGAGTTGGAGGCCAGCCTGGTCTACAGAGTAAGTTCCAGGACAGCCAGGGCTACACAGAGAAACCCTGTCTCGAAAAAACCAAAAAAAAAAAAAAAAAAAAAAAGAATGTTACATCTCTAGCCTTCCTTGCTGGCTGTTTTCACTCAGTGTATCCCTCTGTAGATTCAGGCATTTTGTTATAAATATCAAACTGGTTCTTGCCTGTTGTGGTGGCCCATGCCTTTAATCTCAGTACTTGGGAGCAGAGGCAGGAAGTTCTCTGTAGGGTTGAGGCCAGCTTGGTCTACACAGTGAGTTCCAGAGGACATGAGGCTCCTAGATATGGGTTGAGATGTACTGTAGATATGAGGGAGAGCACAGCAGAGGCTTCTGAAAAGGTCCAGGCTGAACCTGACCTTGAGAGCTAGGGAACAAAAGAGGAAGAGGAGAGGGAAGGGCTAGGGAGAACCTGGGAACCCAGAGTTCAAAAGGCCAAGAGAGCAAGACATCTACGTAGCCAAAATGGCTGGGTTATATGAAAAGCTGGGGGAAGGGAACTGAAACAGATTGCCTGGCTGTCAGCATCCACTTTTTTTTTTTTTTGTTTTTGTTTTTGTTTTTGTTTTTGTTTTTCGAGACAGGGTTTCTCTGTGTAGTCCTGGCTGTCCTGGAACTCACTCTGTAGACCAGGCTGACCTCGAACTCAGAAATCCGCCTGCCTCTGCCTCCCAAGTGCTGGGATTAAAGGCGTGCGCCACCACCGCCCGGCCCAGCATCCACTTTTATAAGTTAAATAGACACCTCAGCCATTCATCCTGAGTTTGAAACCTAACATCCAGGTCACCCAGGGCTACCTACTGAGACCTTGTCTGAAAAAAAAAAAGCAAAATAAAAAACTGCGGCATGGATATATCACAGCTTATTCAACTGTTCATCTATTGGAGAACAGCTGGCTTATTTAAAAATTTGGTCTATTATGAACAAAGTGCCTATAAATATTCATTACAATTTTTCATTAACACAACTCTTCAGTTCTCTGGTGGTAACCCCTCCCCCTCCCCCAGTAGGGAAACTGCTTGGATCGTATTGCATTTGCATATGGCAGACTGCTTTCCGGTTCTCATTTGCATCAGTAAGTGTGAGTGACTCAGTCCCTTGCTAGCTTTTAGTGCCGGCACAGTTTTGGATTAGTCATTTCGAGAAAGGTGTGCAGCAATGCCTTATTGTGGTTTTAATTTGCATTGTTCATAAATACATATATTTTTGCGTCGTTATTTCCACTCACTCTTCTTGGTAAAGTGTTTCTTTATTGGTTTCTCTTTTTTTTTTTTTTCTGTTATTTATTAAGATTGTTTTTATTTGTAATCATGTGTAGTGGGGGAAGGAATGCACATCCATGTGAGTGAAGGTGCCCATGGAGGCCTGAGGTTTCAGATCTCCGGACAGCTGGAGGTGGAGTTACAGCTGGAGGTGGAGTTACAGCTGGAGGTGGAGTTACAGCTGGAGGTGGAGTTACAGCTGGAGGTGGAGTTAGTTACAGCTGGAGGTGGAGTTAATTACAGCTGGAGGTGGAATTAGTTACAGCTGGCGGTGGAGTTAGTTACAGCTGGAGGTGGAGTTACCGGAGGCTGTGCTGGGAACCAAACTTGAGTCCTCTGGAAGAGCAGTAAGCACTTTAAGCCACTGAACCATCTCTCCAGCCCAGTTTTTTCCTTTAACACGTGAGAGAGAGTGTATGTGTCTATGTGTGTGCACTCATGTGTTCACCTGTTATAATGGACTATACCCTCAGAGTATGAGCCCAAATAAACCACTCCTTCAGTTGCTTTTGTCGGGAATTGTATCAAAATGAGAAAACTAACCAGCATACCCACTAACAACTCAGTAGCTTTACATCTTAGATAAGTTTGTGATCTATTCTGAGTTAATACATGCATGTACAAGGTCAATCTCATTGCTATTCACTATCATATTGAATCATTCTGAAATTTTGTTTTGTTAAAGATATTGAATTCCTTAGGGCGGTGGTGGCGCACGCCTTTAATCCCAGCACTTGGGAGGCAGAGGCAGGCGGATTTCTGAGTTTGAGGCCAGCCTGGTCTACAGATTGAGTTCCAGGACAGCCAGGGCTACACAGAGAAACCCTGTCTCGAAAAACAAAAACAAACAAACAAACAAACAAAGAATAGATACAGAAAATGTGGTTCATTTACACATTGGAATTTTATTCAGCTATTAAGAACGAGGACATCATGAGTTTTGCAGACAAATGGATGGAACTAGAAAATATCATCCTGAGTGAGGTGACTCAGACCCAAAAGAACGTGCATGATATATACTCACTGATAAGTGGATATTAGCCAAAAAGTACAGGATACCCATGATACAACACACAGGCCGAAAGAAGTTTAACAAGAAGGAAGGCCCAAGTGAGGATGCTTCAATCCCACTTACAAAGGGGAAAAATAATCCCAGGAAGCAGAGGAAGGGAGGGTCTGGGTGAGAGGAAAGGAAAGTGGGGAGGATCAGGTATGGGAGACAGGAGAGACGCCCAGAGGGCCAGGAGAATGAATGGAAATCTGCAGCTGCTGTGAGTAGGAGGCGGAGAAAACTCTAGAAAGTCCCAGATGTGAGAGACTTCCCGGACTCAAGGGGATGACCTTAGCTGAAATGCCCAACAGTAGGGAAATGGAACTTGAAGAGACCACCTCCGTTAGACAGGACCCCCAGTGGAGAGATGGAGTCACCCATCTACCTTCAAATTTTTTGACCCAGAATTATTTCTGTTTAAAAGAAATGCAAGGCCAAAAATGGAGCAGAGACTGAAGGAAAGGCCCCCATTGACTGGCCCGACTTGGGATCCATCCCACGGGCGGGTGCCCAACCCTGACACTAGTACTGATGCTATGTTTTGCTTATAGGCAGGAGCCTAGTATGGCTGTCCTCTGAGAGACTCTACCAGCAGCTGACTGAGACAGATGCAGATACTTACATTCAACCATTGGGCTGAGGCCTGGGAACCCTATGGAAGAGTTAGGGGAAGGATTGAAGGAGCTGAAGGGATGGCACCCAGATAGGAAGACCAACAGTCTCAACTAACCAGGGGAGAGCTCCCAGAGACTAAGCCACCAACCAAAGAGCATACATGGGCTGGTCCACGGCCCCTGGCTCATATGTAGCAGAGGACTGCCTTGTCTGGCTTCAGTGAGAGAGGATGTACCTAATCCTGTAGAGACTTAATGTCCCAGGAAAGGGGATGGAGGATGGAACACACTCTCAGAGGCAAAGGGGAGCGGTACGGGGTGAAGAACTCTGGGAGGGGGGACTGGGAATGGGGCAACATTTGGAATGTAAATAAATAAAATGATTAATTAAAAATAAAATGCTATTGTTAAAATATGGTATTTATGAACCCATTGCCTTTTAGATTTATTTTTATTATTTTTAATTCTGTATATGTGCATGTATTTGTGTATGGATGCCCCTAGAAGTCAGAGGTGTTGGATCCTCTAGAGCTCGAATTACAGACTGTTGAGAACCATCTGACATGGGTGTTGGGAACGAGTTCAGGTACTCTGTGTGTTCACAATAGTTGACATGTCTCTCCAGCCCCATTTTACGTGTGATTTCCCATTTTGAAACCTGAGAAGTTATTTATTATTTGTAGATTTGTTTCATTTGTGGTTGTGTTTTGATAGATTCCTCAAGATTTTTATGTAGAAGTCATTTCATGTACAAATAGGGTAGCTGTGTTTGTTCTCTTTCAGTCTGTTAGCCTTTTATTTCCTTTTCTAGCCTTCTTCATGGTCTGGGACGTCAACCATTTGTTGAATAAGATGTAAATGCAGGCATCCTGGTCCTACAGTTTTTGAAGCAATGTGGATTTTTCATTTGTTTGATTGTTTCTTTGTGTTTGTTGTTAAGGGTCCTGTATATCCCAGGCTGGCTTCAAACTCACTATGTAGTTAAGGGTGACTTTGAACTCCTGATCATCCTGCCTCTGCCTCCCAAGTGCTGGGGTTCAGAGAGGAAGCACAATGCTGCCATCACATGCGCTTTTATTCATGGATGTATTCACATACATATAATTTTATTTCTGTGCCTTTTATTCCTAGTCTCTTACATTAATTTCATCTTTTTAAAAAATATATAAGCATCTCATGTTATTACCCAAGTGGGTCTCAAATTTCTTGATCCAAGCAATCCTCTGCCTCAGATGTGTGAGAAGCTAGGACTACTTCACCCACTTTCAGTTGATTTTTTTTTAAAAAATTGTAACCAACCTTGAATTCCTGGTATAAACCTACCTGCATGTTTATATGTTGCACAACACATTACCATCTTAGTCAGAGCCACTGTGGTTAACCACAGTACCCCTCACAGGGTCAGGCCGGTGGATACGCCCCTGAGGGGCTGGTGAAGCACGGGGAGGGTCAGTAGTCCTGTACCTGAGAGTCCAGTTCTCGTTCCCATCTGTCTCCATCCCTTATCTGCAGATGATTCTGCCTGCCCACTCTCTACAGAAGATGAGACCATTGCTACTGAAGAGGGGACTCCATTTGTATTGCTATGCAGAAAATTACCATCCATGCCAGCAGAAGACTTTCCAAATGACATGGCTGTTTTAAGGTCACCCACACTCCTGAAAGTGAACCCCTCTCTAGAGCCTTCATGAGCCCAGAAGCTCACTGGTTCACTAAGGTAGACCCGAGTGGAACTGTCCTTGTGGTCTGTCACCGGAGCTCTGAGGTAAACAGACATTTGCTCATGCCTCCACAGAAGAGTTTAACACAACATGTATGTTTTTAAAAAAATGTTTGGCTAGTAGTTGTTGAAGACTTCGGTGTCTATACTCACGAGAGCTATTGGATCATGCTTTCTTTTTGTTCTGTCTTTGTTTGGGTTTGGTACTGTTATATAAGTGATATATAAGTGAAATACAAATGGGCTCTGTGCCAGGCAGTGGTGGTGCACGCCTTTAATCCCAGCACTTGGGAGGCAGAGGCAGGTGGATTTCTGAGTTCGAGGCCAGCCTGGGCTATACAGAGAAACCCTATCTCAAAAAAAAAAAAGATTACAAATGGGCTCTGTATGTTGGCTCCTAGGTTAGCCCTCCACTGCAGGTTGTTGACTCAAAGACCCACTAACGAAACTCAGTATTCAATCCAAATATTTGAAAAATAGCTTAAACAAACAATTGTTTAGTCATTTAGAGACCCTCCAGCCACTTCACATATTCCATGGGGCTTCACCAAGCCATGGCTGCGTTGATATGATAGTTATCTTGTGACCACTCAGCCACTGATGCCCACGAGGGTTCTCTGACTCGGAGACCCCTGGGTGTAGCTGAAAAGCATCCTATCCTTTGGGTATCCTCTTGTCCTTCTGCTCTTCTGGATGTGACTTTCTCATAAGAAGCCTCTGCGTTGTCCGTGCTCTAAGTCATCTGCTTCAAGTACCCTACAGTTCTCAGGGTAGTATTAGCTTCAGGAATGAACTGACAAATATTCTGTTTTCTAGAAGAGATCACGTAGCCAGATGCCAGTTTTCCTTTGGAAGATCTGTTAATTAAAATTCAATTATTAGCCAAGAGGTAGTAGCACAGATCTTTAATCCCAGCACCTAGGAGGCAGAGGCAGGCAGATCTCTGTGAGTCCAAGACCAGCCTGGTCTACAGAATAAGTTCTAAGATAGCCAGGGCTGCACAGAGAAACCCTGTCTTGAAAAATCACCACCAAACCCAGATTCAATTTTCTTATAGTTATAAAGACCACTCAAATGATCTATTTCACACTAGATGTGCTGGAGTTTTTGCATTTTGTTTTTGTTTTTGTGAACCTGATATAATGCTGGGGTCATCTAGGAAGAAGGAACCTCACCTGAGAAAACGCCTCTACCTGCCTGACTGGCTTGAAAGCAAGCCTGTGAGACATGTTCTCTGTTGATGACTGATGGGGGAGGGCGCCACCCACTGTGGGTGGGGCCACCCCGGGCTTGTGGCCCTGGGTTGTAAAAAACAGGCTGAGCAAGCCAATAAGCAACAGTCTTCCAAGGTCTCTGCTTGAGTTCCTTCTCTCAGTGACAGACTGTTTGGGGACGTCAAAGCCAAATGAACCCTATCCCCCTTAGGTTACTTTGGTTTTGGTCATAGTGTTTATCTCAGTAATAGAGAGACTTTCGGGGCACCAGCTAAAAGTGCTTGGTTTCTGTTTTTAAAACATGCCCATGGCGGGGCAGTGGTGGTTTATATCTTTAATCCCAGGCAGGGGCAGGAAGATCTCTGTGTTCAAGGCCAGCCTGGTCCACATAATGAGTTCTAGGACAGCCAGGGCTATGTAGAGAGACTCTGTCTCAAAACAAACAATAAAGTATCCCATTTCATCTTACTGTAAATGTTTCATGTAGTGTATTTGTAGTAATCTTTAGGGCTTATTTCACTGGTGGTGGGTATTGTACACTAGATATATGCCTTACCTTTGATGTGTGGGTAGTGTACAACTATATCCCTGCCTTATTCCTAATATCTAATTCTTCTTGATTTATCAGTCTTACTACTTTTCTCTGCATTGCAACAATCTTTTTATAGAAAGATCTGTTTTCATCATGATCGCCTTTATTGTGGTTTTCTCAATGATTTTTCACTCTTTATTACTTTTTTCTTTGGCCTTTTCTAGGTTAGGTGAGAGTTTTCCATTTTTGCAGTGTTAAAAAACAAACCCAGGATCTTTTACTTGTTATGCAAGTTCTGTACCATTGAGTGTTACCCCAGGCCTTTCTAAGTCTGTTGTTCTGACTGTCAGGGATAAAAAGTATGACCTTCTATAGCCCATGTGGCTTCCACTGACATCACAGGGCATGGGGTAGTCTTGCTGCTGCTGGGCATAGGCAAAGTCCTACTCTGACACCATCCCAGTGGGCAAAAAGTGTCTCCTTATGGGGGTGGGTAACGTGGAAGCCCAGGCTGCATGTGTGGTCTCTGCTGCTGGTAGGGATGGAATTCTCGGGTCCCAGTATGGCCTCTTTCACAGCATCCTGAGTGGTTTTATATTCACACTGTACACTCAGCGCTTGCTTCACAGCCCAGGAAGGGTAGACGTCCAGAGCAGCCTTTTCTAACAGTGGTGGAATGGGGGCCGCAGCTTCTCTGTGGTATCTGGCTGCAGTTAGAGCCATTTTTTCAACTGAAAGTGTTCTGTTCTTGCTTAGCTGCCCCTTTCCAGGGTCTTGGCTGGCGAGGGAAGGCTTTTGTCAGAGCCTTTTTCTTTTCATAGCCTGTTGGCATTTCGAAGCTGCTGGCTTATTCCCTTCCAAATCCAAGATATATTAGGCAAAGAAAAACCAAAACCCACTGGGAACTCGCTACCATGCTGTTCCTTGGGTCCCATGTCCCTAGGTGATCTGTCATCTCTCCATGGCCAGAGGGTGATATTGCTGGTTCTGGTCGTGCCAGGGGCCAAGGCCACTGCCACAAGCTTGGCTCCTACCCATTATGTTTCCCACTTCATTTTGGGGGCGTGGTCACTTGTAATTCTGACTGAGGTAGTGTGTGTATGCTTCTAGCTGATTCTCCTGCCTCTGCCTCCAACACCAATAGAAGTTCTAAAGTGTGAGCCTTTTTCTTTTCTTTGATCTCAGGTCAACTCACCAGGCCTGCATGGCAAGTGTGTTCAACTGCTGAGTCATCGCTCCAGCCCAGCCACTCTGTTTCCTGTCCTTCCATCCTTGACATATGGCTTTCATGACACAGTTCAGAGAGATACATCATACCTGTATTGTACAGTGACAATGCCTAAATATGAACACCCTTTCCCACCAGCCTGAACTGAGTCTCAGGGCCAGACTTTGTTGCAAGGAAGGCTAAAAAGGGCAATGTTTACTCTGAGTGACCATGTTGTTTTATTGCTGAAATAGCAGAGGGCAGTAAAAGATGGCAGACAATCCCTGTGTTGGAGTAGACGCATATGCGCTGACCCTGGGTTCAAACCCTGTGGCGGGGAGAAGGACAATCAGTATGAGGTGGCCACCAGGGCCCTCCACTCACCTTCACAGCACCATCAGTAAACTGAGGAGCTTTCCACTGAGGAGCAATACTGTTTCAAGAGGAAGGGACAAGCCAGTCAAGGTGGCACACACCTATAATCCCAACCCGGGAGGCTTAGCATGAGGATTGGTTCAAGGCCAGCCTCAATTACGTAGCTATATAGAATCTGATGTCACCTGCAGGCCTCTGGCAATCCCCTAGAGACTCCAGATAGGTGTGACTGGAACCATGAATGCCAGAGGCCTCAGCTCGATTCAGAGTCCAAAGTGACTAACTCTACCACAGAGTTGTGGGGAAATACAGACTACACAGCATGGCGAAGAGATTGCAAGTCCACACAAACAGCACACCCTTGGCAGGGAAAATGAAATGTTAAAGCAAAGCCCAGCCACTTCCCCAAGGCACAAGAAACCCAATCTCCCTAAAGCTAGCAGATATTCCAGCGGCTAATACACCACAATTCTCGTAATATCCTCTCAGAAGACAGATAACCTGAGGATACTCATTTGAAAAGCCTTAGTTGTAATGTACAATGTGCTAACCATCATAAAACCCAAACCATTGAAGGTTTATCATTTCATTTACCTATTTACCATGACACAGAGACTAATAACTTAATAACTCTGAAACCCATCTGATGAAATCAAAACCCATCTGATGAGGGGCTGGGGAGATACCTAGACTGGTAGAGAGCTTGCTTAGAATGCACAAAACCCTCAGCTCCATTGCTAGCAACATAGAAGCCAGGACTAGTGATGCACTGTCATAATCCCAGCGATAGAATTTTAGAGGAGGAGCCAGGAGGGTTGGAAGTTCAAGGTCATCCTCAGCTACATATAGCACATTGTAGGTAGCCTGGGCTACATGAGACTGTTTCACAAAACTGAGAATGAACAGCCATGTTGTTCATGAGAGGCTATGTTGGGAGGATTGTCATGTGTTTAAGATCAGCTTATATGTTCCCTCTGTGTGTGTGTGTGTGTGTGTGTGTGTGTGTGTGTGTGTATTTAATTGGTTGGTAGGGATAGATGAAAAGCCCACAAGGCTTTGAATGCAGAAACCTAGCTAAAACAAAACAACTGTTTTAACAGTTGTAACGGTTGTTTGACCTCTCAAACGTATTCCAATTGTGGCCAACAATGCTAATGTTCGGTGAACCCACGCCAGTGGGTAGATCCAAGGACCACAGATCACTAGGATAGAACGCTTCTCCCAGAACTACTACCCAATGAGATGTATGAGTGCCGCAAGGACCTCAAACTCCTTATTGGCCAGAGACAGCTGTGTCTCGTTTCTCCTCCAAATGCCGAGTACTTGATGTAGTAACACCAGGTCCCACTGCTAGTGCTGTCCTTAGTGTCCTAGAAGGCTGAGTGAGCATGGCAAGCATGGCTCAGGCAGGCCTCGACCTTCCCCTATTCCCTCTGCCTGGCTAAACTGTTAGCTTACAGCCTAAAGTTAGCCACCAAGGTCTAGTCCTCTGTCCACTTCCTCCTCCTGAGACTGACTACCAAGGTCCAGCTATCAGAGGATTGAATGAAGTATAGCAATCAAAATTCCCCTTTTCCTTCACCTAATTAACATGCTCGATTAAACTTAAACTTCATTCTAAGAAGGGATTTCCGCTTTTACCTTTATAAACTGCCATTTGTCTAAGAGCCACGTCTGTCTCTTCTCTATCCAGAGGCAGTCCTTTGTCCCTCCAGGGCAAATATCCCTTCCCTCTCTCCCTTGTTCCTTTTCCCTTCTCCCTTGTATTCTCCTGTCTTTCTCTTTTATTCCCTGTCCTTTGTCCCTCTGGGACAAATGATCTTTTTCGTGGTGATAACTTGGTCTTGGTGTATCTTGCTCATTCTGGTCCTTTTAGACAGCATGTACAGAGTCTCATCAGAAGACTGTCACAACTGATGTACATCCTGATTTAAATGAAACATTAATGTCTGGAACTTGGAGCCTGTATCTATGCAAGGGGAATGAATGGCCAGTAAGCCATTCCTGGGTACCTAGGATCTCTCTTGTTTGTGGACTGGCAGTCTACATTAAATTGTCCTTTTACAAGTGAAACCATGTGGGGAACCATCTTCTGGTCACAGACTTTATTGCCGTCTGTGGTGGTTTGAATATTCTTGGCCCATGGGAAGTGGCACTATTAGGAGGTGTGGCCTTGGAGTAGGTGTGGCCTTGTTGGAGGAAGTTTGTCACTGTTTAGCTGGGCTTTGAGGTCCTATATTCAAGCTCTGCCCAGTGTGGATGACAGACCCTTCTCCTGGCTGCCTGTGGGAAGACAGTCTCATCTGCTGCCATCAGATCAAGATGTAAAACTCTTAGCTCCTCCAGCACCATGTCTGCCTGCCTGCTGTCATGTCTCGTACCATGATGATAATGGGCTGAAGCCCTGAAACTGTAAGCCAGCCCCAATTAAATGTTTTCCTTTATAAGAGTTGCCTTGATCATGGTGTCTCTTCACAGAATAAAATCCTAATTAAGACACTGCCCAAAAGGACGCTGGCCAGCGGTGGCACACTGCTGCAGTTGCAGCGCTCTGGACTCCGAGGCAGCCGTCTGTCTCTCCCAACCGAGTTCGAGTCCCGCCTGTGCTTGCTCACAGGGAAAAACAAAAACAAAAAATCCCAAAAGGACAGTATGTGTCTTTGGACCTGTCTCTAAAACCACGAGCTATGTAGTAGCAGCTCAACTGTGCATGTGGTTTTAGACAGACACAAATGCTACGGTGAAGGTCTCCCACACTCCAGAAGATGTTAAAGTCACAGAATAGAAGGAGTGTCATGTCATTGGAAGCAAGAAAAGCTGGTGTCTGGGATGGTCTGCAGTTACAGACAGCTAAAGGAATAGAAGTAGGAAAAATTAAGTCTTCCTGTCACGAATAGTGCTTTCTAGTTCAGTCTGAGGGAATGAGGCCATGGTCTTAGATGAAGTCTTCTCATGGGCCAGTTGGTTTTTCTGTACCAAGCCGTAGGTGAATCCTATACACGAAGGCCATACTAAAGAGTCCTTTCCACTGTTAACACACCTCAAAGCTCCAGTTCTATGACAGTAAGATCTTTATATATGCAAGCTATTTTGCATAATAAAGATTTTTTCAATAGATTAATCAAGCAAGTCATTTTTCATTGAATATGCTTCAATAGCATCTAAGTAGGAAGTGTTTAGTCATTGTTTGTGTAGTGAGTATGCCTTACAAATGCTTTTTGGAGGTTTCTTCTCATCAGGAAGCCAAACGGTGGTGGCACACATCTTTAATTTGAGCATACAGGAGGCAAAGGCAGATAGCTTTCTGAGTTCCAGGCCAGCCTGGTCTACAGAGTGAGTTCCAGGACAGCCAGGGCTATACAAAGAAAGTCTGTCTCAGAAAGCCAAGCCAAGGCAAGTAACCAAACCAAACCAAACCATCAGGAATGAGTAGAGTGGCATCTTTTTTATGTCTTAATTTGTCATTTAAAAATATCCTTAACAGGCCGGGCGGTGGTGGCGCATGCCTTTAATCCCAGCACTTGGGAGGCAGAGGCAGGCGGATTTCTGAGTTCGAGGCCAGCCTGGTCTACCGAGTGAGTTCCAGGATAGCCAGGGCTATACAGAGAAACCCTGTCTCGAAAAACAAAAACAAAAAAAAAATATCCTTAACAGCCGGGCGGTGGTGGCGCACGCCTTTAATCCCAGCACTTGGGAGGCAGAGGCAGGTGGATTTCTGAGTTCGAGGCCAGCCTGGTCTACAGAGTGAGTTCCAGGACAGCCAGGGCTACACAGAGAAACCCTGTCTCGAAAAAACCAAAAAAAAAAAAAAAAAAAAAATATCCTTAATGCTAAACTGGATAAGAGCAAAGAAACCTATGATCATCATTCATTAAAACAACAACAACAACAACAAAAAAAAAAAAACAAAAAACAAAATTCTTCAGTCACTGATTGGCCTCACAGGTGTGGTTGTGGGCTGGCAATGGGAGAGAGTGGGGCCGAGGCATTCTAACTGCTACCACCAAAAGATTTCAAAACCACAGTCTAGATTCTTACTTGGATCCTGAGAGCTAGAAGGTAATTTCCAGTTATGTCAGAACATTTCTCCAGTCCCAGACTATGCCAAGAATGTAATGAAAGGAATGGAAATCTCTTTCAGAAAACACACAGAAACACACACACCTTTACACACTCGGTTTTATTACCTCAGAGGTGGTTTTTGTTATCTAAGAGGAATCATTAGTCTCTCTCCCTCTCCCTTCCCCTCACCTCTCTGAAATAAGCTTTGCTTCTGTTGCCCAAGCTGCTAACTCTTGGGTGCCAGCAACATTCTTGGTCTCCAGAATAGCTGGGATTGCAGACACAAGCCGCTGCCTGCTAAAATACTGCTTTTCTAATTTTTTTTTTTTTTTTGTTTCCAAATCAAGCAAATCTTAGTGACTTCTTAAAAACTCATGTAAATAAAAAAATGTTCATTTAAAATAAATAAATGTTATGTAGAAACAAAATGGAGTAGAAACTAAGATTTAAGTCTACCTAAAAAGAATTTCAACAGAGCCAGGCAAAATGGTACACACTTTATAATCTCAGCATTTGGGAGACTGCCAGGAGGATACTGAGTTTATGATTACCATCAGCTAGACAGTGAGACTCTGTCTCCAAACAAGTAAATGAGCAGGACTTCTCATTCGTAGACAGTTGACTCTGACTTGGGCTTTGATGGAGAAGGATGTGCGGGTTGCCGAGGCTCTGCTGGCACATGAGGTCAGCGTTTCTTGGCCAGTTGAGGATGGGCTTGGATCTTTATGGCTCTTCAAGTTGAATTCCAGTCGCTATGCTGTTCCCAGGCCAGTGAAGTCAACTCTGGCAAGATCTCCCTTTGTCAAGGGAGAGTCACTTTCCTCCACAGGCTGTGAGCCGGGAATAATACATAAAAGGATTCTCAGGGTGGTTACAGCTTTGTAGCTGGAGAGAAATTCAGAAAGCTTCCTGGTGACACTCAGTCCCAGCCAGTCATGCATTTGCTTCAGCAATGGAGCACTGGGGCCTTCACCCTTCCAAGTCTGTCTTCCAAGTAGGAAGAGTCTGCCAAAACAGCATGTTGGGTTTTTTCCCCTCAGGCAGAACTATGGTAATGACTCCAAGACCTTGAACTAAACACAGACTCAAGCAACTGACTCTGCAGTGACCATCTCCTCTGAGGGAATAGCCTTGACTTCTCTTTTTCTTTTAAGTCCACAGCTAACTTCTTGGTTTGTCTCAGTCTGCAGGGTTGACAATGTTCTGCTGCTGGGACCAGGGGTGAATCTCAGCAGGGCCCGATGTGCTAAGCAAACTCTAAGATCCTCGGTGGTTTAATCCTTGGCATTTCAACAAAGGAACGCAACAATAAACTTGAACAGAATTAATCTTCATTTCACACACACACACACCCCTGAAAAGACATCGAGAATTATCCTTGGCCTATCTATATTGTCCGTCCTATGCAAGTTTGCTTGGCAAAGAGTTTTCTGTACTTTAGTGAAGTCAGCCTATATTCATTCATTCATTCACTCACTCATTCAGAGTCCCTCTCTTTTTCTCATTTGTGGTGTGTTTGTGCATGTGTGGGAGACCAGAGGAAGACATTGAGTGTCCTGTTTTCTCACCCTTCACCATGTTCCTTTGAGACTAGGTCTCCCTCTGAATTTGGAGTTAATCTGGTGTCCAGTAAATGCAGTGATTTTCCTGTGTCTGTACCCTATGATGCCAGAGTTAAGGCATGCTCAAGTCAGGCCTCCAGCTTACACAGAAAGCCTCTTACCTACTGAATCATCTCTTCAACCCATACACACACACACACACACACACACACACATCATATAATATACATACATACAACATACAACACACATGCATATTGAATATGCTTGACCCATAGGGAGAGGTATTGTTAGGGTGTAGGGATAGGTTTTGAAGCTCCTGGCGACCTTCCAAACAAGAACTGTGTGTGTTGAGTTGGTTTTTGTTTTTTTAGGACAGGGTCTTACTATGTAGCCCTGGCTGTCCTGGAATTCAGTCTGTAGATCAGGCTGGCCTTGAACTCATAGAGATCCACATGTCTCTGCCTCCCAAGTGCTGAGATTGAAGGATTGAACCGCTATATGTGGTCTTCTATCTTTAAAAATAAACTCAGAAAAATCTATACCCTTTTTTTCCTCCCTTCCCTTCTTCCTTCCCTCCTTTGTTTCCCTGCCCCATGCTACATGTACTATACCCTGAGGTACACCCCAAGCTCCCAGCAGATGTCTTGTTTAAGGGATTAGTGTGTTCACAAATACCAACATTAACTCCAAAAGGCTACAGAAAAAAAATTTTGTACTTTCATCCTTCTTCATGCTAAAGAGAAAAGGTAAAACCCTTAAAGGGTTACGAACCAGGACTGACAAAATGGTTCAGTGGGTAGAAATGCTTGCTGCTAAACCTAGTAATCTGAGTTCAGGCCCTGGAGTTCACACTGTGAAAGGGGAGAACTGATTCCTATAAGTTGTCCTCTGACTACACACATGCTGTGTGAACACACACACACAAAGTAAATAAATATTAAATATAGGAAACCACAGGAAGCTGGGTGGTCGTGGCCCAGACCTTTAATCCTAGCACTAGGGAAGTAGAGGCAGGTGGAACTCTGTAAGTCTGGTCTACAGAGTGAGTTCAAGGACAGCCAGGGTTACACAGAGAAACCCTGTCTCAAAAAAACCAAATTAAAAAAAAAAGACACACACACACACACAGACACCCATTTGAGGTGGGTAATTTTTCCTGTGTGTTTTTTCCTGCATGTTGGTGTGTGTATTGTGTGCATGTAGTGCCCTCAGAGGCATGAAGAGAGCCCTAGATCTCCTGGAACTGGAGTTATAGATGGCTGTGAGCCTCCATGTGGGTGCTGGGAAAGGAACTCCCCAACTCTCCCCTGTTTTCTGAAACATGGCTTCAGTGTATAGCCCAGGCTGGCTTGTAACTTCTTCATCTAGCCCAGGCTGACCTCAAACTTACAGTTCTCCCACTTTTGGGGGGATGGAGAGCTGATATTGAGCCAGGGCCTTGGATATGCTGGCTCAGCACTTTTCCCACTGAACTATATATACCCCCAGCCCTTTCCAATCACACTTAGGATCACAATTAGAACTAGAGGAATGAAAATTTGGTCCCATATACTTTCTTTCAATGTTTTCCAATTTAGGAAACAAAAGCAGAAATTTAAAATAATCTGATATATTTATTTATTTCTCATCAGTGGTAATCTTAAAATGGCAGCAATGACAAGTGTATACTGTCCCAAGTACAGACTTAATTATCACACAGTAAAACTAAGGCAAGCAGAAAGTCAAGTTTGGAAATCTAGACCAGCAAACTTCTTCACTCACTAATCTGTGAATGATTAAAGGGCTCATTGTAGGGGCTGGTGAGATGGCTCAGTGGTTAAGAGCACTAGCTGCTCTTACAGAGGACCTGGGTGTGGCTCCCAGCATCCATATGACTGCTCACTGCCACCTGCAACTCCTGCTCCAGGTGATCCAATGCTCTCTTCTGATGCATGCAGGAAAAACATACATACACATAAATTAATTTTAAAAAAGAGAAAAAGAAGCCGGGCGGTGGTGGTGCACGCCTTTAATCCCACACTTGGGAGGCAGAGGCAGGCAGATTTCTGAGTTCCAGGCCAGCCTGGTCTACAGAGTGAGTTCCAGGACAGTCAGGGCTACACAGAGAAACCCTGTCCCGAAAAACCAAAAAAAAAAAAAGAGAAAAAAGAATCAATTGCAAGTGCTACACAGCCTTCTGTAGTCTCTAGATATTATATGATAACCAACTCTGTGATAACCAATATAATATATTAAACCAGTTAAACATAATAGTAAACCAATTATGGTTTAAAAAGAATTACAAGATCGATAGACTCTTTCTTGCCCCCCCCTCTCTCTTTCTTCAAGATCTGAAGCTGGCCTTGAACTCCTTTTTTAATATATATATTTTTTGTGTGGTAGGGAGGCACATGTGTCATGACACATGTGGAGGTCAGAGGACAAACGTTTGAGAGCTGTTCTCTCTGTTCACTGCGGGTCCAGGGATTGAACTCAGGTCATCAGGTTTGGCATTGGAGCCTTTACCTACTAAGTCATCTTGCCCTCACCTCCCAAGCGCAGGGGCTACAGGCATGCACCACCACATCTAGCTCGTTTCAACTGTCTTTATATTGTCAAAGTTTTTAACAGTTGGGAGAACAATGGAACACAAAGAATTAAAAGTTTTGAGAAAACTGTGATGTCCTGTCTCCTTCTAGACTCGGTGTAAACAGAGGTAGAACATTGGTAGAAACTTGGCACAAGCACCTGGGGGAACAATCTCAGCTTACACGTGTGTGTCTGCAGCTGGCAACTTGCCATTCATGTTAGAGAGAGCAGTGTCAGAGGCACGGTCTTGTGTATTGTTCCTCTTCACTTGGATTGTTTTTGTAGAAAAAGTAGTTAACCCTGGGTTGAGTCTGGAGATGCGCTCCTGGTGAAAGGCAACCGTTAAGGTGAGCGGTCCTGCATTTAGTTCCTAGCACCGCCAATACAAGAGGCTCTGGTGCTTGGGAGGCTGAAGCAAAAGAATTTCTTGTTCCTGGGAGTTCAAGGTCAGCCTAAGCAATGCAGTGAGACCTGTCTTAGAAAAACAAAGCAAAAGAGAAGCCAACGCTTCTATTTCCTGCAGTTGCATTGAATAAACAACTGTACTTTTCCTGTGTCAATCTTCTTGAAAACCAGCATCGAATTTGCTAATGAGAATGATCTTGGGGCTGGAGAGATGGCTTACCAGTTAAGAGCACTGGCTGAGTTTAATCCCCTGGACCCGCAGTGAACAGAGAGAACAGCTCCCAAACGCTTGT
Source organism: Mastomys natalensis (assembly GCA_021653895.1). Classification (NCBI taxonomy): domain Eukaryota; kingdom Metazoa; phylum Chordata; class Mammalia; order Rodentia; family Muridae; genus Mastomys; species Mastomys natalensis. The sequence continues at coordinate 215,203 of JAJTUV010000533.1, forward strand.
CCTCTGACCTCCACGTGTCATGACACATGTGCCTCCCTACCCCACAAAAATATATATATTGAAAAAAAGGGTTCAAGACCAGCCTCAGATCTTGTCGAGAGAGGCAGGGGCCGGGGTGGGGTGGGGGATGGGGTGGGGGGGTGGGGGGGTGGAGAGAAGGAAAATTCTATCTATCAATCTTGTAATTCTTTTGGTTTAATATTATGTTTCATTGGTTTAATATGATATTATATTGATTATCCTAGAATTGGTTATATCATATCTAGAGACTACAGAAGGCTGTGTAGCACTTGCAATTGATTCTCTTTTTCTCTTTTTTAAAATTAATTTATGTGTATGTATGTTTTTCCTGCATGCATCAGAAGAGAGCATTGGATCACCTGGAGCTGGAGTTGCAGGTGATAGTGAGTGGCCATGTGGGTGCTGGGAGCCACACCCAGGTCCTCTGCAAGAGCAGCTAGTGCTCTTAACCACTGAGCCATCTCACCAGCCCCTACAATGAGCCCTTTAATCATTCACAGATTAGTGGGTGAAGAAGTTTGCTGGTCTAGATTTCCAAACTTGACTTTCTGAGTCTAGAGGATTCAGGTTCAATTCCCAGGACCCACATGGTGGCTAACAACTGTCTGTAATCCCAGTTCAAAGAGATCCAAGACCCTGTACACATAATGCACAGACATACATTCAGGCAAAACACACACACATACACACACAGACACATAAAAAATGATATTATTTTGACATCCATATCATGCTAATGACTATGAATTTATATTTTATAAATCAACTGGAGGACATTTAAGCCACTTTTGTGGACAAGCATGGACATACACATAAATCCTAGTACTTGAGATGTAGTCAGGAGAATCAAAAGTTCAAGGCAAGCTTAGCCTGTGTGAAAACTTGTCTCAAAACAAGTGCCATCAGACAAACCTGGTAAGGTAGAGTGGATTTAGGAATCCCAGCAATTCTCATAATTGAGAATGGTAAGTGTTTAAATCTACTGCCAACGGGAGTTCCTGTCCTAGAACAGGTGACCACAACACTCCAACCAAGGAGAGGACTGTGACAAGCAGTCACTTAGGGACAATACCTGAAGTCCTTCCACATGCAGATGAGGCATTCCTAACATCTCAGACTAAGCCAATTGAAAGTATCTGCCTTTAGACCCCAGCCCACCCCAAAATGTTTATAAGACCCTATCCACAAGGAATAAAGTACATGAGTTATTTCACCAAAGATTGTCTGAGAGTGCCTGTCTTACTGAGCTGAAGCACTCCAGGCAAGAGTATTTTCTTCTGAAGCTTTCATTGCTGGAAGCCTACCACAGCCACTTCCTGCTCTGGCGGCCCTGACCTTGGCTTCTAGTTGCCTGCTACATCCTGCTGCCTGGAGCAACAGTGACTGGTGGCCGGTGGCCCAGGAAGAGTCCTGCAGCTTACCTTACTCCAGCTGGGAGTGCTGCAACTCTTGGGCTGCTCCAGCTGGGCCAGAGCCCTGCAGATCCCCTCAGATAGCGCCTAGAATGCATACTGGCAAAACACCAAGACCAAAGGGCAACTTGGGAAGGAAAGGGTTATCTGGCTTACACTTCCATATCACGGTTCATCATCAAAGGAAGTTAGGACAGGAACTCAAGCAGTGTAGGAACCTGGAGGCAGGAGCTGATGCAGAGGCCATGGAGGGTGCTGCTTACTGGTTTGCTGCATATGGCTTGCTCAGCCTGCTTTCTTATAGAACCCGGAACCACCAGTCCAGGGATGGCATCACCCACAATGGACTAGCCCTCTCCATCAATCACTAATTAAGAAAATGCTCTACAGGTTTGCCTTCAGCCTGATCTTATGGAAGCATTTTCTCAATTGAAGTTCCCCTCCTCTCTGATGATTTTAACTTGTGTAAAATTGACATAAAACTATCCAGCACTGATTTGTCTCCAGAAGTCCAAATAACAATATTGCATTGTTTATAATCCATATTCTTGCCACTTAAAGTCCCTGTAAACCTCTGTGATCACAAACAAAAATATATACAATTATTATGATTTTTTTAAAAAAGTCTTTGTGGTTCTGGGGATGTATAGTAGTTTAAATAAGAAGTGTCCCTCACAGGTTCTGGTATTTGACTACTTGGTCCCTGTTGGTGGCGACATTTAGAGAGGTTTAGGAAGTGGTACGTCACTGGAGGAGGGCCTAGAGAGGTTAAATCTCCGGTTTGCTCTCTCTGCTTTTTGCTTGTGTTTGAAGATGTGAGCTCTCAGCATCCTGTTCCTGCCACCCTCCACCTCTGCCACCATAATGAACTTTTATTCCTCTAAAACCATAAGCCAGAATAAATTCTTCCTTCTGCAAGCTGCTTTTGTTTATGATGTTTTTATCACCGCAGCATAAAAGTAACTAAGACAGGGTAGAACATGGGGCTGCAAGAATCCTGGGCAAGCACCCAACTGCTAAACTATATTTTAGTTCCATGAACTGCTTCTAAGAAGATCCCCTGATGTAAGCCACTTTTTAATCAGCAAACAAGACATCAGTCCTGGTTGCCTCCAGAAAGCTTTTTCAATGAAGGAGTGAATGAAATACTTTTCTGACGTTCAGAACACTTGACAATCCAGCTGATGTTCCAGTAAGCAGCTGGTCTATGCAGAGCCATCCTTCACGGTGAGCACTCTGCAGAACAAGCCTGTCACCCTGCAGTGTCGCTCCTCTGGGCACTCACCTGGGACTTGCCCCTTCATCACCTCCATCAGGCTCTGTGTGGTTGGATGGTTTTTGCTTTCCCTACATTTTAATGTATAATGTACTTGTTATTTTCTTTTTGCCAAATTATGCAAAGGAACCAAAAGATCTAACAGAACCAGAATACTCTCAATGGAAAGAAATTTGAGAAAAGAAAAGGGAAGTTGAAAAAAAAAATGAAATGAAAAATTAGGAAGAAAAACAAAATAGAATTTGGAGCAAACTCAGGAAGACTTCACTCAGAGACTCCAGAATGAGCTTTCAGGATAGACATGGTGGCACACATGTCTACAGGTTCATCACTCGGGAAGCTGAGACAGCAAGACTACCTGGAGTCTGAGGCCAGCCTGGTCTGTCTACACAGCCAATACCAGGCCAGCCAGTTCTACCCAACAAAACTCAAACTGAACCAAACCAAACCAATAACAGGCCCGACAAGATGGCTCGGGGGCTAAAATCACTTGCTGCATAAATCTGATGACCTAGGTTTGGTCTCCAGAACTCACGTAAGGTGGAAGGAGAGAGCTGACTCCCCGGCACTGCCTTCTTACCTCTGCATATGCACCATGATACCCCCACTCTGAACCCCATACACATACCCTGTGTGCACGCATATCCATGCACACAACCTGCAACTACTATTACCACTACTGATGATGATGATAGTAATTAATCTTCTAATTTCCAAAGAGAAAAAGACAAAGAAAATACAATTTTCTAGATTGTTGGTAAATAGCCTAACTAAAAGTTAAATTCAAACATATCTTTATACCCTCTAGAAAGTCACGAAAAAGTTCCCATGTACTTGTAAGGAAACCCTTCCCAATTTCTTCTCTGATCATCAATGGGAAATTGGTTTTAAATAGCTTCTGAATCCCTTTGAGGAAAAAAAAAAAAATCTACATATTTCTTTCCCATCATTCAGCTGCATTAGAACATCAGAGATTTTTGGCATAGTAAAAAGTAGTACTTTGTTTGTTTTGTGGCAAGGTCTCATGTAGCCCAGGTTGGCCTCCACATCTCTATGTATTAAAAGATGACTTTGAACCCTTGATCCTCCTGCCTCCATTCTCATAAGTACTGGGTTATAAAGTGGTGGCCTTCATGCATGCTAAGAACGCTACCCACTGAGCCACACTCTCTAGACTAGTAAAGTGCATTTTGACTATTTAAGTGTTAAACATTTTAGGGAAAGCTTTGATTTTGTTCTACAAAGTCTGTCAAATTTTCACTAAAGCAAAGCAAATCATCTAGCAGAATAAAATTAGATACTACTGACATGTCTTCTTTCATGAGACCTATTACAAGTAGATAATTGTGTCCAAAAATTAAACTCATAGCGGTAATAAGAACTGAAAAATGAACCGACCAAGTAACTCTAACTCATCAGAAACAAAGCCCAGCGAGAGCTCTGCTTTATGGATTGTGCAAACAAACACCCGAAAGTCCCACCAACGTGAGTTCTCTGATTACATAATATTTTGGAAGATTACTGAGGTTGGAGATTAAAGGTAGTCAGTTATTAATTCAGACCCTTGTGATATCCTGCAGTCTGCAGGCAGGGAGATCACAATTCACTAATAGAAAACACAGACAGAAGCATTTTTAAAAGAAAATTTAGAATAACTGAAAGCAGCCATGGGTATATTAGTAACCTACATTAGATAGAAATCGTTGATAGCGTGACAGTGGTCATTAGATGAGAATGAGATGAGACACGCTGGGGAGGTGGGGAGGGGCTTAACCCTTGAAACCTTATGACTTCCATGCACTTTAATTGGAAAGTTTTTGGGTAAGTATTGTGTTTTGAGGAATTGTTCTAGGCAGTAAGCCAGGACAGGAAATAAAAGATTAAGGAAGACTGGAGTCAGTGCTGACAGGCTCGGGCACAGAAAGGCAGAAAGGAAGGTGGTACGTAGGAGAAGGAAGGCAGCAGAGAGACTGGGACCAACTTAGGATAGATCCTTCTAGAGTGGGCAGCTGGAGACACATGGGCATGCGGTGATGGGATTTTAAACACTTGTTAAGTGGCAGTTGACATTGTATGATTTTTGAAACTTTCATCAAATAGTTTAGCAGGAAAAGGAAAACATAAGATAGAGGAGACTTAAAAAAAAGATAGAGGAGACTTGGAAGTCTGCCTCTACGGTATCAGAGCTGTGAGACATTAACATTAAGAAGCAGACCTAGGCGCCGGCGGTGGTGGCAAACACCTTTAATCCCAGCACTTGGGAGGCAGAGGCAGGCGGATTTCTGAGTTCGAGGCCAGCCTGGTCTACAGAGTGAGTTCCAGGACAGCCCAGGCTACACAGAGAAACCTGTCTTGAAAAAACCAAAAAAAAAAAAAAAAAAAAAAGAAGCAGCAGCAGCCCTAGGCAGCCCTAGCTTTTACAGTTGCTCATCCCTGAGTGATTTGTTTCTCAGCCCAGGCTTCCTATAGAACTGGAAGTCTATGTGCTTTGATCTCTTGGAAGACCCTGTGTAGATATATATATCTGAGGATGGACTAGCTTTCCCTTTTCATTATCTAGACTCTTCTGAAACACTGAGTACTGTGGCTGGGAAATTCCTTCCAGGTCTGTCCTGTCAGAATTCCATTCTGCTCTGAGACCACCATCTATTCTCCTTTCTTCTGCTTTAATAGCCGTTTGCTCAATTTCTAGTATTTTATTGATTGCCTTTAAGTCCCCCACCCTCCAGTCCCGAAGACCAGGTCTTGCTGTTTAGCCCAGAATGGCCTGGAATCCTCCATCCTCTTGCCTCAGTCTCTTGAAATGCAGATCTGGGCCATTTCCCTATCGTTACTACATTTCCCTACTGTTCTCAAACAGTAGTAGGACTGGCTAGTCACTGAGTGACTTCTAGTTACTCTGCTCTTCAATTCTGCATGGGCTCTGTTCTGCATCCCATCTTCTGACTTCCTGGGTGAGTTGCTCTTGTTCTTGTGCAGTCAGGCCTTGTTCAGATTCATCCAAATATTTACTGATTTGTTCATCTTGTGTCTGCTCTTGGGTTCCATGTCTAAGGAGCCTCTCCCAGACAACCCTGCTCAAGTTTCCCTTGCTGGCAAACTCATTTGTGCACCTGGAACACCCACTGTGCATTCGCTTCTACCTTGATCCGGCAACTTCCTTGGCAGCTGTTTCTTCTCACACTTTGGAGATAGCATTTCATTACTTTTTGCCTTCTATTGTTGCTTTTGCGGTCTGTCTAGCTTTCTTTGTAGGCAAATCATTCCTTTTTGCCCTCTTTGATGGTTGGAAATTGCTTATGACATGTTAACACATGGACTTGATTTGATTTCTGTTTGGAGCTCACTGTGCATCTGGAATGTTCTAGGATAATCTCCCTTTCCGGGAGCTTTCCACCAGGACAGCCCAGGGCTGAGAAATGTGTATATATGTTTACTTCAGTTGGGATCCTGGGCCTACCGTTGGCCCAGAAGCATGTGTTGTGCTAATGTCTGAGTGGGACTAATTGCAAATAACACACAGAATAATACGATGAGCCTCAAACTCATATGAGGAGTTCGTAGTGAGGAATTCCAGATGTTGACATTTTTAGGAAGCGCTGGGGGTCTAGTCCAGGAGTTTGTATGTGACAGGAAAGTTCTCTACCACTGAGACATATCCCCAACCAGCCATGACAAAGGTTATGTTAACTCCTGTGAAGCAAGAAATTACAGGAGGCTTATTAGTTTAGAGCAAGCCCCAGAACGGGGCACTGGCAGATCAAACTAAAAATCAAAGTAGTGTCACATTAAAGTTCCAGATCACCAAACCAAAAAATAAATTGTTTTCTGACTTCCTGAGAAATCAGGAAAGAGAAAGGTCACCAAATTTTCCATGCAGAGGAGTTTCAAGTGACACGACAGTGGAGGTTCTTCTGCCCCCAAATGTAAACTGACACCAACGGGTTATTATTTTTTTTTAAATTATTGTTCTGTTCCCTGCCCACACAAGGAAATTACCTTTGAGATAGCTAACCCACCCTTTGTTTTCTATTCCTGCTTCTTCAGCTTCTCTGTCTGTAAAGCCAACCTGCTCTGCTCAGCTCTAAACAGTTACTTTACAGGATGATGCTATGGTGGTTTGAATGAGAATCCCCGCTTCCCTCCAGAGGCTCATATATTTGAATGTTTGATTCCCAGTTGGTGGACTGTTTAGGAAGGATTAGGGGTTATGGCTTTATTGCAAGAGGTGTGTGTGTGTGTGGGGAGTGGGTTGAGCCCACGACAGACCTAGTCTTGCTAGCTGCCTTGCACATCAGATGTGAGTTCTCAGCTACTGCTCCAATGTCATGCCTGGCTGCCGCCATGCTCTCTGCCATGATGACAGTTGGGCTAACCCTCTGAAACTACAAATGGCCACTCAATAAAATGCTTTCCTTTATGAGTTGCCTTGGTCATGATATTTCTCCACAGTAACAGATCGGTGGCCACGACAGGTATGCTTCCCATTCTAGAACGGCAAATGAGGCCGGTGGAGATCTGATGCGTGTGTGTGTGTGTGTGTGTGTGTGTGTGTGTGTGTATTGGTTTAGTTCTGTCCTGTGACAGCCAATTGTTCTGGAAATGGGGGTGCATACAGCTCTTCCACCCTCTTTTTCCTCCTTTGCATCTTTTAGGTAAGAAGAAGAATTTCCCATCTGGGATATGGGCAAGTGTCCTGACTTGGTTACCATTTCCCATCACAGATTTAATGGATGAAATATTTTACACCAGTAATAGCTGTATCTTTTTAAGAATTGTTGTATTTATTTACTATTTTATTTTGTATTATCTATGTGGGTGTGGAGGGTACATGTGCCATAACACACCTGTGGAGGTCAGGGGACAACGTATAGTTGGTTCTCTCTTTCTAAAAGGTAGGTCCTAGGGATCAAACTTGGGTTGTCAAGTTTCGTGCTGAGTGTCTTTACTTGCTGAGTCACCTCACCTGCTCCCCAAATCTCCTTTTATTCTGATATTTATGGGTTCACTTAGGATAAAGTTTAAATAAAATCCTGGTAACTCTTGCTGGGGCTGAAGCTCACCTACATGTTATTTCATTTTTATGTTGGTATTGGGGATTGAACCCAGAGCCTTACACATGCTGCATGCATGCTGTACCACAGAACCCTGCCCCCAGCCCTACCACCATAGCTTTAAGGGATTCCTAGGTTTAGGGAGGCAATCCTCTTTTGGAGGGGATTAAAATAGGTAGCAGGGCCTAGTGCACAAAGTTATTGATTTTGGTTAGATTTAGATTTTGTTAGATCCAGTTTTTAAAGTGGATTGTTTGTTAACAGTGGTATTTTGAGGTTTTTCTTGTTAAGGTCACATAAATGCTGCCTTAGGCTATGTGACTTTCTTGCAGGGTAATTGTGATGTTTCAGATGAATGCTAAATGACTAGGAAGGGAAAGAAGCCCGCTCTGAATTCATAGAGTGACACCCTTAAGACAGAAGCAAGGTGAAGAGTGAAAAGGCCAAACTCACAGCTGGGTTTGAAAAACTCACCAATCCCTAGCATCAAACGTTGATCGATCAAATACCCACCAATCCCAGGCCACCCTGGAACACCCTCCCACCCACACGCCAGAAAAAACCCTATACAAATCCTGCCTCCTTCCATTCTTGACTGTTTTTCTCCCATGCTGAAGCAGCCATACTCTTGTCTATTTCCCATAAATCTCAGGTGAGGTTTGCTGTGAGGTATCACTCTGTGGTATTCCTTGGTTCCTGACTACCTTTCCCTTTGGAGCTGGAACACTTGTACTCGGGAACCTTTTCTCTCCTCAGAGCTGTAACTTACAGAAGTAACAATGTAGGCTCTCAGGAAAGCACTGGAAGTCAGCAGCGGAGGTTGGAGATGAGCGAGGTATTAGAGGTATTATACACCAGCCCTGCCTGAAATCAGGTAAGCCTACAGAGTTAACTGGCAGCACTCCATGAAGCACCTTTGGAAAAACCAACAAGAATTGGTGATGCAAAGCCAGGCAGTGGTGGCACACGCCTTTAATCCCAGCACTTGGGAGGCAGAGGCAGGTGGATTTCTGAGTTCAAGGCCAGCCTGGTCTACAGAGTGAGTTCCAGGCTATACAGAGAAACCTTGTCTTAAAAAACAAAAGAATTGATGATGCATGCAAGGGTTAGCCACAGGTAGAAACTTATCAGCCCCATGAGCAGGAAAGGGGAATGTGTATGATACTGTTATCTTGGCAAGCTCTAGAATAACCAAAGACAAACCTCTTTGTCCTCGAGGGGACTTTTCTAGATTAGTTTAAGAGAGGTGGGAAGACCCACCCGACACCGGTCCAGAGGCTGGGGTCCTGCAGGAGCAGAGCACTAGCATCCACTGATCTCTGCTTCCTGACTGCTGATGCAATGTGACCAGCTGCCTCAGGCTTCCTCATCGGTGCTCCCCTGCAATGAAGGACCTCATCCTCAAGCTGTGACCCAAAATAAATCTTTTTTTTAAGGTGCTTTTTTTTTTTTTGGAGTATTTTTTTTAAGAGGTTTTTTTTTTTTTTCTTTCTCAAGACAGGGTTTCTCTGTGTAGCCCTGGCTGTCCTGGAACTCACTCTGTAGACCAGGCTGGCCTCGAACTCAGAAATTCGCCTGCCTCTGCCTCCCAAGTGCTGGGATTAAAGGCGTGCGCCACCACCGCCCGGCTTGGAATTTTTTTTTTTTTTTAATTGGAAAATTTTTATTAGAAAATTTTTTTACATTTCAGATGTTCTCTCCTTACCCCATTTCCCCCCTGGAATATTTTTAATATAGCAATATGTGAAGTAGTTTGGGGCTTTTCTAATACCTGAATCTTTTGCTCTAAGCATGGATTTCTGTCTAAGTTTGAATTACATGCCCCATATTTGACACCAAATATAACATTCAGGGGGCTTTTCTATAGCCCCTTTTATCTCCATAATAAATGACATGGAGATATGGTGTCTTAGCCAGGGTTTCTATTCCTGCACAAACATCATGACCAAGAAGCAAGCTGGGGAAGAAAGGGTTTATTCAGCTTACACTTCCACATTGCTGTTCATCACCAAAGGCAGTCAGGACTGGAACTTAGGCAGGTCAGGAAGCAGGAACTGATGCAGAGGCCATGGAGGGGTGCTGCTTACTGGCTTGCTTCCCCTGACTTGCTCAGCTTGCCTTCTTATAGAACCCAGGACTACCAGCCCAGGGATGGCACCACCCACAATGGGCCCTCCCACCCTTGATCACTAATTGAGAAAATGCCTTACAGCTGGATCTCACGGAAGCATTTCCTCAAGGGAGGCTCCTTTCTCTGTGATAACTCCAGCTTGTGTCAAGTTGACACACAAAACCGGCCAGTACAAACTGGTATATTTCCTGAAAGCTTTAAGCACTATAACTAGGCAGATATCATATATTTTAACCCTCTATGGCTGCCTAACTCCAGCCACGTGCCCATGGTGATTCTCCATGGTCTCTTCCTCTGAGCCTCTCTTTCTCTCCAGGTGTAGAAGTTCCACCTTCTCCTCACCTGTCCAGCTAAAGGCTGAATCAGATCTTTATTGACCCATCAGAAGATGATGAAGAACAATGTTTTACAAAACTACTGAGTCAGGAAATGCTTCCTAATAATGACAATAGCAATGTCTCCACTGCAACTTGATCTCTGGACACAGTAATCAGCATCTGAATACACAGTGCACAAAACCATCACCCAACAGGGAGAGCCACATGGGGAATCTTAAATGGAGCCTGGAGGGGCCATGGCTGCAGTTTTCTGCGATCCTTGTACCACCAGATTCTTTCAATTTCCCCCAACACCACCACACACAGAGCAAGTAACTGTCAAAAGAGTCACCTTCTCAGTAGAAAAAGGAGTGGAATCAATCTGCAGGGACAGACTATCCAGGATGGAAGGGCACTCGCCATGGGTTAAAGGATATGCAAGGTTAGTAGGGTACAAGGCAAAAACAAAACATCAGCATCCTTGACTCTCTCCTCATCTCTCACAGTTTTGCATTCACACTGCTTCTGCTAAGATTTTTAACGCCCGTGTTAGGTCTTAATGATGGCCGCCGAAAAGTCACTGGGTTGATAGATTGTCTTCAGAGTACATAAATGCTTTCCCCACTCCTAGATACCCTCTAGATGTGCTCCTCATTGAAAAAGGTCAAAAATCAAGCCTGTATCCTGCCAGTTTGTTCAGCATCATCCAAGGGGCACTGACCAGTAGGAGTCACACGGGACAAAAGTCAGGGGAATCTAGAATTGAAGCAGTCTTGCCATTTTAGGGATGGAGTCTTTTGATGGTTTGTTTTGTTGACTTGACACAATGTAGAATCACCTGAGAGGGAAGTCTAAATGACGGATTATCAGGATGAGGTTGGCTTGGAGGCATGTTTGTGGGATGCTGTCTTGATTACATTAACTGAAGTTGGAAGATCTGCCCACTGTGAGTGGCATCATTCCTTAGAACGGGACTCTCGGATTAAGAGAGAAGAAAGTGAGTATAAACTTGCAAACATTTATTTTATTTTTTTTCTGTTTCTATTTTTCTTTATTTTTTTTCAAGACAGGGTCTCACTCTGTAGCTCTGGCTATCCTGGAACTCAACATGTAGACCAGGCTAGCCTTGAACTTAGTCTCTGCCTGCCTCTACCTCCCAAGTACTGGGATTAAAGGTAGGTACCATTTCTGGTATGTTTCTGTTCTTGACTGTGGATGTGACTCCAAGTTCCTGCCACCATAACTTTCTCAAATGATGAACTGTAAGCTGGAACTACTGTAAGCCAAATAAACTCTCCCTCAAGTTATTTTTGTTAGGGTGTTTTATCATAGCAAAAGAGGAAAAAAACTAAGATAAAAATCACGTCAGCAATCCACCAATGCCTACTCTACTCTCTGCATTTAGCCTCTTGGGTTTACAAGTAATTGCTGAAGAAAAGACAGTATACAGAAAAAGAAGAAATGAAGGACTGATACATGTGTAGCTTTTCCTCATTGAAATTATGAAATTCCACTGTGAATGATGACACACACTTTTAATCCCAGCACTCAGGAGTAGAGGCAGGTGGATCTCTGTGACTATGAGGCCAACCTGGTCTACATACAGTTCCAAGACAGTTAGGGCTACATAACAGAGACACCATCTAAACAAACAATCAACAATAAAATGAAATTTTGAAATGCTGATGTTCTTACACTTGAGACCTTGAATTCAGTCAAAGGAGGGCAGGAGTCAACCTTTATTCATTTGTTGACTTGACAGCCCAGGCCCAGCAGCACTCTCCTCCTCAACATTTGGGGGTGACATCATAATGACTGGTATCATCTGTGTGTGCTCAGGGCTCACAGACAAGGCTAGGCCATAGTTCCTTACAGACAGAGTATAGAAGATCTATTTTCTAGTCTGTAGGAACAGCCACTAATTAAAGCATTTGGTGCTATTTGTGAACCTACTATTTTTGGCTTTTAGGTAATTTCCCATCTGTAACCCTTGTCACCCACTTCTGATCATAAAGTACAAGGTCAGCAGCATATCTGCTCTTGTCATTTCTCATCTAGTTATAAATATAACATACCCATTGTGGTAGTTCCAGGAACCAGGAAAATCCTGAATGGCTCTGGCCACAGTAATGAATGCAGGTTCTTTGTTTGGGTTTTTTTTTTTTTTTTTTGGTTTTTTGAGACAGGGTTTCTCTGTGTAGCTCGGGCTGTTCTGGAACTCACTCTGTAGACCAGGCTGGCCTCGAACTCAGAAATCCGCCTGCCTCTGCCTCCCAAGTGCTGGGATTAAAGGCGTGCGCCACCACCACCCGGCCATGAATGCAGGTTCTTACATGTATGTCAAACCATCTGTTGAATAAATAAATTAATATCATCCAAGTGTTCTGTGGCAAGACTTTTCCTGGGGAGATGTAACACACACACACACACACACACACACACACACACACACACATATATATATATATATATATATATATATATATATATATATTACACACACACACACACACACATACACCTATATCTATTTGCCTCAGATAAGGAGCTCAAAACAAATCAAAGTATGGTTACCTCTAAAGTCCAACATGGTGAACCAATGAGTTTTCCTGAGGTTACTGGAGTATGGGTGAGGAATTACTTACAGGAGCAGAAATGACTCAAAGACAGCTGCTTCACCACAGCCCACCCCAGCCTGGGTGACAGTTCACAAAACCTGGGAACCTGGAGCGCACCTCACAGCTAGCAGACAGTTCAACAGTTGCAGTGTCCTTTCCAAGTGATTTGGTTGGAATAAATGTCTTCCAAGAGGCTCAGCTGGTTTTTGCTTTTTCTAGGCAGCCAGTCTGGTCTCAGAATCTTCTTTGCAGTTTGTCTGAGGAGGGGCACTCTCGACAGGTTTATTGTTAACACTTGGAGGGAGAGACCTAGTGAATCTGGTCAGTTTCAGAGACTTTTTTTTTTTTTTTAAGCTTTCTGTCTTAAAGCCTTCCCTGCAAGATAGAATGTTCCAATCTTGAGGTAACTAATACATAACACCAAAGTTGAGGGTATGGTGATAATACGCTGAGAATTTTAAATGTTAAGATAATTAGTAATAACAGTATCACCCATAGGGGCTGTTGAAGATTAAATTGATACATGAAGATGCAATGTTACATGTTAATTATACAGATATCTAATGTACATGTTTATCTAGATATATACATATTTTGTCTTTCTGGAATAAACCTAAGATTTAGAATTAGAAGATTTGCCTGACAGCCAGTTTGCTGTGCGCCCTTGAGAAATACTCACTCTCTAATATTGTTTCTTAGTGTCTGTAAAGTGGAGGTGGTAATGTTATTTACCTCACATATCCGTATATGAGGAACAATATAAATGTTTTGTTTGTTGGTTAATTAGTCTCCTTCCTTCCCCTCCCTCCCTCCCTCCCCTCCCTCCCTCCCTTCCTTTTTTTTGGATTTTCGAGACAGGGTTTCTCTGTGTAGCCCTGGCTGTCCTGGAACTCACTCTGTAGACCAGGCTGGCCTTGAACTCAGAAATCCGCCTGCCTCTGCCTCCCAAGTGCTGGGATTAAAGGCGTGCGCCACCACCGCCCGGCTCTCTTTTTCTTTTGAGATAGGTTCTCAAGTGATTTAGGTTGACCTCACACTGCTAAGAAGGCCTTGAGCTCCTGCTGCTTCTGGCTCTACCTCCTGAGAGCTGAGATTACAGGGATGTGCCGACGTGCAGTTGGCTTGAGGAGCTTCATGTTGTGAAGTACGATTCAGAAGTTGATCTTTTATTATCAGGTAATTGACACACAGTGATCACTGGGCAGCCCATTTACAAGGTGCGCACTACTACCTGAGGAGTGACAACAAGCTAAAAGCATACACCTTTCAGAAAGGGCATCAATGTGGGGTCTGGGTACATACAGTTGTTAAAGCTATCACCCGTACAAAGGTGCCAGGCTAGAACATTCTAGTCACAGAGGCTTGCAGAATTAAATCTGTACAAAAACTGTATTGTAAGTATCTGGAAACCACTCTGGCAAATAGCTCTTCCCATGACTTCTAATGGTTAGTAAGCCCAGGAAATCTGCATTCCCCAGTGGGTTTCATAGTAACAACCCTGGACTGAGAATCAGAAGCTAGCTTGAAGGCCCATTGTGTTTTCTGACTGTGTGGTCACAGACAAGTCATTTATCATGGAAAAGCTGGAAAGAAGGAATGATCAGCCTTGCTCTGTAGGACTCTTAGGAGACTAAAATACGTTTGTATATGCAATGTCATTGTGTAGCTTGCAAAGTACTGGGTAAATGCATGTATTAGCATTCCTCCCAGACACTGAGGGAGATGGGGTGGTGCAGTAACCCCTGCCCCCCACCGAACAGTAGATGCAAGAGAGAGAGAGACAGAGAGAGAGAGAGAGAGAGAGAGAGAAGGGAGTGGGGGTGAAGTTCACTTATACATCTAAAGAATTCATGAATTGGGATAACTAGCTTTTAAGTCATATAGGAATGGCTAGGCTGGGCCCAACGAACAGCCCTCATGGCCATGTCTATGTCTGGAAAATGGAACTGTGAGGTAAGTCAGAGGGATTATTTCCCCTTCAGGAAGAAAGGTCAACGAGAGGGAGCCTGACAACAGAGAACCGAGGCCTCACAGGGCAAGCATAGGAAACTGGACAGGTAGCTGGGAGCGGTTCCCACAGGAAGTAGGACTTGCAGGTGACCAGAGGAGAGTCTGTCTGGGCTGGTGGGTTGGGAGATTTCTGTAGCATGAACACTGGAGCAACCCAAAGCCATGCTCAGAGCTGCACTGACCCACCTGGCTCCCCACACAGCCACAGGGCACCTTACAAAGCACACACTGCCCCCCCCCCAGACCTAAGCAGAAAATAAGAATTTCAGATAGCTGTCACTCATTAATTTATTCATTATCTACATGGAAAAACTCATTGGAAGTAATATGAGCGATAACAGCACACTAGTAGAAAGCCCAAGGGTAGATATTAGAACGAAGTTCATAGAGAAAGAGACCAGTCACTCCAGCGGAAGTGTCTACACAAGGCAACTGTCTTCATCAAGAGGACTCACTGCTCACCAAAGCAGAGGCAGGCTGTACCCTTGGCTTTACTCTAACTCAAGTGGCGGCTGTCTTCTCCCTGTTGCCTGGGTCCGGCCTCACCCTCTCTCTGAGATTGTCTAACTTGAAAAGAACCTGTGCAAAGGACAAGAAGGAAAGGCAGGAAGGGTGAGCCACTTGATATCCCTTACTTTCTGAGAATGCTGGAGAGCTTGTGTGTGTTTGTGTGTGTGTGTGTGTGTGTGTGTGTGTGCATGTGTGTTGAGATGGATAAAGGAAGACTTGAATTCCTTGTGGAAAACACAGGGCTTACACTGTTGGTCAGAAAGGTGAGTGTTTATGTTGCTTTCTCTCTGACTCCGTTCTTCCCATCACGGGCTCTGAGCAGAGGAGGTGCCAGCCTGTAAGGAGCTGGATTCCAGAGCAGGAGGAGAAAGGAGGGATATATGAAGAGACGTCTGTGATGTCATTCTTCTTACTCTTCCTCCATGAGTTCTTGGAGACATTGCTTCAGTCAAGCCCTGCCACCAGTCTGTCAGGCATTCCGTGTTTGCCACACCTCTCGTGTGAGACCACCTTCCCGTTTTATGCCTGGAGACAGAACTTAACCTTTCTCTAACCCTCACCTATAAAACATGAAATTGTTCCTGTCAGTCAAAAGTAGACTTGACCTGGCTACATTCTATGTATTCTGTATTCTACTGCCTACCAGTCTATAGCATGGGTCAAGCCTCTCTCATCTTACTTTTTCACCTTTAAGAGCCAAGTTGTATGCCTGGCAGCACGGCTCTGTGGGTAGATTGCTTGTGCAAACAAACATAGGATTCTGAGTTCAGATTTCCAGTACCTGGGGCAGGCCTGCAACCCCAGCTCGGGGCTCAGAGACAGGTAGATCCTGGCCAGGTAGGTTCTGGTCAGGCAGTCTAGCTGAAACACTGAATTCCAGGTTTAGTGAGAGACTGTACCTCAGGAAATAAGGTAGAGGGGCCTGGAGAGATGGTTCAGAAGGTTCAGAAGTTAACAATCCATGCTGCTCTTGGGGATCTGATGCTCTCTCCTGGGAGTACACCCCCCTTACACATACACATAAATAGCTAAGTTTTGGGATGACTTACCAGGTTTGTAAGATCTAACCCTAGCTGCTCACCACAATCTCCTATGGACAGTGTTAAAAACTCAGATTCCACCCATATCATCGGACTCACTATAGCAGGGAAGGGCCCAGGGATACCTGGTATTATTTCAAGGTTTTGGTGGCAGCTGCCAAGCCTGGTCTTGGGAATCTCTAGACTCCATGAAGCCACAGGGCAAGGACAACATGTGCGTTGCTCACTGCCAGGTCCCAGTGCCAAGCAATGCCAAGCACATGGCACAGTAATGAGTAGTTGTGACCTCCTCTTGTAAGTCATTACCGTGTCTGAGGTCACCATCAGCTGCCAAGGCCGACTAAGCTAGCCAAGAGAAATTGTATATGACCTTGAGAGCTCTCAAGAGCTTTGGGGGCCCTAACCTGGAGAGGTGGATCTCTTAGGATAGCACGACCCAGTCACGCATCAGTGGGCAGGTTAACTGCTGAGCTTCTGTGGATGAGAGCATGGGGTTAAACGGCCACCAGGACCCGATGGCCACCACTTACTGTGTGACTTTAGCTAGGTGACTCATAAGCATGTTTTCTTGAAGTATCTGTAATCTCTCCCCTTCTGCCTATCACTATGGGGCTTGCAGCCCTGGGGGATGGGCCAAAAACTCTGACTGAAGACTTACACTCAAAGCCAAAACAAACAGAAAAGGTAAATAAAACAGAAGGAAGCAAAATAAAACCTAATGAGAAGATAGGAAAGTCAACTAACTTCCCCGTGGTGCACCCCTTTAATCCTAGCACCAGCCGGTAGTGCACCAGCACACTGGAGGCAGAGGCAGGTGGATCTCTGAGTTCAATGCCAGCCTGGTCTACAGAGTAAGTTCCAAGACAGCCAGAACTACAGAAAGAAACCATCTTGAAAAAAGAACAGCTAGCACACAGGGTGTTAAGATAACTAAACATTGGCCGGGCAGTGGTGGCGCACACCTTTAATCCCAGCACTTGGGAGGCAGAGGCAGGCAGATTTCTGAGTTCAAGGCCAGCCTGGTCTACAGAGTGAGTTCCAGGACAGCCCGGGCTACACAGAGAAACCCTGCCTTGAAAAACAAAAAAAACAAAACAAAACAAAACAAAAAAAAAAAAAAAAAAAAGAAAAAGAAAAAACAACAATAACAATAAAGCTAGTTAACTAAGCCCACTTAGTTAATTAAAAATTGGCCATCTCAATATGAACCTAAGATACACATAGAATAATAAAGTCAAACAACCATTTTCCTTCTTTTAAAACAACAAATTAATTGAGCTGTAATTTGTATACCATGAAATTAGCCCTCTTAAAGTATAGGGTTGAATGACTTATAGAATTATATTTTCAATTGTCAGATCATCCACCATGATCCAGTAGGCTTCATTCCTACTGGAGATGCAGAGATGGTTCAATATATGGCAATCTATCAATGTAATCCACTATATAAATACCACATGATTATCTCACTAGATGCTAAAAAAGCCTTTGACAAAATCTAACATCCCTTCATGATAAAAGTCTTGGAGATATCAGGGATATGAGGGACATACTTAAACACAATAAAGGTAATATATAGCAAGCCAAGCCAACATCAAATTAAATGGAGAGAAACGTAAAGCAACTCCACTAAAATCAGAAACAAGGTAAGGATGCCGCTATCTATTCGATAATTGAAGTTCTAGCCAGAGCAATAAGACAGCTAAAGGAGATCAAGGGGATACACACTGGAAAGGAAGAAGTCAAAGTATGGCTATTTGCAGATGATATAATAGTATACATGAGTGACCCCAAAAATTCTACCAGGGAACTCCTACAGCTGATAAACACCGTCAGTGAAGTGACTGGATCCAAGATTAATTAAAAAAGAAGAAAGAAAAAGTCAGTAGTCTCCTATATACAGAAGAATGATAAATGGGATGAGAAAGAAATCAGGAAACCACCCTTCAAAATAGTCACAAATAATAGAAAATATCTTGGTATAACTCTCACAAAGCAAGTGAAAACCTGCATGATAAAAACTTTGAAGAAAGAGATTGGAGAAGACATCAGAAGCAATGATCTCCAGTGTTTATCAATCAGCAGGATTCACATAGTAAAAGTGGCCATTCTACCAAAAGCTATCAATACATTCAGTGCATTCCCCTACACAATTCTTAACAGAACTTGAAAGAACAATACTCATATTTATATGGGGAAAAAACCGAGGATAAATAAAACAACCCTGTACAATAAAAGAGCTTCCGGAGGCACTACCACTACTGATTTCCAGTTCTCTCACAGAGCTGTAGTAATAAAAACCACACGGTCTTGGCAAAATTAGCTATGTGGATCAATGGGATTGAATCAAAGATCTAGATGAAAATCCACACACCTATAACATTTGACTTTTGACAAAGAACCCAACATTATACAATAGAAAAAAGAAAGCATCTTCAATAAATGGTGCTGGTCTAATTGGATGTTAGCATGTAAAAGAATGCAAATAGATCCATATCTATCAACCTGTACAAAACTCAAGTCCAAATGGATCAAAGACCCAACATAAAACAAAATACACTGAGCTGGGTGGTGGTGGTACATGCCTTTAATCCCAGTACCTGGAAGGCAGGGGCAGGCGGATCTTTGAGTTTGAGGCCAAGCTAATTTCCAGGACAGCCACAGCCACACAGAGAAACCCTGCCTCAAAAACAAAAAAAAACAAAAAAAAAACAAAGAAACACAAATAAACAAACAATCAAACAAACAAAAACCTGAACCTGATAGAAGTTAAAGGGGGTGAGTGGACAGCTTTGAACACATTGGCACAGGAGACAACTTCCTGAACAGAACACCAATACCACAGGCCCTAAGATCAACAATTAATAAATGGGAACACATGAAAAGCTGTTAATAGGACAAAATGGCAGCCTACAGAATGGGAAAAGAGATTCACCAATCCCACATCTGACAAAAGGATGATATCCAAAATATATAAAGAACTCTGAGTTCGAGGCCAGCCTGGTCTACAGAGTGAGTTCCAGACAGCCAGGACTACACAGAGAAACCCTGTCTCGAAAAATACCAAAAAAAAAAAAAAAAAAAAAAGAATCCCTTCGAAAAACCAAATAAGCCGGCGGTGGTGGTGCACGCCTTTAATCCCAGCACTTGGGAGGCAGAGACAGGCAGATTTCTGAGTTCGAGGCCAGCCTGGTCTACAGAGTGAGTTCCAGGACAGCCAGGGCTACACAGAGAAACCTGTCTTGAAAAACCAAAAAAAAAAAAAAAAAAGAAAAACCAAATAATCCAATTAAAAAGTGAGCTACAGATTTAAACAGAATTCTCAACAGAGGAATCTCAAAGAACCACTTAAAGAAATGAACAACATCTTCAGCCATCAGAGAAATGCACTAGGATTCCATCTTATACCTGTCACAATGGCTAAGATCAAAACCACAAGTAACAGCTCATGCTGGTAAGGATGTGGAGCAAGGAACACTCCTCCATTTCTGGTAGGAGTGCAAACTTGTACAGACACTTTGGAAACCAATAAGGTGGTTTCTCAGAAAATTGGGATCAAACTACCTCAAGCCCCTGTTCTACCACTCCGGGCATATAGCCAAAGGACACCTGCCCAACCATGTTCATAGCAGCTTTATTCGTAGCAGCCGGAGCTGGAAACAACCTAGACATCCCTCAATCAAAGAATGGATGAAAAAAAAAAATGTGGTACATTACACTATGGAGTATACTCACTGTTAAAAGATGACACCATGAAATTTGTAGGCAAGGCCTGCTCTTTTCTGAAGAGAAAAGGAGAAGGAATGGATGGGGGGACGGGTTGGAGGGAAGAACTGGGAGGAGAGGAGGGAAACTGCAGCTGGAATGTAGGAAAAAAAAAAAAGGAAAACATTGCATTGTCAATCACTATCTAATTCCAAGGTCTCATTATGCAGCCCTGGCTGGCCTACAACTTGCTATATAGATTGGTCTGGCTGTGAACTCACAGAAGCCAGCCTGTCTCTGTGTTCCGAGTGCTGGGATGAAAGGCATATGCCACCACACTTGACCTTATTCTGGAATGTTTTTGTCCTGGTTGAGAGAAGGGTCCTCTAAAGGTCCACAAGTTAAAGGTAGGCCTTCAAGCTGTGGTATATCAGGAGCTATCACAGCCTTCTGAAAGTGAGACCGTGTCGCTGGCCATACCTTTCTGAGCAAGTGAGACCTAGCAGAAGGAAGGCAGGCAAAGCTCTGGGAGATCAAGACTAGAACCTCTTCCTGCTTTTCCCTCTGCTTCCTGCCGACCATGAATTTAGCTCACCTGTTCCCCACTCAGTCTCACTCCACTCTGCAGCAACAGGCATGATACCACCAGTGTAGACAACTGATACCACCAGTGTAGACAGAACTCACTACGGACCATACCTCCTCCTCTTCCTCCTCCATCTTCTTCCCATCTCCCTTTTACTTTTTCTTTTTTTGTTTTTTTTTTTTGAGACAGGGTTCTCTGTGTGTCCCTAGCTGTCTTACAACTTACTCTATAGACCAAGTTGGTCTTGAACCCAAAGATTTGCCTGCCTCTGCCTCTCTGCCTCTGCCTCAAGTGCTGGGCATCACACTGCCCAGCCCTGGATCCATATTTCTGAAGGCAGGAGCCAAAACAAACTTTTCTTCCTTTCAAATTGACCCTCTCAGTTATTTTAGTGACAGGAAGCTGGCTTACACAGTTGTCACTATCCTGAAAAACTACATTTATTAACAACCATACTTCTTCACCTCACAGCCAATAATCCACTTTGTCCCAGGAGAAATGTGCTTTTCCTGGACACTGCAGAATAATGGAATCATACGACATTCTGCCTTTTCTGTCTGCTTCTTTCACTTATAAAGTTTTCAAGGTTTGCTCATGTTGTAGAATATATATCAGTGCTTAATTGTTTTAAATAGCGAGCACGTTGCATTGTGGGAGCATGTCACATTTAGCCCCCAGTTGATAGACATGTGGGTTTCTCCATTTGTTTTTAGTTACTTATTGAGATAATGCCTTACTCCCTTGCTCAAGTTGGCCTTGAATTCCCAGGCTGAGGCAGTCCTCCTGCCTCAGCCTCTTGGGGAGATGAGACTAGAGACATGAGCTACTACATCTGCTTTTCTCTGATCTTAACAGTTCCTAGGAACACGTACGTGAGTGACGTTTTCCATGTGACTGTAGGTTTAAATACTCCTGCTTGTGTAACCGTGAGTGATCTTACAGTGACTATTTGTAGTTCTGAGAAGCTGCCTAAACTTTCAGTTGGAAAACCAGTCTCTCTCTCCTCTCTCCTTCCCTCCCTCCCTCTTCCCCCTCCTCTCCCCCCCCTCGCTTCCCCCTTTTCCCTTTCTTTGGTGAGATCTCATATCCAGGGTCTCCCAAATGCCTGGCAGCTGCTCTGCCTCTGTGCCCCACCCTCTTGATTTTAGTTATCTCGGTAGATAAAAATGGTATCTTATTGGGGAGTTAATTTGCAATTATCATAATGTTTACCATCTTTTTATGAGCATGTTGGTCATTTATAAGTGTTCTTTCAGGAAGTGCTATTCATATCCTCTGCCAATTTTAAAATTTAGTGTATTAACCCTATTTAGTTCTGTACTGTATAGGTATTCTAATGTTGGAGGCTTGGTTTGGGGCAACTCATGCTCTCAGACAGATTTTATCCTAATATGAGCTTTAATTTTTCACTTTCAAAATATTTATGTTGGGGGCCGGGGAAATGGCTCAGTTGGTAAACAATCTGCCTCACAAGCATGAGGGTGTGAGTTCAAACCACAGATCTCAGACGAGAAGGTGTGCATGGTGGTGTGCGCAGAGCCAGGGGTTGAGCACGCCCACACTCTCAGCCTCTTGGTGTAAGTAATATACACAAAGTTACACAGGCAAGAGTATTTAAGCCTACAGTCACACAGGAAACTGTCACTCAAGTGTTGCTAGGATATCTTCAGAATGGAGAAAAGCAGAGATAGTGGCTAGAGTCTCAGCTACCTAAGTCCTGGGACTCACTGGCCAGCTCCCTTGGGGAAAGTGGTGATCTTCAGGCTGGTGACCCTGTCTTGAAGAGGTGAACAGCATTCCTGAAGACGATAGTGACACTGCCCTCTGGCCTACATACAGTGGGTTGGAAATGTAACTGTTTCTGAGTATGTGCCTAGTATGTGAGGCTGTGGAAGCTAAGCACTCCTGAGAGAGAAAGTTGTATTGTATATAGAACCATTGTATAGAATATTATGTTTGTATACACCTTTTTCATATTTTTGAGGCTTTGGAGTTTTAATAAAGCAGTTACTGACACATCTTGCTTTTTCTCTTCATCTTCTTCTTTCTTAAGATTTATTATTTTGAATTCTCTCCCCACTGTGTGTGTGTGTGTGTGTGTGTGTGTGTGTGTATGTGTGTGTGTGCAGTGACACTGAAGACTAGAAGATGGCATTGGAATTACCCAACATGGGTGTTAGTCACTCAGGTCACAGCAAGAGCAGCACAGGCTCCTAACCACTGGGCTACCTTTTCAGTCCTCTTCTGGGTTTCATGGTACTTCACACTCTTAGTCATCTTGTTTCATAGACTTGAGCTTGTTCTGCAGGGTCTTTCTGCTTTGCTTGTTTCAAAACAGGATTGTCTTTATTGTTGGGCTGTGGAAGTTGTTCATATATTCTAGACAGTATGTCAGTAGTCTCTTGTCAGATAATGGTTTGCAAATACTTCCTTCCATTCCAAGAGCCGCTGTTCATCTTTCTGTGGGATCCTCTGAAGCACAGAAGCGTTAGGCTTTGATGAAGTACAACTTTATAAATTTTAGCTCTTGCCCCTGTGTACCCAAGAAACACTGTTTAGTCTAAGCTTACAAAGATAGCGCCTGGTACTTTTTCTAAGAGTTTTAGCCCATTGGTGGTATGTGCACACCTGTGATCCCAGAACTAAAATTTAATAATATAACTGGAGGATGAGTCCTTTGACAGTTATGTGCATTTCCAATCTTCCCTCCCATCCTGGGTTATTTTAAAAGGCATAATGATATTTTTTTTTAATGAACAGATTTCTTATTTATACAGCTTTATGTCCTGTAAGAATTTTCACATATCCTAAAAGTTATACAGATATCTATTAATATATTATCATCTCAGTAATTTTGTTACTTTCCTTTTATATTGAGATTTATATTCTACCTAGAACTTTGTTTTTTATGTATGTAGGTTTATCTATTAAAAATGATATCGGGAGCCAGGCATTACTGTACATGCCTATATCCCCAGCATTTCGGAACCTGAGGGGAAGAGAAAGCACATGTTTCAAAGCTTGCCTGGGACACATAGTGAGAACCTGGTTAAAACAAGAAAGAATAAGAAAAAACTCTTGGGGCTGGAAAGACGGCTTGGTGGTTAAAGAGCACCGGCTGCTCTTCCAGAGAAACCAGGTACAGTTCCCAGCGCCCACAGGCAGCTCACAACTGTCTGTAACTCGTGTTTAGGAATCCAAAACCTCCACACAGACATACATGCAGTCAAATCATCAATATACATAAAATAAAAACAAATAAATTTTTTTAAAAGAAAAACCTCTTCTTGTAAGTGACCTGAGTGGACCTATGAAATGGTTTGCTGCCCTCCTGCCCTAGAAATCACCACGATAGCATACTAAGAGGCACATAGCTTCATGATTATTTCAAAAACACTATAAAACTGTCTGGGCCAGAGTGGATGCAGAGGCAGAAGCAGGTGAATCTTTGTGAGTTTGTGGCTAGCAGCCTGTCTATACATTAAGTGCCAGGCCAGCAGGTCAGAGGTAGTTCGCCGCTGCAGTCGCTGTGCTCTGGAGTCTGTGGCAGCTGTCTGTCTGTCTCTCCCGAGTTCGAGTCCTGCCTGTGCTTGCTCACAGGAAAAAAAAAAAAAAAAAGAATAGCACAAAACCATGTAAGCCGGGCAGTGGTGGCGCATGCCTTTAATCCCAGCACTTGGGAGGCAGAGGCAGGTATAATTCTGTAAGTTCTAGGCTAGCCTGAGCTACAAAGTGGGTTTCAGGACAGTCAGGTCCTCTACACAGAGAAACTCTGTCTTAAAACAACAACAAAAACAAACAAACAAAGTGAATCCAGGCAGCACACACTTTTAATATCAGTACTCTGGAGTCAGAGGCAGGTGGATCTCTGTAAGTTCTGGGCTAGCCTGGTCTGCATAGTAAGTGTGAGTTCCAGGACAGCCTATGAGTTCAGGCTTATGTAGAGAGGCCCTGTCTCAAAAAGACAAAAACAAAAAAGCAATAATTGTGGAATTTTTGGCATTCATAAATAATCTTTATTATTCTAGCTGTTTGTTAAACTTTATTATTAATTCTAGTTAATTTTTAATTGAATTTATTTAATGTGTGTGCTTGTGAAGTCAGTTCTCTCCTTTCACTACTTGGTTTCTGGGCTTGAACTCGGGTCATCAGACTTGGAGGGCAGTGCCCAAACATACCGAGCCATCTTGCTGTCTCTGTGTGCTTTTACACACTGAACTATGTTTAGACAGACATGGTGGCAAACCTATACTTAGTAAGCTAAAGCAGAAAAAATGTTCACTTAAGGCCAGCCTGGTCTACATAGTAAACTCCAGATCAGTGTGGGCAACACAGTAAGACTCCCTCTTCAGGTCCCCAGGTCTGCCTATTTAATGTTTTTCTTTTCTGTACTTCTGTGTTGCCCTGACAGAAACAGTTTAAAGGAGGAATTACTT
Organism: Mastomys natalensis; assembly: GCA_021653895.1. Lineage (NCBI taxonomy): Eukaryota > Metazoa > Chordata > Mammalia > Rodentia > Muridae > Mastomys > Mastomys natalensis. The sequence goes on from JAJTUV010000533.1 coordinate 240,319, forward strand.
ATTTTGGCTCACAGTCCCAGAAAGCCCAGCCTACAGTTGCTTGGTTCCATATATTGGAGCAGAATCTTATGACAGTGAAAGCCTTTGACCCAGGATGACTTTCCACATCTAGAGGTTTCTATTGTGGTGAAGAGACACCGTGACCATGACAACTCTTATAAAGGAAAGCATTTAATGGGGGCTGGCTTATAGTTCAGAGGTTTAGTGCGTTATCATCATGGCAGGAAGCATGGCTACACATGAGCAGACACAATGCTAGAGAGACATTGGGCCTGGCTTGAGCTTCTGAAGCCTCAAGGCCCATCCCTTGTGACACACTTCCTCCACCAAGGCCACACAACCTAATCCTTTCAAATAGTGCCACTCCCTACCAGTCTATGGGAGCCATTTTCATTCAAAGCACCACAGATAGTGTACAAAGAGCAACCCCTAGTGATTCACCCTAATTGTATTAGGCCCTGTCTCCCAAAGTTCTCAGAAACTTTCGAAATAGCACAACTAGCTGGGGATCAAGTTAGCAAAACATAAACTTATGGGAGGGGGGTTGTAACTTTAATTTTTTTAAAGCCTACTTTTAATGATGGTTCCTAAATGCTTTAACCTCCCTTCTAGCCCACCATCCACCAGGGCACCAGAGGTAGTGGGAAAGAAAGGCTATAGGGGAAGTGGACCTGTTTAGAAATGGTTCTTTGGAGTAAATCCCATCTGCGTTGTTAGCAGCTGCAGGTCGATCCACTCACAAATACTTTATGAATATATCAACAGTCCTGTTCGGTAGAGTCGGAATAGTAAGCATGAATCAGTAGCCATGGCACTACCTAGCAGAAATACCCAGGCCTCAGCAGGATTGGCCCTGACAACCGTGCCTCTCTCAGCAAATGAAGATCAGCAACAACGTAAGTTCAAGAAGGTTGCAGAGCTAGCTCTATAAGCAAACCCCTCAGTCCGTTGAGTCCTATTTATACTCCCTCCAAACATCATGTGTCCTCCATGGGTCTTGCCTCAGCACGTGAGTCCATCTTAGCTGACATCACTTTGCCAATTGGCTCAAGTCCACAGAAGTGACAAGAAGCCACAGCACACCACCAGAAGATTTTTTTTAAGGTTTATTTACTTGTTTTTATGTGAGTACACTGTTACTTTCTTCAGACACACCAGAAGAGGGCATCAGATCCCATTACAGATGGTTGTGAGCCACCATGTGGTTGCTGGGAATTGAACTCAGGATCTCTGGGAGAGCAGTCGGTGCTCTTAACATCTGAGCCATCTCTCCAGCCCCACCAGATTTTTGATGCACTTCTCTCTATGGAGCCCAGACAAATGGAGCCCAATTATGCAATGTAAAGTGGACCAATACATGTGTGTCGTTGGGGAAAAATCCTTCATCACGAATGGAGGGGGAGATATTTAGAATACGGTGCCTGGACCCACTTGTTCCCAGGCAGTCCGCCCTGTTCCCACTGCTCCTTGGCTCTGACCAGGGCTCTGGCTAGCTAGATGAGCAGGCCCCAGCACCCACGAGATGACAGCATGGGACTGGCTCTGCCAATCTACCCTGCTGCATCCACAAAACTCGGTTGAACCTCAGACAATATCTGCCATCCTCAAAGTACCTGGTAGAAATGAGATTCTTCTTTTTTTTTTTTTCCTCACTTTGAACTCAGTCGGGAGAGACAAGCGGCTACCTCAGACTCCAGAGCTGCGACTGCAGTGGTGTGCCACCGCTGGCTAGAAATGAGATTCTTAAAGCTTAATGATTATCTAAAGAATTTATGTATTTAGAAATGCTTATAATTAACAAGGACGCCCACACAATTAGAGAGTTGTTACCCAATATCTAACCTTTTGACAGATGTTGCTACCCAGGACAGCTTTAAACCCATCCATGGTTCTCCATGGTCCACAGCCTCCTTTTTCTCCTCCCTTCCTCTTCCTCTTTTCTCCCAGCTCCACCTCCTCTTCTACTGCCTAGTCATAGAGCTCCACTGCGAATACAACGAATACAACGTAGCAGAATAAATACGCTGCTACATAAGTATTCTTTCACCTGTGTCTACTTCAGGGAAATGTTCCTTCAACCAGTCTGCCTTAGTCTTTACCTAGTGTCTGCTTCAGGAAAACACTTCTTCACATGTTTGCCTCAGCAAAACACCATCCAACACAACTGACTTTCCAAAGAACCCCTAAGTTTCCACTTCAGGGGCATTTCAGATTCTTCTCCAGTGTACCCGTATTTCCAGCCAAGCCCATAAACCAGGTGTCTCGGGTTGGCAAACCGGCATGTTGATTTCAGGTAATTGTTGCTGCTGTTTGGTCTTCTGAGGCAGGTCTTATAGACTCGACTAGCTTAAAACCAGTCATGATCTTGTCTGCTGGTCCTCCCCCTCGTGTTGGATTGCAGCCTGTGCCATTACTCCCAGTTTACAGACACAATTTTGAACAGAAATTATATTTTCTTTTTCTGCTGTCTATTTGTAGTTAGACTCCTTAAGGCACTCTAAAGTGGCCTGGGCATGGTTGATCTGGGGCAGCAGGTCTGGCAGGGTCTATCAGAAGACCTCCTGGGAACATGACATTGGTAAGGACCATAGGATGGGGAATGTACATATGTGCTTTCAAAGAGAGGCCAGAGCTTAGTACTTAAACCCTATTCCTTGAAGCTATCAGAAATACGGTGTCCTTATAATGTATGACTGTCTCCTGCCAGCCAAGTGTACCTGTTTGGCCACTCTAACCTCTAGGCAGCTTAGAAGTAATAATCACTGAACGACATTAACTGCCCTCTGCCTCCACTTTGGTGGCTGCCTCAGAAAATTTGTCTTATGTTTTAAGATTTGCTGAGGGGCTAGAGAGATGGCTTAGTGGTTAAGAGTGCTGACTGCTCTTCCAGAGGTCCTGAGTTTAATTCCCAGCAACCACATGGTGGCTCACAACCATCTGTAATGGAATCTGATGCCCTCTTCTGGTGTGTCTGAAGACAGCTACAGTGTACTCATATACATAAAATAAATAAATCTTTAAAAAAAAAAAAAGATTTGCTGGGAACAGCATACAATGACAAGGACTGCTTGCAGTAGGCTGGGATGGAGACATCTCAGAAGCCTGTGGCAGCTCCTTGTAAAGAGGATGGTGTCTGGGACCCTGAGAAGCAGGAGACACATCCCTCCAGGGGACCTGCCATCTGAAATAAGGGACTGTCTGCAGTAAGCTGGGATGGAGACATCTCAGTAGTCCATGCCAGATCTATGTAAAAAACATTTGTTCCCATTTCTCCTAACCTTAGCCCTGGACAACGGCTATATAGATTTCATTTGTGTGTGACTGTTTTTCAGTTGGCCTTGGTGTGCATAATTATTCTATATATATCTGACTTTCTTACTTCTTTCTCCTTCTGCTCTGGTGAATTCTGTGAAACTAGATGTTCCTTGATGTAATGATTCTTAAACAATTAAAAATTGAGGCATAGGGCACAGCACAGCACGTTCTAATGGCCCAAGTGCATGCTGTGTGCTCTCATCTTGGAAACAATGCAATAACTGCACAATGGTAGTTCCAGATTAATGCTTGACTTGTAAAGAAAGTTTGAAGAGATTATTAGAAAATGAAATAGATAAAGTGATCTCGTTAAAAAAAAAAAAAAAAGAAAGAAAAGAAATGAAATAGACCCAACACCAGGACCTCAAGAAAGGAAAAATCTATCGAAGTTATGAAATAAGTTCTATATAACATAACATTCCTTGATAAGGAGGTATAGAATACATAAAATTTTCGTTTTTTTTTTTTTTTTTTTTGGTTTTTCCAGACAAGGTTTCTCTGTGTAGTCCTGGCTGTCCTAGAACTCACTCTGTAGACCAGGCTGGCCTGGAACTCAGAAATCCGCCTGCCTCTGCCTCCCAAGTGCTGGGATTACAGGGGTGTGCCACCACTGCCCGGCTGGAACTGTTGAGATAAGGGTTAATTTGACTCTTTCTGGTCACTGCCTGGCAGCTTTGCCTGTCATTTATCATCAGAGGTTCACAGGAAAATGCAAGTAGCTGACCTGGGAGTTCTGAAGTACAGTAAATTAAAAGTTAAAGTTTAAATAATGATAAGTTTGCAATTATTATTATTTTGGCTACAGGCCTGGGAATAGGGAAGCTTGAAACTTTGGGGAACAATTGTAATTCTTAATTCTTTGTGGGATGTGGTTATTCTTTTGAATTTGATTTGGCAATGATTATACAATTTTTTTTTTCTACCTGCTTTGGGAGTATCAATAAAAGACTGGGGCAAGAGAAAAGTGGAGAAGTATGTGAGGTGAATGTGGTGAGAGAGTGAGTGAGAGAGAGCATGAGAAGAGCATGTGAAGAGTGAGTGAGGAGAGCATGTGAAGAGTGAGTGAGGAAGAGTGTGAAGAGTGAGTGAGGGAGAGGTGTGAAGAGTGAGTGAGGAGAGAGTGTGAAGAGTGAGTGAGGAGAGCGTGTGAAAGTGAGTGAGGAGAGGAGTGTGAAAGTGAGTGAGGAGAGAGTGTGAGATGAGTGAGGAGAGATGGAAGAGTGGTGAGGAGGAATGTGAGAGTGAGTGAGGGAGCATGTGAAGAGTGAGGAGAGGAGTGTGAAGAGTGAGTGAGGAGAGTGTGAAGAGTGAGGGGAGGAGAGGAGTGAGGTGTGTATGGAGAGTGTGTGTGAGTGAAAGGAGAGTGCAGTGGTGTGTGTGAGGTGTGAGATGTGTGGAAGAGTGTGTGTAGAGTGAGAGGGAACACACAGAGGTGTGTAGGAGTGTGGGAGTTCAAGAAAAGCGCACAGGAGAAAAGCAGGTGCGCAGGAGAATGCAGAGTGTGTGCAGCCTCAAGCTGCGAGCGAATGAGTGAGAGAAAGCGAGTGGAGAGAAACTTTAAGCCTTGAAAATTTGCTGTCAGCTTGTACCCAAAAGTAGTCTGTTATATTTATTAGAACTTCCAGATATCCCTGTTCCAGTTGAGAACTCCAATCCTGTTTTAGAGGCTGGACCCTTGCAAAGATTCTTTTTTTCCTCTACTGTTCCAGAGAAACCCTTAGTACAATGTTGACAATTTGTGATAATAGGACGCTTGTCTCAACTTTATGGAAAGCTTTCATTTATTTTACAGAGGTGATTCTGGGGCTCCCCTTTCTGTGTGTTTCTGTTTTTTTGGCTGGGACAGTGTCTTTCTATGCAGTTCTGGTCTTGTCATATAGATTAGACTGCCCAAACTTGCAAGAATCTTCTTCCTGCTTCTCAAGTGCTGTGATTATAGCTGTGCTACAACATGTGCTGCTTGCCTGCCTCCCTCCCTCCAGCTCTTCGACGCTCAGCTAGTCCTTTGTTTTTGCTTGTTTAGTCACAGTCTTATTTTTACCTTCTCTCTTCTTTAATTTTTGAGACTGGGTCTTTCTACTAGCCCTGGTGACTGTAACTCACTCTGTAGACCAGGCGACTAGAACAGGAGACCACTGCTTGCTCCAAGTGCTGAGGTTAAGGCATGTGCCCACACAGGCTTTTTTTTTCAACCCGTATTTTGTGAGATAAGATCTTACTTTGTCATCCAGTCTATTCTGGACTCACTATGCAGTGTGGATTGGCTCCAAACTTGGAGTAAATTCTCCTGCTTCCATTTCCTAAGTTCCAAGTGCAGGAATTACAGGCATGAACCACTATGTCTCATCACGCCCCTTTAAAAGTAACTTTCATTATTTCTCCCTCTAATCCTCAATGTCAAGAGCTGTGACTGATGACATTAACTCAGGGGCTACAGAGATGACTGAAGGCAGTGGGGTGCTTACCTTGAAAGCAAGAGGATCTGAGTTGTAGCCCCAGAACCTACACTTACAAAGCTGGGTGTGGTGGCATACATCTGTAATCCAAGAGTGGGGTACAGGGGCACCAGGCAGATCACTGGGCAGCCAGTCTGGCCTAATCAGTGAGGGGTCCCCATCAAGAGAGACTGTGCCTCAAAGGAATGATACAAAAAGTTGACCTCCATACACTGACAAAGATGAAACACATGCACGTGTGTGCGCGCATACACACACACACACACACACACATATCCCTTGCTCAAGCCGCTCTCAAGTGCCTAGGCTCAAGAGACACTCCTGTCTTAGCTCTAGTGCCAGTGAGTGGTACTACCCTGTCTTTTAAAAGGTTTTCATAACGAGCCGGGCGGTGGTGGCGCACGCCTTTAATCCCAGCACTTGGGAGGCAGAGGCAGGCGGATTTCTGAGTTCGAGGCCAGCCTGGTCTACAGAGTGAGCTCCAGGACAGCCCGGGCTACACAGAGAAACCCTGTCTCGAAAAAACCAAAAAAAAAAAAAAAAAAAAAAAAAAGGTTTTCATAAAAACCTTGAGCAATTAAGGAGGCTCCGTTTCATTCAGTGTTCTAAGAGTCTTTCTCATGAATGGTGTTACAATTGTGCAGCTGGCTTTTGTTTCCTATGTTGAATGGTTATTCTCCTTTACTTTGTGAACGTGGTAATTTACATTGGTTAATGTTTCAGAGTTCAAATCATCCAACCTGTATTTATAGAGTAAGATTATCAACATTTATTGGTGAATTAGTTTTGGTCATATTTGCTGATGAGTTTTGCACATGTTCATGTAATTTTTTCTTATAAGACTCTGACAGATTTTTATAACAAGGGCACACTGCTAGACTCATGAAGTGAACTGGGTGGTATTTAATTTTTCCCTCCCGATTTACCCAAAGAATTTATGTAAGACTGACATATAGTATCTTTCCTGTTAGTTAATATTTGATAGTACAATTACATCTTCACGAACCTTTGTTTGTAGACAGTTTCCATTAGGATTTGATTTAATGGTCATAGGACTCAGGGCTGGGGATGGAACGGCTTGCTTAAATGGAGCCCAAGGTTCATGTCCTAGATTCATATAAACTTGGGCTGGTGGTGAGTCCTTTAGTCCCAGCACTCAGGAGGCAGAGGCAGGTAGATTTCTGAGTTCGAGGCCAGCCTGGTCTACAGATCGCGTTTCAGGATAGCCAGGGCTACACAGAGAAACCCTGTTTGAAACAAACAAAGAAAAAAACAACAACCCTGGGCTGGCACTGAATACCTATAATCCCAGGACAGGAAGTGGAGGCAGGCGGGAGGATCACGGGTTCAAGCATTCTCTATTACATAACAAGTTTGAGGCTAGCCAGGGCTACATGAAACCATGTCTCTTCCTTCCTTCCTTCTTTTGTGGACTAGGCTGGCCTCAAACTCAAGAGATTCACCTGCTTCTAACTTCTGAGTGCTGGGATTAAAGGCATGAATCACCACCACCTATCTGAGACCCTGTCTTAAAACATACATGTCACTTTAAGACCTTTCAACTCATTTTTGTCACTTTGACCAGTGTCCTTTCCCACTTCCTGGGGATTGAATCTAAGTCTTTTTACCTTTATTTTGAGAAAGAGTGTCACTAAGTTGTCAACGATGGCTGTGAATTCATTCCACAGCCCAGACAAGCCTTGAACTTGGCACCTTCCTGCTTGGCTTCCTCAGTATTTGTGATTACAGCTCTGACCTTCTCTGTAAATGCTGGTGATCTAATTCAAGGTCTTCCAAAAGCTCTATGCCTGGGCTACCATGAAGCCCAAGCCCCACTACTTTTTTCAGTCAACATTCATAGATCTACATATTTTCTGACTGGCGTCTTTTCTTTTTTATCGTAGAGGTGGGATTTCTATGCCCCTGAACTTCCTGATCTTGAGGGATCTTACCATCTGCAGGAGCTAAGACAGTGGGTATACAGCACTCTGCCAGGCTCTTGCTTTTATTTACACAAGGTTTTATTGTTACTATGGCTGGTCTGGAATTGGCTATGTAGACCAGGCTGGACTTGAACTCAAGGCATGTGCAACCACACGCAGTCATTCTTTATTTCTTGTTGTCTCTGAGCTTACTCTGCGAAGCATTTTTCTTTTACCTGAAGAATGAATACTTCAAAAAATATATATTTATTTTTATCTAAGTGTGTGTCTATGGCACATATGCAGGGACTCTCTAAGGCCAGAGAAGAATTTGGAGTTTCCTCGAAGACTTATAGGACATTGTGAAGCTGCCGACATGCATCCTGGGAACCGATCACACATCTTCTGGAAGAACAGTTATGTGCTCTCAACTGCAGAGCAATACCTCTATTTAAGTATTATTATTATTAATTTGAGGTCAGGGTCTCTCTGCATAGCCCAGACTGGCCTAGGACTTGCTATGTGGTCAAGCTAGCCGGGAACTCAATCTTTCTGCCTCATTCCCTAGTGCTATGATTAAAGGCTTTCTCTGAACACAGCTCACCACTCAGACTTGGAGTGGATGGCTAAATGTTGCATCGCCATCCCTCCTCAGGTGGTTAATTGAGAGGTGTGGTCCACAGAGGTTCCAAGTAGGATTACATTTCAGTTCCCCAAGATGCTAAAATAGGTGGCCACCTACCTCCTCTTGAGTTTTCTGCCTTTTCGATCTTATTTCTGCATTCCAACTGGTACTGATACCAGGGAAATCAGGGTTACCTCCTGGGATTCTTGGTCTCACTCTTGGTCCAAGACTTTAAGAAAGGATTCAAACAAGCACTCAGGAAGCAGAGGCAGATGGGTCTCTTGTGAGTTTGAGGACAGCCTGGTCTACAGAGTGAGTTCCAGGACTGCCAGGGCTATATACAGAGGAAACCCTGTTTTGGAAAAAATAATAAAATAAAATAAAAAATTCAGAAGGCAGGCAAGGTGTCAATCTTGGCAGCTCCCTGGAGGAGAATGAAGAATAAAATGAACCATGCTATCTGAGTTACTACCGTGGAAACCTGACACATCGTAGACTATCAGCCACACGACTGGGAGGGAAGTTTAAAGAAAGAGTAAGGATATCAAAGCATCAGGCAGGACTGTGCCTTTCTGAGTTAGGACTTAACAAACCTCATGGTAACCCCATGATGACTTATAGGGACTATGAGAGGGGGCAGGAATTCTGGGAAGGAGAAGTACACATCTCATTTAGAAGGAATAATTATTCTGCCTATGTCTTTTAGCTAGGTGATTGAGTCCCCCAACTAGAATGTTAGGTCTCAACCCAGCACAGAGGTTTTTTTTTTTTTTTTTTTTTTTTTGAAATGTATTTATTTTACGCATATGAGTCTTCTATCTGTAACAGGCACAGTAGAAGAGGGCATCAGATCATATTATAGTCGGTTGTGAGCCACCATGTGGTTGCTGGGAATCAAACTCAGGACCTCTAGAAGAATAGACGGTGCTCTTAACCTCTGAGCCATCTCTTCAGCCCCCAGAGGTTCTATTTTATTGACTGCTAAGTTTTCCCTTCATGGGCTCTTATTACTGCTCTATCAGAACAAATGGTGATCACTTACTAAATGAACTATTTATACTCAAATCCTTTTCTTACTGCCTGCTTTTAGGAAAACTAAACTGAAGGTATTGCCCATTTCAGGGATCTAGTCCTTTGGGACACAATACAAAGTATATGGGTTGTGTTAGCACATTCCATGGCACGGGAGAGTCCTAGACACGATCTTGGAATTTGAGTGCCCAACAGAAGGATTTTCCATTTTCTTTCTTTCCTTTTTTTTTTTTGGTTTTGCGAGAGAGAGGAGAGGAGAGAGAGGAGAGAGAGAGAGAGAGTTTCTCTGTGTAGCCCTGGCTGTCCTGGAACTCACTCTGTAGACCAGGCTGGCCTCGAACTCAGAAATCCGCCTGCCTCTGCCTCCCAAGTACTGGGACTAAAGGCGTGTGCCACCACTGCCCGGCCCAGAAGGATTTTCAATACGTGGCTTCTGAGCTTGACTCTGTGGGGTGGGTGGAAACAGGACTCAATTCCCTGGGCCTTCCCTGGATCTGGGTTAGTAGCTCACCACTACTTTGCCACTTCTTATGTGCTTTTAAGTCTACTTAGAGAAGTATTTTGCTTAGCCCTTTCTAACTTGAGAGAATTCTCCACAAAGAATTAGTTCAGATAATTAGTGAGGAACTTCCCAGCTCCTTCTCTTCCATGTGAGTAACAGGCTAGTGCTCTGTTGTTGAGCTGCACGTCCAGCTTCCTTTAGCTACAAGTGTGTATGCACGTGTGTGCATTCTCAGTATGTGAGATCAGACTGGCCACGACTGTTGGCCAAGAGTTCTGCCTTACCTTCCGGAGTAGCTAGAATTACAGGAGCACATGCCTCAGATCCCTTTCCAGCTGGTAGTGCACTATACTTTTCAAAGGGCTTGCATTTGAACACTGCTTATTGCCTGTCTTGGTCACTGTTCTATTTCTGTGACTAAGCATTCAAATCTATGAGCCTATGGGGGATTTTCTCATTCAAACTATTACATTGCACTCTCTTGGCCCCATAGGGTTGTAGCCACATCAGAATGTAAATATGCACTCAGTCCAACTTCTTAAGTCCCTATATTCTACCAGTTTCAACTCTGTTTAAAAGTGCAAAGTCTCCTTTAATACTTATGGCAAACTCTTAACTGTAATCCCCTATAAGATCAAATCTAAAAGCAGATCACATACTTCCAACATACAATGTCTCAGAATACATATTACTGTTTCGAAAGCAAAGGAATGGAGCATAGTGTGGAAATACTGGACCAAAGCAAGACCGAAAACCAACTGGGCAAACTCAATTCTACATCGTCATGCCATATGTCAAAGCGCTCTGTAGGTTTCCAGCTTCTTTCAGCTTTGTTGACTGCAGCACACGCAGTCTGCAACTTTCCTTGACAGGCATCTCAAGATACTGGCATCTCCAATATCCTGGGGTCTTCAACACAATCCAGGCTTCACCCTCACACTTTCCTGCAATGGCAGTGTTGTAGTTTGAGTAAGAAGGGCGGTGGCGGCGCACGCCTTTAGTCCCAGCACTTGGGAGGCAGAGGCAGGCGGATTTCTGAGTTCAAGGCTAGCCTGGTCTACAGAGTGAGTTCCAGGAAGCCAGAACTACACAGAGAAACCCTGTCTGGGGGGGGGGGGGGAGAAGGGCTCCCATGGGCTCATGCATTTGAATGCTTAGTCACCAGGGAGTGGAACTCTTTGAAATGGCCTCTCTGGGACTCTATGCAGGGACACCCTAGATGCTCACCTGGCCTCAGTGGTTTTCTTTAGCCACAGAGGGAGATTCCAAAACCCTTTTCTTATATTCTTGACTCTAAATCAGAACCACATGGCTAAGGCTGCTTGATGTAACTTGCCCCCAATTACATCTGCAGAGCTTTTCTGTTGTTGATGGTTTCCTTCACTGCTTAAGACTTTCTTTAACTCCTGTTTACAAGCTAGAAACTTACTTGGGTGGGTCTTGCCCTGAGGTCATTATTCCTTTATTCCATTTAACATCAAGTCTTCCTTTAAACCCGGTTATCCCCTTAAGCCCTGGACTAGGCTCCATTACATTTTCTGCTGCTCCTTTTTCTCCTCAAACTGCACATTTTATATTTCTCTTTGTCCAGCCTTTTCTTTATCATTACACACATTCGTAAGAGGGATAACACCACAGCCAATACTAGGCAGTCTTGAAATCTCTCTGCCGATTTCATTAGTCCAAAACTCTTCAATTTAGCCTCAGGCAGATTTTTAGGACAAGAGCATAACACAGTCACATTCTTCACCAAAAGATCACAATTATGATCTATAGGCCACATGCTAATATTATTCCTCTCTAAAATGTCTTGATTTGGGCCCCCACAGCTCAATTCATCTTCAGCACTGCCTTTCATGTTCCTACTAGGATGGCCCATTATGCCCTGTTTAGAGCATCCAATCACTTTTCTAGTCCCAAAGTGCACATTCTACCAACAAGCAGTATGGTCAGGCAACACCCCATCCCTGGCACCAACCAACTTCTCTCTTAGTCACTGTTCTACTGTTGTAAAGAGACACCATGACTAAGGCAACTCTTATTATTATTATTATTTTGGTTTTTGAGACAGGGTTTCTCTGTGTAGCCCGGCCTGTCCTGGAACTCACTCTGTAGACCAGGCTGGCCTCGAATTCAGAGATCTGCCTGCCTCTGCCTCCCAAGTGCTGGGATTAAAGGCGTGTGCCACCACCGCCCAGCCCAAGGCAACTCTTATAAAAGACAGCATTTAGTTGGAGGATTGCTTACAATTTCAGAGGTTTAAGTTTATTATCATTATGGCAGAGAACATGGAAGCACAAATACAGACATGGTGCTGGAGAAGTAGCTAAGAGTTCAATATTCTGATCTGCAGGCACATGGGGGGGGGAGAGGAAGAGGAGAGGTGAGGACAGGCAAAGGAGGAGAAAGAAGAGGAGGAAGAGGAGAAAGACGAGGCCTGGCAAGGGCTTTTGAAACCATAAAACCCAACCCCAATGGCATACTTCCTTTAATGAGGTTTCTAATCCTTTCAAAGAGTTCCACTCCCTGGTAATTAAGCATCCAAGTACCTGAGCCTGTGGGTTGGGGGCATTCTTATTCAAACCACCACACTGCATTCCCCATCTTATTTCTCCATGTAATATAAGATTACTACTCCATGCTTTTGAGCGAGGAGACTGAACTTCAGGTACAGAAAACTAAGAGTGGATAAATGAGGCTGGACACAATGGAAAGGTAGAGAAGGGAGGTTTGGGAGAATGAAACACGGCAAAGCTGAGGGGCGGGTGTGAGCCCTGTTGGGGAGCATCCCTGAGGCGCGTGGCTGGAACCATTCCCTCTTTTAACAGCACTCTGCTGCATTTAGCACGCCTATCTTTTTAGATGGGTTTACATACTGTTCCTCTCAATGATAACTACTAGATGAGAGCTATGATACTGTGTGAAGAACAACGTAACTTAGTCAGAACACCTGGCTTCTGTCTGAGCCTCAGCACTAAGATGTTTGGGCTCTTTTCCCCACCCCTCCTAGACAGGGTTTCTCTGTGTGTATTCCTAGATTTCCTAAACTCACAGTGTAGACCAGCTAGCTTGGAACAGCAGAGATCCGCCTGCCTCTGCCTCCAGAGCACTGGGATTAAAGGCGTGGCTCCTCACCACCTGGCTAACAAGGACAGCCTTTACCTTCCAGAGGGAGGCAACTGTAATCTGAGCCATCAGGAGTGCACGTGACACATTAACGTCTTTCCTTATGTCAAGCAACAGCTGTGTGCCTGACAAGACCCTGTGTATAACAAAATGCTATACCAGGGTAAATGATTAATGCCACATGGTTAAGTACTACTTAACCGAAATTCTACTTTGTCTTGCTCTAGAACCAGCAGTGTCCATCACATGGACTTGAGAAACAAAACAAAGTAGCAATTACAGGATGGTTGGTAGTCATAGGTTGCTTAGGCACTTTCAGTGGCCTTACCCACTACTGATTGACTGACATAGGGTCTTACTGTGTAGTTCTAACTAGAACTCTTAGATCAGGCTGGCTCACAACTTAGATGTTTGTCTCTGTCTTCTGAGGCCTGGGACAAAAGGTGTGCATCTTTGCCCAGCTTTTTGTTTTGTTTTTCGAGACAGGGTTTCTCTGTGTAGTCCTGGCTGTACTGGAACTCACTCTGTAGACCAGGCCTCGAACTCAGAAATCCGCCTGCCTCTGCCTCCCAAGTGCTGGGATTAAAAGGCGTGAGCACCATCGCCCGGCCTTTGCCCAGCTTTGAACACTTTGTAGTTTAGGTGAAACCTGGAGCTGATGGCCAATTAAAAAGTGTTCCTTATCTGTCTCATGTTGTACCCAGTAAATCTTGGTTTCTAATTTTTCGTAGTATTCTGAAACCTTTCTAAACAAAAAAGCATGAAGAGACGAAAACTGCTCTCCTGTGCAATCATTAATCTTGTATAGCCAATTTAACGAACAACTGATACAGACTGGAGAAGAGGTTTCAGATTTTTCCTCGAAAGAGGCATTCGATATTTTGAAAAGATCACAGAAAACTTTAGGAGGTCAACTGTACTGGTTCGGGGTGGGGTGACGGGTCCGCGAAGGAGGAAGAATTCCAGAAGTTGTAGTTCTGATACCCCAGATCACAAGAAATCTCTTCCTACAAAAGGTGCATTATCATTTTTCATTAAAGTATATATACACACACACACACACAACCCCCAAAATAAAAACCACACGAGTAACAGTGAGTGGAAATTCCCACAGTTTGTGTAGTTAGTTGCAAGATGGTAGTGCTGATGAAAGAGTCTAGAGTGATAAAAGCTGCTGCAAAGTCACTTCCAGGATCCTACTATCAGGTTTTGATAAGGCTCTTACGTAACTGCCGGAAGCCGAGCATCTCTGGTTCCTCCTGGTACCTTTCTCTTAAATATAACTGCGGCTGGAGGAGGAGAAACAACAAGCCATTCACAGACGAACAACCATTAAGGATCGGGGAAAAGAAGCCCGGTGCGCGTGCCCTTTCGCCCGGCTTCCCGAGCACGTGCTCTCTGGAACACGCCGCCCCGCCCCGGGGGGGCCGGGCTCGCGGCCCAGCACGCCAATAGGCGAGCGCCTTACAGCGCCGTGGCCCGACAACGTTAAGCGGCCCAATCGCTGGGGCCCGGCCGCCCGTTTCCCGGAGCCCCGCCCCACGCGCAGAGCCCCGCCCCCGCGGTCCCGCCCTCCGCCCCTCCCCCGCCGATCGGCGCCCAGCCTGCGAGACGGAGAAACTGGGGCAGAAGTGAAGATGGCGGCGGCGGCGCTGGTGGCGGCGGCGGTTCGTCGCCAGTGACGCGCGCTGCGGGCTGCTATCCCTCCCCGCTCCCCGCGTCCGCCGCGTCCGCCCCGGCACCCCTCCACCCGCAGCCCGCCGCTCGCCGCGCTCCGGGCCGCCCTCGTCCGTGCGCGCCGTGGCCGGCCGAGCGGGCGGCGCGTTGATCTGCCCTCCCGCCCGCCGCGCCGGACCGCCGGGCCGCGGACACACGCTCGGCGGGGAGGCGGCGGTCCCTGCGCGCTCGCGGCCCTCCGTTTGGGGACCGGGAGGAAGGAGGCGGTGGCGACGGCCGTGGGATCCGGGGACGGGAAGGGGATCGGGGGGCGGGCGACAGCGGGAGCGGCTCGTCCCCGGGAGCGGGGCGCGCAGGCGGTACCATGACGTCCATCCATTTCGTGGTCCACCCGCTGCCGGGCACCGAGGACCAGCTCAATGACAGGTAATGGGGCGGCGGCGGGGGAGGGGCGCCTCCCTCCTCTTTCCCCTCCCCCACGGCCGCGCTGGGGGCCCTATCGCCCCCTGTAGGCCCGGTGCGGGCCAAACTTGGGAGCCCCGGGCTGCGGGGCGGGGGCCGGCGCGGTGTGGACGCCGCTGCGGTGTAGACGGCCGGCGCGCTGCCCCCTCCCCCTCCCGCGAGGAGCCTCGTTGAACTCGGCGGAGCCGGGGGCTCCCGGCCCAGGCCCGAGGAAACCATATTAGTCAAAGTTGAATTGAGACAGACAATGCGGATGGGGGATGGTGGAGGTGGAAAAGAGAGGGAAGAGGAGCGGCGGGTTCGGGGGCTCCCGCGAGTCGTGTCCCGGGGGCTGGGTTTCCCGGGGAGGCGGGGGTTGGGGGGAGAGATTCCCGGCAGACCGCGGGTTGGGAGGGGGAGGAGAGAGGGAGCGCCATGATTATTGTTATTATTATTAGATTTGAGCCCCTGCAGTGAGGTTGACTGCCCCGGAGGGGAATGAAGTCAGGCGGGGGTTGGGGAAGTGGATTGGATTTCCTTTGCTCTCCTTCCTTGGAAATGGTACTGCCAAACTCTGCTCCCGGCCCTGTGGTGAGAGCCTTTTTGTTTCCTTTTTTATTCTAATGATAGTGTTTTCTGGAGTTGTAATTTGACCGCTGAAAACCGTGCGTGGAGTGTCAAAGGAAAATTCTTCGGTTTGCAGTTCGTAATGCTGCTTTTCTTAACGCGCTGTGAATTTCTGGGTTGGGTTTGCTATGGGCAGAGAAGGAATTTTGATTTAAAATATTTGAAAAATCTCTTAAGGCTGTTTTGATTTGGATCCTTCCCCTTCGCTCTGCCACCGTGCCATACCAGTTTAGGATATTGAGTTGCAGGGCCACATGCTTACTGGGACCTAAGATAAAGCAGGAAAAAAGTCCCTGTACTGTTGCAAAACAGACTCAGAGGTTGAGGGAGGCCTCCATTAAAGCATGTCTTGAGATCTAGGACTCACATCTAATGATGGGCCAAATGTTTACAGGTCAGAAAGTGGTGCGTTTTAACCTTCCTTCTCCCCTCATACATCGCTGCTGGCCTATATTTCTTTTGCGTGTGGAAGGCCATGGTTTCTCAAGTTTAGAATCAAGGTGTAATTTTTGCTAAGTGACCGGGTGACTTTTAAGTTGCGTGACGCCCAGTTTGTCATGTGCTTCCTGGGGAGAGGAAGAGGCCTAACTTGCTAAGATACTGTCCTCTAATGTGTCAGTATTATCTTTACCTCATTCTGGTGCTGGCAGCTTTTAGATCTTGGGCAGGCAGTCTAGTTTCTGGCATGGGGTAAGGATTTGTCTAATCTTTACTGTAGCCTATTGTTTAAATACATGTTTGTAAAACTCAGTGCGTTTTGAAAAGATTTACTTGGAGTTGTCTTATAGTTCATTAACGACCTTTAAGCTATTTAAACATTTGGTTATAGGATCCTTACTCTGTCTTGCTTTCATTAGAGATGTTTACAACTTCAACAGAAGGCTTTGGGGAGGGAGGGAGTGTAAATCTCAGAGTCAGATTAGTAGTGAGGAAAGCTCTACTGCCATTTAGAGAAGTGTGTTGGTCATGTTTGAGTCATTTGCCTTGTAACTTAGAAATTTGCACCAGAGAAGTAGGGCATGCTTTTTTGTGGTAGTCTTAACTGTACCAATAACTTTAGATAGCGTATTCTATTGAGAGTGTATGCCACACTCGTCTTTGTGTTACTAATCTTGTGTTTATTATTTACTTATTTAGACAGGATCCTGGCTGGCCTAGAATTCATGGTTTCTGTCTGATGATGGATGACCTTGCACTTCTTCCTGCCCTCCAGCCTCTACGTCCCCAGTGCTGGGATTACAGGCCTGAGCCACCACGCCCAGTTTACTGTGGAATAGAACCCAGGGCCTCATGCTTCTAGACAGATACTCTACCAGCTGTCCTTATCTCCTGGGTGTTGGACATTTTGAATCACTTTTTAGTGTTTTTTTTTTTTGTTTGTTTGTTTTTCAACTTCAGCTGTTTGAGAAATTTACACACAGATTTTTTTTTTTTTTAGGCTGCCATTTCCCCAGTCCCAGCTTCTTCTAAAGTCCATGTACTATATTAAGAATATTTAGGTATTTGTGACAAAAGGTCAGAAAGCTGTTTGTCAGAATGCACACTTTGTGTGTAAAACTCAGTGCATTTTGAAAAGATTTACTTGGAGTTCATGATCTTGCCTTAGCCTCCTGGTTGCTGGGATTGTGGATGTGTGCAACACCTGGGCTGAGTTGTTAGCTTTGTTTTTATTTTATGTGTATATATGAGTGCCTGCCTGTATCCATCAGTACCACGTGTGCAGCGGGTGCAGGAGGAGGTCAGAATGGGGTGTCAGATCCCTGGATTGAAGAGTAAATATTGTGAGCTGCTGGATGTGGGTAATGAAATGGACCACAATCTCAGCAAGGGCAGCGAGTGTTGTTAACTGCTGTGCCACCTTTCTAGGCCCCTGACATGAGTGTTTTATGAAGTAAGGGAAAAGACAAGTGACTTTCACTTACAATGTGGATTGTTAAGGTAGCAGATGAACAAAACTCGGAAGTGCATTAGGTGAGACTTGGGAGACTGATTACTGTGATGCTTAGCTGCATAGTGTGCATGGCCTCTTGACGGTATCCTAAATCCTGAGGTAGTTGGTTTGACACAGAAGAGTCTTTATTTAAATGTTCTTCTGGAGATGGAATTTGGATCCTGATGGTGCATAGGTAGCACTTTCCCAACAGAGCCAGTCCCAGCTCCCAGGGGATTTGTATTAGTTCCTGTTGAAGCCCAAGGACGGAGGGAGATCTGGAAGTGCCCTGCTACACCTTGGAGAATGCCTGAGGAGTGAGAAGTTGGTAGGCCGATCTCCTCACAATGGGGTGAAGGGATTTAAAATGAATGAAACCAGAGATGGACAGTGAGCTACAGTTGAAATGTGCAAGACGGGGAGGGGATGTCTCCTGACTTTAGTTTCTGGACCGTCTGGACCATTTCCCACTTGGGTTGGACTGTTTGTGCTGTCCTAGGCACCTCAGCCATAGCACACACACCTAGACATTTATTTGTCAATTTACATATTTTGTGTAATATATAAGAAGCAAGTTTAACATTTTAAAAAGCATTTTAAGATACGTACATAGGTCAGTGTGCACACAGCACGTGGTGGAGGTCAGAGGTCAACCTGCTCTTAGACTTTGGCCCTGGGGATCAAACTTAAGTTGTCAGGCAAGGGTCTTTACTCAGCTAACCATCTTGCTGGCCCAACAAAAAATATGCTTAAATGACTATTTAAAAAATACTGCGTGTATATGTTTATGATGTGTATGTCCACGTGTGAGTGCCACAGGATGCGTGTGGAGGTTCACAGGAGTCTGTTCTCTACTTGTGCTGTGCCTTCCAAGGATTGAAGTCATCAGGAGATCATATACTTGCTGAACTTAGTCACCAGGCCCCCAACAAGATTTTATGCAGTCCATAATTATATTTGTCATGTACTTTCTTTGTGGTGAATTGATTTCACCTTTAAAGAACATTATTGGAAGAGTCTTCAGTCAGCAGACTTTGGTATTCTGGAGTTTGACAACTTATGCCCAACACCTTTTGTTTTTTCTTGGTCAGAACTGACATTCTTAATCTGTTCCTAGTGCTAGGCCTTTTTAAAAGGGATGTGGATATGACATAACTTGTCATCAAACTACTCCTTAGGATATAATACTCGTTGGTTATAATACAAATCAGTTCTCGGTGTGCTAGGATTCCTGAGAGTGTTGCTTTTTGCTTTATAATGTGTTGTGCAATCTGTTGTGATCAGGCTTGTCCATCGTACTGGGGCTGGCTGGTTCTCTGATAGCTTCTCCCCAGTGCTGGAAGGCTACGAGATAGAAAGGCAGGAATTTGAAACTGGTAGGCTGAGTACTGGCCTCAAGGTCAGGGAGGAACAGTTGAGATAGTGAATGAGAAAAACACAAATATCAGAATGGGAGTCTGGAAAATATTACAAAGGGATGGCTACTTCTGATTGTGGTTATACGGCTGTGTGGTATTCATGCAAAAATGCAAGAACCCAACTCCTAGAGTGCCCTTTCCCACAATTCCCCCACCTCCCCACCCCCCTTGGCCAGGGTGGGAGATTTGACCCTAGGAGCTTGGGAATGCAAGGTAAGTGCTGTACCCCTGAGCTCCGTCTCCAGGCCCTGAGGTATTGCTAGTATTTAACAAAACAATATGGGCAGCAATTCTGGGAGTGAGGCCCTGATCGCAGCAGGTTTGAGGCCAGCCTTACTGGGTTCCAGGCTACTTGACTCAGTGAGACCCCATCTTGAACAAACAAAACTCTAGACTCTTAGTCTAAGCCTGTCATTTCAGCTGACAGCAATTTCACCTTTGAAGCCTGGCAGTATGTACAGGCAGTTTTCATTCCTACATGTGAGAGCTTAGCAGTGGGACTCCATGCCTGCAGGCATGCAGAGCGCATGCTCCACCTCTAACTTGGACGGACTTGCTCCTGGCCAGTAGTGGCTCTAGGTCAGAGACTCTTAGACTCCCCTGTAAAGAACAGAACTGTGCCCCACAGCCTGGACTCAACTAATTAAAATGTCAGCTATGTGAGGTGGAGAACCCTGGGCTGGGGTTATCTTCAGTACAGATTAGACTAAAGAACAGAAGTGACTTTTTCATGAAAAACCAGGTGTGGTTAAGTTAGTCTCAAAACATGCTCATTGAAAGCTAGTTAGAATTGAATTGGTGAGTAGATATATTTCAAGTTCTCTGAAGACCACAGTAGCTGTTCGCATTCCATTTAGGACAATGCAGGTAGAATGGTCTATTGGAGCGCTTGTGCCAAGAAGTGGGATTGGCTATGTGTAACTAGCTAAGTGTAAACATTTTTAGGACTGTTGGGTTTTCTGTCTTGGTGTTCCTAACAGGAGCTGTAGGGCTGGAAGGGTTATTATCCAGAACTGGACCAAGGTGGGTGGTGCGTAGGGATTGAAACTCCCCGAAATGTCTGTAGTCTATGCCCCAAATAATCACACCCAAGTGTTAGGCTGTGAGTTACATTACAATGCTACATAATTCCCAGGAAATCTCACTGATTACAGAGATTCTTATCTTGAAATACTAGAAACCTTGTAATGGAAAGGAGAAGTTGCTTGTAATAAATGGATTAAAGGCAGTTGCTTAAAGGGAAGACTGAAAACTGTAGAATGGCAAAACAAGAAGTCGAAAAGATACATGGCCAGATTGGCTTACAACTCAAGAAGTTTGTTACTGAATCATAGACCTAGGCAGGGACACACCAGTGAGGGAAATGTGCTGGCAGGGCCTGCAGGAGTGCTTTGGGCATGAGCAGGTGGGGCGGGAGGGGTGGGAGGGTTTTCTTAAAGTTACTGTTACTTACAGACTAAGCTCTAAAGGGGAACCCAGTGGCTAGAGAAATGATCTAACCTCCCTTTTGTTGTTGTTGTTTGTTTTTTGAGACAAGGTCTTACTATACAGCCTTGGCTGGTTTACAGAGATCCCCCTGCCTCTGCCTTCTGAGTCATTGGATTAGCCTCTTGTGGGGCCTCTAAGTACCCCATTTTGAGACAGAGTATCAGTATGTCAGACTTTCAGGCTAGCCTTTAACATTTTATACTTTCTCGCTTCTGTCTCTGGAGTATTCCAGTGGCAGACTCACTTTGTAAGCTAAGAATGACCTTGCATTTATTTCCTCTTGCCTCCTCCCAAGCTACTACACCTAGTTTTCCTTGTGCAAACCCAGGATTTTCTCATGTATCTAGGCAAGCACTCTTCCAGATGAGCCGTCTCCTAGTCCTCTCTTCTTTCAAGCATGTCCCAGCTTTTTGACATTTCAGTCTGACATATGTGATAGGCATCTATGAAGCTCACCCTTGAAAACTGCAATCAAGTTACCAAAATCTGGGGACAACGAGCTGACTCGGTGGCCAAGAAGAACATGTCCTGTCTCTGCAGAGGACCTGAGTTCCTTTTTTTTTTTTTTTTTTTGGTTTTTCGAGACAAGGTTTCTCTGTGTAGCCCTGGCTGTCCTGGAACTCACTCTGTAGACCAGGCTAGCCTCGAACTCAGAAATCCACCTGCCTCTGCCTCCCAAGTGCTGGGATTACGGCGTGCGCCACCACCGCCCGGCTGAGGACCCGAGTTCTTAGCACTTATGCAGGGTCTTATTCCAGCCTCAGAGGACTTCAACTCCTCTGGCCTCTGAGGTCAACTGTCCCCCACACAGACATAACATGCTTTTTAAAAATAATACATCTTTAAAAAGTTTAGTTTTGTGTTGGACCTCATTCTTAGCTATCCCTACACACACACACACACAAAAGCAATTTTATGTTTCAGCAGGTTGTACAATTGCCTGTACATGTGCCACAGTGCATACTCAGGGCTGGGTTCTATCCTTCCCCGATGTGAGTCCCCTCCCATAATTGACAGGTTGTCGAGTTTTCTAGCAAGCACCTTTACTAGCTGAGGTGTAAACAGCCTCCATCAGCTAGTTTAATGCATGTTTGTATTTTTCAACACTGGACCCTTAAACACCTACAGTCTTCACTGCAGTCTGTTCAGATTTTTCTGTTCTCTTTATGATTGATAACTTTCTCTTAATAAAGTCAGTTGGGTCTTAATATGTTAGAAATAAGCCTACATTTTTTGTTAAATTTAAACTTCTATTTTATTATTTCTCTGCTTGTTGTCTGTAAACCACATAAGTGGATTCTCTGGACCATTGTTATGGACCATGTGGGTGCTGGGGACTGAACGCCATAAGAGCAACAAGAAGCCACCCAATTTCCCAGGTTTTTTTTTTGTAGTTCTAGCAGTTCTGGCTGTCCTAGAACTCACTCTGTAGACGAGATTGACCTCACCTCTGCTGGGATTAAAGGTGTGTGCCACCACTGACCAGTAGCAATTATTTCTTTAATAAGTTCTTTAATAAGGCATTTCATATTATAATCTTTTCGGTGTAGTAGTAATAAAACTCCTTCCAAGTATGGTAAGGCCTCAGCTAGTTCTCTGTAGTATCTGCATTCTTGCTATGATAATAAAGAAGTAGCATTTAATGCTGTTTTACTTGTGAGTACAATTCATCTTATTTACATAGCCGAAATACCATTTTCAGTTTCAGATGGTATAGTTCATGAAAAACATTTTTTATTTTTATTTTGAGATAGTTTCACTATAGAGTCTTAGCTGACCTGGACCTCTGTAGATCGGGCTGGCCTCAGGTTTGTAGGGAAATAGAATAAAGAAATCTGTGCTGTTACAGTTAATATTTTGATTCCTTTCCTCCCTCCTTGTATTTCTGTATGTCTTTCTATTGTACTGTTCTGGGACTTAAACCTAGGCCTAACGTACACTGTTCTCTTTTTGTATATGAATGTTTGTTTTTATTTAGTTTATAATGGACATACTTGATTTTTTTTTTTTACTTTAGTTATGGTAGTTTTCATAGAAAAAACACTCACAAATACTACATTTTTGATAACAAATTTTCTTACTAAAATTATATTGGGGCTCAGCTGTTAAGAGCATTGGTTCTTTCCAGAAGACATGGATTCCTAGTACCCACATGGCCCCCAGTCATCTTTTCCTCTGGGGCTGGAGGATTCAACGCCCCTCCTCAGACATCAGGCACAAGACAGTACACAGACACGTTGGCAAAACATACCTAAAAAATTAAATGATACATTTTTATAAAGAAATTAGAAAAAATTCATTGATTATAATAATTGTATTCTAGATTGCTGCTTACAAAACTTAATGAATCAACAAGTACTTTCTTCCCCATTAGTTTGGGCCATATTTTTGTGGTATAGGACCAAAAGTATTGTGAACCCACCCATTTTGCTAGCTCGCCTCTGCTCCAGTGTGAGCTCCACTTTCACAATTACATTTATGAGGAGTCTCATGTCTTTGTCTGAGCTAACACACCAATTTTGATAGGCTTAGTGACTACTCCCATGCGTGTAGTCGTATTATTGGGAACCTGAGGCAGCAAGATTGCCACAATTTCTAGGCTAACCTGAGCTATAGAGTAAGACTGTTGGCAAACCGTCCTATACACCCTTGAGAAAACCCTAACCAAACAAAACCAATACCCCAAACCCAGCCTACTTGCAGCCACCTGGAACTCCTGAGGTGATTTGCATTAGCCTCTCTGGGATCCTTCTTTAAGAGGCATGGTGTGGAGAGTGTGGTGTGTGTGTGTGTGTGTGTGTGTGAGAGAGAGAGAGAGAGAGAGGGGGGGGGGGGGAGAGACAGAGAAAGAGCACGAGAGAGAGCATGACAGCGCACAAAAGAGCATGAGCTTGCTTGCTTGCTGGGATTTGGGGATTGGACAATGTGGTAGGCTTACTTTATATCTAAAGGGTGAAGACAGGGTTTGTATGAAAGGCTTTGAAGGGTCTTGTAGCTGATTAGTCTTCTAGGTTGTAGGCTTTGTTTCCTTGACCAAAAGGAATTTGTGTTGGGTGTGGTAGTCCCACTGGAGGTTTGATGCTAAAGAGACAGTCCATCTGTCCAGTGAGATCCTGTTTTGTCTGTCTCCCTCCCCCTAGCAGGAGTCACTTGTCTAGTTACTGCTCTGTGGCCTCATCTGCATTCAGAAGAACCACCAAATGAGGTCTTCCCTGTGGATCAATGTGCTGTAAGCATCCTTCCTTTTTATTCCAGGGTTTGTGTACAAGAAGGCAGACGTTCCACTGCATTCTGTACTTTCTCTTTGGATGCGTACATTTCTAGTGCTGTTGAAAGTTAATTTTTATCTCTTAAGAAACACATTGGTTTTTTTTTTTCTCCCCATAAAATGATTTTGTTCTTTTGACAGATGTTCTGATGAGTGCCTGGGGTTAGAGTCATTGGGAGGAAAGGTGGGAGGATGGAAGGATGGAGGGCTTTAGGGTTGTGAACAGACGACTCTTCTTTGAGAAAAGTGTAGGAACTAACTTTGTCTTCTGTATTCAGCAGCAGAGAATGAACTCAGATTGCCCCAACAGGCTCTTCACATCTCTTTTTAGAATACAGTCACTGCCAAGGGAGTGCAGAACCAAGGCAGAGGTGATGTGTGTTGGTTCTCTTGGCAGTTGCTCAACTTCCTATGACTTAGAGAGCATTTGCATCTGCAGATGGGAGTCAGTAGGTGTCAGTGGCCACACTACTTCCAGAGGAGTCGTGGTGTGTCAAAGCTTTTGAGTGGCAGGGTGGGGAGGGGTTGTCTCTGTGACCTCTGTTTCAGTTGCTAGGAACTTCTGTTTCCTTTCACAGATAGTCACTCTTACTTTGTGTTGGATAGAACCCAGGAAGTGGTGGCTCCTGCTTTTAATCCCAGCACTCTAGAGATAGAGGAAGGTGAATCTTGAGTTTGAGGACAGCCTGGTCTATAGAGCAAATCCCAGAACAACCAGGACTACACAGAGAAACCCCATCTCGAAAAACAACAACAAAATCAGGATAAGTTATACAGATATTAGCCTCTCCCAGAACTATAAGGTCCTCAGAGGGAAGCTTCCAGTTTGTTTGGGTAGAGAACTGGACCACAGGCGAGTGGCAAATGCTTGGTAAGGGGATAGCTGAGCTTTCAGCCTGTGCAGACACACGTGCTGTTCTCAGATCTCAAGGATAGTGTAGATGACCTTCCCTCTTGCTCTCACAGCAAGTTGGTTCCTCCAGGAAGGCTGCAGACCAGCTCTTCCTTGCTCTTTGGGTTGAGAAGTGTTTGGACCTTTTTCTGAGTCACTGAGAATGAGTAAGGTCAAAGGTTAGACAGTTCACGGAGTAACTTCTTGGGGCTATGCTGTGGATTGTTTTTCCTTACTTATTTGAAGCAATTATAGACTGGTAAGAGGTGGCAAGAGTGGTAGAGAGTTTCCATGTAATTATGCTGTGTGGTCTTTGGCATTTTGTCAGGTACTAGCAATAGAAAATAACATTTTCCTGAGCTGGCAAAGATGGTTCAGCAGGTAAAAGTGTTTGCTGCCAAGCCTGATGACCTTAGTTTTAATTCCTGGAAGCCATGTGGAGGACAGAGAGAGGAAGAGGAGACTCTGCAAGCCGTCTGCCCTCTGTAACATTTGGGTTTCACAGGCACACGCCCCTGTCCCCCAGGAAACAAATGTAATTACATTTTTTCTATTAGGTATTTTTGAGAGTTATTAATCTTGCAGTAACAGGAATGCTTGTGTTTATTATTTATTATTGTTGAGCTGAAATATGGCCTGACTGTATATTAATCCAGCGTAGTCTAGAACTCAGGGAGATCTACCTCTTCCTGCCTCCTGAGTGCTGGCCTGATAATCAGAATTTAAATTATAGTTCAGAGCTCTTCCTATGTGTGTGTGAGAATATGTGTCAACAGTGTTTTTGTTTGCCTGCAAATGATAGGCAGCTCACCGCATGTGAAAATTGGCTGCTGTCCCTAATGCTTGCTTTCTTTGACTCTGGTGAAGAGTGTAGCTGTTGGGGGCGGGGCTTGTGCTCCTCATACCCGGCTGCTCACTTGCTCCGACTGGGAGGTCTGCGCTCTGAACAGTAATGACAGCACAGAGCTGTGGAAAATGAGACCAAGACTCATCTGACTCTTCTATTTTGTTTATACTTTGTTTCAATTTGTATATTGTGAGCCTTCTTTCTTTTTTGGGGGGGGGGGTTGTTTCGAGACAGGGTTTCTCTGTGTAGCCTTGGCTGTCCTGGAACTCACTCTGTAGACCAGGCTGGCCTCGAACTCAGAAATCTGCCTGCCTCTGCCTCCCAAGTGCTGGGATTAAAGGCGTGTGCCTCCACTGCCCAGCGTGAGCCTTATTTCAAGATTGTATTTTTACACACATTGTATGTGTGTGTGCATTTGAGATAATTTATTTAATATAGGACATTGTCAAAAATTTAGCAAATTTTGGGGTCTCTGCTACATGGCAGTCTAGTGCTGGTGTTAGAGGGTAGAGCTTCGTTTTAGTTCATGGCCATGCCAGTCCTAAATATGGTTGTTTGCTGTAGAGGGGTTCAGGATTCTTCGTCAGAGCTGGTAGCCTAGTCAAGGGAGGAGGGAAGGTTGACTGACATCGTCTTTAAAATGAGGCTGGGTAGTGAATAGTGGTAGCTTCAGGGATTGATGGAGGCTGTGAGCTGCCTGGTAGGGAGGTGAGCGGAACCCAGAGCTTTAGGCAGAAAGAAGTCGCTTTGTCACCAGCCTGCGCCACACAGCGAATCCAGCTCAGTTCTGCCCACCTGCTTCTGCCTTCTTAGTGCTGGATTAAAGGCATGCACCATCATGCCTGCCTGCTTGCCTGCCTGCCTACTTACCTATCTCCATCTTGGGACCTCAAGTATTCTGGGCTGGCCTCAGACTCATTTCCTGATACTACTCTGCTTCCCATCATGCATCACTATGCTCTGTTTATGTATTTTCTGGGGATGAAACTTTGTGCATGTCAGGCAAGCTTTGGGCCATCCAATGGCCTGAGCCCCACAGCTGTATTCTGATTTCTATGAAAAAAAAAAAAAAAAAGAATGAATTTAGTGTTGACTTAGGAAGTGTCGTCTTTTGGTATTTATGTGTGGTGGTGGAGGGCACATGTGCATGTGTGTGTATGATACAGCCAGCCTGCGGCAGTGGTCAGAGGGGCTGTGGAGTCAGTGTTCACCTTCCACTCTGACACGCCTGGCTTCTTCCCATGAGGTCTGCGGACAGTACAACCAGTGGTTTCTGTTGGTTTTAACTTGTGGAGCCAGCTCAGTGGTCTGCCTCCTCCTCCTCCTCCTTTTCCTCTCTTCTCTCTTCCTCCTCCTCCTCTTCCTCCTCCTCCTCCGTTTCTAGTTTAAACTGTCTTTCTTTGAATGAAGTGGAGAAGACATTTCCAACCTGTGGACCTTTTCTTTGTATGTAGTTAGGTGTTTTTTCTGATACTGACATGTGTTTTTGAGTTTTCCAGTCAGGTGTAATAGTTGACAATCACAGTTACAGGTTTGTAACCCAGCAGTGAGGAGGGAGGCTGACAGGTTGCTATGCCAGGTTGGGCTAGGCTCAGACTTCCTTTGAAAACAAACAAAGAATCAATAAATGGTTTTTCTAGTGTTCAACTATGAGTGTTTCCAAACATGCAGAAAAATTAAAAAAACTAACCAGTAAATTTTCTGATATTCTACCTCATAGGCTTAGTTAAATTAAATGTCTTCCATGTTTTCAAAGTGAATGCATATATCACACTTCACTGAACTGTTTGAGAGTCTGATAATTCATCTTCTATATGTGGGTCTTTTTCTGTATAACCACTTTGTTTTTTTTGGGGGGGGGGCACGGTTTCTCTGTGTAGCCCTGGCTATCCCCTAGAACTCAAAGACAGACCAGGCTGGCCTCAAGCTCAGAGATCTGTCTGTCTCTGCCTCCCGAGTGCGGGATTAAAGGTGAGTGCCCATCACTGTCCAGTACACTTTGTCATTTTTATACCTTAGAATTTTAAAAAATGATAATCATTCAGTAAATGGTGTATATTTAATAAGTTCTCTACTTATGTTGATATAAAACAGTTTTCAAAACAAAAGTTTTCATTTGAATTTTATCATGAAGACATTTTACAAAAATGTTTGGATATGTTTCTCTTTAGGGCCATATATACTCACTTTGTATTCAGGCTGTTTACTTTCATGTTTACTTACGATCACCACCTCCGCTCCCTTGCTGTGACTTACAGATTTACCCACACCTCCTGCTCCCCCTTGCTGTGACTAAAGGCCTGTGCCACCACACCTGGTCCACCATTCTGTTCTTGAAGCATAACATTTTCTGTTTTCATTAACTTAAACTATTGTTTTAAAAACTGGATCTCAGGGTTAGAGAGATAGGTTAGTTGATAAACTGCTTGCTGGCTATGCATGAGGAACTAAATTCTCTCCTTGGCACCCAAGTAAAAAGCTGATTATGTGTCCAAAACCAGACCAGACCAAGCCAAACCAAATGAAAAGAACAGGATATGGGGGCCCAGGGTTGAAATCCCAGCACTGAGCAGGTGAAGGTCCCTGGACTCCTAGCCAGTGAGACCAAGATCCCAGTGAGAAGATGCTCTCTGAAAACAAGGGAGAGCCAGTGCGAAATGACACCGAGGTGGTTCTCTGGTCTCTACACCCATGTGCACACGGGTAGGTGCATTCTCATACAGAACACACACATACACACAGAATCTTAGAAACCTCTCTCCTTTAAAAATGAAGACCAGGTGTCTTCTCTAGTCTTGAATACTGATCTTAAATGGTCTTCCTGCTCTAGCCTTCCCAGTGCCAGATTACAGGGTGTCACTGTGGACTCTGGGCTGAGATGTGTGGAATAGTTTCTTTTCTGGTGTGTTACAATGTATTCCCAATATTACTTTTCCCAGACCTGGTGAGATAGGAGCCTTGTGTGATTTCCACTTTTACTTTGGAAATATTTGTATTGGACTGTGTTATGGTTAGATAACACCTTACACCCAGTCACTGCTTGAGTCCAGTTTGTAGTCTTGGGCTAGAGATGTTTTCTAAGAGATGAACCAGTGGCCAAGGTTTGGATCTTAGCTTGATTTCTTTTGCAGGATCCTGTTAGGGTGAGGGGTCAGACAGTTGTGGGATCCTGTCCCCATGTGTGCTGCTGGAGGATCCTGGTAGGGTGAGGAGTTGTGGGCCCATGTTCCCATGTGTGCAGTTGTTGGCTTGCCAACACTGGGTTAGTTACCAGGGTAGACAAAGGAAGCTGTTTTGTTGCTGTTGCTGCTCTTTAAGGAATGGTCTTTATTTGTGCAAAGATTTATTCTTCAGTTGAGTTTGTGGTTGAATGAATTTGAAAAGAACGTATTTGAGTAAATGTATAAGGGGGTTCACGAGTGTGGATTAGTGTGAAGTATTTTTGTTGTTGTTTTTGTTTGGCAGTGCAGGGATGTTGCCCAGGGTCTCCTGTACCTTTGGCAAGTGCTATGCCATGAACATGAGCTAGCTCCACCCTCTCAGTCCCTGGCTTTGTTTTTAATGTAATTCAATTACAGGAAGATGTCCAGCATAGCCAGAGCTTTATTCCTAGGCAGTGGGAACGAAGCCAGAGGAAACAGTGAGTTCCTCTTTGATGTCACACTTGGCTTTTATGGCCTGGGTATCATAACTCACTTCAAACTTAATGGGTAAAACAACATAGACCATTTGCTATTATTATCTGTCATTTCTGGGATTTACGGAGGTCATCTGTTGCTTGGGTCATCTTGTGGTCTACCCTATGCAATTGCACTTGAATACTGGCATAGTGGCTCCATAGGCCTGTCTTAGCCTTCTTTTGTGGCAGCTCAGTGTTTGGAAGACTCAAGAACCAGGCCTGGGTGGCTTTTATGTCTGACTTGAGCTTGGGCCATGTGACTTCATTGAGGCCTCGCTCTGAGCCGAGCACAGAGCACATGTCCCAAGGGAGGATGAGTAAACTCTGGGGCAACTACATCTAAGACTTTCTTCTGAGCTACTGCTAAGAAAGATGATAAGGCAATACTAGTAGACTTAATTGTTCAGAAGGAGCTTTGGATACCCTGAACAGCCTGATACTGTGCATACAGAAGCACCGGCAGTCTGACACTGATTGCCCAGTACATAACACATCTGGTAAAATTATAACCTAGAATGAACGTAGTGCTTCAAGACAGAAGTGTTGAAGTGGACATGACTGTCATATAGCCCCACAAAGCATGTAGGTTAGAGTAACAAGGAACTCAGGTGATTGATCAGGTGTCTCACTAAGGAAGTGTGGGCTGCCACTCTTCCCTGACTTAGACCGAATATGGCACAAATAAAAACCATTCCTGAATGTGGTTAGTATTTAATGTTGTGTTTTACTGTGAAAATAGCATTTCCTTTTCCATGAGTTCCTTCTGTTGATTGGTCAGATTCGGGGCTGGCTGCTTTTCTCTGCAGACACATGACCTGAGATGACAGCTTTGCTCTACTGTGTTGAGTTGTGTAGTTGTTCTTTGGCGTCTGTGCTCCAGGCTTTCTTTCAGGTATTGAATGACATGAAAAGAAACTTGTATTCAGTAGGGTGTCATAAGGAGATTGAGTTCCAAAAATCTCTTTGGGTGGCTGTCTTAGGGTTACGGTGATGAAACACTGTGACCAAAAGCTGCTTGGGGAAGGAAGGGTTCATTTCCCTCACAGTTCATATAACGGTTCATCATCAGAAGCAGTGAGGACAGAAACTGAAGCGGGCCAGGGACTTGGAGGCCTGAGTTGATGCAGAGGCCAGGGAGGGGTGCTGCTCACTGCCTTGCTCCCATGGTTTGCTCAGCAAACCTGTTTCCTTATAGAACCCAGGACATGAGTCACTAGTGAAGAATGCCCTATGCGCTGCCTACAGCCCAGTCTTAGGGAGGCATTTTCTCAGTTGAGGTTCCCTCCTCTGATGACTCTAGCGTGTGTCAAGTTGACAGAAGACTAGCCAGCACAGTAGGTATTACTGTAGTAAATGTAGCTTTCTTACATGGGAAAGAAGACAGCATTTGCTCACGTTGGAGTTTATTAGAACCAGGGCTGGGGAATGCTCAGTGGTTACGGTACTAGACGGGTTAGTTGTTCATCATGGTGAGGTTCTAGGATCAATCCCAAGTACAGTAAAGGATGAGGGGTTATTAGAGACACTGGGTAGCTTTGCTGAGAAGGGTGTTCTGATATTTGTAGTTAATTTTAAAAGTAGTATTGATCGTACATTTTTTCATGTTTTGAAGTCTTTAATTGAATAAAGCATGCAGTGAACTTACAGTAAGTATTGTGTGCCTATGAAAGAAAGACTCAGTATTTATTTTGCTCACACAGTTCCCTTTGTTGGTTTGTGTTTATCTATTTGAACTCAAAAGGTTCTTGAGCCTACCCACATCTGAAATTCAAAGTCTAGACTGACCAGAGTTTCAAATGGGCAATGATAGGAAGTGACCAATTAAGTAAAATCAGCTTTTAGATTTAATGGAAGCCAAATTAAACAATGGCTAAGAAATTTCAGTGAGCATTATGTATATCAAAGACTATCTTAATTGTAGTTTGAGGTAGTTTTAGTTTTCTTTTTTTGTGCTAGAGATAGTTAAACCCATCAGACTCTGGGCTTTTTTGTGTGAAATTGTACATTGGCAAAACCTAAAACTGGAAAACAAGTTTGTTTTATGGCAGTCTTTTCAAGTAAGTGTGAGCGGGCTCCCTGCTTAGAGGGTCTGATACAATGGGTGGTGAGGGTTGCTCCCACCCCAGTATTGCTGTGTAGCTCGGGCTGGCCTCAGACTTGTAGTTCTCCAGAGTCTTGCCGTGTAGCCCAGGCTGGCCTGGAACTTGTGATGCTCCTGTTTCTGCTCCCTGAGTGCTGGCATGACACTGGGTGTGTGCCATTATTCTAGAATGAACTCTTTAATTAGATCACAGTTTACATCTGAGGTGTTGGGGAACTGGGGCAGATTAGCTGCTCTCCCTTTTTCTACTTTACCCTTGCTGATGAGAGGAGGGCATGCTGGGTAGGAACTGGCTAGAGGGGCAAGGGCTGCTGGGCAGGACTGCTGTTATTTATGGGCAGTGTTATTTTGGATGAAGAGAACAAAGATGAACCCAGACACCGTGTCCCATTTAAAGATAAGCACCGAGAGGGCTTGGCTGCACTTTAATACTAGCGCTGGAGAGTCTGAGGCTGGAGGCTTTCTTTTGAGTTTAGGCCAGCCTGGTCTACATAACAGGGTGTGCCTAATGTAGAGAGAGCTGCAGTGAGACACTGTCTCAAGAAAAGAGCTTCTTAAGAGGCATTTTGAAAACTGTGACAACACTAGAGATAACTGAGGCTCAGAGTAACTGTGCTTTCAGTTTCTAAGCACTCAATGACCCCAGTGGTCCCCAGCCCACACTCTCTCGTGTCCAGCATTTCAGGATGGAAGGAGCTTCACAGTCGAGCAGAGCCGCCTGTCAGACAGGAACAGTCTGCTTTACTCATTTGATCATAAGAACTGTCACTACACTAGGTCCCCTCTCCTCCATCAGACCTCAGGTAGGAGAGGCGTACATGGTGGTAGTTCTAAACAGACCAGACTTTAAAAGGCAGTTTTAAAGGTGTAGTCGCTGGGGCTGGAGAGCTGGCTCAGCAGTTAAAGAGCACATGAGGTCCTTCCAGAGGGCCTCAGTTCAATTCCTAGCACCCACCTGGCAGCTCACAACCAACCCTCTGTAACTCCAGTTCCAGGGCATCCCATGCCACCTTCTTACCTCTGTGGCACTAGGCACAGACATATAAAATAAAATGATAATTTAAAAATTTTTTGCAAGTGTTTTCATGTGGACACATGATAAGCATCCGATTTGGTATGTGAGGAGGGGGAAGCCACTCCGGAGTGTTTCAGATCAATACGGTGATTTGGTTTAAAGGCCAGGCTTTTAAGGATGTTGTGGTTAGAATTTGTCTGGCTTGTCTTTACAGACTCTGCCAAGCTAATACTAGAAGAGTTTAGAGAAGTGTAAGGTGGAGTCCTTAGATTTGCTTCAAGTGGAGCGCAGAAAAGACTCGCAGGCTCAGCAGACTAATGGCATCTTTTCTTTAGAGATGTGTCTATACACATAAGTTTGTGTTGAGCTTTGTTTCCTCTGGAAATCTCTTCCTGAGGCACCACCCACCTCCTGCTGCCTGGTAGCCTCTCCTAGTCTCCCTTCTCCATTTGCATTTGAATGATTCTGAGTGTTGTATTTGTGTGATATCTTCCTGGATGCTTTCCTTTCTCTTAAAGCAGCTGGGACTTCTCATGGCTTCATGGACCCACAACTCGTGGAATTACAGGATTTTTTCAGTCTACTTTTTGAGCTACATAAGTTAGATTTGGTTAGAGGGGACTTTGGGTCCCCTGGATGGTTGTGAGCCTCCTTGTGCGTGCTGGGATTTGAACTGCTGTCCTTGAAGAGTAGCCAGTGCTCTTAGCTGCTGAGTCTTCTTTATCTCTACAGCCCCAATTCAGATTTTTTTTTTTTAAATTAAATCTAGAGGCTAATTTAAATAAACAATTTACATGTAAGGAAATATGAATTCTGTGAGAATTTCATACATTTCACAATTCAGGCTTTGAAGACAATCTCCTGAGAATTTTTGTTAATGTTCACATTTTAAGAAAAGATTTTTTTTTTAGTGTCTGTGTGTGTGTGTGTGTGTGTGTGTGTGTGTGTTCTGTCTGTCTGAATGTGATATCAAATCTTAGACTTCTCCGCTCCATGTGACCTAACGTGTTTTTTGTGAATTTTAAGTGTCTTTAGATGTGTTAAGAAATAGTTATTTTCTTCATGTGCTCTCGTACCAGAATTATACTAAAGGAAGGCTCTCTGCATTAGAAGTTCACTGTTACGAACCCTAGTAGGTAGAGATTTCAAAGAGCGTTTGCTATAAGTTTCATACCCATTCCAAGTATATAAACCTGCTTTCAATAAGAAACAAGGTTTTCGTTGGTTTGAGTAAAGTTTGCCTGAGTGGTCCAGGGAAAACCTGTGGAAGTCCCTCTCTCTTCTTAAAGGCAGGTTGATTTTGATTGATAAAGATCTGCCTGAGAGTTGTTGGCTGCCATATTATTTCAGTTTAAGAATGCAGCTTGAGCTGCATCTATGGTCCACACTCCTAATCCCAGCAGTTGGGAACAGGTAGGAATACCAGGAGTTCAGAGATATCCTTGACATCTGAGACACTGTTTTTCAAAATGATCTTGCTATATAGATACTTCACAGTTTTAAATAATTTAGCTTTAGATCAGGTAGGGTTGTTGCTGTTGATTACTGTAAGGAGATCTGTTCAGGCCGGGTATAGTGGTATAGAGACCTTTAATCTCAGCACTCAGGAGGTGGTGGGTCTCTGTGAGGTTGAGGACAGTTTGGTCTATATACGTAGTGAGTTCCAGGACAGCCGGGGCTACACAGTGAACCAGGGGGGTAGGGTTAAGGGGACACATTCTATTCAGTTGTTTAAATGATAAGTGTTTTTGTTGTTGTTTTTGTTTAAAGAGAGAGTATAGGCAGTTGTCATTGCTCTTTGAGATGAAGTCCCATCTGAATTCCATGGTTCTGGGATACAGAGATGGAAAAGTCTTGGTCTTCTTGACTCTTGGGTTGCCTTAGCTCTCAAATCAGTGTTCCTTAGCTTCCTAAGATCTTATTAGAGAGTTTCTGTTTGGTTTCAGTTTAGGAAACTGAACAAAAGATTTAGCAGAGTTTATAGTAAAGATTCCTGTGTTATAGATCTTAGGAAAGCTTTAATAAGGTTTGTGAATTGTGAGTTTCTGAAGGCCTATCATAAACCAGTCTCCTATGATGAGGCTTAATCTCTCTCTCCAAATGGACTTTTGTGCTTATGAATGGTTTAGAGAATTCTTTGTACATTTATGAGATTTCAGAGTAGCCAGTCCTAGACTTACCTAATGTTAAAATCACTTGGGCTGCTTAAAGTTTTGAGTGGGATGAAATTTCTGGATACCAGTGGTCTTCCAAGTAAGTGCTCTTGACTCTTGAGCCATCGCTCTAGCCCCAAGAAGTCAACAGAACTTGGTATGTTTTTTACTATAATTATTCTTAATTTGGTTCATCTTAGATGTTAGAACATAACGTATTTATTGCCAACAGAAACTACGCTGTGCCTGGACTGTCCCCCATTCACAGTGTCAGGCTCAGGGCAGGTCACTTAAACTCAATAGGTGTTTGTTTACTTGTGATTCTAAGTCCTAATGAGCTCCTGCCCTTCCCTGCTTTTCCCTAGGACATTTCCTAGGAACAGTCTTTTAGCTGCAGGGTTTGGAAGTGGAGAGACTGACCTCTGAGCGGATGACACAGGGAGACTTTACCACACTGTAAAATGATACTGTTTTCCAGTCTATTTGATTAACCCTTTTTTGGGGGGGGGATTAATTATCAAAGTATTTAGAAAATTACTTACACTCTTGCAACACCAACTGAACTTGAGGTGTATCCTCCAGAGTTTTGTCTTAAAGGATAACACTCCTTTGGTATGCTTTAAAGAACCTACTCTAAAAGATGGGGTGTGTGTGTGTTGCTACGGATGCATGTGGAGGCATCTTTCTAAGTAGCTTTCCATCTTAATTCTCTGAAGATAGAATTTCTCACTGAGCAGGAAGTGTGCTGCTGGCTAAACTGGTTGGTCAACAAACTCAGCTTTGGTGTCTATTCAATATGAATTAGCTGGCACATGCTGCTATGCTTGGCTTTTTTATGTGGCTGCTAAGGATTTGAACATAGGTCCTCATGCGTTCTTAGCAAGTGTTCTTACCTATTGGTCAGTGGTTTTAGAGCTTTAAGAAGTGTTTTACATTATTAACCAGTGAAGGGATGGGATAGAGCTGGAGAGAGATAGCTCAGTGGTCAAGGGCACATGCTCTTCTTCCGAAGGATTTTGGTGTGAGTCTCAGCACCTATAGGGTGGCCTGCAGTCATCTGTAACTCCAGTTCTAGAGGATCACATACCTATTTTTGGCCTCCCAAGGTACCAGGACTGCATTTTGGTATACTTACATACATTTAGGCAAAACAATCATACATAAAATAAAATTAATAAGCTCTTTAAAAATGTTTTTGAAAAAGAAGGAAAAAGCTAGGACCTCACTTGTAGGGAAAAAATGGCGGGCAGTAGCAGTGGAGTCCTGGACCCACACGTCAGAGGCCCGCGGTGGCAGGCCCGGGCCTACAGCGGCCCGGGACCTGCGAGGTGGAGGCTGCCTGGAGGCTTCCAGGCAGCCTGTCTCACATACCGGAGGAAGGTCCCTGGTTCCAGTGGCTGGAGGCTTCGGCGGCGGCAGGCCCAGCAGGCCCCAATGACACGAGGAAGTCCTTGGTTCCAAAAGGGTTTATTGTCATGGCGGATGGTAGATGGATCTGGAAGTACCCCTCCAAACTCAGGGCAGACCTGAGTTAAGTAGGGAGGGAGAAAGGGGGAGGTTCTGGGGAGGAATGGTTAATTGGCTCCGCCCTCTGACCTTCATTAGTATGTAAATCTCTAGGGCCTGAGGCCTGTAGCTACACCCTCTACCTGTGCACTTTGGGAGGGGCTGTAATGGCCTCGTGACTGAACAATGTAGGTCTATGGAGATTGGACTGCTTGTTAGGACTCTGAGTTCTGGGGACGTGGCCGAACTCCTGCCGTTTCTCCCTTGGAGTCTCGGGGTTCTAGGCCCATGCCCAGCCAAGAACCAGGATACCCTTATGCAGTCCCACACTCACTATTTTGAAATAATGTAGGGTTTAGAGCTAAGATGTGTATTTATCAATATGTAGTTTGTAAACATGTAATATGTTTGCTAGGAAGGATTTAGAAATTAATAAAGGTGTTTTGTTTGTTTGTTTGTTTGGTTTTTTTGTGGCCTTTTTAGAGTTTTGCCAAACAAGGGCAAGAGTATACGTAGTGCTGAGGAGGGAACATTGGACTTGAGAAAAGTGCTGTCTTCATGGAGTTCAGGGTGACTGGTTTTCCTAGCTGAGTTAGTGATGGCTCTGGGGTTACAGTTGTCCTGCTCGACTGAGCGAGTGTGCTGGAGAAAAGAACTGGGACAAGATGAGGAGGTTTGGATTAGAGGCTGCTACTGAGGAGACAGGATTAGGAAGTTATGTGAGAGCAACAACTAACCCAGCAACCTCAGTTTTCACTGCAGAGAACTCAAGCCTAGGCTGGCGGGCTCCTGAGTAGCTGCAGCTTCCTGTCTGCAAGGAGGCCTTATTCTGGCTGTTTCCACATCCTCAGAGCCCTTCTAGACTTCAGGGCCTAAATTGGGCCATATTTGGCTTGGCAACCAGTTTGAGCTAGTGTGTGGCAGATTTGAAGTTTAATAGAGCATGCAATATAAGGATGAAAAGTAGTTTACAATATTGATATAATAGCCACTACTTATTGAACATTTAAAAGACTGGCTCTGTCCAAGATACATTACAAGAATCACTTCTAATCATTCTTTAAGCACCTCTACCAGACAGGTGGGCTACATCCCACTTACCAGATGAGAAGCTTTCTAAGATCTGTAAGGTTAACGCAGGCCAGAGTAACGGTTGGGTCGGGGCCTAGAGCAGGCCTGCTTTGTATTACTGAATACTCACTTGTGCTGTCTGTCCTTCATAAGACCTGGGAATATTTCAAAGACAAAAAGCTGCTACTTGCCCTATTTAATAAGGGCAACAAGAAGCCAGCCTGTAGTTCTGAGAAGCTTCTCAGACTAACAGTCTGGTGTAGTTTTGGTCAGGTGGATGGACGGTCTCATAATCCCCTTAACAGTCAGATTTTTTTCAAGCGTTTCATTGTGGCTTATGGCTTATGTCAAGGATAGGAGTTTTTAAATATTATGAAGTAGTTTGTTATGAGACTTTATTTGTAAGTAGAATTAAAACTGGATCTGGAATGATTAGAACACATCTGCAATTGGCGGACACTTTTTCCTGTGACCGAGGCTGCAGGCATGTAGACTGGACCGGGTGTGCGAGCATTGCCTGTGTGCTACACTCTTGGATTAGAGCTCTGAAGGGATCTATCTTGGTCTGTTTTCAGGATTTGGTTCCTGTGTAGTATAGTTTATTGTTTAAGTTAACTTGAGAGTTAATTTAAGTTAACTTGAGAGTAGTGGCACCTTCAGTGCCAGCCAGCACTCAGGGCACAGAAGCACCTGGACCTCTGAATTTGAGGCCTGTTTGGTCTAGCTACACAGTGAGTTCCTGGTCAGCCAGAGCTACCCAGTGGTGGGGGAGAATAAAGAAATGAGATGAGGCAGGACTTACAAAGTTATCAAAAAATAATGTGTAAAAAGGCCATATCTTTGACCTTTTTGTCCGACTGGCATGAGTCTTCTTTGCCTTTTCCTGTTTTGAGTGGAGCTGAAAATAACATGGTTGATTTTAGTTTAAAGGAGAATGACTCATTTCTGTGTGTCTGGTACTCCCTCTCCACAGCGTCTCTGGACTTGTGTCTCCTTGGCTTATATTATCTGTAGCACTAAGTAGGAATTTCTAATTGTAGAAATTAGATTCGGGGAAGAAATATTTGTGTTGTAAGAAGCTACTTTATTTCTTTATTGTAGTTTGTAGAAGGTTTTTATGACCCACATTTTCGAGGTTGTAACTGGAAACCCTTTAGAGGTGAAAAGACGAACATTTGCAAGCTTGCTTCATAAAGTATTCACAGTGCGTATTTAGAAACGTCTTTTCATCTTGATATATCTTGAGGTTGAGTGTCTTATGTCATTTACATTAAGGGACATAAAGTGACAGTCTTTTCTAAGTTGGCATTTGTCATCTTCCTAAGTGGTAAAGCAAATTTAAGTCCTGCTTGTAAGTGGTGATTCAGAGGGCAGACTAGACTGGAAGTTTCTCTCTAAAAGCTGTCATTTGTGTGACGAGGGGTCATTGAAGAGTAACGTCAGGTTCAGATATTTGTCACTACTCGTCATGGTTCCCTTTGGGGAGTCAAGGAATTAGATGGGTTAGAATGATGTCAGGCAAACATAAAGAGAGGAAATGTGGACAGGCTTGTGGGGATTTGAAGCCTGCGATCATATTACACACCACCAAGGAAATGGCCTTTTCCAGGGCAGGGGTGGTCCTTTCCTATTAGCTGGCTCCACACCAAAAGCAGCGAAGGGCATCTCTGGTCACTGCTGTAGTTATGTGAGCTAGTTGCTATGCACCCTCACCCCTCTTTCTTTTTGATACTGGTTGACTTGGAAATTGATAATGGCCTAAACTCTATAAGATTTGCCTGCTTTGTCTCCCTGGTGGTGGGATTAAAGGGATGTGTCACTATGCCTGGCCTTTGAAAAGTTTTAAAGTGCATAGCTAGGTTATTTTGGTTGATTTTTGTGATTGCTCATGAGAAGATAGATAATGATTTTTGCAATTGTGTTATTTTAAAAATTTCATTTATTGATTGGTTTAATTGTGTGCACATGGGCATGCATGTGTGTGGTGTGT
Organism: Mastomys natalensis; assembly: GCA_021653895.1. Lineage (NCBI taxonomy): Eukaryota > Metazoa > Chordata > Mammalia > Rodentia > Muridae > Mastomys > Mastomys natalensis. The sequence goes on from JAJTUV010000533.1 coordinate 279,400, forward strand.
AGGTTATATTTGCACAGGTGTGTGGTTTGGTGTGTGATTGTGTTGATGTGTGTGACTGTATGAAGACACTTTAGACAGTGACATATAGCTAGAATGTTCACAGTGAGATGAGATAGGAAAGGCAAACTGCAGATGTCTGTGGGAGAAAGTTTGGACCACCAGGAAACATTGCCAATCAGTGGTGTCGGAGTTGGACACGGCCTCAGTAGGAACGGCTCAGAGGGAAAGGTGCTGAAGGCAGACCACTCTTCCGCCAACAGTGATTGCTGGTAAATGAGACCCGAGCAAGCTCTCCTCCTGAACAGTTCCACATGCGTGGGCAGCAACACTCTGAGAGGGTGCCATGTGAAGAATTGTCTTCTGTCCCTGAGAGCCAAAGCTTCAGGAATCTCCATGTTCTTCAACAAGAAAGACCTATGGAATTAATTGGATTTGGGCTGTGTCTGAATGTTTAGAGGTCTGGTATGTGGCAGGAAGTAGGCAGAGTTTAAGAACTGAAGACCCTCACTATGGGCTGTGCCTAAGTAGGATCTGTGAAAGTTACCTTTGAAATCTACATTGGGGAAAGTGGGACAGGTTCCATGGGTTTTCCAGAGTAATAGTAATGTTAGCTCCTATCAGGTACCGTTAAGAAAGTGGTCAGTTTGCCACTTAAAGATTCTACTAGTCTCTGCATCTGAAAATTATACGTGTAAAAGAACAAACAGGCACTGAGTTGGACTATGGGATACATCTTTAGCATTGAACAACACAGCAGGAAGGGTTGCCATAGGCTTATGGCCAACCTGCCCAGCTGTGTCATACCACCACATAGGCTTACCTGCCTGCTATTGTTCTCAGGTTATTGAAACATTTATATGCAAGTAAAATTTGATGAGCTTTAGGCTTTTTTTTTCTTGTTTTCAAGAGAGATGTTTACTCTTGTGTCACTGTTACTAGAAGAAATCTAGCTTGTGACTCTAAGTGTAGAAACCTGTGCGCTGAGCTCTTTACAGTAGACAGTGTGGTGTTCCGTAAGGCACACAGGTAACAGCCATGGGCTGGTATGCCCTGGCCTGCGCAGATGCAGACCTGTGCTCTGGCCTGCAAAGGGAGCAGGGGCTCCTTGAGAGCACACTTGTGCTTGAGGCTTTCCTGGTTGACAGGTGATGTTTCCACATCGTGCACACTGGTTCTCTCTGCACCCCAGTTACTTCAGTTCCTGATAGTCACATACCGTCAGAACGTCTTTTGGCATAGACAGCAGTCGTTATGTCATACTCCCCACCCACCAAAGGCTGGCCTCGTACTCCCAGAGCCTGTCTTCTGAGTTCTGGCATTAAAGGTGTGCACTACCATGCCTGGTTAAAATGCAGGTTTTAAAACTGAGTTTTCCACTGGACATTTGATCAGAGCTCAGGAAACAGCTCTCTACTACTGGTGATTGTTACATTAGCTGTAGAAGCCTCATTTTCCTGTCTGGAAACAGGGTTAGCGTTTATTACTAGAGCTGCTGATGGGTTAGAAAGGGAAAGGAATTGCAATGCCTGCTTGTGATCATTCAAAATTGCTCTGTGTGTCTGGCAGTGGTGGTGCACACCTTTAATCCCAGCACTCGGGAGGCGGATTTCTGAGTTTTAGGCCAGCCTGGTCTACAGAGTGAGTTCCATGACAGTCAGGACTAAACAGAGAAACCCTGTCTTGAAAAACCAAAAAAAAAAAAAAAAAGAATTGCTTGGTGTGTTACTGTCAGGGATCAGCCCAGTACTGGTGCAGGTCCACTGGAGCCACCTTGTTTGCGTGAAACCAGTGCTGGGTTTATTAACACTTGGCTTTTTTGTTTGAAGGTTACGGGAAGTTTCAGAGAAGCTGAACAAATACAATTTGAACAGGTAAAACTTTTACACTGTTTTAAGTTTAGGCATTTTTCATGGTGTTGGGATGGATGTGCTATAGCTCTACATGGAGCTATAGTTTTCTTTTTCTTAGGGAAAGGATTCATTCTTATACCTTATTCTTATGTGATTAATTTAATTTATGAGATTAAGAATTAGATTACATTGAGAATCTTTTGAGATGTATATAGCCCTGGAATTTGATGTATGGATCAGGCCTTGAACTCCTAGCACAGAGACCCCCTGTCTGTCTAGGGATTAAAGGTGTACACTACCACATCTCTTCTTTCTTGGTCAGAGTTAGGCTCATTTAATTACAGTCTCTACTGATGCTAATTCTTAAACAGTTGGGTAGACCAGGCAGCTGTAGTGATTGTGGTAGGTATCAGTCACTTTTATTTATTGCTTTAAAATTCCACTTAGGAATTAGTTCTTTTGTGTACAATTAAAAGAACAGTTTTACTTCCATGCTTTTCCTTGCTCCCTAGCCACCCACCTTTGAATGTACTGGAGCAGGCTACTATTAAACAGTGTGTCGTGGGACCCAATCACGCTGCGTTTCTTCTTGAGGTAAGTTAGTCACCATAAGGTAGAGAGATGAAAACTAGCATCAGTTTCTAGTCAAGGGAAAGCACTGAGAGTTACCTTTGCCCAGTTTTCTTTTATGTAAATTCAGTGGCCCAGAGACTTGGGTGTAAATGATTTACTCAGTCTTGAAACTAGTTAATAGCTGCATGGGAAGACTCCTGAATGTAGATATTATATAATTTTGCTCTGAATTCTGTCAGGCTGTATTGTTTTAGGGGAATTTTTAATAGCCTTCTGTTACTGTGTGTTAGACTCCCACCCATGCATGTGTATCTTCGGAGGGGACTTCTTCGTCTTCCAAGTTGACAGTAACAGGCAGAATCTGCTTATTGAATAAATTAAAACTTTAGTGTCTTCTCTTGCAAAATTTAACATGTTTTTTGTTTATTTGTTTTTGCTTTTAGGATGGCAGAATTTGTAGGATTGGTTTTTCAGTACAACCAGACAGACTAGAATTGGGTAAACCTGATAATAATGATGGGTAAGACATTATTTTTTGTTTGCTTAGTGTGTGTGTGTGTGTGTGTGTGTGTGTGTGTGTCTATGTGTCTGTCTGTCCATCTATCTGTCTGTGTGTTTATGGTATTGAGGATCAAACATAGAATATAGTATATACTAGACAAGTGCTTTCCCATTGAGCTACATCCTTATCCTATATTTTGTAATTAATATAGTATGCATTAAACCCTTAGAAGGTTTTACAGAAAACCAAGGTTTTATCTTCCTTATCTTCAAGAGATTAAAAAAAAGGCATAGCAGAAAAATCATGTTTAAAATATAGTGAAATGATTAGTTTGCACCTTGATTTTTTAAAAAATTTATTATTAATTAATTTATTTATGTTAAATGATTACTTTTGATCTGGGAAGTAAACCCATGTCCCTAAGAGTGCTAGGGAAGCATTATGTCACCAGCCTATATTTCTAATTCTTGAGTTTAGTTTTTAAGCAAGTCATGGTTTATTGACAGTGCTAACATTATAAATTGCAGAGGAGGTAATTGCCATGGCACCTAGGAATCCTAAGTTATAAGAAGGATGGTACTGCATGCTAGGTCAGTCACAGGTGGGATTTATGTACTGTGCATTGGTTGGCTATGGTGCAAGATGGCACAGGCCTTGCTCTGCTCTCAAGGCTGCTGTGGATCTTGTGTGCTTCAGAGGTTCTGTGTGCTTTAGCTTTCTAAGTAGCTGGTATATAGGTGTGTGCTTGTATGCGTCCTGACTGAAATGATTTTATGTATCATGTTTGTCTCTGATAGTTAGAAATCGAGGAACTCATTTTGAAAGCAGTAAAGTTCTTTCCCCTTCAAATTTTGCTCTTTAAAAATTATACTGCATTAAAGGATGTTGCTTCATAAGATTTGAATTCTGCTTGGTTGTTTCTAAGAAAAACATGATTAATTGTAAAATATAAAGAAAATTTACTACTTACTATATTTTATTGATATTTGAAATCTGAGCAGTTTCTCCTGGGGAGCAGTGCAAAGTTGAGAGGCAGCTCAGCTGGGGCCATGTCAGTCGGCACAGCCAGGACCTGGGAGGCTGATGCCCCGCAGAGCACGAGGCCTGGAGCTGTGTTCCCTAGGCTTGAAACTGTCATGCGATGGTTTTCTCTTGATTTTCCCTAGGTCAAAACTGAACAGCAGCTCTGGGACAGGGAGGACTTCTAGGCCGGGAAGGACAAGTGACTCCCCATGGTTTCTCTCAGGTTCTGAGACTCTGGGCAGACTGGCAGGCAACACTCTGGGGTAAGTTGGTCCAGTTGTAGACATCTTGGTCTGTGCTGTGACTGAGCACACCAGTATAATCTAGTGACAAGGGTCAGAGCTAGCCCTTGTGACCCCATGATAAAAACAACCAGTGCAAACCGGATTACAGAATCCAGAATTCACAGTGTCACTCATTGCTGTGGTGTCATTTGAAAGTTTAAAGTCAGTATTTGGCCATTACTTATGGATTATAGAAATCTAACATTACTTCTTTTTGATATCCAAATCTGGTAGTGTATGTGTGTGTTTTAAAAACAGCAGCAACAAGAAACCTGAACACCCCCCCATCATTTATGTGAAGTTTATATCAAATTAAATAAGCCATTTTCAAATTCTAGGTAGGCACTTTTATTCATTTTATACTCTGGTTCATTTTTTCGAATTTGAGATTGGGTCTCTCTGTAGTAGCCCTGGCTGTCCTTAACTTCCCTATGTAGACCAGGCTGCCTTGAAGCCCCAGAGATTTGGTTGCCTCTGCCTCCCAATTTCTGGGATTAAAGATGTCCAGCACCATATCCGGCTATACTTGGTTCCTCAGTGGCTAAAATTTCTGAAAATACCTAGTTAATGACTAGAAGATGTCTGTTCAGTCAAATTATGTGGTATTCAGAGGCTGATAAAATTAACTAAATGCGCTCTAATTCTCTCTGATTCCCTTCTCTCTCAAACGCCTTTCTCCCTCTCTCCCCTTCCCCTGTCTCTCAATGTGTTCCTGGCCTTTTCTTCTCCCTCTTGCTCCCTCTCTCTACGTCTCCTTCCTTCTCAACTCCCCTGCCCATGCCCTAAATAAACTCTATTCTACACACTTAAAAAAAAAAAAAAAATTAACTAAATGCAGTTGAAATTTCTTTAAAATAATTAAGAGAGAAAAGTATTATATACAGTGTGAACTGGTAGGCAAAACAGAAGTTAGTTGTCTTAGGGTTTTTATTCCTGTGAAGAGACACCATGACCACAGCAACTCTTATAAAGGCAAACATTTAATTGGAGCTGGCTTATAAGAGTTTCAGAGGTTTAGTCCATTATCGTCATGGCAGGAATTGTGGCAGCATGCAGGCAGACATGGTGCTAGAGGAGCTGAGAGTTCTATATCTTGATCCAAGAGAGCCAGGTGGAGACTGTCACACTGGCCAGACTTGAGCATATGTAAGACTCAAAGCCCACCTCTGCAGTGACACTCTTCCTCTAAGAAGGCCACACCTCCTAATAATGCCGTTCCCTGAGCCCAGCATTTAAACACACGAGTCTGTGGGGCCATTCCTATTCAAATCACCACAGGAATTGAGATTTCAAAATGCTTAATTTATATGTCTTTATGCTGAACTAAATTACTTAAAGATTAGAGGAAGTTCGTTTGTCTTGGTTAGGTACAATCTTCAGATTGCTTTGTGTGTCCTTTAGTTTAGGGACAGAAAACACAAACCTGAAGCTTTAGTAAAACATCTTTTTATATTTTTGCAGAGAGGAGGATCAAACCCATGCCTTGTATATTACAAGCAAATACTTTCTTTCTGACCTACATATTCACAGCCCCAATGCATACAATGTGTGTTAAAGAATTCTGGGAATAACATAAGAACAAAATGATTCCATTTAATAAACCTGGAACAATACACTTATTTAAGAAAGTAACTGTTATCTGTAGTATGCATCAAATAATACTTTGCTCAAAGATAAACATTTCTTTGTTGAGTTGGGGGTTTTGCAGGGCAATTCCAGAGCTATGGCTGAGTTGTACTTCCCACTGGTGGCTGCTTTTGTGTTACAACAATGGAGTTGTTGGTCATCAGAGATTGACCCTGCTTAGTCCTAAAGCATAGCTAGTAACCATCTGACCCTTCACAGAAAAGCTTATTTATCCGTGCTTAGTTTTTCACTTTTATAGTGGCATTTGTTCCTAATCTTATGCGTTTAAAGTTCATCCTTTCATCCTGAAATAATTTGGTCTTAAATAACTTGGAGTCCCAGAGCCTGGGGGTCAGTAGGGTCCTGAGTTTGAGGTCAGCCTGACAGTATAGTGAGACCCTGTCACTTAACCTACCACATCGGTTCCTCTGTAAGCTTAAGGATTGGCCATTCCCAGTGCTGGTTGTGCCTCCTAGCATCTGTCAGGTGGTTGGCGCCATGCTCTTGGTCTCCTCATCAGGGCGCTTCTCAGACTTTGCTTGGACAACATCACAACGAGTTTGAAGACCTTTTTACAGAGCACAGTGCTTGGATTTGTCCCTGAGTCCAGCATTGATTGAATAGAGATTATGCAATTTTGGCAGAAATAGCCCAGCTCTTTACTGAGTAATCTTGGGTACATGTGGTGTTGAGAGGTCTCACAGGTTGTGGTGAGGTGACTTCCAGCGAAGTGAAGATGCTCCTAATCTCTAGTCATTTACACATACTGTGTGAAAAGACACCTTTTTAAGTATGCAAATATTTGCTTTTGTTTGTTTTTTTGTTTTGAGACAGGGTTTCTCTGTGTAACAGCCCTGACTGTCCTGGAGCTCACTTTGTAGACCAGGCTGGTCTCAAACTCTCATATCTGACAGTGTTTGCCTCCTGAGTGCTGGGATTAAAGGTGTGGGCTATTCTCCTCATACTTTAGCTCATTGATTTTAATATCTTGATGATTGTGTATATCAGTGACTGACTGTAGCATTGGTCATCTTAGGACTGGCGTGCTCCTTTTAGAGTTCTTTTCCACAGAGTTTTGTGGTCCACAGTTGTGTGGACTAAAGAGTACTAGATGGCTAGCTGCTGCTTGTTCCATTAATAAGTCCTTATTATTTATACTAGGAGATAGTTCAAAAATTTCCTATTGTTTTTGTTAATTTATTTCATACTAGGTTGGAAATAAGAGCCCATCTATCTGGGAGAAGAGAGTTTGTGTTCAATAGTAAGGCTAAAAAAGGATTTGTGACTGTCAAATATCTGTTATTGCTATTTAACAAGTAAGGTAGGCATAAGCTTCTTTTGATTGGCTTGAGCGCTGTAGTTCTTTAGGATTTCATCTGAACTAACATACCTTGGGCTTTGGAATGTAAAAACTGAGCGGGTATTGTCCTGTATGGAGTGCTTACACCTCCACATGTGCTGAGACAGGAGACCATCATCAGGTGACCTTTATCGTTCTCTGCCTACTTCTTTGAGTCAGGGTCTCTTTCCAGGTATACTGGGACATAAAGTTGCTTTGGTTAGTGTGTTTCTTTTAGACTCATTGGTGTGGTTTTCCCACCGTCTGCACGTGTGTGTGAGTGTTTGTGTGCATGTGCCTTTGTAGGTTGTGTGGATGCTAAAGGTCTGTGTCAGGCCTTTTTTCCTCAGTCACTCTTGTCTGGTGAGTCTGGAGCAGGGTACTGAACTGGGCTCATCTACTTAGCGAGGCTAGCCAAGAAAGTCTGGGGTCCTCCTATTTATGAACTCAACCGTCTTCCCTGGCCTGCCCCTTCCCTTTGGTTTTGAGTAGGGATCTGAATGGATTACAAGGAAGCACTGCCGTGCCCCTCTCTGTGTGCAGATATTAAACAAGGTGGAAATAATGTTGTATTTATTATTTAAAAGTGAATTTATATTTAAGTATTACAAAGTTTAGATAGTTTTTAAAAAAAGTTTGTTCCAGAATTTTAACTAGATAGCTAATGTACAAGAATGAGACTCAAATGACTTTAAAGAACGAACGATTTAAAAAAATTAATCTTGTAAATTCTTCAATATTTAGAAGTCGTTGGAGTTCTGGAGTGAGTGGAAGTGGAGGAGGCTCCTCTGGCCGGTCATCTGCTGGAGCCCGTGATTCCCGACGACAGACTCGAGTCATTCGGACTGGACGGGATCGGGGGTCTGGACTTCTGGGCAGCCAGCCCCAGCCAGTTATCCCGGCATCTGTCATTCCTGAAGAACTGATCTCTCAGGTGTGTGCTTCGAGAACCTTAACTACAAAGGCAGGCGAGAGCGGGGTGGGGTTGTCATGACTCCTAAGGGTTGAAAAATGTGTTTTTTTTTTTTTTTCTTTATCAGTTTAGAGGATTAACTTCAGTAAATAAGAGAAAATTATCGTAACACTATTTGTTTATTTTAGGCACAAGTTGTTTTACAAGGCAAATCAAGAAGTGTCATTATTCGAGAACTTCAGAGAACAAATCTTGATGTTAACCTTGCTGTAAATAATTTACTGAGCCGGGATGATGAGGATGGAGATGACGGTGACGACACAGCCAGTGAATCTTACCTGCCGGGAGGTTGGTACCTGCTCTCCTGCTGCTCCTGCCTGGGTGCTCCTTTGCCTGAGGTCGGGAGTTTATAGCTGATGATAATTGTCATTTGGAAGCTAGACAGTTTGATTCTAATGTCCCATTTAAGGGGAAATATTTCTACTCAGTGGATTTGATTTGATCCTAATTAAGATATGATGGCATTGCATAGATTTATCCCTGGCTGACATGTAGGATGTTGTTTTTTGATATCATTGCTGAACATTGGTACTTACTGAACTGCATTTATTTTCTCTGTATTTCTATGATGTTATTAAGTATCATATCTTCTTTAATTTAGTAAGTAGCACCTGTTCATCCTTAAGTCTATGTTTCTAATGTTCATTTTATTTCCTAGATCTTGGGGACACTCCCCCTCCCAGGTCTGTGGTTTTAATGTATCTTAATTTTAGAGATCTTTTCTATGATTGCATCATCTGTAGATGCTTCATTTATATTTATTTTGTTTTTATTTGTAGAAGATCTTATGTCTCTTCTTGATGCTGACATTCACTCTGCCCACCCAAGTGTCATTATTGATGCTGATGCCATGTTCTCTGAGGACATCAGCTATTTTGGTTACCCTTCTTTCCGTCGTTCATCGCTCTCTGGCTAGGCTCATCTCGAGGTAATTTTGCATTTGTTTCTTCTTGTTGTGGGCTGGCTATCTGGAAAGCTAGTGATAGACTCACCTGGGTCTGAACCTAGATCTTACAGTAGGGTGAAAGCATAGGTTGGGGGACTTAGATTTTAACCCTGGAACACATAGCAGAGGCTGGGATTTGTGAAGTGTGTTTTCCCTGTGGGATAGCTATTGAACTAGAAGTGGAATTGAAGTTTTCAGCCACATGCAGCATTCAGAAAAATAAACTTCTTAACTTGATTAAAACAGTGCAATCATGCTCATTTTAAATATTGAGTAGATATGATAGTGAAGTATAAAAAACTTATTAAATAGAAAGATGTATGTTAGGTTATTCATGTGCTATTTATACAAGCCCGAGATTTTTTAAAGGCATATAGTGCAGATTTTGAGCCACTTAAGCCAACCTCTGATGGGCTTATGTAAGCATTAGCTTATGTTATGATTCTGAGTGAGTTAGCTTGCTTATCTATCATCACTATCTATCTTATCTATCTATCTATTACAATCAATCATCACTCACCTCCACCTACACCTCATCTACTATCTATCTTCTTTTACTACCTACTACCTACCTACTACCTACCTTTGCTTTCCAGAGTTCAAAACTGCTTTATCTAAATGATAGACAACATAAGCTATAGTTACCAGTTATTAGTAAGCTAGAAAAGATGCCATGCTGTGCTAAGGCTGATCTTGCTTACATATACTTGGTACTTAGAAGTTGAGTTTTAAAAATAGCACATCTGTGGACCATTTAACATGTGAACATGTAATAGCTGGGGCTTTTTAAGGTAAATGCACACTTAAATTGCTTTACAACTGTCAGTTATTGAATTTTCAAATATTTAATTTCTAACATTAGCAACTCTTAAATACCTGTTTCTTAAGTTATTCTAAGTAGATATTTTTAATTTGAATCATAAGGAATAGATAGCACACCACTTTGACCTTGGCAATATGGCAGGTTTTTAGTGGTTGGTGTTGGGGGATGGAAACCAAAGCCTCCATGTGTCTGGTGAGTGCTTTACCTTGAGCTACAGATCTAGCCTCACATGTGCTGGTGTTGTGTGCTTCAGCTGTGGATTGTCTCTAATCTGTATTCTAAAAATCCTGGAAGTTTATCTTTACCATATTAATATTTTATTTATTATTTATTATTTATTTTTATTTTTTCAAGACAGGGTTTCTTTGAGTACCCCTGGCTGTCACTGAAATCAGAGCTCCAGCTTCCCCTGCCTCCTGGGGCAGGAGAGGAAGGTGTGTGAGCGACACCATGCCTGACTAGTTTGACAGTTTTAAAAGTAACTTTCAAACAACTGTAAATGTGACTGTGGCTTTATATAATTTGAGGTCAGTTTTTAGGAAAGTATAAAAAGACTTCTAGAAAATTCTCTCCCCCCTTTAAAAAAAGTCTCTTCCTCAAAACATTTTAAACGCTTTATTTATAAAAGCATTCTGTAAATTTATCTTTAACAAGGACTTGAGTTATCAAGTTTTTACTGTATCCTAACATTTATAGTTCAACCTATTTAAGTTTTTCTATTTATTTCATTTAAAAGTCAAACCTTGAGGATTTATTTTTTGTGCCTTAGTTGGGATTTCTGCTACTGATGTAGAACACTAGGACCAAAAGCAGTTTAGGGAGGGAGGGTTTATTTCAGATTACACTTCTATATTGCAGTCTCTGAGGGAAGTCAGGCCCAGAACTCAAGCAGGGCTGGAACCTGGAGGTAGGGGCTGAAGCAGAGGCCATGAAGGGTGCTGCTTTCTGGTTTGTTTCCCAGGATTCCTTCAGCCTTCTTTCTTACAGCACCCAGGACTGTACCTACCTGGGGTGGCACCACCTACAATGGGCTGGGCCCTTCCATGTCACCCACTATTTAGGGGAAAATTCTCTGTGGGGTCATTTTCTCTTTCCAGAAGACTAGCCTGTGTCAAGTTGACATAAAAACTAGCCAGCCCAATTTGCTTATATTTATTTAATGCTTTGAAATTCTAATTTATGAACTTTTAAAATGTATAAATCAAAGAACCTTATACTAAATATTTTTAGTGAATATATGAAATATGAAATAGTACTTTCATATGAATAATATAATTCCAGATCTTTAAGTCCATTAAAAGTGCCCACCAAATCAAACTTAGAATAATCTTCTAAAAACATTGGACTGCCTCTACATTAGTTTCAAAAAAATACTGGTTTATAACTTTCCTGGAGTCATTTGAAGGGCTAATGTTTGAATGTTGAGTGTTAGCCTAGTTAGATACTGACTGTGCATTTTGCGTAGATAAAGTGCTGTTAGCTTCGTCCTGCAGGGTGTGGACTAGAGTGGCTTACTTTTATCCCACTGGTGTGACCCGATTGCATACCAGTTCTCCTTCTTCCCTTAGAGAGAGACTCTGAGCTTCTGCGGGAGCGAGAATCTGTGCTACGCTTACGGGAGCGACGGTGGCTTGATGGAGCCTCGTTTGATAACGAAAGGGGCTCTACCAGCAAAGAGGGAGAGCCAAACCCGGATAAGAAGAACACGACCTGTTCAAAGTCCAGTGTCTTTGGGAGAAGACTTACAATGGTGGCCTGATAAGGTATTTGGGAAAAGTTTATACCTTTTCATTAAGGTAGAATACCAACAACCATTCCCTCCAATAAAAACGTTTGTTTTGTTGTTTGAGATTTTTATAGGACTGTTGAAAAGAGGCATCAGTTTTAAAGTGCTCGTCTGCCCTTTGTTTAGAAGCAGACCACTAGAGATCTTCTGGTGCGTTCCCGAGCCAGGCACCATGTGTGTGTGGCTTGATGAAACGAGTCAGGATTGGGGTGGTAGTCTCAGCAACACATGAACCATTTAAAATCTTCAAGGCATCTTCCTGCTGAAGATTACTTTAATAATTATTGCATTCTTTGGGAGACATTGACTCTGCCAGGTTTGAAATGTCAAATGGACCCTAGTTTCTACAGGGCAAGCTGTGGTCACTGATGCAGGCTGCCTGTAGGGATGCGATGAGGCCTATGGATTTATTCCATGTTGTGAAGTTTCTGACAGACCCTGTGATAGGCCAGATTGGGGAGGGGGGGTCGGAGTGCCAGGAAAAATAGAAGCAGAAGTGGATTATAGAAGGCACCTAGATTGGTGAAATTGATTTGGGTATTTGTAGGTCCGTCTCTATCATAATGGAGTCTGTTGATGGTGTTGTGTCCTCAAATGTCATTTTCACAGGCTTTTTTAGAAATCCATGGATTTCTTGAATTAAAAACAATGCCCTCCTTCCCTCCCTGTTTCCACAGACTGCTGAGTGGGGCTTAATTCTTAAGCATAAATAAACTGGATTTTTGGTACGCACCTCTGATTCTGGTGTTTGGGAAGCAGGAGAATCAGGCAGCCTGGGCCACATGAGACCCTGTCTTAAGGAGGGGAAAGGGCATCGGTGCAACTTGGAAGTTAATCACTAGCAGATAAAGAGTATGACCTGAATTTATTTTTCATTTCTTTGAACTCAAATTTGGAAGGATATTAAAACTTCCCATACCTAATGCTTTTTTATAGTTACCAATCTTAATACAGTTAGTATGCTTTTGCTTACATAGTCTTGTGGGAAACTTGAATGAATGCAAGAGGGGCGTGCACTTTAATCCTTGTTTTGGAGGGCTTTTATTGGCAGCTACCAGACTTGGCCTGAGTTGTACTCTCTCAGTCCTTAACACAGCACTAGAAGCATCCCTGGTTCCTTCTTGGGTGGGAGAATGTCTAAACCATCGGTCGTTTTCCCTCTCTCCCTCCTGCCCTTCTCCTACCCTCCTTTCTTTTTCTTCTTGTTTTCCTCTTCTCCTCCCCATTCTCCCCTCCTTCTGCCTTCCCCTCCCCTAACATGGCTCTGTGTCTCATGTCTTTCGATGGTTGTTAGAGCTCTGTCCTGGTTTTGTTTTCATCAGGATTGTGATTCCTGAGTGACAGGTTTGAGGGGAACACCTGAGGGGGTTTCAGGAAGTGAGTGGGTAACAGGAGAACAGGATTGGCATCCACTTGGTATTTGTTACAACTACCTTTGGTTGAGAACTGAGGCTCCGAAGAGGGCTTGACGTCCTCAGCTCAGGAGAGTGGGGAATGTTGTGCTTCAGCTAACCCTCCAGAACAGATGGAGAACACAGGCCCACCTTTCCCTCTGTGTCACAGGGGTTTGTTGACTTATGCTGTACATAGCAGGGCTATACTGATTACTAAACCTTTTCTCATAAACTCCATGCCTAAGACAGGAGGTGGCCCCATGGCACACACCTTTAATCCCAGCTTTCAGGAGGCAGAGGCAGAGATCTCTTGAGTTCCAGGATAGCCAGGGCTATACAGAGAAACCCTGTCATAAAAACCAAACCAAAAAAAAAAAAACCCAACCGAAACCAAAAAACCCGTCAAGTCTATTGCAAGAGACAGATTAAAACCACTGGTACAAATTATACTCTGTAAATGTGACTTTTTTGTTATTGTGGTAATATTTTTTTTTAAATTAAATTTTGATAGCTCTTTCATTTCATAGGAATAGTGTGTTTCTACATTCTTTGCTAATCAGCATAGGAAAAGGTAATCTTGATTTTGTATACTATAGCCACTGGAATTTTATAGCTTATGTCTGAACTATTTTTTTTTTTTTTTTTTACTTTTTATGTGTATCAAATATTTGCCTGCACATGTTTGTGTGCTATGTGCTTGCTTGGTTTTCTTGGAAAGCAGAAGAAGGTGTTGGGAAGTTGTTAGATGCTGTGAGTGCTGGGAATTGAACCTGGGTCCTCCAGAAGGATAGACAGACCTCTTAACTTCTGAGCTGTCTCATCTGCTTATTTGCTGTAATCTTTCAACTATTTTAGATTGATGAGAAAACTTGTCTTTGTCAGTGCTCATGTGGTTTGTTAGTGCTCTGGTCAGCGATGAAGCCAAGTCTGACTGGGATTCCTCAGGAGGAAATAGAATCAGTTTCTTTTGAGGTCAGAAAGTGGATATCTCATTTTAATGTTAGGGAATTACCTAATTCACTCTTGTTTATTTTTTTACATTCATCCATTTGATTAATTGTGTTTATCCTTGTGGATGCATGTATACCACAGTGTGTATTTGTGTGTAGAGTTCAACAGACTATACACTGTTTCAGGAATATGTGCTAAGAGGGGATGACATCACCTTGTAAAGGGGTGTGCAACTGACAATAACCACAATATGGAAAACAATGTCTGTTAATGGTGTGTAAGTAATACACACACAGACACACACACACTTATACACACTCATGCACATGAGAGTGGATAACCAACAAAATATCCTGTTTGTCACAATAGGGATAGAATTAGAGGAAAGTAGGCTAAGTGAAACAGTTAGAAACATGCATACTTAAATGGGGAGTCTTCAGAAAAGAAAAGCCAGACATTCTGAGACAGAATGAAGTCGTCCACCATAGATGATATGTGAATGGAAGACACAGGTGTAAAGTGGCACACGCACACACATGGCACAAACATCCACCGTCTCACTTCCACTAGAGAACTGTAATTAAATAATGGTGTCAGATACATTTGAGTCTGTTCAGCCATGGCAACCATTTGACTGTAATATGCTGGAATATCATGTTGAAATCTCAAAGATGTGCAATAAACTCTCTCTAAGTAAAACACATCTCTAAGTAAAACTTACCTGAACATAAAAACTTTGCTTTGTCCTCTGACAAAACACACTATTTAGATTTAAAGGATGCTTCTATTCTTCATTTGCTAAGCTCCCAGGAGGGGCTTAGTGGTATTTTATGGGAAGAGTACAGAAGTGATCTGCAGATCAGCACTGTTAACTAGCAGTTCTATCTCTGTTATAGCTATATTTTCAGAAAGGCTAGGGAAAATTAGTCTGTTTATTCCTAGCAGCTCTTTACCTATGAAGTCATGTGCTGTGTCCAATGGCGGAGAGAGGAAGCTGGCCTGTAATAACTGCTTCTTAGAGAGGTCAGCTGCTACTAAAACATGGTTATTGGCCACACTGCTTCATCTTTGCCTTGTTTTACCTGTTGATGAACATGAAAACAAAGTTTTAGAAATGGAAGCTTGTTTTGTTGACACCTAGAAATTTCTAAGAAATGTCCATGAAATGTCAGCTCCGTCCAGGCATTATGTATGGCACGTGCCTTTGTTCCCAGTCTTCAGGAGGATTGCCATTTATTCAGGGTGAGTACCAGGCCAGCAATGAGTAAAGCAAGACAGGACCACAGAAAAGAAGCATTAAAAAAGGGATGTTGTTAGGAAAGAGAAGATGAGGCAGAGAACCACAGCTGACAGGGGCACAGCAGACTCTCCTGACGACAGCACTGTATGTGCTGCATAACTCTATGTGTTCAGTGACCTTTCAGTCCCGTCCTTAGGCTGGTTATTGTGCCGTTCATCAGCATTGGTCCATAGCAGATTTTCAGGTCCTGATCAGCCCAGCTGGCTCATTTAGGACTTGACTTGTCTTGGTGAACAGTGGCCATCATGGAAGGATGTAGGAAGTCATTTTTTAAATAAATAAGTCATTGTACTTTTGTGTTTAGGATGGTTCCTTCAGGGTGGCACGATATTGGCGTCATTTCATTTGTTTGCCCTGAATTTGGTTAATGTACCATGTGTCATGATGGCCTACAGTAGGGCAGAGCTCCTTGAGGAGCCCCTACCGTAGAGTGTGATTTTGTTAGCAGCATTGCTGCTAACCTGAAGGGGTGGAGAAAATTCTGTGGGGATTGAATGGGAAATGGCTAATTCCGTTTTAGAGTCTGGAGAAAAGCTTCACAGAGGATCTGACATTTCTATAATCATGCATGGATTCTGAGTCATGAAAGCTCACAGTATGTTTGTAGAACAGTAAACACACAGAATTGCTGCAATTTACTACGTAGAAATGGTAGGATGGCATAGATTGTAGATGGCTGAGGGTCAACTTGCCAAGGAATTAAGGTATTCTTCAGTGACTAATGGTCCATCAGAGTCTCTAAAGAAGGTCTGTGATAAGGGTGGTGAGGTTTTGTTTGTTTTTAAAGAAGTGAACACTGTTGGATTCATGAGAGAACTAGAGGAACAGAAAAAGGAAAATCTAGTCAGTTTGAGCATGGAGGATTATTGGATCAAATGAGGAGAGCTTAACCAAAGTATGGTCCAAAGGAAGGAAGACTGCAAGGAATTTGACAAGGGCAGCATTCTTGATTAGTTGATAGACTGATGAGAGAAAAGGAATAGAAGAATGTGAAATCCACTGTAACACAGTGGACAGTGGGCCATCAGTAGGTGAGGTCCACTGTTAGATGGTGGACAGTGGGCCTTCAGTAGGTGAGGTCCACTGTTAGATGGTGGACAGTGGGCCATCAGTAGGTGAGGTCCACTGTTAGATGGTGGACAGTGGGCCTTCAGTAGGGTAGGGACTGCAGATGATGTGGGCCTTGTGGGAGACGGATCTGTCCCTTAGCGGCTTTACCCACCAATTTGGATATGTGTCAGTTTCCACTGCTCTTCTCTGAGAAACCATACTCATGGTTTTGAGTGTGGCTGTTTTTTTTTTTTTTTTACTTTTTTCTCTGTACCTCTCTTTCTTAACCCTTATGCTTAGGCCTATGTTAAATTATGCTTATTATATCACAGTTCTCTTTACTTTTTAAAAAAATAAACGATGTCAACAGAGAATTCTATAGATAACATGGGCATCATATTTCAAAGTTTGGTGAGGCTGATGGTAGAGCCTTAGGGGGACAGTGGCACAATTTGGAGGAAACAGACTGATGATAGTGGTAAAGAAATTGGAGGAAGCTGTTAGTGACTTAAAAAAGAGAGGGCCTGTAGCAGGGCACAGTAGCTCTGTTGCTCAGGCTAGCCTTGAGCTCCGGATTCTCCTACCGATCATTAGGACTAGAGGTTTATGCCACCATGCATTTTATAGAGAATAGATTGATAGATTATAGGGATCTGTTTGACAAATAGAAGTACTATTGTATTTGTTTGAGAAACCTCACAAATGAAGTAGCATCAGTACAAGTTCACTTTACCACAAGGCTGACGCTGAATGATGTGCCAGTTGATTGGTTGTGGGGGAGGGGGAGAAGAGGCGGCAGTGTTTCGTGTGTGTCTGTGTGTGTGGCCTGTAGAGAAGGTAGGGGATCTTTGTCTGGAGATGGAGGGAGCTCAGGAAGTTAGGGAGGTGCTTTCATTGTGTAACTGCAGAGGTAAGGCTATGCCGGAAGGTGAAGTGGGGAGCGCCCTGGGCATGGGTAAATCTGACTGTGAACTTGTGCCATGTGCTTTGCATAGTAGTTCCTCTGTCCCCATCCAATAGTTGTTATAATACAGCCATCTCAGATGTGAAAATAGGTTTAGAGAAACATAATTGACCCAGGTTGCTTTAATAAGTGGAGCTAGGTTTTGGATTCCCATTTGCTGACACTATTCATTATATTTAGTTTTTACTAAAGGATTGAGAAGTGCAAATGAGGTAGAAAAGGTAAGACACAGTGCAGCCCTACAAGACGAGCAGGAAGAGTGCTGTAGTGAGTGAAGAATTGAAATTGTATTGAGCATCACCCTTCAGGTGCCATCTGTAGAGTGGTTTAAAGTGGGAGTAGTTAGAGCAGATCTAATAAGATTAAAATCAGTGATTTTTTTTGTAAATTTTGAGGTACAGCCTGTTGTTTGGAACCCCAAGTTAGGTCAGCAGTGGAGCTTATCTGACCAAATAAAATTCTGTTCTTGGAAGTTTAAGGTTTATGGACTCAGTCATTGTCTTATATTTAAAAAATCATATTTACAGTCATTGCTTTTTTTGTTGATACAATTGCACCCTAACTTATTGTATGTCTTTCACCTTAAAAGTTAATGAACTTTTGCCACAAAGCCAATGTCTCAGTGGGGCACTCGTGGAAGTGTCCGGGGGAAAAGCCTTACTGCTACTCCCCCAGCCCCTTCATTAGCACCGTTACTGAGTACTTTCTGTGGACTGTCTGGGGTTACAGTGGTGAACAAGATCTTTCATTTGTGTGAGATAAACTGGTAAACGCCCTGGTCTGGGACATGTGGTGTGAACTGAGAAGATGGCAGGGTGGGAACTAGGGTGTGAGCACTGGTGAGAGTCTCTTCACAGACTTGGAGGAGAGGGAATTACCTCAAAGCAAAGGTAGAGAGAACACGCAAGTGCTGCTGTGGTGTCCTGGTGGCCATCCGCCTGGAAACAGGAAGCAGGCCAGCATTGCTGAAGGAGAGTTTGTGAGCGGGAGCCAAGGGCTGGGAGGGGTGCTTTAGCTTGTGGTGTATGTGCTTACGGAAGCATTCTGGATTTCTGCAGGGATTTAAAAGCTGTGTCCAAATCAAGGAATTTGGCAATTTTTGTATTCACAGTTTTGCTTTATTTTTTATTTTATAGGATGGAACAAAATTTACCTGCATTGGGGCTCTGTATTCTGAACTTCTTGCTGTCAGCAGTAAAGGAGAACTTTATCAGTGGAAATGGAGTGAATCTGAGCCTTACAGAAATGCCCAGGTATTTTGTTACAGTAAGCCTTGGAATGAATGAATCTACATGTCTACATAAGAAGTAATAAACATTTTTCTTATGCTTTCAAAGAATCCTTCATTGCATCATCCACGAGCAACATTTTTGGGGTTGACCAATGAAAAGATAGTCCTCCTGTCTGCAAATAGCATAAGAGCAACCGTAGCTACTGAAAATAACAAGGTAAGGACCACTTTTGCATTGATGGGCATTTCACACTTAAAGCTGTGGTCTTGCTTTTTCAGCCTCATTTCATCTTCTTTCAGTTTGACATAGGTCCATAGTAAAAGCCTTTGAACATTTACAGCAATAATCCTGCCTCTTAGTCTTGATGCTGGCTATACCTCAAAATTCAGAGTTGCTTACTGAAGTTGTGTGTGAGAGCATCGTGATGTGCAGGTGGGAGGGACAGCATGTGAGGGCCAGTCCTCTCCAGATCAGTATATGGGGTCTGCTGACTGAACTTGTAGGTTTAAGGGCCAGCACACTTCCCAGCCATCCTGCTAGGTTGTGTATGTTGAAAACGGCTTTCTATAGTTGAGGAAAGAAGAAAATGCCCAAGAAAAGCTAGAAAGGAAAGTGTCTAAGAGACAGGAGAAGGGACTTAAGCTGGGAAAGCCTGGTTGAAACTGTATTGATGTTCCACTTCCGCTGAGAGTAGGTATGTTCATGGTACGCCTATAGCCTGGAATCACACGTTAGGTGAGCAGCTTGCTTTAAAGCGATCAAATTCTATTAAAAATTCCTAGAGGAGCACATGGTTAGTGCTTTAGGAATGGCTGCTGTTTGATTACAAGGGAGTAAAGTGTAGTAGTTTTTTATATATGAGTGCCTGCACATGTGTCAGTGGTGATCACAGGAGGAGGGTGTCAGAGCTCCTAGAACTGGCGTTAGGGACAGTTGTCAGGCTCCATGGGGTGCTGGGAACTGAATCTGGGTCCTCGACAAGAGCAGGAAGTGCTCTTAATCACTGAGCAGTCTCCCCAGTCCCCAGGAAAAATTTCTGAAGTACTTTATTTTTGTTGTATTGAACTCCAAGCATGTTAGACCTTGAGTTGATAGAATATACATTGTACCTTGCTCTAGTGTTGACCACAGCTCTTACTTAAGCCTCCTATCATCTTTCTTAGGTTGCTACATGGGTGGATGAAACATTAAGTTCCGTGGCTTCTAAGTTAGAACACACAGCACAGACTTACTCTGAACTTCAAGGAGAACGGATAGTTTCTTTACATTGCTGTGCCCTTTATACCTGCGCCCAGCTGGAGAATAATTTATATTGGTGGTAAGTTTCACAAATATTGTTGGTACATCGAAAGCATCTTTGAGGAGAAAAATGCCATCCATCATGAGGTCATTGCAACGACAGTGCTTTGTAGACACAGAAGGAGCTTCCCTTTAAAGTTGTTCTATTGAAAAACTAAGAAGGCAGTTATGCAAACACTGTATGCTTAGCAACCATGTTATTAAGTTTCCTGAGAACACAAAGTAGAATAAATTATACAGACTCCTACTATCTGCAGATAACTACAGCTAATATCTGCAGGTAGTTTTAATCCTTTCTTCACACAATTGTAAATTATGGGATATATTTTAAAATTTCATTGCATGAATTTTTCAGGTGTTATTATATTATATGATATGTATATGTATATATATGTATGTTGTTAATAAGGCTCTAAAGTTAATCTTTGTTAGGGGGTACCAATAGTTATTTGTAGGAAAAGTTAATTGTAAAGAGATACTGATTGTATTTTCTATAGAATATGAATAAAATTTATTGAAGATTGAATAAAACTGGATGCAGCTGTTTACTAATAAAGTTTATGAGCAAGGTGTAAATAAATAGGAGTTGCAGGTTAGTGCCGAGCGGAGAGACATTGTTGAGAAGCCACGTACCAGCAGTGCTTATTACATGGCTAAGTAAGTTTAGATTTCCTTAATGGACTGCTTTTCTGCTTTTGACCCATTTATGTTTTTCCCCTTCAGGGGTGTTGTTCCTTTTAGTCAAAGGAAGAAAATGTTAGAGAAAGCCAGAGCAAAAAATAAAAAGCCCAAATCCAGTGCTGGTATCTCCTCCATGCCCAACATCACTGTTGGAACTCAGGTAAGTGGCTAGAGGAGCCTGTCTGAATGGCTGTTCTTTAAAACAATCATTCCCCCCATGAGCAGTTAACAAGCCTTTCTGTGAGTGAGTGCTGCTAGCCAGTGTTCTGGGTTGCTAGCATGTTGGATCTGTGTCAGCCTTCCTTTAGAGAAGCGATGTTCTGTAGATTCTTGTCTCATGTCTGTGGTTTTCCTATGGAACAGGGTTTCCTTATTGGCCTTGCTTCAAGAATTACTCAGTGCTTTTCCATTGCAGAGCCTTGTAAGAGTGTTGGTTGAGGTCATCCTAGCAGTAAGGCCAGGCATGTCTATGATTTGACATCCTAGGGGAGTCGACAGGGGAGCAGGTTGGAAGTCTGCTCTGTAGAGTATTGTCAGTAAGAGTCTGTGTCAGATCCCTGGGTTTATTTCTACATGCTGGTGTTTCAGGACTCTGAGATGGTATGCTAGAAAATGACTTTCTAACATATTCAAAGTGTAGGAGTCTCTTGCAGGCCTCTTGTCCCTTTTATCTATGTGTAATTGATTATCTCTGAATGCCTTATACAGAGTACAACAAATTGAATGAAGGAGAAGATAAGATAGTAAGAGTTTAGTAAAAATGGGTTGTTGATGGCTCAGCTTTCTGTTAACCTGGTGACCTGAGTTTGAATCTGGAGCTCCATAGAGTAGAGAGAGAAAAACTGTTGTACCAAGTCCCTGATCTCCATATGCACACCTTGGCACGTGTGCACCCATAGCACTATGCACATGAAACATGATAAAAGGACTTTGAAAGGCTGGAGAGAACCCAGTGGTTCTGAATGACCTTTTTTTTTTTTTTTTTTTTTTTGTTTTTGTTTTTTTTGTTTTTCGAGACAGGTTTCTCTATGTAACCTTGGCTGTCCTGGAACTCACTCTGTAGACCAGGCTGGCCTCGAACTCAGAAATCCGCCTGCCTCTGCCTCCCAAGTGCTGGGATTAAAGGGGTGCGCCACACCGCTGGCCCCGAATGTCCATTCTTGAGCATCCCTGCTGGGCAGCTCCTGGTGGCTTTGCTCCAGATGCTTGCCCCATCTTCTGGACATTGCAAGTACTGCACTCATGACACAGACCCGTACAGATACACACATCCTCACATAACTTAAAAATAAACACTTAAAGAGCTTTGAAAAGACATTATCAAAAAGTACTTAGGAATTGTTACCACTAATATTTTGGCTGCTTTTGATAGTTATAATTTTATTACTGTCATAAAACATTTTAATGGTTTTTAGTTGTAATTACTAATATATTTACTGATTATTAAATGAGATGACCCACAGGATTAAAGGGTTTTTCGGACATTGATGTGTGAGATCAGAAGGACCCTAATGGATATTTATATGATAAAATTTGGTACTTATTTATCATATCAAGTGTTGTACTGTGAAAAGCTTCAAGAGTGTCATGGTCCGTGGATTTAGGACAAGTGTGGATTTTTATTACATAACAGCCTTCCTACCTCCTCATGGTTTTCATGTCAGGTTCTTCTCCAGCACTAAAATGTCCTGTCACCCCACTCTCTCTGTGTCAGAAAGCTGAGTCCCAGCTTTCCTGGACTGGTTCCTCTGTTTTCGGCTCTGTTTCCTTACCTCTCCCTCAATCCATGGTTGTCTTGTTCTGAGTAGTTCATCTTCCAGATAGAAATGTCAGCTCTCCACAAGGTGACTCAATTTTCAGCACTTACCTAAGGTGCTTTGAACAAGGTCTCTCCTGTTGACCTAATTATTAGCGACTGGGCTTACAGACAGGAAACAGCAGCTGTTTAAAGAACAAGTGACAAGTCACTTCGGGCAGGGAAGGTGGGGCTAAGGAGCTTGAAGAAGGAAACGGGTTTGACCTGTCTAGTTCTAGACTTGCCTGTTTTTATTTTATGTGTATGCATATTTTGCCTGCATGTGTGTATTGCATCATGTGTGTAGCTGGTGCCGGTTGAGGCCAGGAGAGGATGTTGAATTCCTGGATCTGGAGTTTCAGAATATTGTGAGCCAGGTAGGTGCTCGGAGCCAAACACAGGTTCTCTGTAGGAACAATACATGCTTTTAGTTGTTGAGCCATCTTTAGCTGAGTGATTTTCAACTGTTGTGTTGGAGTGAACTTTTAACAGAAATCATTTAAGACTCTAGGAAAACATAGATATTTACATTATGATTTATAACAGGAACAAAGTCATAGTTATGAATATAAGTTTATACTTAGGGCTCATCACAACATGGGTTGACTCCAAATAGGAGAGGGTTGAAGCACTAGGAAAGCTGATAATCACTGCTCTAGACCAAAGGGAAATCTTTAAATAAGGAACATTGGTAACAAACTGCTGAAGGATAGAACACATTGGAGCCACAGACTTGTGCACACTGACTTTGTGACAACAGAAAGAGCTGTTGGTCACCTGCACTTGTAGATGTTAATAGTTGAGAATGATGTCTTTACCAACTATTAATTGAACACTGCTGACCCAGACTTTGAATTGCTCCTTGAGGCACATTTATTATAAGAAGATGCTAATAAAGAATTTCAGTTAACAATAATGTTTTGATTTCAGTTAAAGTGCTTTTGTTGAGCATTTATTGAGCTCTAAGCTTTCATTGGTTTTATTTTTGAGAGTAAGGCTAAGTTGGAGTTTATTAGGGATAGGTTTGTGGGGAGTTTTGTGTATTTATTTTCTTGAAATGGGGTCTCACCTTGGAAGTTCTGACTGCCTTGTAACTTGCCATGCAGATTAGGCTGGTCTTCAACTCAAGATGCACCACCATGCCTGGCAGGAAAAGTTTGAATTTAGGTGGGTGCAGTTACTAAATATCAGGGGAGAGATGTTTAAGAGAAGGCAGGAGCATCCCCTGCAGTAGCTGGTCTTGGCTTGTGGTGGAAGATGGCAGACAGGACAAATGTTTCCTCAGAGTTTCTGGCTAGACATTTTTCTAAGTTCCACATTTGCTTTAAAGAGCATTTATTTATGCTGAAACCTATAGTTGATGACTTGGGGTTGTTGTTGAGGAGAAATGAGCCGCTGCTGTGGTTTGCTTGACAGTGTCTCTTTGGAGGCCAGCTGCCCTTCCCGCCCATAACTGCCATGAATGAACCTCTGGCTTTTTTTTTAAGCTTCAGAGTATAGCCTTAGTTCTGCGTGTTCCTTTAATATGTCCTTTCTTTCTTTTTCTTTTTTTTTTTTTTTTAAGCTAACAGTGAGAATTTTGTAGGTCATTGACAATTGAACTTCCTTAAACCCCTGATGCCAAAGTTAGTATTTATTTGTTTGTTTATTTAGGAGTCTTACTCTGGCTTTGCTGAGGAATTTCTTCTACCTTAGCCTTTTGAATGCTAGGATATAGGCTGAGCTGCACACGATAGTCCTTTAAAAGATTACAGTGTCCATTGAAGGCTGAGGGAAGCATCCATAAGAGATGGTATTTTAGAGCCTGTGGAGCATCAGAATTAAGGAAGAGAAAGTTTAAAATGGCGTGAAACAGAAAAGTATAGTTGTTTTCTTCTCTTCTGTTTCCTTTCCCTTTCCTAGAATGGCTGACACTGGCTGTGTGAGTTTAGTGATTCATTCCTAGCAGACAGGCTGATGTCACTGCTCTTTAGTTGTAGGAATATTTGTTTGGATGGAGAAGGGTACAGTGCATCCTTGTTGCCGAAGAGTTTGTGTTGGAAAACATAGGAAGGCACTTTCTCGCATGTTTGAACTGATTGTCATTGTTCCTCCTCTTATCCTGACTGTGATTTTCTTTTGTCTGCCAGGTGTGCTTAAGAAATAATCCTCTCTATCATGCTGGAGCAGTTGCCTTTTCAATTAGTGCTGGGATTCCTAAAGTTGGTGTCTTAATGGAGTCAGTCTGGAATATGAATGATAGCTGTAGATTTCAGCTTCGGTCTCCAGAGAGCCTGAAAAGCATGGAAAAAGCCAGCAAAACCATTGAAACAAAGTGAGTACTGGAGCCTCTCTCTTTCTATATGTGTGAACACGGTCATCAAAAATGTGGTAAAGAAGAGGGGTCTTGCTGAATTTTTTTTTTTTAAATTATACTTTTACAGTTTTCTACTTTAAAACATTTGATTTTATGTGTAGAGTGTTTGCTTGCTATGTATGCTGGAGAGCATGGAAGAACAGTAAGTGCTCTTGACAGCTGAGCCATGTCTCCAGCACTGTTACAGTTTCCGATGGTCAGAGTGACAAGGCAGTGCTCTTTCTTGATGTCTTGTTTTGTTTATTGTCATTAGTCTGTGTGCTTTGCAGTGTGAATACAGTTCTTGAGACTGTTCATCCTATGGGATAAAGTCATTAGTGTAACCTGATAGAAGTGTGCTTTGTAGCATGGAAGAGTGTTTTCTCTTTGCTAAGTTTTGGTACATCAGAAAACGGGCACCATTTTACACATGGAAACTTATGCTTCCACTGTGGACATAGGTGTCTAAAGTGCTGAAAGTTTTGTGTGCTTCATCTCCCAACAAATGTAACGATTATATATTTATTTATTAACTTCTGAATGTTATTTCTCCTGATGCTGAAACTGCAAGCTGAAGGTTGGAAGCCCAGAGGTTTGTCAGGAAGTTAAAGATGACTGTGGTGGCCTGTGCCTTTAATCCCAGCACTCTGGAGCAGAGGCTGGCAGATCTCTTTAAGTTCAAGGCCAGCCTGATCTACAGAATGAGATCCAATACAGCCAAGGCTACACAGAGGAACACTGTCTCGAAAGGGGGAAAAAAAAACCAAACCAAACCTAAGACACTAAAACTAAAACCTAAGATTTTAGTGCCTTCTTTTTTTTTTTTTTTTTTTAAAAAAATGAGATTTATAGGTGAGCCTCCCAGTTATATTAATATTTGGTATAAAAATAAGAAGAGACCATAATGCTTTTTCATATTTTCTGAACTCTGAAAAAGAATTGTACTTATAGTACTAGGGCTTGGACCAGCTTTGATGTATAAATATCAGTTATTTGGATGTGATGATCTGGGTGTATGCCTGTAATCAATCTTAGCACTTGGGAAGCAGTGCTAGTTATAGCCAGCCTGTTCTACATAGGAAGTTGTAGATTAGTCAGTGGTACATAGAGACTCTTATCTTAAAGAAGCCAAAACAAATAAAAAACAGATATAACCTGTACTGTAAATAAGATAGCAGAATATACTTAAACTCTGTAAAAAGATTTTTCAAAGTCTTCTTTGGATCTAGCAATTTCTATCAAAGTTAAGTAAGATTTTGTGTAGAGAACACAGCCTTTCTGCTTCAGTAGAACTTCCTGCCTGCCTGGCATTGAAGAGCCTTACAGTGTGCTAGCATCAGTCAGACTTTCCATTTCTCCATCTCTTTACAGAGTAGTAGTGTTGACTGCCTCAAGCATGGTGGTAAAAATACGGTTACTTTCAGAATCATTTCAAAATTCAGATTGATGTGACACCTTTAATCCCAGCACTTGCGAAGCGGGGGGGGGGGGGGGGGGGGCAAACTGGTCTATATAGCGAATTCCAGGCCAGCCAATGCTACATAATGAGACCCTGTTGTTGTTGTTTTCCCTTTAAACTTTTTTTAATCTGAATTCAGGTGAAATTCCCAGTGAGAGCAATAGGAAGCAGAAAGGTTAAGATGAAGACCCAAATTATTTTTTATATGTAATAAAATAATTTTAAAAGGTTTGTGACCAACTAAGCGTTTGTGTATAGGTATAATTTTACTTTATGTACATGTGTGCTGCTGTAGACCATCAGGGAGCTGTCGTTCTAGTGGGTCTCCTAGAGAAGGTGTGTGTGTCTGTGCTGCCGACTTGAGCTGTAGAGAGCTTTGTTTACTGCATTTTTCTTTCTTATGTGCACCATGTATCTTTTTATTATATGGAACTGTTGACATAAAATACATTTGCTGTTTAAAACTATATCCATTTAGTAAGAATTTTGCTCTCATAATGGACTTGAATAGGAGGACTCTGTGTCATTCTGCCTCTGAATGGCATCCACCTTTTGGCTGTCCCCTTACATACTATTCTGCAGTGTATATGGACATATATTTTTATGAAATAAAAGCCTAACTGAAAAAAAAAAGAATTTTGCTCTCTTTTATAAACTTGTTTCAGTAAATTGTTTGTAAGTTTCTGTTGTTCTAATTCCTAGTTATAAGAAGAGTACTTTACTTTTCTCATTTTAGGCCTGAGAGTAAGCAGGAACCAGTAAAAACAGAAATGGGTCCTCCACCATCACCAGCGTCCACCTGCAGCGATGCTTCCTCAATTGCCAGCAGCGCATCCATGCCATATAGTAAGCTTTATGTGTATTGTGCATGGTCAGAGTAAGGTCCCACTTAGACCAGCCAACTCAGTAGCATTTCAAAACTCTCTCTTTATAGATGTTGTGTGTTCCTTGGTGTTTTCTGTTTTTTGGTTTTGGTACAGCTCTAAATGGAAAGAGGTATTTATGGTCCTAATTGTTTTAGGGTTTTTTTTTTTTTTTTTTTTTGTGACAGTTATAGTGAAAAATATATAATTCTTTGTAAACATCAATGTAAACACACCATTACTCAGAATATATGTTACAATTCCTTTTGAGACCCTTACTACTTTGTATGTTAGTTATGACATGATTTCAACTTGTTCTTAGAATTTATAAACCTAGGTTTATAACTGTGTCCTAGATTTCAAGCTCCTTGAAAGTCACAGATTGAAGCTACATAGTGGTTTTAAGAACATAGAATATATTCCTTTTTAGTGTAGCACACAGACACATTTTGACTAATTTCAGTATTTGTTTGTAGTAATATTAGTATAGTTAAGCAGTCACCAGTTGTAGCTCTTCTTTATTTACTGTGTGTTTATTTGAAGTAAGGGTTTTATGTTATAACCTCAGTTCAGAAAGGGGTGACTAAAAGATTCTTCATTCCTTTGCCAACTGTCCTTACTGGTGTGCTTAGATGGACTCTATAAAGGTTTTTTTATATTTTCCTTTTGATACTTAACATTTTGTTGTTAAGAACGACGTCGATCAACTCCTGCCCCGAAAGAAGAGGAGAAGGTGAATGAAGAGCAGTGGTCCCTTCGAGAAGTTGTTTTTGTTGAAGATGTTAAGAATGTTCCCGTTGGCAAGGTTTGTTCAACCAGATGAGAATTAGTTACTGACTAGCTCACTGTGTTGCCTTGAGGGTTTTTTATGGTTAGTGTCTGTGACCCTTTCTTCAAGGTTGCCTTTAAATTGTCCTTCAGTGGTTGCTTTAGTCTGAGTCTGATTCAGATGGGTCTCTGCTTCCGTGTACTAGGATCCAGAGGATGGGACTGAGCACAAGAATATACGTGGGACTTACTAGGATGGCTTACGAGGTCCAGCCAGTGTGGCAATGGCTGTCTACTGATGGAAGGAAGGTCCTAGGAGCCAGGGAAGGATCCTAGTGAGAGCAAGCAAGCAAAGGGCCAACAGTTCCCTTCTGCATCCTTTTTGTAGGCTGCTGGCAGAAGGTGTGGCCCAGATTAAAAGTGGGTCTTTTTTCCTTCAATTGACTTAATTAAGAGAAAATTCCTCACAGGTGTACCCAGCCTCTTGAGTTTTAGTTTAGTTTTAGCAGTGTGTGTTCTCAGCTGCTAAGCTAGCTCTGCTGGCCCAGTCCAGTACTTTATGTTTGATAAAGTTACTGGAACTATGAAACTGCAGAAGGTGCTAATCTGTAGCACTAAGCTGTTTTCTTTGTACTCTCTTGTTCTTTTTCCTCTTATTCCAAGAAGCCAAGTAAATGGAAGCCATTTGCGTGAATGTCATTAATTGACCCCTTTGTCCCACAGTATATAATTTAAATTTCCCTATAGGTACAGAAATCTGCACAGTGAAGGCTTTCTGATTGCTTTTTAGTTTTGTAAAATACAACCTTTTAAAATATGTTTTTTTCATTTCTACACAATGGAAAGAGATAAAAACGAAGATCTACAATTTATAAGGGCCTTATAAAGCCTTTGATTAGCTGTAGTTACACTTGGGAAAATCACGCTGACTTAACCTCACAAATAGTAAGTAGAAGAGGTTGAGACTCAAGTGTCCTGCTTCTAAGTCTTGTCCTCGTCTGTCTGTATTGTTGATCTCATCTCCAGTTTGATAGCTGTGTGGCCACAGCTGTGGATCTGGCAATTTGAATTTATTAATAAAAATATTAGTAAGGTATATTTGTCCTCAGTCATGCTAATCCCATTTGTGGCTTCCTAGGCTGCTGATCTGTATGGATGCAGAAAGTTCTGGGATGGGTGCAGTTATAGTTCTGTAATGTCATCACTTTAGAGGAGGAGGCAGAAGGACCCAGAAATTATTCAAGGCCCCACTCAGCTGCACGGTGAAGACCAGTGTAGGACACATGAAACTGGAAAAAAGACCTGTCTGTCAGATATTGCTGCTTAGGCAATAAAGACAGAAGATGAGAGGTTTATATGGGTGGATCTAGTTTTGGGTCAGTAAATGGCTTAACACTCATTGTGATTAGTGGCTGTGTGAGTTGTTTCATCGAGTCTTGATTTGTGGATACAAGCAGCAAAGGTCTTTGGTTTTTTTCCAGGTTGACGTTACAATATCTGTTGATAAATACTTACAAGGGCTTAAGTGTCTTTAGTATTGTCAGGTGGGCAAGCAGTTGCAGGTTTTTATTCAAGCTTTTTAAAATATTTACTAATTGTATCCATCTCTTACTTCCAGGTGCTGAAGGTGGACGGTGCCTATGTAGCTGTAAAGTTTCCAGGAACATCCAGTAACACCAGCTGTCAGAACAGCTCTGGCCCAGATGCTGACCCTTCCTCGCTCCTGCAGGACTGCAGGCTACTTCGAATTGATGAGCTGCAGGTATCTGTATGGGAGTTGAGAGAATGTGGGGATGGACTCACTGAGAGTGTGACAGTGAGCGCAAAGTTACTTCTGTTGTTGTGCAGGTTGTCAAAACGGGTGGCACCCCAAAAGTTCCCGACTGTTTTCAGAGGACTCCCAAAAAGCTTTGTATACCTGAGAAGACAGAAATACTAGCAGTGAATGTGGATTCCAAAGGTAAGCCTTTTATAGTTTTATAGAGTTTACATCTTCTGTCACATTTGGGACTAGGGGACAGTTGTTTGAGATTTGACAGTGTTTGCCCCGGCATGCAACACAACAGTGAAATGTGGCTGGACACAATCCTAGCCAGTGCTGGAGAGGTTAACGCTTGTTAAATGCTTGAACTGTTAAGACTTTTCAATTTTCTTTTCTCTTCTGTGCCTTTGAAAGGTGTCCATGCTGTTCTGAAGACGGGAAGCTGGGTACGGTACTGTATCTTTGATCTCGCTACAGGAAAAGCTGAACAAGAAAATAATTTCCCAACAAGTAGCATTGCTTTTCTTGGTCAGGATGAGAGGAGCGTAGCTATCTTTACTGCTGGACAGGTATGAGGCCCCGCTGATTTTTTTTTTATTTTTTTAATTTTTATTTACTGTTGTTCATTTTATTTTTTAAGAACAGATACAAGACTGGTATTTTTGTGCCACTTAGGGTTTGCCTATTAGAGAATTAAACAAGAATTGATAATACTTAGTGCATTCTGTTAGGAAAGCTTGTTATTTCTAACATTTAGTTTATTTTAAAATAAATACACTTACTATAAAAATCTGTTCTTCCTTTACTCCCACCCCTTCGTTTTCTCTCTTTCTATTTTTTGGATGATAAGGGTTCCAAGCTTAGGCAGAACTTGAGCTGTTCTAGTTTATCCTTCCAAGTACTAGAATCTGGGCATTCGTGGTCACACTAGGCTGGTGTAATCATTTGTGACTTGGAACAAGCATTATTTATTGTCTTTCATCTATTGTAGGAATCTCCTATTATTCTTCGAGATGGAAATGGTACTATCTACCCAATGGCCAAAGACTGCATGGGAGGAATAAGGGACCCCGACTGGCTCGATCTCCCACCAATTAGTAGTCTTGGGATGGGTGTACATTCTTTAATAAATCTTCCTGCCAATTCAACAATCAAAAAGAAAGCAGCTATTATTATCATGGCTGTAGAGGTAATCTAACTTTTGAAATTACTTGGTATTCCAATTCAGAAAAAATACTGACATCTTGAGAAAATTCATGAAAAGATCATTCATTGTTCCTTCCTTTCCTATAAGAGCTAATAGTTTATTAATATAACAGAGATAAGAAAAATCAGCGATTATGGCATTACTTGTTTTAAAACAGGCATATATATTTGTGTGTGTGTGTGTGTGTGTGTGTGTGTGTGTACATACACTGTTGGGATAGCATATGTATCGAGAGAAATCAGACTGAATAAACTTTTGAGGAAGTGATCTGTGGTTAGGGTGAAGGAAGAGATTGTTGTCTGTGGTACTAGGTGCCATCTTTGAGAGTCATTAATGTTAGGAAAATGTATTTATCTAAGAGGTGAGGGTGTATTGGTCAGAAGTAGTAGGTTAGGTATGGCTGGGGAGGGCACCGGGTAACTTATGTCCTTGCCTGAGACACCTAAATTTCAACTGAATGCTAACAGAAGAATTTTGAGTCATGAGTGACGTGTGTGTGTGTGTGTGTGTGTGTGTGTGTGTGTGGTGTGTGTGTGTGTGTGTATTTTAAAGATTAGTAATTAAGTATCAGGGCTTTAGGGGAGTGGCAGAAGACAGATGTTTATTAGCAAACCAGATAAAGACCAATGTATAATCCAAGTCAAAAACAAAGCAAACTTGAATTCTTAGAAATGGGAAAGGGGACAGGACAGATTTGATATATGTGAGGGAAGTAGAAACTGGGAAGCTTGTTACTTGGATGGTAGTAGTCTAGGAGCGCTCCAAGTCTGATCTCTGGTGGAGAGAGAAGTAGGTGGAGACAAGGTGGTGGAGATGACCTTGCCTTGGTGCAGGGCTTGTGAGCTGTAGCAAAGAGCTGTTATTATACTGAGCTCTCTGCGCAGTTTTAGCTGAAGTGGATTTAGATTGTGATTTGGTTTCACAAACAAAATCAGCAGATTTTATTTTGCTAAATGCAAGAGATCAAATTCAAGAAGAAAGAACAAAAGATCTTGTTTTAATTATTAATTCAGAATTATCTAAATGTGCAAGGTGCATATAGAGGTCAGCGCTCAGCTTTGTGGAGTTGGTTCTCTTTTTACTTGGGTTCTGGGGATGGAGCCAGAGTTGTCAGGATTCCACAACAAAACACCTCTCACTGCTGGGCTATCTTGACAGCCAAAGGGTTACAAGAAGGAAGCTTCTATTTTTGGAGCATCTAAAGAAGTTTAGGAGGTGGAGTTAGCATAGGCACTTTGCTTTTAGACATGTGACCTTGAGAATGTTTATCACATATCTATGAGGGCAATGGGAAATAAAAAAAGAAAAACAGAAGCCTGAAGGCTATGAGAGACAGAACCAAATTCAGTTATTTAAATGTGACATGGGTAGAGTTGCATTTTTTTTTTTAATTCCCTGTGCCCTTTGATATAGGGGTGATTATTGCAGCATAGCTAAGCGTGGTGCTGACAGCGTCAGTCTGTGTTAGGTCAGAGGATGAATATGAGAGTTTCCTGTATAGTCAGTGGTGCCAACGCAGTATCCTAGTGTACAGAACTAGGAAACATGCGTGTTAACCCATGTACTGTGACTAGTGTGCTGTGTAACACAGTACACAGAACAAAAAGAAACGTGTGCTGCCCACATACTAGGCTTCTGGCTTTGTCTTTAGCTTTAAGAACATAAGTTTGCCCAGAGTAGACTTAATTAATTCTACAGTGAAAACAGCTTCTCTCACACATGCCAAGTCCTTTAATGTTTACTTTCTCATGTGGACAGTGATCCCTCTAGGGCAACTTCTTCCCCATAAGTTTAGGTAGGCAAGGGAGACTTTATTTAGGCAGTTTTCTGGCAGGTTGTTAAGTGCCCTTTCCTTTGTCCCTTTGTATTTTCATACACACCTATGTGTTTCTAGTAAAAGTTACAAATAATGCACTTTAAAAATAAGTGCTTTATACTCTTAAGTGTTCCATAATTTTAGTTTTTATTTCTATACTTTTTGTTGTTCAAAAGATTTGATTTTATATGTGTATGAATATTTGCAAGCATGTGTGTTTGTGCAGCATGTGTGTTACTAGTACCCAAGGTGACCAGAGTAGTGTGTCAGATCGCTTGGAACTACAGTTACTGTGGTTCCTGTGGGTTCTGAGAACTGAATCTGGGGTCTTTGCAAGAGTATCTTGTACTTTTCATTGCTGAGCCATCTTTCCAGCAATCAAACTAGTACTTTTTTGCTGTGAGACAGCTAATGATATTTTCTATGTATACCTTATAGCATTGTTAATGTCTTTTAACATCTGCCATTGACTTTGGAAATTGCACCTATCATGATTCCTAGAGAGTCAAAAGTTTTGTATTTTATGTATCACAACGTAATGTAACCTTTATAAACCTTATTTTTGTGTATGTCCATGACTGTGGTGTGGTGATAGAGGCTCTTGTGGAAGCCAGATCACAGCTTGTGGGAGTTGATTCTTCACCACGCGGATTTTGGGGATTGCGCTCAGGTGGTCTGGCTTGGTACAAGGGCTTTTATCCCTGGACCTTCTCATGGGAACTGAAATGTAACGCTTAAACAGTGAGGTGCTGATAAATAAGTCTGGAAGAAAATATACATCCTTTGCTTAATTGGCCGACAGTATTGCTAGAGTTGTAATTTGAAAGCTGGAGTGAATCCCAGGGTGTCAGCAAACACGGCTTCATATCACATGCAGGCATTCTCCTTCAGCTCTGCATTGACTGCTTTCCCATTGGCTACAGGTCGAGGTGGTTTGGAGTATTGAAAACATTTCCTCATGTTCTACCCTTCTGTTCTGTGTACTCTCCTTACAGAATATAGACTACTAGTTCATGTCTTTGCTAGGCCACTTGTGACCAATTTCTTCTTCTTTGAAGATACAGTTGTACTATAGTGGCCATGAGCCATTCTGATGTATGTGATTTTGACATGTTCAGTGTTCAGTTTCAGTTTTTTGAAGTATTTTTGCCCTCTTTTGCCTGAGTACAGAAGCAAACCTTAATGCAGCACATTCTCAGATGTGACTATGAGGCCTGCCGACAGTATCTCGTGAATCTGGAGCAAGCAGTTGTTTTAGAGCAGAACCTACAGATGTTACAGACGTTCATCAGCCACAGATGTGATGGAAACCGGAACATTTTACATGCTTGTGTATCAGTTTGCTTTCCAACTAGCAATAAGGAAACTAAAGAAGAGGAGGGTAAGATTCAAACAGTAACAAAAACCTTTGCAAGATCATTAGGAAAAGAAGACTCTTGTAGAGAACATGTATTTTTACTTTATTTTGTATGGTCTTGGAAGGTCTGACTTTTGTCATGTGGTAAAAATATTTCCTGCCGGGCGTTGGTGGCGCACGCCTTTAATCCCAGCACTTGGAGGCAGAGGCAGGCGGATTTCTGAGTTCGAGGCCAGCCTGGTCTACAGAGTGATTTCCAAGGGCTAGATGTGAAAACAGACAATAAAGTTTGGTCTGTGTTGATACTAAATGAACTTAACTAATTTTATAAGTACAAATTACTTTAAAAACCTTCATATTTTAAATTGCATGTACATGTGTATGTATATGGGTATGTGTACATTGGTGGGTGTCGAAGAACACCCAGAAGATCCCCTGGATGGAGCTGGACTTAAAACACGCAGCTGTGAGCCAAAATTGGTGGTGGCAACCTTACTATGGTACCCTGGAAGAGTAGTGTGTGTTCTTGACTGTAGGGCCATCTCTCCACCCCCTCAAACATTTATTTATTTTTAATTTACATACATGTCTGTTTGTCTGACATGTATGCCAGTTCTAGGGAGGCCAGAGGTTTTGGATCTCGTAGAGATGGAGTTGCAGGTGAATGTCAGCAGTGAGTGCTCTCTTCTTTGTTTGTTTAGAGACAGGGTTCCTTTTTGTGGCCCTGGCTGTCCCAGGATTTGTTTTGTAGATGAGGCTTGCTTGAACCCATAATCATTCACCTGCCTTTGACTCCTGAGTGCTAGGATTAGAGGCTTATGCCACCACTGCCCTGTGACAGAGAGTACTCTTAATAGCTGTGAACTATCTCTCTTTCCAGCCACTTCCCACAGTTCCAATGAATTTACCATAGAAGTGTGGCATTTTAAGCTACCAGAATCAAGTTTTTCTTCTGTTGTTTGGAATTTAGAAGGGAAAAAAATGTTACTGAAAAATAAATAAAGGTGCTTGTTTTATTTTTTGTTTTTTTGGGTTTTTTTTGTTGTTGTTGTTTTTGCTATGGATTTTTTGTCATTGGCTAAATGAAGGAAGACCCTCAAGTGCAACTTTTTTTTTTTTTTTATTTTGAATTCTGCCGCTGCTATTGTGGACACTGCATTTTAAAATGTGACACATGGGTTTCATTTTTAATGTCATCACAATCACTAGGGCTTGTTTATAAGTAGCATATAAACTAAGACTGATATACTAGTATTATATATACATATATAAATAATATTAATTGTATATATAATATTAATATAATTAATAGTGAAAGATAAGCTTAAGTTCACTTAAGTTTACATGTTTATATGTTGCTGAAATAAGGCAGAATGAAGAAATTGCATAAAGGTCCTAGTCTAATGTTTCTCTCAGCCTTGCTGCCGTTGGGAGAATGTCACTTTGTTAATTGAAGCACTGACAAGCATGAGTTAGTGTTTACTGGCCAGTGCACTTATTGTCAGTTGTTTTCAAAGGTTAAATTCAATTTTTTTTCTTACATTTCAGAAGCCGAGCGCTCAGAAAGAAATACCTTTGCAGAAAGGCTTTCTGCTGTGGAGGCCATTGCAAATGCTATATCAGTTGTTTCCAGTAATGGCCCAGGTAATCGGGCTGGATCATCAAGTAGTCGAAGGTAATATGATTTTTACAAGGAAACTTTAATTGGAGGAAAAAAGCCCAAGTACAGAAAGCAATGTGTCTCTTACTGTCAGGTGTATGAATTGCTGGGTTCTCTTTGTTTTGTTTTTTGGCTCCTTCCAGTAACACTGGGACAGTGTCTGACTAAAGAGAGTTCTACTCTGAACAACACTAGACTCTCTCACACTTTATAAGCAGGATCGTTTGGAAACACAGCTCAGACATCATCTGTGGAATGTATTCTGAACTTAGCATTCTTCTTAGGTAGTTGCTTTCTTGAGGTCCATCCAGCAGATATCTTAATGGCCTGGGAAGCAAAGAAAGGCTGCTGTGTATTTTGACTGTTTGATTTTAAATTTTCTAGGTTTTCTGAGCTGTTGGATGGATAGTCCTTTATATAACCTTATTTAATAACTTATTTAAAATTGTTAAGTGTTTGGCTACATGATAAATATTAAGAGCTTAGTAGTTTTCTGTAGAAAAAAATAATTTTATTTTAGATATTTAAGTCAGAGTTGTTGGTTATTGACCAATGGTTGGTGAAAGCACTGCTCCCTGGGTGGTCATATGACAGGTGGAAAGCTACTTCAAGTCGAGACCTATTGGCCTATTTCTGCTACACACTCATCTTCCCCTTTCAAAGTGGTTTTTTTTTTTTTTTCCTTTTTTCTTTTTTCTTTTTCTTCTTAAATTGGCATTAGGAAGGCTACCAGGTTGATAGGTGCCAGGGCTTAAAAGATCCAAAAGTAACACTTAACAAAAACCCTATGGATGATCAAAATTATAATTTTAAATAGTATAGAAACTTTATGTATACTATGCAGAATGGAAATTATTACCAGCTTATTTATTTAGAATTATATTAAGCAAACTGTTGACTCCAAAATGGAAAACAACTTAAATTCTTCATGAAGAAATTAGTCTGAATTATTTCAGGTATTTCATTTCCTCAGGGAAATTGCAGGTGCCAGTCACTTTGGACTCTGATATGGTTGGTCCAATGCCAATGCTGCCATCTTTTTTCATATAAGGATTATTTTGAAGGCAAAGACTAAAAGGAGCTTCAAGAGTGGGCGAAGAGTGCTCACAGAAATAAATTTGCAGAGTAAGCTCCTTTGAGGAATTTGCCGAAGATTCCACTGCAGTGCTCTTAACCAGTGCAAACTCAGGGCTGCCAGCTGAACAGATGACAGCACAGGAGGCTTACTCTCCACGCCGGGCAGTAGGAAGTCCACAGACTGCTTCACTGAAGTGAAACCCTCCACTAGCCTACAATGGATTTTCTAGGCGATGCCCCTTGATGAGTATGCAGGCTGGGATTCCTGAGCTGTGAGCTCAGAACTGATGCAGTCTCACTGTTGAATGGAATACTGTAATGACTTCAGATGATGCTATGACTCCCAAGTTTTGTTATGTGACTCAATAGTTCCTGAGTACAAAGGGCAGAATTAGTGGAAAGCTTGGTTGATGCATCTGATTGCAGGTGTGTATACTCTAGCCATTGTTAATCTGGAAGACACATGACCTTCACTTTTTTGTCACAGTGGTATATTTGAACATGACTGGATTCTAAGGCTTCTGTAGCATGGATATAACGTGCTTACAAAGAGGAAATTACACCATCCTTGAATTCTTCCATATTGTCAGAAAACACGATGACTCCAGGCAAGCCTATGTGAAGAACTGTCAAAACTCTGAATCTTAGCAGCCAAGGTGGCATCGCCTCAGTGTTGTCCTCAGTGGCTGAGGCTCCAGGTGAATCCATGAATTGTGTACAGCATCTTGAAGATGAATTTTCTTTTTGTTTTTGTTTTTTTATTTTTTAAGAATCTGTATGAGGAGCTGGGCAATATACTTAAAAATGTTCCCAAGACCTAATGAAGAAAAAGGTTAAGAACAATTTAAATACATGACAAAGAATGACCCCCACATTAATATTGAATTGACTACATCACAGCAACAAAGCTGGGAGTTTGCAAGTTCAAGATGAGACTGTGGTCTCAATTTCCTTCCTTCATTTTTAATGTACTCTAAGCTAGCAGTTGGAGAATACCCATATGTGTTTTCTTTGGCCTATGTAGTGTTAATTTTTTAAAAATCTGAATGCCTTTAGACGACCATGTATACCTCTAGTTTGCCACTGCCTGTGTTATCTCATGCCTGACTTCCCTTTACAGTCACTTCCTCTAGATTTCCTACCCAGTAGGCATTTCACTGTGAGCTTGGAATGAGCACGCTCCTTAACGCCCCAAACGTACATTTATTTCAGGTCATTACTGCATTTTCCCATCTGTACTTGGAGTACAGCATGTCGGCATGCCCAGTGTCTCATCATCACAGTGTACACTCACTGGGGGGACTCTGTCACTGGAAGAAAGCTGCTTTTTTTCTCTGAGTGATGACTTTGAACAGAGAAGTGACTTTGACTGAAATAGTCATGGTGCTCTGCTCCCTTGTCTTACAAAAACTTTTAATTTTAAATTTTTAAATTGGGAAGGGGGGAGAATGTTAATAGATATCTATAGGAGTGAATGTTATAATAGGTAATAACATTATTTGAGACATTAAAATTTACTTTGTGGGGTCTTTCAGTGTTTATTCCAAAAAGTACAGTACAAATAAGTTTCTAAAAATGCATTTCTGGAAATAGCATTTTAAAAGAAATGGACATACCCTTTTTATCTTACAAAAGCAATAATACATCGATGCGGAAAAACATTTACTTTGAGATTAGTTATTGCAGTTGGAGACTCAAACATTGACAATCATTCAGGGCCACTTATGTTCTCATTTCATAAAGTGTCAGGTCTCTAGAAGTCATGTCTTTGGGATTATGGCTGCATGGAAAAAAGAAGTCCCCATGTGTGCCCTGACAATTGAGTTTTTATTTAGAAGCTTTAAAAAGTGTGGTTCAATGAAGAGTTTTGGACACTTTTAATTTCTATTATTCCTAAGCGTGACTGCGTGGCTGTTGGAAGCTTTTATTCAGGTACAGTACAGGCTTTTGCGTAGGAAGGGACCAGTTCCCATAACGAGGTCTTTGTGAGTAATCTTTTAGTGATGGAAACCACCTACCTGTACAGTGCTCTTTTTCCATAGCAGGAGAAAAAAAATCAAATCAAGCCCCAGATAGTAACAATTTTAGTTTAATTTCTTGAAGATGTGAATTGTACTATGGAGGCTTTTTGTTTTGTTTTGTTGTTTTTTGTTTTGGGGACTTTTGGGTACTAAAACATTTAAGCTGTTCTTTGTTTTAAAATTGCTCATGTGGATATTAGTTTAATTGCTTTTGAGTTACAGAAAAGGGATTTAGTAGGCTAACTTCATTTTGTACTAATCAGTAGTTTTATTGATATTTGTTATTAAACTTAATTTTTAGGAAATGGGACTGAAAAACTCTTCTAATGCCTAGCAGTTCATTTATCCTAAATGCACAAAAGACTATTCTAATTCTTCTTCACTGAGACTTTTGTTCCCTTTGCTTAAGTCTGTAGGGAGCTACTGTAATGCTTTCAGTGTTGCACTGGCTGCTAGAGTCCCTAGCTTCATCTGTATCCTCTACTGACTCATTCTGTGAGCTCCAGAAGTGGCATGTGTCCTTCATTCCCTTGCCTGGAGTGTTTGCTTATAGATCAGTCTTTGACCTTCTCAGATGAGAACTTGTGTATGCACGCCTCCCGTTAGGTGAGCCGTGGTAATGAGTTGTGATTTTGTCCATGTCCTTCTAGTTTGAGATTACGGGAAATGATGAGACGTTCATTGAGAGCAGCTGGTTTGGGTAGACATGAGGCTGGAGCGTCATCCAGTGACCACCAGGATCCAGTCTCACCCCCCATAGCTCCCCCTAGTTGGGTTCCTGACCCTCCTTCAATGGATCCTGGTAAGAGCTCTTGTTTTATTCAGTGTTTAATAAAAAGGCAAGGTTGTGAAAGGAAAAAAATGAACATTTTGTGAAATGTTTAAAACATTGTGAATGTAGTATGGTGAACACTACAATGGGATTATTTGAAAATTTGGTTTACAGAGTTTTTTTTTTATAATTTTCTCTTGACATTTCTGTACTGGTAAGAGGCGAGGTCACCTCTTGATTGGTAATACATCAAAATAAATGAATGATTTACCCAGTGGATTCCTCCTATAGTCTTGAAAAGAA
Organism: Mastomys natalensis; assembly: GCA_021653895.1. Taxonomy (NCBI): domain Eukaryota; kingdom Metazoa; phylum Chordata; class Mammalia; order Rodentia; family Muridae; genus Mastomys; species Mastomys natalensis. The sequence goes on from JAJTUV010000533.1 coordinate 319,191, forward strand.
ATTTTCACTTAACCTGTTGTTGGATTTGACCACTGGTTTACGGAGAAAATCCTTATGGCCTGTTAAGAGAATGGTTGGGGTATGTGCCTATAATGATATGCGTCCTGCTGTTCTGTTTGCCGAAAGATCACGGTGACATTGATTTTATCCTGGCCCCCGCTGTGGGATCTCTTACCACAGCAGCGACTGGCAGTGGCCAAGGACCAAGCACCTCCACCATTCCAGGTAAGACTATACTATATGTCTACTTGGGCTTTTTGAGTTAAAAAGAAAACACTGGATATAGGACTTTATTTAAAGTTTTGTTCTTTTGTCTCAGTTTTTTTTTTTTTTTTTTTTGCTTAAAAAATATTTCTGTGTCATCCTCTTCTATAAACATTTGATATGCATTACAGTGTAGTGTTTGAATATATACATTAAGAAATCATTTGAAATTCATAAAATATGTTAATATGCTTCAATTTTTGCAATAAGTTAATTTATTTTTATGGATATTGTTCTGTCGACTTAATATGTATCGATAGGTTTGCAGAACTCTGTCTTGCTTACTTGATATTACATGATTCTGCTTAATTGCAGGTCCTTCCACAGAGCCTTCTGTAGTAGAATCCAAGGATCGAAAGGCAAATGCTCATTTTATATTAAAATTGCTATGCGACAGTGCGGTTCTGCAGCCTTATCTACGAGAGCTTCTTTCTGCCAAGTAAGAGTCTTGTCAGACTTACTAAATTGACCCTGTGACTGCACTAAAACCATTAGAATATATCACTGTTATTCCTCTGCCACTAAAATGTTTATGTGACTTGAAAGCATAGGATTGTATTTGCTCTGTACTAAATTTTCTCCAGTGAAAGAGATCAGCATCAGAGAATATACCTTGAATGAATAGAGACCAACTTTTATGTTAGTTGAATCAGTGTGCATGTTTCTCTGTGGGAAAAAAAAGCACAGAATGATGTTGGCGTGGCCTTCATCCAAGCACATAGGAGACTGAGGCCGGAGGATCATGATCAGTAAGCTACAATAGTAAGATTGTTTCTCTAACGGGATCATAGAGTAGTCTGTCTGTGATGCAGACAGAAGTTAAGTTAAGTGATTACCATGAATGCTTCTTTTACAGTAGAATAGAAAGAGAACATCTATTTATGGCCTTTTTGGGGGCTGAGGGGGAGACTGTATCTCACTGTGTGTCCTTGGCTGGCCTGGAATTCTATAGACCAGGCTGGCTACTCACAGAGATCTGCCTCCAGAGTGCGAGATTAAAGGTGTGAACCATCACACCTCATATAGAAGATAAGATTTTAACTTATAATCTTTTCTCATTTTAGGGATGCAAGAGGAATGACCCCATTCATGTCAGCTGTGAGTGGGCGAGCTTACCCCGCTGCAATCACCATCTTAGAAACAGCCCAGAAAATTGCCAAAGGTAATGAATAAGATCAAGGTCTAAGTAAGTTGCTCACTTTAAAATTTGAATGGATTTTGTCCATATCTACCACTGGAATTATTCTGTCTGTGTATATAAATGATAGCATTGAGATTCTGTTGAGGCAATCTTGTATGTTTAAAATTTTGTTAATGCTTTTCTCAAACACATTCTCTAATGTTTTTTCAAAAAAAAAAAACCCAAGGGTATCAAGTTTTGACTTAAAAAAATAAAAGGACTATGCTTATAATTCATAGTGTAAAATCTTCATAAAAGTAGTACAGTGTTGCCTGATAGATATGGTACAAGAGTGTGACGACAACAGACTGCCACAGTAGGAGTTTAAGCAAGAATTGAGGGATAGCAATTTCTGCCAGTGAGTTCTTCAAAGATGAATTGTCCTTTTCCAAACACTGGTGTTAATAAATTGTGATATGGTCTATAACTTACTAAGTGACACAGACTTGAGTCTTAGTGTTTTTCAGACTGTCTCACTGTATAGTACAGGCTAAACTCTGAGATCTGCTTCCAGTGTGCTGGGATTATAGGTGTGTACTGTCAGATCTGACTTCATGGGTCTTCACTATTGATCCCAGGGCTAAGAATTGCAGTGGCTGGACTGTGTATACAGTTGCTGTGTAGTTTTGCTTTGGCTGTTGTGTTTCAGCAGTGGTTGGATTTTTTTACACATTGGCTTTCAAAATTGAAAAAAAAGCGAATTATTTTCAAGTGTCTAGGCATTGTGTTTCTGTATTTCGGTGCGCCATGCATGTGTCTGATGCTGTGGAGGCAGGATATAGGCATTAGGTCTCTGGAAACTGGAGGGAAAGACAGTTCTGAGGCTGCCACCTGAGTGTGAGTTATGTACTGTGGATGAACAGCTATATATTTTTAACAGTCGAGCCATCTCCAGCCAGACTTTTGACTAACCAAAAATTTTTATTATTATGTAGTGGTTTCTAGTTTATACTAAATTAAGGTTCTTCCGTTGTGGTTGTGATTAAATCCTTTCTTGATACATAAATTTCTGTGTTTTTGATATTTTAGCTGAAGTATCTGCAAGTGAAAAGGAGGAAGATGTATTTATGGGAATGGTTTGCCCATCAGGTACCAACCCTGACGACTCTCCTTTGTATGTCTTATGTTGCAATGACACCTGCAGCTTTACGTGGACAGGAGCAGAGCACATTAACCAGGTAAATGATCCTACACTCCCTGGATCTGTTCTGTTTGCAAGATTCCTTTTCTTCTCCTTTGATGAGAGTTAAAATTGTGTAAACATGTTTGCTGCTTTCTTTTACTTTAACTTTTAAAATTATCCAAAGAATTAATTTTGATTTGAGTCCTACATAAATATGCCAGTTCTGAGAATTAGGTCTGCACATGTGGTAGGCTCTGATCCAGGCCGTATAACCAGTCACTTTTTATTTTGAGTTAGTTTAGATGTACTCATTCTATTTGGTTTTTGACCTTTTACATTGTCAACTGTGTGTGCACTGTGCTAGTTTCCCAAGCACCTTGGTATCAATGAGTTACACATGTGATTATTCTTTCTCAAAAGTGACCTTTTCAATTCTAGGACATTTTTGAGTGTCGGACTTGCGGTTTGCTGGAGTCACTTTGTTGTTGTACAGAATGTGCAAGGGTTTGTCATAAAGGGCACGATTGCAAGTAAGTTCTAGTGCCGTTCTGAATGTCGTAAACTATTAGATGTTCGTTGCAGTATACAGTACTTATGGTATGCTTCAGTTGTGACATAATTCAGAAAGTGAGGTTTTCGGTTGATATACTCAGAAATACTTGTATTCTGTTACTTACAGTGTAGCTCTTCTTAACTAACAGCAGGACAGTAGGCTAAGGAATGGGTCTAGAATCCAATTAATCTTGTTAGTCAGATTAATGTTTTTAAGTATGTTTACAGAATGGTTTCATTTGTATTCTACACTCTTAAGTACCACCATCCCTCTCACTCTGGGCCAGTAACTGGACTCTGCCTTACTTATTTTTTAGATGCAGTAATCTCATTTTATAAGAAGGCCATTCTAGCTGACTTTGCTAGTTTTCACAGACCTAAACAGTAAAACTGGAGGTTAACATTTGCAGAGTCTCAGTGGTACCAACAGGAACACTGGCTGTGAATGTACAAAAATGTGTAGATGCAGTAGTTATAAAAAAAATGGCCATCAGAATCTCCATTTTGGTTTTTTGAGGTAGATTGACAGGTAAGGGCATTTGCTGCAAAGCCTGAGTTTGATCCCTGGGTTTACATAATGTAAAGAGAGAACAGACTTGCAAATTGTCCTCTGACTTACATACGCCATGGCACATGTGTACCACTGTCCTTCACTTACCCTGCTCATAGTAAGTGTCAGATAATCTCAGTTTCCTCATGGATGCTGAGTTACACTTTGTGTTTATTAGGTATACTCAACACTAGCTGCCAGGGCAGGGCCAGCCAGTTATTTCATTTTCTGACAGTATTTGCAGACCTGTCAGATAAGACACATGCAAGAAATATGTTTATCATGGTTCAAGTTGACTGGATGCCCATGTGGGGACCATGTAGGGATTGGGAAGGACAACGGAAGTGACTGTCCCAGGACATTACAGTTTTCATAGGAATTTTTCTGTTGCTTTCTGGACATTGCACCATTAAATTATATATATATTTTGTATGTAGCTGGTAGCAGTTACCATTTCATTTAAGCATCAACAAGAGTTTTCTAGTTTTATCAAGTTACAGGTTCTCATTGCGGTGTAAATTTGTATTTTTAAAAGTTTTTTTCTTATGAACTTTCCTGTGATTTTTTTGTTTTGTTTTGTTTTGTTTTGTTTTGTTTTATTTTGTTTGTTTTTTAAACAGACTTAAGCGGACTTCACCAACAGCTTATTGTGATTGTTGGGAGAAATGTAAGTGTAAGACATTGATCGCTGGACAGAAGTCTGCTCGCCTGGATCTGCTCTACCGCCTGCTCACTGCTACAAATCTGGTCACCCTCCCCAACAGTAGGCAAGTAGGATGATGAGGATGCAGACTGGATAGAAGGGAGGAGGTCAGCGCATGCTGCTCTCTCTCACCCTCACAACATGCCTTGTTTTCCAGGGGAGAGCACCTCTTGCTGTTCTTAGTACAGACTGTGGCCAGGCAGACAGTGGAGCACTGTCAGTATAGGCCTCCCCGAATCAGGGAGGATCGAAACAGGAAAACGGCGAGTCCTGAAGGTGAGTGAATTGCACAGTTATGCTGATGTACAGAGCATTGAAGTCTATCTTGTCTGACCCCATTCCAACTTTTCAGATTCCGATATGCCTGACCATGACTTAGAGCCCCCAAGGTTTGCCCAGCTTGCCCTAGAGCGTGTCCTTCAGGACTGGAATGCTTTGAGATCTATGATTATGTTTGGGTCACAGGAAAATAAAGACCCGTAAGTATTTGTTAAATCATTTTAAAGATTTTCCCAGTTCCTGGGTCAATGTTGCCTTTTGCAATGTATCTTGTCTCTCCTTGCCTCTCCAGTCTGAGCGCCAGCAGCAGGATAGGCCATCTTTTGCCAGAAGAGCAGGTCTACCTCAATCAGCAGAGCGGCACGATCCGGCTCGACTGCTTCACTCATTGCCTTATTGTCAAGTGTACAGCAGACATTTTGGTGAGTTCATTCAACATACGAATTTAGTCTTAGCATCTCATGGTTTTAAAAGTTAGACTTATAAGATTGATAACTTCTGTTGATTACATTAAGAGGAATCCATTAACTTGGATGCTTTTCAGTAGAAGAATTTTATTTTAAATAAAGACCTTAAAATGATTAAAATGTGTAACGCTCTTTTAAATTTTTCTTTTTTTTGTAAACTAACATTTAGCTCTTAGGACCCAAAGGTTGAAAGATGTTACTTAGGCAGTGACAGGACATTGAGTTTAGTCCTCGCTGCAGGCTAGTTTGTTATTGTCAGGTGCCACTCCAACCTGTTCCCTCCAAATCTATTCTAAATAGTTTATAATAGCAGCATAAAGCTATTAAACAACAGTGTAAAATGAGAAAAATAAAAGTGTTTTGTGTCTCTAACCATAGTAGATTTTAAATTATAGCCTAGTTATTTACTGAAATGAAATGTAACATGTTTTGATATAGATTGTTATAAGCAACATTAAAAAATAACATGAAATTAGGTTTTCTTTGTAGTTGGTATCTGTTTTTTAAACCATGCACAGGAAAGTATTAGAAATTAGTAAATCTGATATCCAAAAGTGTACTTCAGTGAGTGAACTATATTCTTCTGACTTTACATGTTTGATATTTTCTCCTTACATGCATGCTAAGTATATACAGGACTATGGGACAAAAGCCAAGTTAGCATGCATTTGGGATTCTCTGTATATCAAACACACAGTGGTAGGTGTGTATACCTTTAAGTGGTTTGGTTCAATTTGTTTCAAAATTTTGTTCCAAGGGCTGTCAAGGTGGCTTAGCTAGCAAAAGGTGCTTTGCCACCCAAGCCTGACAGCCTAAGCTCAATCACTGGACCCACATGATAGTAGAAAGGACCACCACCTGCAGGTTGTTCCCTCACCTCCACACGTATACATGTACATACATCATATAAATACATACACACATATACACATATATCATATACATATGTATATACACACAAAAACATTTTAAACATTTTATTAGGGACTATTAATATTTTAAAAGTATTAGAATACTGTTCTTTAGCCATCATATGAACTATCTCAGCATTAATAGAATTATTTTCACTTTTTAAAGCTTTTAGATACTCTGCTAGGCACATTAGTAAAAGAACTCCAAAACAAATACACCCCTGGGCGCCGGGAAGAGGCAACTGCGGTGACAATGAGATTCCTACGATCAGTTGCACGAGTGTTTGTCATTCTTAGTGTGGAGATGGCTTCTTCCAAAAAGAAAAAGTAAGACGTTCAGAAACCTTCAGCGCACAGTTTTAGTGTTAGTGTGTCTATGAGAAGAATCATGAGTGGTTTCTTTTTTTTTTCTGCTCTAGCAACTTTATTCCACAGCCAATTGGAAAGTGCAAGCGTGTGTTCCAAGCTCTGCTTCCTTATGCTGTAGAAGAGCTGTGTAACGTAGCAGAGTCTCTGATTGTTCCTGTCAGAATGGGGATTGCCCGCCCTACTGCACCGTTTACACTGGCCAGTACTAGCATAGATGCTATGCAAGGCAGTGAAGAATTATTTTCAGTAGAACCATTACCACCACGACCATCATCAGATCAATCAAGCAGGTATGTTAATGTTTTGTATGGAAGTGTTGTGTTTGCCTTATTAAAGCTGTGCTTTTGAGTAGCAGTTGAAACAATTTTCACACATCTAATTTAGTCACCTAACGTAAGTATAATACTTTAGTACCTATCTGATTACCATGTTTTATAGCTAAATAATAACAACAGAAAGCTTACAGACTTTTGAAATTGGAACAGCTCACTACTAAATGAAAAAATAGCCAAATAGCCAGATGTGTTGCGAGTCGTTTTATGTTACCCCCTTTGCTCCAGGAAGTGGGCAGCGCTATCAGCCCCCTCCCGGCTTTCTTATAATCCTCAGACAAAAGACACACACAGTTAATTCTTTTACCACTTGCCTTCTTGGCACAATTGCTGGGTGCTGATATCTTCCACCTGGAAAAGCATGCCCTTACCAGTTTATTATTTTTGTCTCTCTACCTGCCCTAAACTTAAATGGCTAGCCCCTGTCAAATATCCCTGATCACTTGCCTGTAGTAGTGACCACAGGCCCCAGCTTCTCCCCTTCCCCCAGACCACACAGGGTTGCTGCGTTCTTCCAAAGCATGGCAGAAAAACCTTTCCTTCCTTGTGTCTGCCTTTTCCTCCTGGGACCCAGAAATTCCTCCTGTACTTCTGCCCAGCAGTTGACCCCTGCCTTTCTTTGCTGACAGATCAAGAACCAATTGGGGAACAGGACCTTAGCATCAGAACTGCTTCCTTCACAGATGTGGTATATGACTTTAATCCCAGCCTGGGGCGCAGAGGCAGGTAGATCTCAGAGTTCAAGGCCAGCCTTGTCTATAGAGTGAGTCAGGACAGCCAGAGAGAGCTACATAGAGAAACCCTGTCTTCAAAAAGAAAGAAATTACTCTTTTTTTTTTTTTAAAGTTCTAAAGCTTTTTTTCTCAGCTTCTTCTTTGCCTTTGTGATGATGCATCTGTTTTAGAAGTCCTGCTTGTGAGCTAAGTACCTGGATGCTATATGAGGGCACTGCTACCCTGGTTGTCTCTCATAGTTTCTTTGATTCTCATTTCTCAGGAAAACTGTTAAGAAGAAAGACACTAAAAGCTTTATATTTTAATTTCTTTTAGCTCATTCTTGAATCTCTAAATGAAGTAACCAGAGAGCTATTTAACATCACGTTTCTAGTTTCTGGTCTGTTTAAAGCTCAATTTAGTAATTGTTTGCTTCCTTTTGTGTGGATTCATCTGCCTTTGGTTATGCCTAAGTCAAATTTGAAGAGAAGTGAAACTTTGACCACTCTGCTTTTGGTTGTTACTCTGTTTTAATATATGATTTGTAAATGTGATTTCCTATGCCATGTTCACTCACAAACCAGTCAGTGGGAAACAAGCTGGTGCAGGATAGAAACTGTTTGAATGCATGAATACTGGTGTCAGTACTCTTGGCATCTGAGGATGCTGGAGGAAAGAAAGATTGTAAGGATTGAGCTGCAGAAAGGATCCCAATGAGGAGTGTGCTGTGTGAGCCGTCTGTGACAGCCGTGGTCTCTCCCTGTCTCCTTACAGCTCCAATCAGTCTCAGTCATCTTACATCATCCGGAATCCACAGCAGAGGCGTATCAGCCAGTCACAGCCTGTCAGAGGCCGAGATGAAGAGCAGGATGATATTGTGTCAGCAGATGTGGAAGAGGTAGTTTTAATTGTTTTAAGTGCAGGTGGGAAAGAGCAGTCACTAGAAGTCAGTATTGATGGTGCTAGTTTAAAACTACTCTGTATTCCAGCCAACTTGTGGACTTTGGTTATACTCATTTGTGGCTGTATATTACAGTGGTGTCAGTAATCTTCCTTTATTGAGTACTAGGAAATTGGACACATAAACTTGTTTTTTACCTAAAGATAATCTCACTGTTGACATTTTTTAATAGTTTAATGCAATGTATTTTTAATTGTAATTTTATAATGGGTTGACGTATATAGAAAGTTTAGCTACTTTCTTCCCAGAACAGTTTTATACTTCTCATTTTGAAGCCTGTTTATATACAGTAATTACAAACTACGGGATATGCTGATAGAATTTTTTATAATGAACTGTCATTAGTAAATGATTTTAAAATTGCATAATACAAATTTAGACTCCCGTACTTTAGGGAGTTTTACAATTTTAGTTCACTAATTCTATGGACAAAACCGGTAGAGACAGGTTTGTTATGTGCTGGGATTATCTATAAATAAAATTCTGGGTCTAGGTTGAGGTGGTGGAAGGCGTGGCTGGAGAGGAGGACCATCACGATGAACAGGAGGAGCACGGGGAAGAGAATGCTGAGGCCGAGGGACACCACGATGAACATGATGAGGACGGTATGTGGGGGATTTGAGGGTACAGTAGTGTGAAGTCAGGTGCCTTTAGAAAGAAGCCTCGTTTGCTCTGTAGGTAACCAAATTATTTTCTGCCAAAGCACTCTGTAGTATGTGTTACAGTTTAGAAAGTAACTATAAACATGCGTAATTGTTTTTAATACCCTCCCCTGTTTTTGTTAAAGAAACCTGTTTATGTGAGTCAGGGTGTCGTGTATCCCAGGTTGACCTCAGATTCACTGTGTAGGTGAGCATGGCCTTAAGCTTGTCATTCTGCTTCCACTTCCCAAGTGCTGGGATTACAGCTGTGTATGACTAGGCCAAGTTTGTTTGGTGGTGGGGATCCAGTCAGAGCTACACATGCACCAAGCAAGCACTCTACCAGCTGAACTAAACCCTGGCCTACCTTCTGTTCTTTCATTCTTACGTGGAACTGGTTGATGGTCAGTGGGTAAAGACATCATTGCCCAGCCGTGACCTGAGTTCATTATTCATTTACTTGATGTGTTTGTGAGTGTAAGCATGTATTTGCCATGGTTTGAGTGTGAAGACAGCAACAATGTGGTGTTTTGTCTCCCTTGCACTCTGATTGAGATCTGCTTTCTGACCTTGCACTACTGCTGCCTGTACACTGAGCTGTCTCACTGGCCCAGCAGTCTGTTTTCTTAAAAAATACATCAGTGGTAAAATATTCAGCGCTCTGGAGTTGAGGCAGGATTCAAATTTAAGGCTACATAACAAGAACCTGTCTGATTCGTCTACCTCTAAAGTAAATCAATCATAATTTAACTGTGGGAAATTTGTAGTGGAGAGAACAGAAATAGAGTCAGCGCTTTCCTCTGTGTTGGTGGTCCCCATGCAGTCTCCCTAAAGACTACACATAAAATCTTTATGGTCTGTTTAAGGTAACTGAACTGCAGTATTAGAATTTCATTTATCTTGACATGATAGTGTGAATACAAAAAGAAAAAATGTTTTAAGTTCTTTTTTGAAGAAAACGAAATGGAAATAAGGCAGGTGAATAGTGGGTACTGCTCAGACACTGGGGCTCTGCAGGACGAGAACTGCCGTGTCAAAGCTACTGACTACAGTACTTGAGTCATTTTTCTGTTGTCAGCAGCCAGGTATTCTTTCTGAAAAATAGCTGTCATCTCTGGATCTCTAATTTTTTTCCCCCTGCCTTACCACTGTGTCTTCTTAGTTCCTACTCCTAGGATATACCAGTTTTTCAGGCCTATCTTGATTATTTGGTGAAACTCTCACCCTTTTTATTTATTTAATACTTTTCTAGGAAGTGACATGGAGCTAGATTTGTTAGCAGCAGCTGAAACGGAAAGTGACAGTGAAAGTAACCATAGTAACCAAGATAATGCTAGTGGGCGCAGAAGTGTTGTCACTGCTGCCACTGCTGGCTCAGAAGCAGGTATGTTGTCTTACAGGATCAACTGCTTTCAGCATGAGTTGATAATTGCTATGCATATGGGCAGCTAGAGCCTTCTGTAATTTTATTTCTTTTTCTGTGACTGTTCTTAGTAGCTTTTGTTTTTTCAGTAATGGATTAATTTTAAAGTTTATTCTTCTAATTAAAAATATTTTTTTGCCGGGCGGTGGTGGCGCATGCCTTTAATCCCAGCACTTGGGAGGCAGAGGCAGGCGGATTTCTGAGTTCGAGGCCAGCCTGGTCTACCGAGCGAGTTCCAGGACAGCCCGGACTACACAGAGAAACCCTGTCTCGAAAAAAAAATATATAATATATTTTTATGATGGCTTCTCGGTATTATATACTACCTGTCACTGTTGAATATAATATTTTCTTGAGTGAGAGGCACATTGTGAAGTTAATTATCAATGGATTTACAGTGTTTTTTGTTTTAAAAATTAAAACTTTAGGAGCGAGCAGTGTTCCTGCCTTTTTTTCTGAAGATGACTCTCAGTCAAATGACTCAAGTGACTCTGACAGCAGTAGCAGTCAGAGTGATGACATAGAGCAGGAGACTTTTATGCTCGATGAGCCTCTAGAAAGGACCACAAACAGCTCCCATGCCAACGGCGCTGCCCAGGCTCCTCGCTCCATGCAGTGGGCTGTCCGTAACACCCAACATCAGCGAGCAGCTAGCACAGCTCCGTCTAGTACGTCTACACCGGCAGGTAGGTGTAGGAGCATTCCAACATGTTTATCTAGACAACAAAGTTTTATAAACATTCCTTTTGTTGAGTATTAAATATAAGAAGTACATAAATAGGATTATATCAAGATTTCTTAATCTTTGCATTATTGCTTTGGGCTGGATCATCTTTATTGTTGAGGTCTTTTGCCCATTGTCAGATGTTTATTGATATCCATTGCCTTTGCCTGGTAGACGTCAGTAGTGTTTCCAACACTATGTTCTTTATGTCTTTCCTTGTAACCACCGAAAGTGTCTGCACACATTGCCAAATGCTTCCTTTTGTAGTGGTTATGAAGTGCAGAATTACTCCTGGATGATAATGCCCACCTTAACACTCTCCTCCCCCAAACTATATAGTAGACGTATACTTTTATGCTCATGTACTTACTGTTAATTGACCATTTAGATTTGTATAAGCTTATACAATGTCACTACAGTTAGCAAGTATATTAGCTCATAGTAATTGTCCTTTCTCCTTATAGCAAGTTCTGCAGGTTTGATTTATATTGATCCTTCAAACTTACGCCGGAGCGGCACCATCAGTACAAGTGCTGCAGCGGCAGCAGCTGCTTTGGAAGCTAGCAATGCCAGCAGCTACTTAACATCTGCAAGCAGTTTAGCCAGGGCTTACAGCATTGTCATCAGACAAATCTCGGACTTGATGGGCCTTATTCCTAAGTATAATCACCTAGTATACTCTCAGATTCCAGCAGCTGTGAAATTGACTTACCAAGATGCAGTCAACTTACAGGTATGAAACCATTGAAAAGTTACTTACAGTTTCGCCTATCAATTAGGAGAATTTCAATATAAATGGTTATATTGCAAATGCTTAAATGTTGACATACTAGTACTGTATCAAAATTAGCTTTGCTTGGATAGTTTTGACTATTTTAGTTTGATCTTCATAGAACTATGTAGAAGAAAAGCTTATTCCTACGTGGAACTGGATGGTCAGTATTATGGATTCTACTGAAGCTCAATTACGTTATGGTTCTGCATTAGCATCTGCTGGTGATCCAGGACATCCAAATCATCCCCTTCATGCCTCTCAGAATTCAGCTCGAAGAGAGAGGATGACTGCACGAGAAGAGGCCAGTTTAAGAACGCTTGAAGGCAGACGGTATGAGATCTTCCATGTCACTCATGTAATGGTCCAGAGCTCCTAAAGCCTAGGTCAGAGCTTTTCGATTATTGTACATTTGACCTCCTCCTAATGGCAGAGGAGAAGGTAACTACCTTATGCTACTTGTTAGGCAGTTGAAGCAAAATAATCTAGTTAACCAACCAAGTTACTTTTTAAAAATCCATTCATGTCATCCCAGGAACCTGTTAGTGAAAACCACTGTCAGCCTGTGTCCTTGTTTACATGTGTCCCGTTCCTCTTCTGCCTCCCTTTATACACAGGCGCACGTTCTTGAGAAGACTTGTTTTTGACTAGGCTGGAACAGGAATGCAGGAGAGTCAAGTGTGCTGTCCCTTTCAGGTTGTCAACACACGCACACATGGACGCACACACATGCCATTTTGTTAAATTATAAACTGCAATTATGTATTTGTATATGCTTTGTGTTGAGTTATACAGACCCCCTCTCAGGACTAGGAATTAGCCCGGCATTGCAGTCAGAGGAATAGCTGTACCATCCAGTGAGAATGAGCGTCTGCAGCAGAGTCTGGGGGTCTGGGTCTTACTGTTACTGGCAGATAAAGAAGTGAGAGGGGACACAGGTGTGGAGGACAGCAAGAGAGGACGAGATGAAAGAAAACATTGAGAAACTAATAATTGTTGAGACAGGGCAGGGTGTGACAAGATTTGTGTTTAATACTTGCTTCTAAACAACTTACCAAAAAATAAGAACAATCTAGGAATAGAATTATCATACTTGCTTTTGACCATTTAGGGACTGGGAACAAATTTAGTGGGATAGTTGGTAGAGACACATGCAATAGGAGATGGGGAAATAGCAGCTCTTCTGTTCTAGGAGACCTGCTCCACAAAGGACAGAGGTTCTTGTCTTTCTTAGGCTGTAATCAGCTGCTGTAAAAGAGCCTAATATAGCAAGGCTGGAGAGAGAGAGAGCTCAGTGGTTAACAACACTTCTCTTGCAGAGGACCTGGGTTCAATTCCTAGCACACATGTGGCAGCTTACCTTCAGTTCCAGGAGATCAAATATCCTCTTCTGGCCTCCTCTGGCACTGTCATACTGAACACATGTCAATAGAATCAAACATACATGGTCTTTTAGGACTGGCTTCTGTCATTTAACATGATGTTTTTTTGGATCACTCATGTGTAGCATATGTCAATAATGCTTTAAAAATGTTTTAACTCACTGTGTATTATTCCACATTTTAAAAATGCTAACCATTCACCATTGACGCCTGAAGTATTTCTACCCTTCATTACTGTGCATGCTGTTGCACATTTTCATAAAGGTTTTGTGTGGACATAAACTTTTGGCATCTTTACCAAGCTGTAAATTTGCTAGGTAATGGTATGTGTTTAACAGTTTGAGATGTTGCCCGACTATTTTCCTAAGAGGAAAATACTCCGAATAGTAGTATTTGGGAGAGCTTTACTTTTTGTGCATTTTCTCCCCCCACTCCGCCACTCCCTTTTGAGACAGGGCAGGGTTTGACAAGATTTGTGTTTATGCCACTCCCTGGCATAAGCTCAATTTTGTAGCAGAGAACTTCTGATCTTTAGATCTAGATCTTGTGAACTTCTGATCTTCCTATAGCCACCTTGAATGTGCTGGAGTTATAGGCATAGCTCTTATACCAATGGGTGTCAATTTCTCTGTATCTTTTTTATTGTAGGCATCTTAGTTGCTGTAATGCAGCACTGAACTGTTCTCCTACCTGAGGGGTTGGGACATCTCAAATTATAGATCTGAGTTCATTGTGGTTTTTTTGATTTGCTATAGTAAAGTTGGAACATTTTATCATGATTAGCAGTTGCCTTATGCCTCCTTTGCTCTTTCATGCAACTGTAAATTAGCTTTCCTTTATTTTTTATTTATTTATTTTTTTTGGTATTTTTCGAGACAGGGTTTCTCTGTGTAGTCCTGGCTGTCCTGGAACTCACTCTGTAGACCAGGCTGGCCTCGAACTCAGAAATCCGCCTGCCTCTGCCTCCCAAGTGCTGGGATTAAAGGTGTGCGCCACCACCGCCCGGCCAAAAATGTTTTTATTTATATGAGTTCTTTAATATATTTTGGATAAGAATTCTATACCATGTGACTTTCTATGTCAACCATATTTCCCAAATAATGACATGGAGACTATGAGAAGGTGATGGAGAACATTGTTAACAAACTAAGTCAGGAAATGCTTTACAAGACCAAAGTCCAGCCTGGATCTCATTTAAATAATACAAAGATAATCTTTACACAGTGCGCAATGATATATCCCATCAGAATGTATCAGATTTTTAAAAGATTTTTTATTATCCCTCATTTTTCCTTTTCTTTTTAAATTTACCTTGTAAGTATACTGTTGCTGTCTTCAGACACACTAGAAGAGGGCATCAGATCCCATTGCAGATGGTTGTGAGCCACCATGTGGTTGCTGGGAATTGAACTCAGGACCACTGGAAGAGCAGCCAGTGCACTTAACCGCTGAGCCATCTCTCCAGCATCCCTCATTTTTCTTAAATTGTCTCCCCCCTCCATCCCCCCTTTAAAAAAATGTATATATGTGTGAGTGAATGTCACTTGTGGAAACCATAAAAGAAAGCATTGGCTCCTTTGGCGCTGGAGTTAATGCCAATTGTGTGCTGCTTTACTTGGGTTCCAGGATCTAAACTTGCATCCTCTAGGGCTCTTCACCTCTGAGCCATTTCTTCACCCTCCCTGTTCACTTACCTGTTGATGTCCTTTGAGAAGTACAGAAGTTTCTAATTTTAATAAAAATCCAGATCTCTTATCACTTTTCTTTGCTGCTTGTGGGTTTTGGTTCCTTCCTTCCTTCCTTCCTTCCTTCCTTCCTTCCTTCCTTCCTTCCTTCTCCTTCCTTCCTTCCTTCCATCTGTCTATTTATTTTAAGCTATTTTGCCATGTAGCCTGGCATCAGATTTGGTATATAGCCCAAGTCTGCTCCATTCTCCATACTTCAGCCTTCCATTTCCAAAGCATTGGAATAGCATGAGTCGTCATGCTCGACATGCAATGTTACTTTTATGTACTGTCTTAGATCCCTTTTCTATTGCTGTAACTTAGGGAGTAAAGGGCTTATTTCATCTTAGAGCTTGTAGTCTGTCATCCAGAGGCGTTGGTGTAAGAACTCAGACCTGGAACCAAGAGGAAGGAACTGATACAGGAAGCCTTAGAAGAAGCTACTTACTACTGACTTGTTTATGACTTGCTCAGCCTGCTTTCTTATAGCAACTAGGGTGCCACCATGCACAGAGTGCTAGATCCTCTCACTTCAAACACAAAGGAGGAAATTGCCCCACAGACTCACTCAGGGTCAATCTGATAGAACCTTTGTGATGATTCCTTCTTAATGACTTTAGCTTGTATCACATTGACACAAAATACTAGGCAGGATAGCTAGTGCTTCTCATAATGGTTCCTAGAACTCTTATCATTGGCCTTAACTGACAACTTGTTAGAAATGCAAATTCAGACCTATTAAGACTAGTAGTAGATACCCTGAGTATAGGACTGTAAATCATACACAGTGGTATTTTTAAAGAATATTTATAAATGTTCTGTTTTTCTCTAAGATTCATTTATTTTCATGTTTGAGTGTTTTGTGCATGCAGTATCCAAGGAGGCCATAAAGGTGTCAGATCCCCGTGGAAATGGAGTTATGAGGTGGTTGAGAGCCACCATGTTTGTGCTGGGAACTGACCTGGGTCCTCTCTGTAGGAGTATCCAGTGCTCTTAATCTGATGAGCATCAGTGGCGGTCACTCCAGTCCAGGGTCTTCATTTCTTCATTTTACATATTTATGAAATTTTATACTTGTGCTTTTTATAAATCTTTTCATTTTTTTGTGCTCCAGTAGACGTGCGACATTGCTGAGTGCCCGCCAGGGAATGATGTCTGCTCGAGGAGACTTTCTCAATTACGCTCTGTCTTTAATGAGGTCTCATAATGATGAGCACTCTGATGTCCTCCCAGTACTGGATGTGTGCTCACTGAAACATGTGGCGTATGTTTTCCAAGCCCTTATATATTGGATTAAAGCAATGAATCAACAGACAACACTAGACACTCCTCAACTGGAACGCAAAAGGTATATCCATACTTTGTGGGTTTTGTTTGAGAACTCCTTTGTGTGGTATCTGAATAAACAGTCACAGTTTGGACTAAGGAGATCAGTACTGCAAAAGAGAACAAAGATATTTCATGTAGAAAAGTGGGCTTGTCCTCTATCAACTGCTCACTTCAAATGAGAAACCAGAAGCCAATTAAACATAATAGTTGAGACATTTGTGTTTAAGTTTTGTCATATTTTGTGGGAGAGTTTGTGCGGACACTCAGTATTTCTTTAGTGCTTTTTGTTTTGGGGAGTGAGTGGCATGGGGAGCTTCTGTTGAGCCCTTTTTGTTACTGTAATACATTAAGCAGACCACTTTACCATTTCCCGTTGTCTGAAACTATGCAGCAGTGTTAGTAGGTTCCAAGGTGAGACTTCTGATGGCGCTTGGCTAACCACCTGAGTTTAATTCCTGGGTCCCACATGGTGGAAGGAGAAATTCAATCCCTGCAGATTGTCCTCTGGCTTCCATGTACTAGCTGTACTAGCTGTGACACACTTTTATACACACACACACACACACACACACACACACACGAGTTAGATGCCCAGTGACATCTCCAATGTCCCCCTCACCTGTCCTCTTTTTCACACCACACAAATAGTTCATGGCTTAAATGACTCTCATTGTTTTTTTAAGGACACGGGAACTTCTGGAACTGGGAATTGATAATGAAGATTCAGAACATGAAAATGATGATGACACCAGTCAAAGTTAGTGCCCAGAGCGTCTCCCACTCTTCTTTAAGAAATGGCTGCCTCAGTATTTCCTCCAGGCTTTTTAACTACATTATGTTCTGTTGGGGTGGGAATTTCTCTTTTCTTCTCTGTGTTGAATACCTTTTCTGTCATTTTTTTTTTTATACATCCTTGCAATTTATTCTACATTTCATAATTAAGACTGAGTTAATGTTCTGAATTTTTGAATATCCATACTTTTTCTTTTACTTCACTTTTTTTTACTTCTCTCAGGTCATCTTTACCATTACTTTAAGTCTTATGAAAGCCTTTGTTAATATTGATGCAAAATAGATTTAGTTAAAATTACATGCCATAAAATCAAAGTGTCTTGCACTCCTCCTGTGGGGTGGGCCTCTTATGTGGCCTGTCATTGGGGGGCTCCTAAGTCACAAACACAGATATTTACTTTATGGTTCAGAACAGTAGCAAAATTACAGTTATGATGTAGCAACGAAAATATTTTTATGGTTGGGTGCCACCACAACATGAAGAACTGTATTAAAGGGTTGTAGCATTAGGTTGAGAACCACTGTTGTTGTAGAAACAACTTGTAGATTTTCATTATTTTAATTGACAGTTAAAGATTTAAAATATGATGAAACATTCCTGCTTCCTGTTTATTATTCCCAACTAATACTTTTATTAGCTTAGGGAAAGACAGTTTGGGTTTTTTGTTTATTGATGATGATGTTTGTAGTGGTGGGTTTGGCATTTTTCTTTTTTTGAAAATCCAGCAGAAGTTCACTTTCTACAGTTTAGTAAGCACCACCCGTGGAAGTTCTGTTACATTAAGGAGAGCTGTTGCTGCCGGGCGGTGGTGGCGCACGCCTTTAATCCCAGCACTTGGGAGGCAGAGGCAGGTGGATCTCTGAGTTCGAGGCCAGCCTGGTCTACAGAGTGAGTTCCAGGACAGCCAGGGCTACACAGAGAAACCTTGTCTCGAAAAACCAAAAAAAAAAAAAAAAAAAGAGGAGAGCTGTTGCTGGTGTGTCGTGTATCTGTTACTGTTGGCTGGATCAATACAGTGTTCAGACAGCTTCTTGTTCACTTCAGTATGGGAATAGTCAGACTTCTGCTTCTGGTCATCTCCTTTTGGCGTTATCAGGTTGAGTCCTGAAATATGCTCAGGAAACTAGCTGTATTTTGGCTTCATTTTCTCTATCTACGAGAGGATATAAGAAAACTATTCAAATAGAATGGACCATTATTGATGACTATTTATTCTTCCATTTTTGTTAATATATGATAAATATGCATTCAATTATTTTGGATTATCACTTTTAAAAAACACCAAGTGCTAGGTGTGGTGTCACAGGTCTATCATCTCAGCATTGAGGTAATCAGAGGCAGGTCAGCCCTATCTTCATGGAGAGTTCTAAGACAGCCAAGGATATCACACAATGAGACCCTGTTTTCCACAACAAAACACAACAAAATGCCAAAAAATTTGGACTACTAACACATGCATGCATACATGCAAGAGTGTTTATATGCATACGTGCATGTGTGTATGTATGCATGTATTGCAGGAGTCAAACCCATGCCAGGGTTTTGTACATGCTTTGCAAGAGCTCTATCACAGAACTTCATCTCCAGCCCTTAACTTGCTTTCTTTTTTGGGGGATGGGGTTTGGGTGTTTTTTTTTTTGTTTTTTTTTTTTTTTTTGGTATTTTTCAAGACAGGGTTTCTCTGTGTAGCCCTGGCTGTCCTGGAACTCACTCTGTAGACCAGGCTGGCCTCGAACTCAGAAATCCGCCTGCCTCTGCCTCCCAAGTGCTGGGATTAAAGGCGTGCGCCACCACCGTGTAACTTGCTTTCTAGTATGTTAATATTTTATGAGATTCCAAGCATTTTAGATTGAACAGATTAATATTGTTACCCTTTCTAATTACAACATTTTTTTTAATGTTTAGGCGCTACTTTGAATGATAAGGATGATGAATCTCTTCCTGCAGAAACTGGCCAAAACCATCCATTTTTCCGACGTTCAGACTCTATGACATTCCTTGGATGTATACCCCCAAATCCATTTGAAGTGCCTTTGGCTGAAGCCATACCCCTGGCTGATCAGCCACATTTGCTGCAGGTGAACTAAACAGATTTAATGTTCTTTTATGGTTGATTTTCAAGTGTTGAATCTAACTATAATATGTCTTGTTAAAATTGCAGCCAAATGCTAGAAAGGAAGATCTTTTTGGTCGCCCAAGTCAAGGTCTTTATTCTTCATCTACCGGTAGTGGGAAATGCTTAGTGGAAGTTACAATGGACAGAAATTGTCTCGAGGTAAGATAGTCAAAGTTTGTATTTGTTCATTAGCAGTTTTTCTAGGATCCGGATATGAAGAGATGTGTTAAGTGCAGACTATGTATATCCCCGATAGTAGAAGTGTCAGAAGTCCTTTCTCTTAGTAGAATGGAGCTGTTACTTCACTGGCTTTTAGTGTCCACCCCCTTTACAGACACACTGCTTTATTGCAGCTTAGTTTGTTCCAGAGAGTTACTAATGTATGCTGATGAAAAGTTAGGTTTCCAAATGAGAATACTTCTATACAAACATTTGTAATTTTAGCTTTAAGGTTTTTTTCCCTTGATGTGCTGTTACTTGAATGAAGAATAATGTTAATAAAGTAAGGCAGCATTAACAGTGACACACACCTAAATAGTTTTGTCCTTGGGTTGTGAGTACCTCGTACTTTATAACCAAGGAAACACTTAGTAAGAACACTTAGCTTGAAGAGATGATGAATTTCAAGTTGGAATGTCAGTTTTCACACCTAATTAATTACATGACAGATTTAGGTTTTGGAAAGTCATGTTTCATTTTAGAGGTGAAATCACATTTTGTT
The DNA here is from genome assembly GCA_021653895.1 of Mastomys natalensis. Classification (NCBI taxonomy): domain Eukaryota; kingdom Metazoa; phylum Chordata; class Mammalia; order Rodentia; family Muridae; genus Mastomys; species Mastomys natalensis. The sequence continues at coordinate 339,220 of JAJTUV010000533.1, forward strand.
ATTGTTCTGGAAAAATAAACATTATTGTGTTTAAAGGCAGTATAAGAAATACAGCTGAATAGATACTTACGGTTAAGGAGAATGTAGTATTAAAATTATTGAGAATATGTAGGAGACTGAAGTACCAGAGATAGTATTATAAGTAGTTGCTTTGAAATTTTCTGAGGCACCCCTGGAATCTGTGGCCATCCAGGGCTTTAGTTTCACAAGAGCAGACTGTACTTTGATGGTGAAATCTTTAGAAAAGGAGCATTATTATAATAACTACCCATGTGATTTCTGTGGAGCTCTGTTAAGTTAAAATCAATTTGCACCCCCCCCCCCCATGTATAACTTTTTATTTAAACCTAATATTGCATAGGTTCTTCCAACTAAAATGTCTTATGCTGCCAATCTAAAAAATGTCATGAACATGCAAAACCGGCAGAAGAAAGAAGGGGAAGAACAGAGCATCCTGGCCGAAGAAGCTGACAGTTCAAAGCCGGGGCCATCCGCCCATGATGTTGCTGCCCAGTTGAAAAGCAGTTTACTAGCAGAGATAGGACTCACAGAAAGCGAAGGGCCTCCCCTTACATCTTTCAGGTATGCCCACTTGAAGTATGCCCTTGGGGTTCTTGTTACACTTTTAAGATCATTTTTCGTTAGAGATTTCATAGCTTGTAAATCTGTATATTGGTATTATAATTTATGTTACTCTTCTGTGATTTCCTAATTTACTATCAGATAGTTAAATATTAGTGAGTTTTCTGGACTTTGACATTTAAAAAATTGATCTTCTTTTATGAATTTCTAAGGTGCTGTTTTTCTTAATGTTTAATACTGACTTAAAACTATCAATTCAGATGTTAGCAGTTCAGCTAGCCTGTAAATACTAGAAAGAATTTAATTTTCAGGATTTGTGACTTATTTAATTAGGGTTCACAAATGGTATCTTGGACATAGTAGGTTTTTGTTTATTAAATAAGAAGTTACAGGTATATACTGTTGTTTAATCACCAAATGTTGGCTCTTGTTTATGTACTAGTTTTTGGATAGAAGTATAAGACAATATTTTTGCTTACTTGTCAATGAAATAAGAAAGGTGTTACCTAGTAAACGAGTAAGTACACTGTATTGCCTACCAACCATAAAGGGCACGGGATAACTTCTATACTGCAATAGCCTAGACTTAGAAGTATGTGAGGAGCCGGTCAGAATATATAGGCCAGATTGGAGAAAAGAATTAGAGGTAGGAAGACCAGCTACAAACTGTAGTGGTTCCATCTGATGAGGAATAGTGGAGTTGGGTTAGCAAGTTAGCTTCCAGCATAGAAAGGAAAGGAAGATGGACTATATCACTGTGGAGGGACAGAAGGTAGAAAAATGTGATGTGAGTCTGGATAAAAATTACTAGGAAATATTGTCATGAGGCCATAATCAATTTTATTTATGTACACTGATGTACATAACAAATTCTAGAGGGGATCCAAGAGACATTTGACTCTGAGGAGAGGAAGTAAAGTGGGAGTTGGAGCTAGCAGGTGCCCTGATGTGGATGTACAGACACACAGTCAGTACATACACAGGAGCAGTCAGCCCTAGAAAGCTTCTTTCATTAAATAAGATATGATTTGAAATACTTAAGATGGCAAAATGTTAAAAGACCAGAAAAGGTACTATTATTGACCAAAAGTTTGAATTTAGGGAGTAATTAATTGCTTTCTTCTCTCTCTATTTAAATCTCTCACAGGCCTCAGTGTAGTTTCATGGGGATGGTTATTTCTCATGACATGCTGCTGGGACGCTGGCGCCTTTCTTTAGAACTGTTCGGTAGGGTATTCATGGAAGATGTTGGAGCAGAGCCTGGATCGGTGTGTATCTTGTGCACTTTAATTCTGTTCTGCATGCTAAGAAAAGTTTTAGTGAATAATTGTTTTGCTTCTTTTTTCTTTTTTTTTTTTTTTTTCTAAAGATCTTAACTGAATTGGGTGGTTTTGAGGTAAAAGAATCAAAGTTCCGTAGAGAGATGGAAAAACTGAGAAACCAGCAATCAAGAGATTTATCACTAGAGGTAAAGGTATTTAGATTTTCTCTATAGTATGCCGTGCCACACTTAAACATTCAGAATAATAATATTGCTCAGAGATAGATATGTGCTTATAATTAAAATTTTAAAGAAATAATAATTATAAAACTTAGTGCAGTAACTTTTTTTTAAAGAAAGTTTTTGGTTGGACAGTGATTCGGTTGGTAATGTGCTTAAGGGTTGAGTTCAGATTCTTAGCACCCACGTAAGAAGCCAAGTGTGGTAGCATGAGGAGATACAGGATTCTTGGCGCTCCTTGGTCAGCTAATCTTGCTGTAATCAGTGAGAGCACCATCTCACAAAAATAAGGTAGAAAATGATAGAGGAAGAAACCTGATGGCAACCTCTGGCCTTCACACATATTTGCATGGACAAGCATACCCGCACACATGTATGCACAGACACATGACCATGTACACACACACATACTTCATTACATAAACAGGAACTGCAAAATTTCTGATGTACTGAATTCCATTCAGAATATTCTTATTGATGGTTAATTTGTCTTGTGGGCTAGTTTTTGTGTCCTTTTTATTGCCTCAATTAATATTGTCCATAATAGCCTTCCTTGTTAGTTTGCAATGTATGTCATGTGCATTTCCTGCCACGGGACTTAAACTGACTATTTCTTTAAGAAATTATATTATAAGGTTAAAAATGGGCTCTGATTTGAGGTTACATATTCTACAAATATGTATTTCTAGGCCTTTAACAAATTCCTGTGAATTCATACTGAGACATTAAATTCAAATTGAAAATTCCTTTCTTCTAGGCGGAATGCACAGCTTCTCACCATTGGTGCTTTTATTCCACATTTTACAACAGTTTTAGAATTACAACATTGCTACTACCACCAATAAAAGTTTTTCTTTTTGTTGTTTTGAGACAGGACTCACTCTATTGCCTAGGCTGGTTTGGAACTCAACTGTATATAGCTCAGGATGGCTTTAAACTTCTGGCAATTCTCTTTTGAGAATTCAGTTTTGAGATTATACAAGCATGATCTATCACAACTGGTTTAAAATGGTTATTGATAATAGCTTAAGATTAGTTTGTAGTTTCATTGTCTTTAGACCATGTCCAAGTTGGAGTGCTTCATTGCTCTTGCCTGTAGCTTCCAAGCCACTTTGCCAACCCCTCCAAATGTTAGAAGTTGTTTATCAGTGTTTAGGTGATGTGCGTCCAGTGATTGTCTCTGTGATGGAATTGGCAGGTGTTTTTTCTAGTATGCCACTTTGTACATTTTGCTTACACTTTCTGTCAGTGGGGAGTTCTATGTGTTCGGGTATCAGTAGTGTAGGAGGTTTATTAGTTTGAGACCTTTCTGGGTTATAGAATAAATTTTAGGCTAGCTTGGGTTACATATCAAGATGGCGGTCGGGGGAGGGAGGGAAGAGAGAGAGAATGAATTGAGTTAAATTCCATTAGCCTGATTTAATTAAAGGACATTCTTCTTTGAATGTCATTTACTCCAAAGAGTGTAAAAGCTTCTGAGACCTCAGATTTCTTACAGTGTGCTACAAAGGTGAAATTCTATTTTAGGCTTACCAGAAAACCCTGTGGTTTCTAGCCCTGATTATTTGCTATTTGGTGTATTTTAATAGGTTGATCGAGATCGGGATCTTCTCATTCAGCAGACTATGAGACAGCTCAATAATCACTTTGGCCGAAGATGTGCTACCACACCAATGGCTGTCCACAGAGTTAAAGTTACCTTTAAGGATGAGCCAGGGGAAGGCAGTGGTGTAGCACGAAGTTTCTATACAGCCATTGCACAAGCGTTTTTATCAAATGAAAAATTGCCAAATCTAGATTGTATCCAAAATGCCAACAAAGGTACTCATACAAGTAAGTACTTTACAGATTTTAAGCAGTATAATTATTTCTCTTGTTTGTCACAGCAGTGGTAATCATGATTCTATGTCTCTCTACATTTACATTTTATATTACTTTAGATAATGATTTAATTTTGACCAACTGCTTGAATAGACAATTTAACAATTTGCTTTTTACTACAATGTGTTCTTGGATATTTCTAACTAGCTTTTCACCTCAATTGTTACTTGTTTGGCGGGTGACAGGTTGTAAGGTCTTAAGTGTTACTCCAAAAATCCAGTGAGGGGGTTGGAGTGTTTAATTGACTAATTGTATTAATTGATAGTTATTTAAAGAGAGAAAGAACAGAACTCTCTGATCTGAGTAGGCTGTTGTAAGACTGATTCACAGACATGCTGTGATCCTGGTGAAGATTGGCAGCTTTATAAGTGACTGGATTACTGGTCAGAGGAAGTTGATAGAACTTACTTAGGCTCCATCCATATCTCTGTGCATACATGAGCTACCACTATGAAGACTGACTGGGTTTCAGAAACAGAAGGGGTGGGTGAACAAGTCGGGAGTTTGCCAGCCTTTCATCAAACATCATTAAGAAGCCACACTCAAGGGCAGGTGACGTTAGATCTTGCCGCCAAGCCTGATTCCTGAGTTTGAACCCCAGGATCCACATGGTGAGAAGAAAGAACCAACTCTGGGTTGTTGTCTGACCTCCATTACATATGCTGTGGTATATGTGTGTGCTGTGGCAAATGTATGCCATTTGTTAGAGTACAACAATTAAAAAGGAATGAAAGAAAGCAACCATAGTTGAGATTAAGTGTTGGAATTTAAAAATAATAGTAGTTAATATTCTGGTGGTCTAGAGTACTCAAAACCAAAAACTTAAGAATAGAAAAGGTATTCAGTGGCTTCAACTGTGTAAGAAATCTCAGCATTGTTTATAATGAAATCAAGGTCTGGAGAGATGGCTCAGCCAGTAAAGGCTAGGCTCACAACCAAATATAATGAAAGCAGTATAGCTCTAGTTGTTGCATATTATTTCATAGCTTTGGCATGATGGGGAAAATGTAGTTCACAAATTAAAGTGTAATGCGTCATGTACATCCTATACACGTATCAGTAACTGTCAGAGACCAAGGTGCTAAGGAAATGGTTTAGTGACACTGCTTGCTGTGAGGAGGACCCGAGTTCAAATTCTCAGCACATTAAAAGCTGGGCATGGCTCGCATGTCCTTATAACCCATGTTGTGGAATGGCAAGTTTCAGTGAAGAAAGCCTGTATGGAAAGGCATGGCGATAGATAGTTGTGATACACGCACCTAGGCATATGGACACACACACAACATATTGCACATAGCTCAAAGAAAGAGAAAGGCACTGGCTGGCAGCACAGATGATATTGAGCAGCCGTATTTCCTTTCCTTGTCTTCTCATTTTAACACTGACTGAAATACAAAGCTTTTTATCTTGTACTTTTCTCAGTGTGCTGTATTTCATCTTTTCTTCTAGGTTTAATGCAGAGGTTGAGGAACAGAGGCGAGAGAGATCGGGAAAGAGAGAGAGAACGGGAAATGAGGAGGAGTAGTGGCTTGCGAGCAGGATCTCGGAGAGACCGGATAGGTATGATGGATTTTAGGTTTTCCTGAATATCAGTGTTTTAGGCAAGTTGGCTAAAGGATTTTGTAACTAGAAGATTGGTTATTTGGATGAACACGTGGTCATCACAGTTTGTTACTTATGAAATAAGGCTCTGCTTTAACAACTGCAATTCCAATAATTTGGAATTATGCTGCCCTTTTATTCACTGAAGTTTGACATTTTGTTGTAGTTATTGCTTTCTTATTTTAATTTAGTCTTTAATTGTGGCAAACTGTATTAATTACTTTTACATTTTTCTTGTTAAAATGGGTTACACTTACTTTTGTTTAAAATTTCCAGGAATTATAGGTAGTCTTTTGGAGTCTGGTTCTTCGCCCTTAGAATTAAATTATACCTTACATGTAGATTTTTAGAGACATACCTAGATAATCTGTATTTCTCAAACATTTTGTATTTAGATGTTGTACCATCCGGTGTCATGGTTGGCACCATCTGTATGCATTCTGGCTTTCTATTGATTATTGACAAAGGTGTGCTGATAGTGGAGTCATACACCTTTCTTCCTTTCACAGAGACTTCAGGAGACAGCTCTCCATTGACACCAGACCTTTCAGACCTGCTTCTGAGGGGAATCCTAGTGATGACCCCGACCCTCTTCCTGCTCATCGGCAGGCGCTTGGAGAGAGGCTTTACCCCCGAGTGCAAGCAATGCAACCTGTAAGTGCTGGGCACTCTTCTACTCCTAACTACATGTGCAGTTCTTTTGCCCTTCTGAATTAAAATGGCTATTTGGTTTTCTTTTCTTTCTTTCTCTCTGTAATTGTCAGCTACTTAGCAGCTACATGGCTGAGGACTGTGCATGGTTGTAGGAGGAGATAAGGGATTTTAGAAGGAATGAAGTGTTGCTTGAAAGTAACTGTACAACTTGAATCTTTCCCCCCACTAACTTAGTTTTCAATATACTCTAATTCTACTCAATTTGAACTCCTTTGTGCTAATTGCTGTGATTTATATTTACTTGTATGTTTACTTGCACAAATCAGTGTTACTTTTTGAAGTACACATGATCTGTTAGCAAGTTTAGCAAGTTGTAGTCTTTTGGCAGTCCTTTACTGATAATAAAATAGCACAAGATTTCAATTTGAATGTCTTATCCATTTTTCTTTCATACAGTGTTTAGGTATTTGTGTATTTATATAAAATGTTGTAGCCCAAAGACTAATAAAACAGAAAACCAATTCTGTTTCTTGCAGTAAGCCAGCCTTAAATAATGGGTACCTTTCTCCTCCCCGTCCTCCCTTTTTCCTGTACTAAATGAGAATGTATGTGTGTGGCTCCTTGTTTACTTGGAATTCAAAACCCTTTTTTTTAAAAAGACTCATACAAATATTCTAGCCCCAACTAAACTGTGAGTTCCTGAACTGCCTCCTCTGTCAGAGCTGTCTGACTGACCTTGCAGTTTTGTAAAAAAAAAAAAAAAAAAAAAACACCTTGCTAGTCACAAGACAGTTGTGTTACTTTAGCTTTTCATGTATTTTCCTTCTTTTTATTGTAGCTTTTAACAAGCAGATAGTTGATAAATTAATATTTATTCATCCTTTATAGGCATTTGCAAGTAAAATCACTGGCATGCTGTTGGAATTATCCCCAGCTCAGCTGCTTCTCCTTCTAGCAAGTGAAGATTCTCTGAGGGCGAGAGTCGATGAGGCCATGGAGCTCATTATTGCACATGGACGGTAATGTGGATGGTGGAATGGCATTTCAGTTTAGACAGTAGCTTTATTATTTCCAGATCCAGTGGTCTTCACCATATCCTAAAAATTACAGTTCAGTGATTAGGGGTATTTGTTCCTCTTCCAGAGGACCTAGGTTTGGTTCCCAGTACCCATCTAGTGGCTAACAACCAACTGCTACCCCAGTTCCAGAAGTCTCATAACTTCTTCTAGCCCTTGGCACTGCATCACAAAATCTCTAAAAACATAGTACTCTCTTAAGATTTTTTAAAGTGGCATCTTCAAATACATAAGTGCAATAGCTGAATTTTTCATGCTTATTAGGTTATATAGAAGGTATTTGGTATTTAGAATTGTTCTGTTTTGTTTACAAGACAAAGCTAGCCTTGCACCCCTAACCTCCTGCCTCTGAGTCATGACTGCTGGGATTTAAAGAGCTACTCTGGCTTAGAAACATTGTATTTGGAAGAAGTGTATGCAAAGTTAGACCTCAGATTCCTCCATTGTAGTACCCATGGCAGGAGACGACAGTTCACGCAAAGAACTTTGGGGAAATCTAACTTCTTGTGTTAAATATGACTTTTTTTTTAGGGTTCCAAATCTACCTTAAAACTTTGTGCAAGTGTTTCTTTCCCTTCTGCAAAGTGTATTTGTTTGAATATGAAATCCAAAAATACCAAATAGTCCCTCTACTCATGGTGAGAAGTGCAAGTGACACCAGGAAGATCTCCTGTATTTAGATGGCCTGTGTTGAGCTTACTCTTTCAGCCAGCTTAAATGAAAATTTCTCTGGTACTGTGAACCTTGTACATACTAGGTGTCTTAGTCATGTTCTGTTGCTGTAAAGAGATACCATAGCCAAGGCAACTCTTACAAAGGAAAGCATTTAGTTGGGGCTGGTTTATAGTTTTAGAGGTTTAGTTTATTATCATCATGGTAGAGGAGCATGGTAGACATGGTCCTGGAAACGTACCTGAGAGTTCAATATCCTGATTTATAGGTAGCAGGAAGGGAGAGAGCTACTAGGCTTGGCATGGGCTTTTGAAACCTCACTCCCAGTGACACACTGCCTGGACAAGGTCACACTTCCTAATCCTTCTAAGACTTCTTAAATAGTGCCACTCTCTAATGATTTAAGCATTCAAATCTATTATGAGCCTATGGAGGACATTCTTACTCAAACTACTGTACTAGATACCAGCCAGTGTTAACATCCCAGACCCTAGGTTAAATGTCTTCCTAATCATAATTTTGGATGAGGAACGGGATTAGATACAGTTGTAGAAGTAGTGTACACAGTTGGGCTGGGTCGGAAACAGTCATTTTTCAAGAATGGTCCAAGTCAAAGAAAGGCTGTTGATCTACTGATAATTTTCTTTGCTGTCATTGCTGCTGTTTTTCTCTGGACTTTTATGTATTGTTTCTTTATTCCTTTGCCTTGTCTTTGGGGCTGTAAGCAAGCAGACTGAGAATAGCTTAGCCCATTATACAAAATGTTGAGAGAAAGTTGCATTTTTATAAAAAGACTTCGTAAATATGTGTAAGTATTGCTAATTTAGTATTGTCTATTGAGCAAAACTAATACCTGGCTTTATGGAGTGAATAGTGAATTTAGTTGGAGTATATTAGACGTAATGCTAGAGAATTTGATTCTAGTTATAGTGTTGTGAGCATTTTTCTGCCCTTTCTGCATTGCTTGCTTTGTGCTGGTCTTGACTACTATGTATGTTGTCTTACATCAGGGAGCCTTAGCTGTGTCTTGAATTGTATGTGTAGTGGCTAATGGAATTTTAGGGGTTTTTTAAATTTTGTTTGTTTACTTTTCGATTTTTGTTTGTTTAATTTTTGAAGCAGTGTCTGTGTCAGTGTAGTACAAGAACTAGCCTTGAGTTTGCCACATAATGCAGGCTCCAAACACTAGAATTGTAAGCATAGTCCATGGTTTTGAGCTAAATTGGGTTTTAAAATGTGTAATAAATATGAATAGATTCTTTTTTTTTTTTTTTTTTTTGCTTTTTGTTTTTTTTTTTTTTTTTTGAGACAGGGTTTCTCTTGTGTAGCCCAGGCTGTCCTGGAACTCACTCTGTAGACCAGGCTGGTCACTCAGAAATCCGTCTGCCTCTGCCTCCCAAGTGCTGGGATTAAAGGCGTGCGCCACCACCGCCCGGCGAATAGATACTTTCACGCTAAATTTTAGACATTTCACCTCTCTGGATTGTAAAAGAGTTTCATTTGTTTTTAGGGAAAATGGAGCTGACAGTATCTTGGACCTCGGATTATTAGACTCCTCAGAAAAGGTACAGGTAAGGGATTTTCAGTACAATTAGAACAATAAAACAAACACACCTCCCCTACCCCCCACCCCCCTAGGATTTAGGAGCTATCTTTGTAAATACAAATCATGTTTATAATACAGAAAGAGAAAGACATGTAGTTGTACTATACAGAATCAAATACAAAATTGATTAAGTTAGGCATTAATGAAAACCTAGTCAGTTCCCTCTTTATGTTTGAACACATACTGAATTAATTAAGCTTTAGAGAGCCAGAGAACTGAATAGCAGAGGAAAGAAGCAGTGTAGAATCTTAGGAGCCACTCCTCCAGGAAGCTGTTGATGCCAAAGATGCAAAGAAAATAGTATATCACAGTACAGCAGTATGGGAAACTAGGTATAATGTGGTTTGTTTCATAAGTAAGCTTCTTCTGTTAGCTAAGAGGAACAAACTCTGCAGTCACTTTCATTGGCTACAATGAAAAACAGCACAAAATGCACATTCTGAACAAATCTATAGCAGCACACAGAGTAGAAAGAGTAGTTACAATTTGACAAATGGCTAGTCCAGTGTCTTCAGTAGGAAGGTAAAGCTGATCCTTGTTCTTCTGTCCTACCTGAAAGATGGCAGAGGCTTTGAGAATTACCTGCTTGGGAAGCATTGCAAGTATCCCATGTGTACATATGCAGGATACACTGAATGCTCAGTGGGTTTGGAGTGTAATTGGACCATTGCGATTCCTTTTGTCCCCCTCCCCTAAATGCAGTGTTTAAGACAACTTAGCCTCGTCACAGCTATTACCCACAAAGTACCAGCTACAGGTCTTCCTAAGCTCTAAAACTATTCAGCATACCAAGAACAAGTCTAGACTGACCAGTTCTTCTAAGGTGTACATTTACAAATTCAAGGTCAGTGGACTTCAAGCATCCTGAATGAAAACTGTTCAGACACAATATTAAAGCAGGGAAACAATGATTTGAAAAACAATGGATTTCTTACAGGAAACCACACAGAGTAGTTTCTCCTTGACAGTAGAACTTCATCATTCACATGCTGAAAGAACTGTCAATGAAGAGTAGTAAAAAGTATCTTCTAGGGATTAAGGTAAAAAGAGTGGTTTTTGTTTGTTTCATTTTGTTTTGAAGGCAGGGTTTTATCCTAGCCCAGATTAACCTGGAATTTACCAGGGGATTCTCCTATCTCAGCCCTCCCAGTGTTAGGAGTAGATACATGCACTATCATGTCTACTTTATGCATTAGAAGATAACCCAGAGCTTTGTGCTTTTGAGACAAGTATTCTCCCAATTGACCTGAGGTCCTAAGTGTTTTTTATTTGAAGAATACACATTAATATTTTATATACAGCAGGTGGAGAGATGACTCAGCAGTTCAGATCACATGGCTACTCTTTCAGAGAACCAAGGTTCAATTCCCAGCACCCACATGGCTCACAGCTATTTGCATCTCCAGTCTCAGGGAATCTGCTGCCCCCTTCTAGCCTCTGCCGTGCCTTGGATACATGTGCACAGACATACTTGCAAGCAAAACACCCATACTCACAAGACAATAATAAGTAAGAAAGCAAAAAATAAATTAGTAAATAAATAAGCAAATAGGTAAATAAATAATGTAGAGAAGATTTAAGACACATAAGGTTTGTGTAAGGTTTGTATTAAAGTTTACCTCTAATATTGCTATGCACACACATTTAAACATGAATGCTATTTTGGTTTCCTTTTACCTTGAATAATTTCAGAGAAACATTTCAGTTTTTACAAATGAGTCAGGAGTTATTATTACTCATAATTCTGTTATTAGGAAAACCGGAAGCGTCATGGCTCCAGTAGAAGCGTAGTCGATATGGATTTGGATGACACAGATGATGGCGACGACAATGCTCCCCTGTTTTACCAACCTGGAAAGAGAGGGTTTTATACTCCCAGACCTGGCAAAAACACAGAAGCAAGGCTGAATTGTTTCAGAAATATTGGCAGGTAAACTAACAATTCTTACTACTTGAATCTGGGGTCATGGGGTCTGGGGATTGGACCCAGGGCTTTGTCAGTGCTAAACATGCTCTCTACCACTGAGCTACTCCTCTAGCCCCAAGTCTCTATTTGACCAGGCTGGGCTCAAATTTGTGCTCTTCCTGCTAGCCTCACAGGGCTGTGGGATCAAAGGTGTGTTACCACATGGCTAAAATATTAGCTTTTAAATTGAATATGTACTCTATATTAGGTAGAAATAAGGCTTAAGAATTTCTCAATATTATATATATATTTATATTTATGTATGTGAGACTAATTGTATAATTAGTTTTAAATTTAAATTATATTTCTGTTCTTATTTTTAGGATTCTTGGACTATGTCTGTTGCAAAATGAACTATGTCCTATCACATTGAATAGGCATGTAATTAAAGTGTTGCTTGGTAGAAAAGTAAGTTTGATGCATATAACTGCTTTTATAATTGTAAACATTTTCTTTTCAAAATAAATGATAGTACACTGTATAGCATTCACTTTGTATTAAAACATTATAATCATAAGTAATTGTTCAGTATTTAATGCATAGATTAAGTCTTTGTACATGGGGAGATGGCACAGTAGAGTAGGTAACAACAGATTAGGCTTGGTTCCTGACAGACCTGAATCCTACTGAAGAGAAATTCTCTTGGCAACTTTGTGAAGTTTTGCACTTAGTGCCCAGAAGCCTAAGCCACTATAATTGGTTACAAGTGGGTGCCGATAGATAGAGTATAAAGATAGTCTTCAATAACACTTCAACTTGAAAAATACATGGACATGTCACAGTGGGCCAGGAGTCTAATGAGGCAGCCATGGTTGGTGTTCCTCTGGCTCATAGAATCAGCTTAGTTTCTGTATGTATTGATAGTCTATAGTCTGGCAAGGTTAATGTGTTCATTATTCAGCTGTATCAGAACAAGTCCTAAAGCTATTAGAAAGAAATTGACACAAAGTATTGAATATCAGTCTTCTTTTAAGAGATGGCTGTACCAGACATCTACTGTAAATTGCATTGTTAAAGTTGAGTCTATTAATTACCCCCTTTAATGGTTTTATTAGCACATATTAATTATACACAATAATGAGTTATTTTGACATTTTCACCTGTGTAAATAATTGATTTTGATTGCATCCCCATTCTCCCCACTTGTTTTATCCCCTTCCTGCTCCTTTTGATCACCTTCTGTTTTCATGTCTGTTTTTGTTTGTGACCTAGTGGTTTATGTATCATTAAGGTTGTTTACAGAAGCATGGACACTTGACCAGTGGTTAAATCACTGAAGAAAATAGTCTGTCCTTCCACTTCAGCCATTAATTGTATAAATTGTTAGGGAGATGTGGGCACTGTGAGACCTTCCAGTCGGTGACTGGGTGTTGATGGCCCCCAGTCTTGAACAGGTAATCACAGCTGTTCTGAGTTCAATATTTTAAGAGCCTTGCTGTGCTCCATAGTCAGTTTCTACAGTGTTGCTTTCTCTGGCTTTTACACATGAATGCGTGCGCCTGCATGCATACACACACACACCCACACCTCTCAACCCACTTTTTTCACAATGAACACGGAGCCTTGGGTAGGGTGATAGAGATCTCCCATTTATTTATAGCTGTACATTCAACAGTTATTTTTGGTACTTTGACCAGTTGAGTCTGACATCACACTGACTGCTGCAAAACAAGGTTGACAGCAGCACTAAATACACAATTTTTAGAAGACAATTTGATGGGTATATCATGTCCATTCCACAGAATAACTTCAGAAGCATTTCCACTAGGGCCTACCTTCTCATCCCATGATATTTGATCATATTTATATTACCAAATTAATTGCTTTTAACCAAACCACTGAATGTATCATAAACAAGGGTATTATAATGAGAGGTATATATATTTTCTTTTTTAGCTGAGACCACAATTTAAGTTCTGACATGTTCCAGCTAAAATGCTCTTATGCATAGAATTTGAGTGAAAACCAAAGCTCTGAAACATACAAATGCTAATACATTGGCCCTTTAGCTCACGAGCTACTTGACTTCAGTTTAACTCAGTGTGATTTGACCTTTGTAAGTTAACAAGTTTCTTAGAGCAGTCCAGTTTATCACTTGGATTTAATAACCTGTATCATATAATGACTATCAAGAGCATATGGGATATTTAGTCAAGAGCCAGCTTATTCACATAATCAATGTTCAATAAATTGTGCTGGCTTTCCCAATTATTTTTGAAACTAATTATTGTTTTTGTTATTACTACTACTACAACAACAAAAGCATGCTGTTGTCTCACCTCATAGCAATTCACGTTTTTAATTCCTATTTTAAAAAATTGAATGAATTGTCAAAGCCAAAGATTTATTATTTTTTTCTCTCTTTAAAGCAGTTTTATGTATTTTGTGGGAAATTCTTTTATCGAGGTACCTGTAAGTTAAATAAAATTAGGGCTGGGATATAGCTCAGTAGTAAAGCACTTATTTAGCGTGCACAAGTTCCTGGGTTCAATCCTTATCACTTCCCCTCCCCGAAAAGGTAAAATCATCACAGATTTTAATTTACTGTTGTGTGGAAAAACAATGCTTCTTTTGACTCTTTCTTGATTATTTTCTCAGGTCAACTGGCATGACTTTGCTTTTTTTGACCCTGTAATGTATGAGAGTTTACGACAACTGATCCTTGCATCTCAGAGTTCAGATGCTGATGCTGTTTTCTCAGCAATGGATTTGGCATTTGCAATTGACCTATGCAAAGAAGAGGGTGGAGGACAGGTAAGACAAACCCACTTCTCTGATTTTTGCAAGAGAATTGGATTGTTAAGCTTGCTTTGTAAAGAACAGTTTGCAGCCGAACAAAGAGAAAGATTGAGACAGGGTGACACACACACACACACACACACACACACAAGAAGAGAGAGAGAGACACAGACACACACAGCATTATAGGAGATAACAGAAGAATCAAGAACAGTGAGATAGAAAGTTCTCATGAACTGTTACTGTTTGTCGAATTGCTTTTAAATGTCACTGCTGAATTTTTTGTAGGTTGAACTTATTCCAAATGGTGTAAATATACCAGTCACTCCGCAGAATGTATATGAGTATGTAAGGAAATATGCAGAGCACAGAATGTTGGTGGTTGCAGAACAGCCATTGCATGTGAGTATTTTCTAGAAAGCACTATGTCATGTGATAAAACTTTCTGTTTTGGCATTGTGGTGACTTAGCCCAGTAATCTGTTCTTCTGTAAAAGGCCCAAGTTTTCAAAGTTAAAATGAGTTTACAACTAAATTCAAGAGTTCAGACTAAGTACTCATTTCTTTTGGATATAACTATTGGAAAAACTAACCATCAGAAATTAGCTCTAGTGAGCATAAGTTGGAAGGGCTTGTAAGGGCTGAAATACAGTTCTTTACTCATCCTGTCACCACCTGTACTTACTAATATCCTAGTTAGATGGACTCACTCAGTCAGTTATACTTACTAAATGCAAAGACATCCCAGCAACATAAGCAGAGGAGGAGGCTATGGTACGCAGAACCTAAAGGGTTCCTAATACAAGCTTTGCCTTGTTATCTATAGGTCAGGGCAGGAATGGCTGTCACAGACAATACACTTCTCCCTGAGTGTAAAGTGCTTCAGCCCATGTGCAACATTGCTTAGGGAACCCTCAGAGTCATAGCCCGAGGTTTTTACTGGTGGTCAGACCTATAAATGTTTCCTGGCTGTACACTCAGCTGCTATTACTGCAATTTTAGAGGAAAGCATGTTTCTACCATATTGTTAACACAAATAACATTGGGTTATCTATCGGAAGGTTCATTGTCCTAGTCTCAGCAGTGGAGGTGGTATTCCAAACATGAAGTTCTCCAGACCCAAGGGCCGCTCTGCATTCAAGCCCTTTCAAAAAAAATCAACACATCATTCCTGCAATGTTAATGCTTTCCCTTTCCAGGATAAAATTTCTGTAAACTAAGAGTGGTACTGATTTCTTGTGCTGGGAATTATTATACTGAGATTAAGTTACTACTCCACTGACTACTTTCTAGCTGCACATTCGCAGGCTACTTAATACTTTCATTCATGGGTTTCCTTCTGCAAAGTGAGGCTAAGATTGAACAATTTATGCAACTAAGGTATTTAGCATAGTTCTGGGTACATTTTCCAATAGACTTTGAGTCTGGGAGGTTTGTTGTTAACTGTTTTCTAGAATGCACTTTCACCAAACTGAAGTGATGCTTAGCTCATATGCTGTCTGTGTGTTATTTATATAATGTAAAAAGTAATTTCCCTTTTCTACTGGAATATAAGAACACTGAGTAACTTCTGAACTACAGCCTGTTTTCTGTGCTCAGCTTTTCCCTCTTTCTGTCTTGACTTTGTTAAGAAAGTCTCAATACAGCCCTGCTCTTTTTCTCCTTGCTTTAGGAACTAATATTTTTTAAAGAATGCTGCTAAAATTAGATACTGAGTTTTAATAGTATAAACAGATGCCTTAGAAAATAAAGTACTGCTTAAAATAAAAGAAAAAAATTTCAATTCTCTAGGCAATGAGAAAGGGTCTACTAGATGTGCTTCCAAAGAATTCCTTAGAAGACTTAACAGCAGAGGACTTCCGGCTTTTGGTGAATGGCTGTGGGGAAGTCAAGTTGCAGATGCTGATCAGCTTCACGTCTTTCAATGATGAGTCAGGTAAGAACCTGCCAGGCGCCCTGAGAGGGAAGAGCCTGGGAGCTTGCTCAGTGCCCTTCTCAGGCGCTGGGTCTGAGATTTCCCAAGTCCTGTAAACAATCAGGTGTGGGTTTTATTACTACTTTTTTTTTTATTATTACTTTTAAAGGTATGATTAAATCAAATTTAGTATTTTGATAGCTTAGAATTAGGTTATTCTAATTTTGTCCCTTATGGGAGGCCAAAGCAGGAGTATCTGAAGTTTGAGGTCTACTTCAAATACTTAGTGTGAGAACCTGTCTAAAAAAATATGTGTGTATATGCTTACATCCAAACAAAAAGATGACTAATATAGAACACAGTAAAATTGTTTGTGGTTGGGAAAATGATGTTTATATGCTAAAGTAATAAAAATAATAAATGTTTCCTGTGCCTCTGACAGTCAAAGAATTTGATAACATGTTTGCTTTGTAGAGTTGTGACTGGGTCACTCTATTGTAAAGACAAAAGTCACATGATTCTAGAAGCAAAAAAAAGTGGTGATAATCTTTTGCAAATAAGCTTTATCTCAGTGTGTGATTTGCCCTGAAGTTTTCAATTTTTAGACATTCAAAGTAAGTGTAGAATTTAAAGAAGTTGATTATGAAAAGATTGTTGCTGTACCAAGATTTCTACATACATGAATATGAATTTTTCCTTTTATGTTTTCTGTTTTGTTAAGTGGCCTCCACTAAATTATAGATTTAGGTTTTTTGAAATAGAGTCTATGGAGAAGTGGCTGTCCTGAAATTTACTATACAGATTAGGCTGGTCTTGAACCCACAGAGATCCCATCTGCCTTTACTTCTGAGTGCTTGGATTAAAGACGTGCCATCACGATGAACTCAAATGACAGAAAATTTTAAACTTGGTATTTTATGTTAATCTTTATGTAATGGGCTTTATGCCACATTTTAATATCAGTACTTAGAAGAACTTGTTTCATTTTAAAACCAAAACTGTAGAAGGGAAAACAACGAATGCAGAGATACCAGATGAGTAGCATGGGCATCACTGGAAAACTTTAGAGATAGACTCTTTGGTATCCTTCTCTTCCATCTTCTAGACTCAGGGAATAGTGAGTGAGAATCTGCCTTTTCAAAAGGTTTCCTGGGGCTTATCTTATCAGCTCAGTGGTTTGAGAAGCACTGTGACGTAAAAAGTCACAGGAGAATCAGGGTTTATAGGTGAGATTTACATTAACCTTGATGGTGACAGGTTGCATTTTCTCTCTTACTCAAGTAAGGATGACCTAATTAATTACAAAAGTTTGTAATTACACAAAAAGCTTTAATTTCCTGTTAGGAATTAGATGTCTTAAATTTTAAAGTTTAATTTATCTTTGTTTATATAAGAAGTTTACCAGTATTCAAAAGAAACAACATCTAATACAACACATTGAATTTATATTCTTAGGAGAAAATGCTGAGAAGCTCCTCCAGTTCAAACGTTGGTTCTGGTCAATAGTAGAGAAAATGAGCATGACAGAACGACAGGACCTGGTAAGTTAAAAGTCTCACAAAACTGCTTTGTTCCCCACCCCCTTCTGTGTGTGTGTGTGTGTGTGTGTGTGTGTGTGTGTGTGTGTGTGTCTGTGCACTCAAGTGTTTAGGGATGGAATGGTGGATCTCCCTCTTGGAGAACACTTTACTGAAAGTTCTGTGATTCCTCCACTTTGGTTGATCATTCACCCCTTCCCTCTCTCTTCCATTTCTCCTTTATCTGCACATATGTGTGTGCACCATATGCATGTAGTGCCTTCAGAGGCCAAAGAAGGTGTGTGATCACTTGGGACTAGAGTTACAGATAGTTCTGAGTCATTGTCTGGGTGCTGGGAATCAAACCCAGATTTTTTGGAAGAGCGTCCCTTTACATTACTGCTAACCCACTGGCTAGCCCCATCTCATTCATTCTGGAATTGGTTTCCTTTAAGCTTTTCTTACCTGTTAAATGAATGGATGGGACCAGCTTTGTTCCTAGTTCTTTAACAATTGTACTTTGGAGAGGATTTGTTTCTTCGTTTCCCTTTGAAGCATTCTAAGATGATGTTTCTTACACAGTTATGTTTTAGAAAATAATCC
The DNA here is from genome assembly GCA_021653895.1 of Mastomys natalensis. Classification (NCBI taxonomy): domain Eukaryota; kingdom Metazoa; phylum Chordata; class Mammalia; order Rodentia; family Muridae; genus Mastomys; species Mastomys natalensis. Next base: position 357,533 of record JAJTUV010000533.1, read on the forward strand.
CAATTACTTAAGTTTCTGAGTCACTCTGGAAACTTAGATTTATTTCAGTGCTTAGTTGTACAAAGTAAATACCATAGATTAAACTCTGTTCTAGAAGATTGGTACGTGAATGTATAGAAGGATAGATCTTGAAGAGTACTTCATATTCACAAAGTATGTATTTCTGCAAAGAAGCATTTCTTTGATATATTTAGTAATAAATAGAGTAACATTAGACACTTGCTGGGCAGCATTGGTTTACACTGTGTGTTGTACAAAATAAATTTGTGCTAGAATCCCATATGCCATTGTATGAAAGTTGATCCATTGTAGGTATTTCCCAATATTCGTTATTATAAAATTACTGTTATCATAACTATCATTGATAAAACAGTATTATTTTGTTAGTAAAATGACCTTTTAGCTAGCCTGGGGGAATGTTAGTTTTTTCTTTTGTTTAGAAATGTGTTTTTTTTTTTTTTTCTTTCAGTAAGGGCCTTTATTGTAGCTAAATTCTCTGAGTGATTGTTTGACACAATAGCTTCATGTCTCAGATGAGAAAACTCTCAGGCCTTAAAATAGTTACTTTAAAATAACAATTTAAAAAACCTATAATGTGACACCCTTTTTCTCTTTTAATCCTGAACATTTTTTTTAATGTAGTTTATTGAAATAGAATCGATTGTGGTCCTTTAGCACAAGAAAATGCGTTTGAAACTAAGGGATGTTTTGTTTGTTAGTCGTTTTGAGATTATAATTACATCATTTTCCCCCTTTCTCCAAACCCTCCCTTGCTCTTTTTCAAGTTCAGGGTCTCTCTCTCTCTCTCTCTCTCTCTCTCTCTCTCTCTCTCTCTCTCTCTCTCTGTCTCTCTGTCTCTCTCTCTCTAAGTTTAAAACATCACAGTGGGGTTGTTCATGTTGCCAGAATTAACGTTACCTACTAATCTGTTAAAGCCAACATTGTAATTATATACTATTGTTTAGGTTTACTTCTGGACATCAAGCCCATCATTGCCAGCCAGTGAAGAAGGTTTTCAGCCTATGCCCTCAATCACAATAAGACCACCAGATGACCAACATCTTCCTACTGCAAATACTTGTATTTCTCGACTTTATGTCCCACTCTATTCCTCTAAACAGATTCTCAAACAAAAATTACTACTCGCCATTAAGACCAAGAATTTTGGTTTTGTGTAGAGTATAAAAAGTGTGTATTGCTGTGTAATATTACTAGCTAATTTTGTAGATTTTTTTTCCCATTTGTCTATAAAAGTTTATGGAAGTTAATGCTGTCATACCCCTCCCCTGGTGGTACCTTAAAGAGATTAAATGCAAACATTCCTTGCTGAGTTTGTAGCTTAAAGGCCTGAGAAGCACTGGCACCTTTTCTCTATGATGGTTTGCTAGTCAACAACTTCTAGGTCTAACCCCAGCCAAAGATGACAGCAGAACAACATAATTTACACTGTGATTTATCTTTTTTGCTGAGGGGAAAAATGTAAAATGTTCTGAAAATTCACTGCTGCCTTTGTGGAAAGTGTTTCAGCAAAGGTTCTTGTATAGAGGGAATAGGGAATTTCAAAATAAAAAATTAAGTATGTTCTGTGTTTTCATTTTAACTTTTTTTATGGTGTTATTTGTGGTTGACTGCAATTGTGTATCATGTATATGGAACTTGTAAAAAGTTCTTTACATTCAGATTTTAGAGACGGAATCACTTTTACCTATAAACCCCACTTTTATTGTGGGTTATTTCAGCAGCATTGAGCTCTAGGATACTAAGTACCACTAAAACTTTGCATGTAATGTGTTCAATTTCGAGAGGCACTTTTCTGTACATACGATGGGCCGATGCACAATACCTTACCACAGTCACCTTTTTTTCTTTGTACCTGTTTCAGTGCAGGTGGACAGGTCACACTGCACTTGAGTTCTAACCAGACGTCTGTACTAAAAGGTGATTCAGTTATGTGTACTCAGCCTGGGCACTTTCTGATAACTGTAAAATGTTTTATAAGATCATGATTACTGAAAATACATTTTGGAAAATTCTAAATGTTCGTGAGCAGCTTAACTACTTTTGTATCTAGCCTTTTTTTAAGTATCTTGTTACATTTTACTTTTTTAAATAAATTACAGAAGAAATGTCAAGTAACATTGAAGAAACAGTTTTTATTTATATAGTTGTACATTTTTGAAGCTAGGGGCAATGCACTGACATGGTTATATTCATACTTTTTTTAAGTTTATATACATGTGAACTGTACGAAAGTTAAGAAAATCAGTCCACATTTTACAGTTAGCAGAGAATCCTAAATGGCACCCAGCCAGGCCTTTTTACAAGTAGAAGTGAAGTGTGATCATTAATCAGCACAGAAGTTTTGAGTTAACTTAGTGACATGTTCTTTTTTTTTTTAAAGACTCTCTATGGTCTGGTACCAATACCCTTGTTGTGGACTTGGCAGTTTTATTCGGTGGGACAACAAGGAATAAAAAGTCCCTACTAGGATTTAAAACTAGTTACCTAAATATAAAAAAATTAATGAGAGAAGTTCTATTGTCTCTCACGTGTCTTTTTCAGTGCCTATTTAGAACTTCTGGCCTTTGATAGTTTTCATGTTTAAAGGGACTGTGCTTTTATTATGTAACCTCCTTTAAAAGACTGAATCACATGGCATTTCAGCCCTTTCAACACAAAAGATATAAAACGTATACAATACCATGTAAAATTAATACTAAATTAGCCAAAGTGACACATTGGTTTATATGTCTAAATACTCTACTGAATTAAGCACTAACAGACATCAATGTGTCTAAAAGGAATAAAACATAAACATAATCCTTGTGTACACTTGACAGGTTCGGTAACTATTAAATGAAAAAAGGTTAAATATGATGACAGCACTTGGACCTTAATCCTAAGGTTACTTTTAATAGTTACTGAAAGAATGAAAATACTTAAAATAATGCAATATTTAAAATGAAAGATATCTGAGGTCTTCCATTTTGGTTAAAATGCTTTTAGTAATATTAAGAACATAGTAAGGCTTTTTTCTTGTTTTGTGTGTGTGTGTGTGTATGAAGAGGATTTTTTTTTTTTTTTTTTTTTTTTTTTTTGGTAGTGTGTGTGGTTTTTTGTTTTGTTTCCAGTAAAGCTTAAATGTATGTAAAACAAAGTCATATCAAATAAGTTCTCTTTTGGTTTTGTTAAGTAAAACAGAAATGGGAACAATTTAGGAAACTGAGAATGAACTTCACTGGAGCTTTTGAAGTTTGGCTACTTCCTGCATCCTCTGCCGTGTGGACATCGAGACGCTCTGGAATGGGTTTGGCTTACTGCCACAGGCTTGAGAGGATGTTTCAAAAGGAATTCTTTTACTATTTAATACTTGTTCTCAGACAACATCTCTGCTGTAAAGATAGGGTTACTTTAGTGAATGTAAGAACAACTGTAAGACTCAAGCTAAAATTGAAATCTTCTTTTGAGGGAATAATTCTTATGCTTCCACATTGCAAAGATTTACTTGTTATTGCAGATTCCTGGGCACTGTTTGTCTTCTGGTAACACTAAGTGGTGGAAGCCAGCAGTCTTTATAATACAGCAGCATCCAAGTGAACTCTTAAAACTCAGCCCAAAGAGCATTCCATTTCACCATGAATATAAAATCCACTGCAAAATTTTCTTAAAGCCAAGCTTTTCCAACTTGGAATCCATGAAAAAGTGACTTGTGGCTCTCACTTGATCAGGGCTGGATGAACATGCCTTTAATGGACTGCTTGGGTTCTTCACCATGTTTACATCAACTAAAATGGGCACAAATATACAGATAAAACTTATAATGACATTCAGTTACCACACAAATGTATTTACAATGTGATTTATTTAAAAACACAAATACAAAGTCTGTTATGTTGTTACCTTGCTTATAATCCAAAAAAATTAGAATACTGATTTATATTAATTTCCTTTTCATTATTTTTAGTAAGTACTTAGTATGTGCTAAGCACTTTTTCAGTATTTGCCTCCTCGCTGTCGTCAGGGAATTGATTTAATGAAGGTTATCCACCTGTGAAGTGCCAAACTGATAAGTTAGATCTATCACAGGCACTATGGTGTTTGCATTCCTGGCATTGGACTGCAGTAGTATAGTAGTTTGTGGAAGGTATGATCGTGCAACTCAGTTAAGAGACTAATGACATGTGCCGGTAAGGTTCTAGCTGTAGTATATTCACTCTGGAGCCCTAGTCCATCCTGATGCTCTCTGACTTTGTTGTTTTGAAAAACACATAAGCTTCATAAGCTTGCTAAAGATTTAAAAACAAATGGATTTGTCCTTCAGTAATTTTCCCCAGTGGTCTCAAGAACTTTGAAGACATGCTTTAAAGTTAATGTTATAAATTAATGTTATATCCATTGAAATCTAAGTGTCTTAAAATGAAAAAGAGAAAATGAATTGATTTTGTTCTACGTTCTCTTGAAATTTAAAAGTATTGCAAACTAAAAAAGATGGCTCAGTGGGTAAAGACACTCACTGCCTTGTTTAATGATATGAATTTGATCTTCAGAACCCACAAGGTAGGAGAGCCAAGTGCAAGTTGTCTTCTGGCTTCTGCATTGCACCTTGGCATGTATGTCCCCCACCCAAATAATAATAATTAATAATAATAATAATAAAGCACATAAAAGCTTGACTGGTAATGGTTAAGTGGGCTTTATGTATCACACATTAGTCTTTTGAATCTTTAAAGTGTCTCGTGTTCCTAGGTACCAGCTTTTTTTTTTTTTTTTTTTTTTTCTAATTTGTCTCTTGGAATCATAGCCCACAGAAATGGAAGGCTTATGTGATTATTTACTACCATATTCATTTATGGGAATAAACACACTTTTGTCATATTGTATTAGAAAAATTCTGCCTACAGGAAAACGTAATAACCTTCAGCTACCAAGAAATGGATTGGCAATAGGCACAGTTGTAGGCACTGAGCAAGCACAAGGATGAAAGCGTAGGTGTGGAGTGTGAGCACCAGACTCTTGCTCCATGTAAGTAGAAGTAGCAAAGCTTAGAACCAGGAAGGAAGTGACCATTCAGAAATGCAGCACAAGGGGCTGATTTATGTAGAAACATTAATGTGTTTGAGTGCCAAAGGCTAAGATCTGCTTTAGTATAATTGTTTCACTAAAACATTCTACTTAGGACTATGTTCACTTCCTTTGTCCTGTGTTTATCCTGGGTGTGCCAGTGCCTAACATGTTTCTGTGGGAAGATGTTCTTCATACACTTCTTAAAACTTAAAGCAGTCTGTATTATTGACTGCTGATTCATTTGAGGTAACTATTCAATATGGCTTTGAAGATGTCACAGCCACAGCAGCAAATATAAGGCTGAGGCACAGTCAGCTGTCTGGTTTAGAACTGAACTCTTCTGCCTACCAAGAATCTGTTGCCAAAGGCATTGTTGATTCCCTAGCTACCCATGTTTTAAACCTGTAGTTTAATATCAAGTCATTTACTCATTTAATACCTTCCACAGCTACTCACTGATGAAGGCATTTTAAAAAGATGCCCCCCCCCTTTTTTTTTTAAAAGTGAGATTTATTTTTATTATATCCATACAGGTATTTTGCCTGCACGTGTGTCTCTCTGTAGTGCATGTATGCAGTGCCCATGGAGCACAGAAGAACATGTTGGGTCCCCTGGAACTAGGTTTATAGAAGATTGTTAGCCTCCATATGGGAGCTGGAAATTGAACCTAGAAAGAAGCAGTTGGTGTTCTTAACAGCTGAGCCATCTCTCCGGCCCTAGGCTGATGTTGTTAACAAGTATTAACTCATTATTTCTTGCATTCTCATTGCCTTATGTGACACTTGCACTATTCTGCACATAGCCTATTCTAATTAGCTCTAATCTCTACACTTCCTAATAGGCAGCTCTCCTCTCCATTGGAGGTCTTTTGAATAGTAAGCATGACTTGTTAATAAATATACAACCCCATATATTTCTGTGGTTTAAAAGCAAGTTTGGTGTTTGCCAGTTTTCTGCAAGGATTTTCTTTTAATTGAGAGGAGAGCATCAAGGTTCATTGCTCCCATAGGGCTACCCAGGGAATTGTTTTCACAGGGGACTCCTTTCCTCATATTGAATTATCCCCTCCCCCCATTCCTTTTTCTATGTTTAGAAGTGACTGCTGCTAGCTATCTGAACTGGTAGTAGATCTTTGCATTGATTGACCTCATTATGCTGGTCTTGTAGACTTGAATTGTCCAGATTTGCATCTGTCCAGATTTCAAAAGGAAAACCTAGGAATCAAGGTAATATGTGAAAGGGACCGAGTCATATGTGTTTGTATGCTCTTTTAGACCTGGTACCACCTCTGTGAAACAGTAAATAGACTTTGCTATTTGCAGTGATTTCGGGAGAGTCTAATAAAGGAGTCAAGACTTAACAGTGATCATTTAAGAGGCATGCGCCATTTAGTTAAGGAATGAAAGTATTGTGAGTTATATGGTTTGTCATTGAGGCTGACTGGATTAGTAGGCAGCCAATCACTATAACACATAACACAGCACTGGAAACAATAACACAACACTGGAAATGCTCACTGAAGATAAAATTGTGTTCCTAAGCAGATAGGAAGTATTTAGTAAAAAACGCTATTAAGTGAGGAAACCAGAATTTCCCATGAATAGTTTCGTGCTCTAAGACCCTTTTCTGTTCCATGTTTCATTTTTTGTATACTCAGTACCTAACATTGTGCTTGACTGGTGCTTATTGTTTCTGGAATTAAAAATGAATTGTCTTCTTCCCTTGGAACATTTTTCTTTCTCACTGATTGTTCTTACAGCAAAGATCATCTGTGTTTACTACATGGATGTCTGCTGCCACTTCCAAGAAAGTCATATTGCATCTTCATATTTCCATCGGCTGAAGAATCAAGATCAGGGTAGAAGAGAAGCCACGATACTAGGAAAGCAAACTATTAGTGCAGTTAGCAGGAGGAGTGATTTCTGTCTTGTCTGTTTCTGAAATCAAAATGGCATTTGTCTCTGACCACTGCTTATAGCTTGGTCTTTGGTTACTTTTGTACATCAGTCTCAGGGGCTGAGAATTGATGGAAAGTAAAAAGTTGATTTGTCTTGACCTCTTGGACTAATGTGAGTAACATCAGCACCAAGGACAGTGCTCCACATGCCCACTGCTCCAAATACACACATTCCTTTTGGGGTGATACAGAAGATAGAAATTCAGTTTCCAAGTACCCTGTATCTCTAGCTCCAAGGCATCCAAGACCCTTTTCTGAATTCCACAGGTACCTACACACACCATTCATATACTTGAAAAATATTTTTAAAATAGTCTCCTTGCTCTGGTGTAGGCCCAAACAGGTTCTTCCAGGTACTAGAGGGGAGATGCTATCCAGTGTGCACACTCAACTGAGTGGAGGATTGGTGGATACTGTCTGACCTGTAAAAACACCATGTGGGGGCGGGCGGTGGTGGCGCACGCCTTTAATCCCAGCACTTGGGAGGCAGAGGCAGGTGGATTTCTGAGTTCGAGGCCAGCCTGGTCTACAGAGTGAGTTCCAGGACAGCCAGGGCTACACAGAGAAAGCCTGTCTCGAAAAATACCAAAAAAAAAAAAAAAAAAAAAACACCATGTGGGATTCTGCAAACTGATGAGACTTCAACTGAACAGACCTGTGAAAGTTGTAAGAAGTCAACACAAATGGAGCATCAGGAAAGCACTGAAGCAATGGTTCTCCGTGTCTGTGCTCTGAGAAGGGAGGCTCAGTCGGGATTCCCATATTCCTTATTTGAGGAAGCAGATTGTGGAATTCTGGGCCATACTAAGCATTCATTTCCTTCCAAAAATAACAGATTTCAGGGAGTAATAATCTGCATCTAAATGCTCTTCTATGTCTTCATGCAGAATTACTCTTAAAAAATGCTTTGAGACATATTGTTTGATGACTTTAAATGACTGAACACTTGTTATTTATTTGCCATGCAATCTTCCATAAGTTATCTTTTGTAAGAATGACTTTCCTCCCAGAATTTAATATATAAAAAGTTTTCACTCAACATTTGATCATATTGCTCTAAAAGAGTAAGGATAACTCTCCACTTCATTGTAGGCTTTAGAGCTTAAAGCAAAATTTTCTATCCTACTTTATAGTTTAGAGGCTAACCACAAAACAGACACCAGTTGTTGAAATCATAGCAAGGCTCTTTCCAGAGGATCTACTGAAAATCTCTTACTTTTCCACGTTTTTGGTTTTTGTTTGTTTTTGAGATTGAATCTTCCTGTGTAGCCCAAGCCAACCTTGGTTTCACGATCCTCTTGTCCCTCCCCACACCCCGCCCCCAATCCAAAATGCTGGAATCAGAGGTGTACTCAACTCCTCTTTCGCCTTACTTTCATTTAATTTTTTTATCTTTTTATGTTTGTATACAGGTAGGAGTAGTGCTGGGGATTGAACCCAGAGCCTTGTTCCATCACCGAGCTACAGTTCCATCCTGTTTATTATTTGGGAATTTTTTTCTGTCGTATGTACCATATACTTAACATATCCTGAAAACATTATACAAGTAATTCAACCAAGATTACTGCCACCATCATTGTTCACTGTCTCTGGTCCTTACAAAACGGAAGTGTCTATCTCTACCACTTTAGCCTTAGCCTTAAAAAGTATGCGTAGCAAGGATATTGGAGTCTACTGTATTTTGGCTGCTTGACCTTGGTCATTTAATTTCAGGTTCAGTTTTTAATCTGGACCATGAAGAAAAATTGCAGTATCGACTACAGGAAGATGTCGTAAAGATTCACATAAAGGGCTTAGCAGTATAGAACCCATAGGTTGTGAAAGTTCAATAAATATTACTTAGTCGTTTAAACAATTTCACAAAGATTTCAAGATATTTCCCTGAATTTAGCTACTTTTCCTTCTCATTTTCAAGCTCCACTCACGCACACACTTTCCCCCTCCAGTTTCTCCTGGAATTCAAGAAGAGTTCCTTTCTCCTTGGAGTTTTTAACAGTGTCGCCCTCCCACCCTGCTCTCCACATCCCATCCAGTGAGCAGCTCTACAGCTACTCAGGCAGTCTCTCGGACTGACTGAACCTACCGTGTCGCTGGGGGAATGTCCCGGCGTGCCTGGCGCGAGCAAGGCAGACAGCAAGTTCCAGTAGACGCTCCAGAATTCAGAGCAGATGACAGGCTGGGCGAGAGCCTGGAGGTTGGGGAAGCAAGAGTGGGCGAGGTCATGCGACGCGGAAAAACAGGCTTGAAGTGCTCTGGTACTGCGGACTGGACTTCCGGCCGGAGAGGAGCCTGCTCAGTGAGGAGAGTGGCTCAGCTGAGAAAGCAGATCTCTGAGGAGAGGGGCGGGGCTATCTGTGGGGCGGGGCCGGCCTGAGGTAGGCGGATCTCTGAAGCGCGGGGTGGAGCCAGCTGAGGTAGGCGGATCCCTGAAACGCAGGGGTGGAGCCGGCTGAGGTGGGCGGATCTCTGGGGCGTGGGGCGGGGCCGGCAGGAAAGGCGGTCTTTGAGGCGCGGGGAGTCGCGTGCCTGGGCGGAGCCACCGCAGGGCTCTCACCCCAATGGGCTGGCTAGAACCCAGGACCGGCGCAGCTGGGCGGCCCGGAGCTGGAGGAGGTTCGCACAGTGCAGACTAGTTGGCTACCTGGAGCTGCTCTTACTCGGATTTGGCTGCGGCGCTCAGTACCTCAGCTCGGGTAGCTCTGGCAGAGTCTGCGCGATGGGCGACCCGGAAAGGCCGGAAGCGGCCAGGCCGGAGGAGGGTGAGGTAAATGTCGCAGTCGCTTCATCCTCCACCCCAGAGTCACGCCCGGACTTGAGGTCGCAAGTTGCGGGAACCTGCAAGTCAGTCGCAGGTCCGCTGTAGAGTAGTGTTTTATTTGTCGCCATCAGAAACCCTGTGCAGGCCGGAAGGAAGCGCCTCCCCGCAGGCTGGTGTTGGGGACTTGGGGAAGCCGGCCCTGGGAAGGGTGAGGAGGGACGCTGTGCTGCTCGGCTGCGCTGCTCAGGGCAGGCCAAGGACAACGCTCTGAGGCCCCGGCTCAGGAAGGCTCCGTACTCCCTTGTTCTCCAACCGCTGCTCTCCAGTCTTGTCTTGTCTGGAGCCCTGGCGGGGGAAAGGGCGGTGACGGGTCTACCCAACAGAACTCGTGTGGAAATTGACACGGGTGGACGAGGGAGGAGATGACAGGTGGAGGGAGGACGAGGTAGCCTTACAACGAAGAAAGGGTAGACTGGGAGACCAGTTTTGCTCACACCGAACTTCTCACTGAATCTTCGGGGTGTCTGTTCCTTCATTTCAACAGTGGAAGTGTTTCTTCCTTCACAAAGGATGAAGTGCTTTATGCAAAGTGCCACCGTGCTTAATAAATCTAAAATTAACGTACTCATCCTCTTTTCTTCTGTGCTAGCAGAAGTATGGAATAACAGCAAACAAAATTAAATTATAGGGCTTTATAGTAATGTAAGTTGTTACTGCATAATTTCCAACTCCTCATTTTGAGGAAAAAATTTTTTTTCCAAATCATCTGGAATACGAGTAATACTTTTTTGTATGTGAGCCTGTTTCTCTTTGTGGTGTCTTGAAGTTAATACTGTGGAAAGTTGGAGGGGCCATATAAGTTTGAGCCCACATACATTCATGCTTATACTGGAATTTCTAGACAAAGATGGAGATTCTAAATTGATTTTTATTCTGTAAGCATTTAATAATAAATTATGACTATCCCTTAATTTTCCCCTTGAAACAAAGATACTTAGCACCAGTTTCTTCATTCAGGTGATATTTAGATTTCTCTGGTTTGCCAATGACACCAGGAATCATTCTGGCTTAACACCTAAAAGTTAATTTTTGAAAAATTATTCTTGATTCATAAAGACAGAGCAGAGTTTTAGACTAGAATAAATTTTAGTGAGTACTTTTTTAATGAATCCAAGAGTTTTTGAGATGCAAGGATATCTTAAGCATTTTGTTTTTCTGGATATGATAGGGCAGTGTGGGCTATTTGTATCAGAACCATCTGGAGTAATTAATAAAAACTAAATGATCATGCCCACAACCTGCATTTTTAACAAGCACTTCAGGTGATTTTAGCACAGTTGACTTAAGGGCCATTTAAAGGCAGTAGATGAGGTTTATTGGTCTCCTTATATGTAGATTTTGCATGTGAATCTACAGAGAATGGGGTCTACAGCATTCACCAATTCCTCAAAATTCCCAAGATTAGCACGCTTAGGCCAGAATGACATTCCTAAGACTCATTACTAGAACTAGTTCAACTTTCCAAGTTGTTGCTTCTCATTCAGTGTTCACCAGCTGTTTTCAGATTTGTTGATACAAGAAGGAAATGGTACTTAAAACACACATATATATAAAACTGCAGCTGTATGCAAATAAGTGAAAGAGACACAATAGGTAACCACATTGGAGGCATGGAGAGTGCCCGTCTAGATTAGACCACTGTAGGTGCTTACTGGGGAATCATAAGCTAGATTTTGTCTCAGCAACACCATACCAGATGACCAGAAACTAAGACAAAACTAAATGCACAAGTTTGGAAAAGATAGTGGAGTCTTGTTAAGGATTACCTACTCCCCAGCTTTACCTCAGGTTCTCATCATCTCACCTTTGTGCAGCTACAACTTAGTTATCTCTCTGCTTTCCATCTTCCCTGCCTGTTTACTATTGTCAAGTATCTCCTTCATTAACTTAGTGATTTGTTGTTACTTCCCAATACTAATTCTAAAAAAAAAAAAAAAAAAAAAAAATCTCTGAAGCTCTCAATTTTCAATAAACAATAATAAGGCCCACTAGAAAAGTCTTATCAGAGTCCAGGTATTTTTTTATTCCAGTTTTCACATCTTAATGCTTTCATGTTCTCATTTCCATTTCTGAAATTCATACAGTATATATTAACTGAATCTTGTTTCTTTTTCTAATTCTTCCTATATATGGAATATCTGTCTTCCAGTTGCCACCTTTATTCATGTTAATTCTCATTCAGAAACTCCTCCTGATTATCCATCCGTAGGAATCATTTTATAATGTATCCCACAATGAATGCCCGCAGGTGGAAAATGAAAGCAAGGAAAGTTAGAATATGAGCTTCTGTATGCTACCACATCTTTGACATTTTTTTTGCCCACAGAATTAATTTCCTACCCTCTTAGACTGATTGAGATCAGAGTCTGGATCCTTTACAGAATTCCTCTCATTGAGGCTTTAGCTAAATCAGATCACTTCTGCTTTTGCTTTTGTTTGTTATACATCCTTTCCAGTCAAGGGGATTTGTCTTCTCTACTATCTGCTCTTTATACATTAGCATTCTCTTGCTTACCCCCTTGTTTGTCTGTTTGACTGCCTGCCTTTCTTCCATCCTTCTTTTTTTTTTTTTCTAGACTGGACCTCACACATCCCTGGTTAGCCTTCAGAGTTACTATGTAGCTGAAGATGACCTAGAAGTTCTTCATCAATCTTCTGGGCCTAGTTTATGTGGCACCGGAGATAGAACACAGGGTAGTGCATGGTAGGCAGGCACTCTTCAGCAAGCCCTCTTCCAAATAAGTTGTATCTCAAGCTCTAAATGTTGGCATTCTTTAACATCCTCCAAGGCTGTGTTCAGTTGTCTTCCTGTTCCCTATAGGTTCTCTCTAGATAATCCATTTCCTTGGCAATTATTAATAGGGTTCCCATCACTCTTGTGCCACAGTGTTACATTTTCAGCTGTCTCCTAAAAACATTATACCTGGATTTGTTATTTTCATTGTAAATTTTGCTTTATAGATTGTTGTAAGTGTGCTATGGCAGAGACACAGATGAACATGTTTGTGTCTTCCTACAACATCAGAGTTTACTGAATGATAATAAATTTACAAGGTACAGCAGTTTCAGTGGCAGCAATTTGCCAGATAACCCTGCCTTCTTTGGCAGTCTAGCTTAGGAAAATGTACATTCTTTTGTTTAGAGCTTAGTTATTAGTATTAACTCTCATATCACATATTGCAAGCAAACATGTTTCTATATATGCAGTTTACAGAATGAATATAAGTTAAAGTGACTATGGCAGAGTTCAAGAGGTTTCAGAAGAGGCCTGAGAGAAATGCAAATAGAATGTGTATTGGGAAAATAATGAACCCAGAGTCAGCCATATTAAAGAAGCTGTTGTGGAGATCAGGCCGAAGGAGAGTCACGATTGAAACTGAGGATGTAGTTGGCTACAGAGGCAAGGAGGACAGAACTGTGTTAGAACAAGAATTAGCTTCTGGTCCAGATGGGTAGAGGCCAGTCAAGCAGGCCATATCAACAGAAGGGACCAGGCTGAGCTCAAGCCTCAGAGACAACCAAGAGTTTTCTGCTTGTCAGTCCTTCACACACACACACACACATCGTGCACACCAAATATCAGATGATAGGAGGGTATGGGGCCATTACCAACACAGTGCTAGGTACCCACAACTTTATGAAGTTCATGTGAGAGATTTATACACTTTTAATCTGTTCTGTCTGATAAGTTCTTGAGCCTGGGTTTCCTAATAAGATTTTAGTACTCTCACGTACCACTACATCCTCAATTCACCTGATAAATATACGGGAGGTACCCTTTCTACTACCAGGAATAAATCATTTGTCATTGTATGACATGGGTAGTGCTAGACAGACAGTGAGTTTTGTTTATCCACCTGGGAGCACTATCTCCATCCATAAAATTGAGTCAAAAGCTGCCTGTAAAATGGAATCTCCCTAAGCACAGCCTAAACAAGCCACTTTCATACATTGTGGAGTAACTTAGATTTAGGAAGCTTTCTCTCAACAATAGATTGTATTAACAGCTTTGTGTTAGTGGTGCTTGGGCTAGTAGGATCAGTTGATTCAGGTTTTGTTAAACTAAATGAGAATGAACAGGTTTTCATCTGAATATTCAGCTGTTTCCACATATTGAGGATATTCTGTATTGCTGTTATTTCTTGTAAAAATCTTGCAGTTGCAGAGGTTGAACTTTTTTTTAGCAAGAACTAATTGTTTTATTTTTAAAATCTTATTATTTGTGTGTATGTGTGTATGTAGTAAGTATGTTTATATGCATGTATGTATTGGAAGGAGAATATATGTGTGCATTTGGGTGGGTGCACATATCCACTGGGCAAGAAATGGAAAACATACTAATTTATTTTTTTTCTTTCTAGTTCTTCTCAGATCTGCCTCATTTTTGCAAGTGATCATAGACTACATATCCAGTAATGTTACTTGTCAGATTAAAACCTTCACTGGCTTCTAAAACTTTACGTTTAGAAGTTAGATGGCCTGCTCTGAGGTTTTCAAAAATTAATTTCTTAATTTCCATTTAGTCTGCAAAATTGACATACCCAAGCTATCTTCAGATAACATTTAGCCAAGGAGTAATGTTTTAGAATCCAAAGGTTTATATGTCTTTTTCTTTTTTTTCATAAAATGAGGATAGTAAAAGATTTTTTTGAATAGCAAAGCATTGTTTCAGAGTGGTTATCGGAAAATAGCTATGGCAAAATTTATATTTACATTCAAGGTTCTTTCCATGGGCACTAATACATGAGCCCATTTTTTCAAATAAAATCACAATTACAATACAATTGATAAATTCACTTTTGTCTAGTAGAATAATATTAAGTTTCTATTTGTAAAATTATATATAAAGTCATTCAAAGGAATTGTGAGACTTGACAAATTTGTTTTGAATTCAGATATAAATGGAAGGTAAAGATTTATATCTGACTTAGTCAACAATTTCTTTGTATATTATCTTTTTCCTGTTTCAAGACAAAGTTTCTCTGTGATCCTTGGCTGGCCTGAACTCACTCTGTAGATCAGGCTAGCTTTGAACTCAGATCCACTAGCTTCTACCTCCTGAATACTGGATTACTACCTGATCCTCTTGCTACTAATCAGTCCACCATATGAAATACATGCAGACCATGACCCCTTAGGGATTGAATGACCCTTTCACAGGGGTTGCCTAAGACTATCATAAAAAATAGATATTTACATTATAATTCATAACAGTAGCAAAATTAAAGTTATGAAGTAACAATGAAAATAATTTTATGGTTGGGGGTCACCATATCATGAGAAGCTGTATTAAAGGGTCACAGCATTAGGAAAGTTGAGAACCACTGTTCTAAAATATGGTTTCTTACCACAGGTCTACCAGGTGTACCCTGAAGAGTCTTACCTGGACCTCTTCAAGTTGTATTAACATATGCATTATGAAATATGTCAACTCTGGCCCAGTTCAAAGTTTATGTTAGTTAACCCTCTTCATATGACAAAATATTTAGTAATACTTCCTAATGTAACTTCTTTTAATCCTTCATGAATTAATGTCATTGACATTCATGAATACTACTATGCTCATATTATTATGTTGCATTTTTATCAGGGTAGAACAGAAAGATACTATATACAAATGTAACTTTCATTCCACGTACTAGTCTTCAAAAGGTTCACAAATTCTGAGACTGACTAGTTGTTTCTTGGGTTGTAAAAAACTCTTAAGGTCAAGGTACTTGTTTCCAAAGGGTTACTATTGTGCCGGGCGGTGGTGGCGCACGCCTTTATTCCAGCACTGGGAGGCAGAGGCAGCCTGGTCTACAGAGTGAGTTCCAGGACAGCCAGGACTACACAGAGAAACCTGTCTCGAAACCCCCCCCCAGAACAAACAAACAAACAACAAACAAACAAAGGGTTACTATTTGTGCTTTCTTCCATGCCTGTCTAGCAATAGAATGATGGTAGAGATTTCTAATCCTGAACGATACCTCAATAATATAGTACATTACAGATGAAAAATGCAAAAATATATTCAAAGGCAATATATTTATTTCTAGAAAAATTAAAAGAGGTATATTGGCCACTAGATTCAAAATACCGTGATGAGTTAGGGAGATAGTTTATTTGGTAAAGTGCCTACTGTGTAAGTATAAGGACCTCAGTTCAGATTTCCAATAGACCAGTACCAGTACACATACATTTATACACACACACACACACACACACACACCCCTACACCTACCTGTTTACTCTAGACCTCTGCCTTTGGGCTCAAGTCTGGCTAATGTTGTATTTGAGTGTCTGTCTCTGTCTCTCCCCCCTCTCCTCAGAGTCTCACTGTAGCCCAAACAGGCCTCAACTTAGCAGTCTTCCTGCTTCAACCGACTCCTGAGTGTAGGTATTACAGGCATGTGACAGTATGTCTAGCTAAGACTTACTCTACTGCCATTCTCTAATACTGAGTTAAAGTTCCTTTCTTGGAGTTATAAAGAGGTATTGATGAACCAAAAATCCACTATAATAATTTGACAAACAGGAACAACCTTTAAAAAGCCAATCAGAAGCATATCAGTTATCAATAATAACAAAATAATTTTAAAAAATGCAGCATTTGAAACCATGAAAAATACATTGTTAGATTTTGTAGCAGTCTTTTGATATGAGTGTGACAACTGCTAACTTGTGAGCGTGCTATTTGTCCATACAAGTAAAAACTGTTTTGTACCATAAAGAATAATGTGAAGTGTAAATAAGAATAATAGTGGTATATGAGAATGTTAAGGCAGATAAAGAAGATACATTGTTGGTAAGGAGTTTTCAGGTAAGTATTAAGTATTTCAGCTAAGATTAGGAAAAACTAAAAATGTAGTTTTTAATCAGTCCACCATATGAAATACATATGGTAAAACATTTGTCTTGAAAGTAAAAACTTTGTCTTGAAACAGGAAAAAGATAATATACAAAGAAATTGTTGGCTAAGTCAGATATAAATCTTTACCTGTAACAATGGCTCGTTCACACCAGCATTCTAAATCAGAGTTTGGGACATTTTGTTCACAAACTCAGATATTTTCTCACTGTTATAATTTGTTGGTTTAGCTTGGATTATGCTTAGAGTAGCAATAGCCACAATAATTTTAGTGCCTGCTATGTACCTGGTATAGCTTATAGGATTTTTAATAATCAAAACAATCTTATTCAGTAAGTATAATTTTGTAGCAGCAGAGAGTGAGGCTTAGAGAAATTAAGAAACTTCTAGATTCTGGAACTAGTTGTCTACAGTTGTCCACTACTTAGATAACTGAAAGATTCTATTCGTCATATTGCTTCCCCAACCTGTGCTACCTCTTGAACTTTTCCAAGATGTCTATTTAAGTTTGAGTCATAGAGAAATTTTCATGTAATAAAAGCATTTGTGCTTTGTTTTTAAAAAGAAATTGTGTTCAGAGACAAAGAAAATGTGGTGAGGTCAGAGGAAGAGCCACTTCTAAGAAAGAGTTCCGACGGTTTGTCATCTTTCCAATTCAGTATCCTGATATATGGAGAATGTATAAGCAAGCACAGGCATCTTTCTGGACAGCAGAAGAGGTATGTGGCATCGCCTGGATCTCATTTGCTCTTGCCTCACAGAATAATGAAATATTTTTACTTATAAGTATGGCTCATAATTAATATAGATTATTAGTGCTCATCAATAGTAAATATAACTAATTATCAACAGACTTAAATTGACATAATTAGATTAGTATCTGTACATAAGTTTCTTAGTACAAAAAAATGACAAGTCATTCTGTCAGATTTTTGGTTTATTTCCAAGATCTTTCTGTAAGTCTATAGTCACAATCCTCTTGCCTTTACTTCTAATATACTGTAGACCATTTTCTACTTTTTAAGATTTATTATTTTTATTCTATGTGGCATGAGTGTTTGCCTGCATGTATATGCATGCACCACGTGTGTGCCTGGTGCCCTCATGGACCAGCAGAGATTGTTGGGTTCCCAGGAATTGGAGTGAGAGGTGGATGTGATCTCTCATGTGAGTGCTGACAACGGAACAGCCACAGCCAGTGCTCTGAACCACTGAGCTGGCTCTGCAGCCAGTCCACAGTCTTTATTTTTAAATAGGTTCTTGGTTTGCTATGACTACATGAGACCAGTTTTAGATTTTTGTTTGTTTGCTTTTAATACTCACTCATTCATGTGTGCATGTCTTTGTGCAACTGAACTAGTCATCAGGCTAAGCCTTTGGCAGCAAATGGCTTTACCTGCTGAGCCATCTCGCCAGGCCTAACAGCAGTTTAGACTGTTAATGAATAACAGAGTTGTAGCTGTATTTTAAAAAAAAAATGAAGGGCGAGAACCAGGCATGGTGGAGCACACCTTTAATCCCAGCATTCAGGGGGCAGAGGCAGGCCAGTCCTTGAGTTTGAGGCCAGCCTGGTCTACAGAGTGAGTTCGAGGACAGCCAGGGCTACATAGAGAAACCCTGGCTCCAAGAAGAACAACAACCTGCCAAAATCATGAAAATCATGAGGACTGTGCACTAGCTTGAGGGTGGGTCTGGAGGTGCAGTCATGTGAGCACTTTGGCTGTCTCTGCAGGGCACTCAACGATTGAGCCTGCCTTCAGCTGCAGTAAATATGACCAGCTGCCCAGCAGGCAACCACTGATCACTTACTGGAAATGTAACTTTTTCCACCTTCAAAGGGAGGTGAACACACAAGTTACAGAATACTTGCTGGTTTAATAAGAACAATTAGGCCGGGTGGTGGTGGCACATACCTTTAATCCCAGCACTTGGGAGGCAGAGGCAGGCGGATTTCTGAGTTCGAGGCCAGCCTGGTCTACAGAGTGAGTTCCAGGACAGCCAAGGCTATACAGAGAAACTCTGTCTCGAAAAACCAAAAAAAAAAAAAAAAGAACAATTAGTCATGCAAATGATTGCTATATAGTTTAATTAAATACACACACATAGTTATTGTCTTTTATTTAATTATTTCTTATTGTTCATGATAGTGACATAACATCCTTGCACTGTATATGAATCAATAAGCATCCTTATCTCTGGATAACTGTATCTATGTGAATAAATATCATTGGATCTGTATGCCTGTCAGTCAAGAGACCAAATCTGGACTAGCAAGATGACGATTGGACAAAAGAACTTTCTGAACAAGCCTGATGACCCGAGTTTTATTCATGGAGTCAACATTGGAAGAAGTGGACTAACTTGAATTTTCTTCTGATCTCTACACATTGTTGTAGCACACACGTGATCTCTTTCTCTTACTCCACTTCTTATCACACACACACACACACCCCACACATGTGTGCAATAAATAAATAGATGGTTTTGGGAAGAGACCAGATATATCTATGGAAATAACACCCTGTGAAGAGTGCAGGGTCTGAGGCCAGGCTGCTTCAGTGCAAATCCTGCTCTGCTGCATACTCTCTGTGCAAGTAGCTTCATCTCTCCCTGCATTCTCACTGCTAAATCAGGCTAATTGTGTGGAACATATTGGGTTGTTATGAGGATCAGTGAAATAGTTACAATTATATTTGACACTTGTAAGCCAAATAAATATAAACTATGATTTCATACAAAGAATGGGGAAATTTTAAACTAGAATTTTTAAAGACACCAGTGTCTGAAATTTCTTTTACACTATTTTTGGATATTTATCTACCTTTTGTTTTATTAGTCAAAACTATTATTATGTATTGTAGTTGGCATATAGAGCAAAACACTCAACTGAAACAAGAATTCAGTATGATTTGCACACCTGACTCTCCATATTTGTCTGTGGTTTTAGAAAGCTTCTGTTAGATATGGTTCAGAGAACAAGTAGAACACACGGTTGATCTTTTTGTTTGTCATGTTTTTAAAAGGTACTTGTGATATTTGGGTTTCTGAAAAATTCATGGGAAATTGGTTGCTTCTTTTTTGAAACTGTAATAAATGTCTTATGACCAAGAAATACTAATTAAAAAATTAAAACACACAAGTTGATATGGATTTTGCAGGAAACTTCAAATACATGTTTTGAAAGGAAGTCAAAGATATTTTTAGTCCCACATATTAAACAAATTATGTAAAAAATACTGTTAACTTTATATTCTAGTTTTAAAATCAGTGGTTGAATTTAATTCCCAAATATTAGGCACTGACTCAGAAGACAAAGTATAGGCTTGGAAATTTTTTTTAAAGCCAGTTAGGCAATTCTTATAATCAGCTTTTTGTTAGTATGACACAAATACCTAAGAAAATAAAGTTGTATAGTAACAGTGCTGCAGGATAGCAGCCAAGCCTTTATTTTAACACACTGGTCTATGGGGACCAGTGAGGACCTAAGACTGTAGCAGCAGGTCTGGATTGATATGTCTATGACGAACTGAGGATCAGCTCAAATGAGATAAAACTGCACAAAACATTTTTATGTTTCCAGAATATAACCAAATTATATAACAATATAAGTAAAAGTTATAGGGCATTTAAAGCTGGTATTTAAAGAAGCAAGTTTAATATTTAAGACTAGACATATTGCAGCATTAAATTTATGTCAGGGCCGGGCGTGGTGGCACATGCCTTAATCCCAGCACTTGGGAGGCAGAGGCAGGCAGATTTCTGAGTTCGAGCCGAGCCTGGTCTACAGAGTGAGTTCCAGGACAGCCAGGGCTAACAGAGAAACCCTGTCAAAAAAAAAAAAAAATTTACTGTGAGGAAGCCCCTGATGCTATTGTATCTCCAGCACTTAGTCTGTCGTGTGCTGAGTGCTCAGTGAACGCTTAAGAGTGTAGCAGCAAAAGAGTTAAGGAGATTGAGGTTGTTAGAATAATTAAAAGGAGAGCAAAACCAGCAGAGTTTACAGAGGACAGTTATAGAAAATTTTTAAATATTTGTCGTATTAATTGTTAAACATACGTAGAGATTTTTATAAGACAAAACAATAGCTACAAGAGCTATGCACAGTTTTATCTTCTCCAAATGTATAAGTTGAGTCATTAATCCCCAGTGTGATGGGGTTTGGAGCGGGGCAATGGAAGGTATTTGGTAGTGAGGATGATGAGGATAGAGATATCATGAATGGATTAATGCCTTTATAAAAAGAAACATAGAAGGGAGCTTTCTCTCTGCACTATGAGCATATGGCAAGAAGGTGCCCATATAAACTATAAACTAGGAAAGATAGCATCTTCAAAAATTCCACCATGGGAATGGTGAGATGACTCAGGAGTTAAGAGCACTGGCTACTCTTCCAGAGGACGTAAGTTTGATCTAGGACCCACATGGTGGCTCAAAATGATCTGTAACTTCAGTTTTATGGAATCTAACATTTCTCTTCTGGCCTCTGTGGGCACCCAATATGTACACAGTACACAAACATACATCTAGACAAAATATCCATACACATAAAAAAATCCAGACATATTGTTCCCCTACCCTGTCTTAGATAGGGTTTCCATTGCTATGATAAAATACCATGACCAAAAGCAACTTAGGGAGGAAAGGTTTTATTTCAGCTTGTCGTCCATCATCCAGGGAAGTCAGGGCAGGCACTCAAGGCCAGAACTTGGAGGCAGCAACTGATACAGAGGCTTGCTCTTTATGCCTTGCTAAGCCTGCTTTCTAATAGCACTTAGGACCACTAGTGTAGGAGCAATACCACTTCTAGTGAGCTGGGTCCTTCAACATCAATCATCATTTAAGAAAATACTCAACATGCTTGCTGTGCGTTAATCTGCTGTGCCTAGGAAGACATGTTAAGTTTACATAAAACTAGCTAGCACAATTGGCCCTTTGTCAATTTGACATACAAACTCATCACTATTAAACTATAACCATTTCCTTTCTTGCTCTTACATAAGATTTCACATCATTAATAGTTTTACAATATAAAACATTCCAACTGTTATTAAAGATTTATTTATTTACTATGTATGCAGTGTTCCGTCTACATTATGCATGCACACCAAAGAGGGCACCAGATTTCATTATAGATAGTTATAAGCCCCATGTGGTTGCTGGGAATTGAACTCAGGACCTCTGGAAGAGCAGCCAGTGCTCTTAACATCTGAGCTGTATCTCCAGCTCCACATCCCAGCTTTTAAAAACCCCATAGTCTTTACAAAGTCAATCACTTTAAAATATCCAATCTTTCTAAGCTCAAGTCTCTTTAAAATATCCAAAATCTCTAAAATATCCATAGTTTCTCTAAAATATTCAAAATTTCTCTGAAAGTCCAAAGTCTCTCCAAAACTTTCAGTCTTTTTTTTTTTTTTTTACAGTTGTTTCTTAACAGTAGCCTCTTGTTAAAAAAAAGTACTTTCTTACTCCAAGAGGAAAGAAAAGTGCATAATCACAACCAAATCAAAGCAAAATCAAAGTCCACCAGTGTAAAAAGTTCAGTGTTGCTCCTCTGAGGTTCACTCAGTGATCTTGGACTCCAGCAGAGGACTCAGGCTACATTTCCCCTGCTCTCCTCTCTGCCACACTGTATCTGTCTCCTTGCCTCAGGCTAGCCCCACTCCACAGCTCCTGCTGTCCTTGGTAGTTGTCCCATGGTACTGGCATCTCCAAAATTTTGGACTTGCTGCTGTACCTGAGCTGCACCCTCATCGGCATCACTTGGCCTTTTGAGGGACTCTAGCCCTGCCACTCAGGGCCGAGCTTCAGCTGCTCTGCAGGTCCCCTTCATGCCTTCAGTTTGGCACCCAGCTTGAGATGCAACCTTGGTCCCAGCAGAATTACAAGTACTTCCAGACTTAGGCTCCTCTGATGTTGGTGTTCTTCTTAATCACTGCTGATTTCTCATCCACTAACCAGCATCAACTGTCTCGGGAAAGCAAAGGCACTGGTCTCTTGCTAATCACAGCTGAGTCTTCAGCTCCATCTGACTAGGAAGCACAGATTCCTAATTCAGAGTATCACACAGCCCTACGATCTTTCAAGGACTCTTAAACTTCCCTCTGAAATGTCACAAGCCAGGCCTCCACTATCTGTATCAGTCTCAATTGGGGTTTCTTCTTTCAAAATGACACTATCTTATGTTAAATGGACATAAAATTAGCCAGCACACATCCTGATCTTGGACTTACAGCTTTCATAACTGTGAAAAGTAAATGTGGTGTTGTGTGTGTTAGTTTTTTGTTTTGTTTTTAAGCTGTTAGGTCTGTAGTGATGAATAGCAGCATGAGATAGCTAAGAAACAGTAAGGTACATTTAAGGACCACTTGTAAAGTTTGGCTTTGCATCACTCTCCTAGTCCCAGAGTAACCTAGTGAGCATTTTTATAGGCATTTCTATTCTCGAAGAAGGCATGCCTATAAACTGCTTTAAAACCCAGGTCACTATCTTCATGACATGATGACTTCTTTGTAAAGAAGAGTAGCTGGCAGTAGAATAAAAGCTATAATTTGTTTGCAGGTGCTGAATTACCTGTTAATACCCAAGTAACTATTGCATGACACAAATGACTCCTGATGTCAGTTGATCTACTTTATGTACTTGACTCGTTTTCACTCTCTCTTTCCTTTCTGTTCATTCCTTTACTTGATGCGATGCCACTTTATTAATTTTAATATTTTAAAAGTGTATCCTGGCCAACTAAATTAGCAAAAGAACAAACAAACAATAAAACCCCCAAAACAGGTTCCTTCACAAATGTCCTCTCCTTCTTTCTTCCCTCCCTCTCTCTTCCCCCCATCCCCACATCCTTGAACATGCTGGGATTGTTTTGTGTTCTTTTAAACAAATTTTACTGGATATGTTTAAGATGTAGATCATGATGTTGTAAAATATGTACATGCACACATACATAAAGAGATGCAGACATGCACATTTCTCCCATTAACAATCATATATACTGCCTCACAGACTTATGCATATTCTCCCGTGTGGCAGGAGCTTCATAATCTACTCATTAGATGTGTTCTGAGTATAACACGTTATTAGCACAATGCTTGTCTTCGTTTGACTTTTGTAATTTTAATGTTTTCTTTCTAACAGATTACCGGCAGTGTCATAGCTTGCCTTGAAAGTTTTCTAAACTCTCTAACTAAGTGAAAAAATCAGAATGTTTTTATTCTAGGTTGACTTATCAAAGGACCTCCCTCACTGGAACAAGCTTAAATCCGAGGAGAAGTATTTTATCTCCCACATCTTAGCCTTTTTTGCAGCCAGTGATGGAATTGTAAATGAAAACTTGGTAAGATTTTTATTTTATTGTTGTTCCTATTTTTGTACTTGAATGACAATAAGATCACTGTAGCTCCTGCCTGAGGAAGGAAAGACTCCCAGTAATGGAGTAGATGAACATTAACTTCTGTTTAAAAGTGTAAGGGGTATGTGTGCATGTGGAGGCAGAGGCCAGAGGAGAACCTTAGCTGTCTTCCTCTGTTGGTCTCTCTTATTCCCTTGAGAGCTAGTCTCTTCATTGAACTAGAAGCTCGCCATTACTTGGTTGCCTGCTGAGAGAGCCCCACACGCCCTCTGTCTCTGGTGCCACAGCACTGGGACTGCAGGCACACAGACACATGTTGTTCTTACGTGAGGGCTAGGGGATCCAAACCTAGGTTCTCATGCTGATGGAGTGTTCTTATCCAGAAAGCCATCTCCCCAGACACCAAAGTTTAATTATTGAGTATATTTTTCTCATGAAGTTTCCCAGGAAAAGATAGGTCATTGTCAAATGACTAGCAATATATTACAAAATCAAGTATGAATTATACCAATTAAAGCTACACACAGTGAAGGGCTGAAGATGTCTGTGTGACTATATACTGCTTGGCTGCATTACAGAGGCCCTGAGTTTTATCCTCAGTGATGTGCAAACAAGACCCAGAAAATGCACAGATTTCCTAAGCTTGATTTTCCCCCTGTGATGAGAATGTACTCTTAATGAGCCTCTGCAGGTCTGTGTAGATCTCCTCATTCAGAAATCCTATTATGATCAATCAGGAGGAATAGGATTTTGTTAAGGAGGGTAGAAGCAGCAACATCAATAATGAACCAGAAGAACTTAAGCAGAACAGCGTGCTATTGGGAAAGAACTTCTACAAAGCAAAACCACTGGTTTATTTTTGGCTTTGTTTTTTGAAGATATTCTTGAATTTACTGTTGAGTACCAGTGTTTCCACCCATAAGGTAAATTCATTCCATTGCTTTGGAACACATTCTTTGGAGTTGTAGGCACAGCTTAGTGGGCATTTGCCTAATATCAGTAAAATGCTGGGCTCAATCTCCAGCACCAGAATTGCTGGCTGAGCTGTACTGCTAAAGCTGCTGCTTTAAAGATCCATAAAGGCTAAGGATATAGAGTGTTTGCCTAACACGAGTAAAGTGCTGGGTTCAGTGGCCCATTTGTTGTATAACAGGCATGTCCCCCCCCCCAAAAAAAAGCTATTGTATTAAACTTTACGTGTGTGTGTGTGTGTGTGTGTGTGTGTGTGCGTGTGCGCGCGCGCGTGCGTGTATGTGTGTGGTGTGCTGTGGTGTGTATATGGAATTCAGAGGACAACTCAGAGGAATCAGCTTTCTCCTTCCATCATGAGGTTCCAGGGATGGAGCTCTGGTCATTAGGTTTGGCAGCAAGCACCTTTACCTGCTAAGCCTTCTCATTGGTCACATTCTTTTATTTTGAGACAGGGTCTTACTATGTTCCCCAGGTTGGTCTGGAAATCAGTATCCTGTTCAGCTTCCTGAGTGCTGGAAAACACAAAAGACTTTAAGTGAGAGCGCTGATATCTCAGCTGTCCTTGTGTGTGTGAGCAGTGTGTAGTGAGGGCCTGCTCACTGGATCTCTCTGTCTCTCTTATTTTCTTAGGTGGAGCGCTTTAGTCAGGAGGTGCAGGTTCCAGAGGCCCGCTGCTTCTATGGCTTTCAGATCCTCATCGAGAATGTTCACTCAGAGATGTACAGTTTGCTAATCGACACCTACATCAGAGATCCAAAGAAAAGGTACTACTGTGGGGCTCTTATTTGCAAAGGTTTAGCTTTTTGCTTGTATTAAGAGAATTTATTCTAAAACTACAGTGTTAAAGATGATTTACATATGGAAGATCATGAGTGTAGTTTCCTATTGCTCAATAATGTGTTAAAGTGAAACCTGGCATGGAACCACTTAGTCTTTAGATAATTCATGACGTCTTAAAACCTTGTTAGTACATTGCATTACTAAATTGAATATTTGCACTTCATTGATCTTCATATCAGCACTAAGTCACTAATCTGAGCTTTACTTTTATTGCTGTATTCATAATTATGAACATACAAAATATAGAAAATCTAGCCAGGCAGCGTGGCGCACGCCTTTAATCCCAGCACTTGGGTTTCTGAGTTCGAGGCCAGCCTGGTCTGCAGAGTGAGTTCCAGGACAGCCAGGGCTACACAGAGAAACCCTGTCTTGAAAAACCAAAAGAAAATCTAGATTTGATAGTATACTATAAGTTATAATTATTGTCTCTGATTATTAAAACAGTCCAATTAATGAAAACAAATAAATAATTTTTTCCATGTTTTTTTTGTCTTTATAGGGAATTTTTATTTAATGCAATTGAAACAATGCCATATGTTAAGAAAAAAGCAGACTGGGCTCTGCGCTGGATAGCAGACAGGAAGTCTACTTTTGGTATGTAGTCTTAACGTGTATGTGTCAGATAAGCCCTGGGGCTCATGATGCATCACGTGGAATACAGAGATTTCAGTATGCTGGGATCATTACTTGTAATGGTTAATTAGAAACTGGTGCTAAGTAAAGCTGTTACTTGTCTATTTAATATGTTAGAACTTGAAGAGGTGAGATCTCAACATGCACACTGACAAGTAAAACGTCACATTAGACGTCAGTAACAAGCTTAGTTTTCACTGGTAAGTGAAATGCAGATACACTTCTGAAATGGCTCACTTTTTTTTTTTTTTCTGTAGTAGGGTCTCACTAGATGTGTAGCTCGGGATAGCATCTAACTCTGTTCTCCTGCTCAGCCTTCTGAGTGGTGTGACAAGTATGTGTCACTCAGCCTAGCCTTATACATTTTTTACTTATTAATATTTTGTGTGTAGGGCAGAGGCTTGTGTGTGCCATAGTACATGTATAGAGGTCAGGAACTTTGAGGAGATGGTTTCTTTTTCTACCATGGTTGCTAGGGTCAAACTCAGGTCATCAGGCTTCCAGGGCAAGCTCTTTTACCTGTTAAACCATCTCATAGCCCCTGAAAGGTTATTTAATCTCGCCTTCTCCCGTGTGCACAAGTTCATGCATGTAAGTGTGAGTGTGCACATGCTATGGCACATGTGTGGTGATCAGAGACAACCTTGGGTACTGTGTCCATCTTTGCCTCTTACCTTGTTTGAGGTATGTGCTTACTGACACTACCCAAGAAAGACAAACTAGAAAAAAAACCATAAGGTGGTAATCACCCTGCAGCCGTATTATGGGCTCCAGTTAGTCTCCATGTTGCTTTATCTCACAGCAAATTCATCTCAGCGTTCTGGTAAAGCACCCACTAGGAACAAGTGTGGTAGAGGAGTGCAGAGTGTGGACCGTGCCTGAGGAGGTAAGGGAAAGTGGGACATGCAATTCGTAGCTCTCCTTTTTGGGCGGTGGCACTAAAAGTCAGTAGTGTGGGGATGCTCTTTGCTGTGCAGCAGAGGAAATGCAGTGCTAAGAGGCCAGCTGCACCTTCGTGCCTCCAACAGCAGCTCTTTTATCTGGTAGGACTTTGCCCAATCTCTGTGGAGTCTTCTTACCAAGCAGGACCCAGGAGAGCAGCTCTTCTTTTCTTGCATCTGAATTCTTACAGTCTATTGTTTTTAGCTAAAGGAAAACCTAAAAAACAATCTTTTGAAAATATTCCTTTGTTTTAAAGTTTATATATTATGTAAGGAGATTCAGTTCCCATAAAGCTAAAAATTCCTAATTATCTGGTTTTTTTTTCATTGAAGCATGCTGTCTAGTTTATGATTCACAGGTAGATATATCAAGCCTTAATATATGTTCTGAAATTACATTTCTAAACCTCAAAAAATATTATATATATAATCTCTAGTGCACTACATTGTAGACTCAGCTGTACTTAAAAATATATTCTGCTTTCCCTCTAAACAAATTATGAGTATTTACTTTCATTATAGTTTTTAGAATAAATCTCCTGGTTGTCTTTTTATTTCAAAAGTTTATAAAATGCATCTCTTAGAATCTTTCTGTGTATGAGTATGTGTCCATGTGTGATGTGTATGTGCTTATATAGGTATAAGCATATGTGTGTAAGCATATCCTGTAGAGGCCAGAAGTTGGTGACTTTCTGAGTCATTTCTCCTCCTTTTTCTTCCTTCTTCCTTCTTTTTTGTGTGTGGTATATGCATTGTACATGCATCTATGCATGTATGTATGCAGGTATGCACCACATGTGAATGTGAAAGCCAGAGTTTGATTATCAAGTGTCTTCCTTTATTGATCTCCATCTTATTTTTAATATATATTTTAAAGATTTATTCATTTGAAAGTCTCTGTGTATGTGTGTGTGCCTGCATGAGTTTATGTGCACCATATGTATACAGATGCCCACAGAGGCCAGAGAGAGTCAGATTCTTTGGAGCTGGAGTTGCAGGCAGTTGTGAGCCACCTGATATGGGTGCTGGGAACTGAACCTGGGCCCTTGCAAGAACAGTAAGCACTCTTAACTGCCAAATCATTTATCCAGCCCCTTAATGCATGTATAGTATAGGTAGTATAGGTCTATTTATCCTTTGAAATTGTTATACATAATGTGTAAAATACTTGCTCATACAGTCCCCTCAACCTCCCCTACGGCCCTCCTTCAACATGTTCCCTTTCCACCTTTTTATCTTCTTATGTTTGTATGATCCACCAAGTCCTAAATGTTCTCCACATGTATAAGGATGGGAACCCATCTACAGAACATGAGCCACCTACCAGCAGCCCAAGAAAAAATAATTGCTCCTCCTCCAGCAGCATTGACTGACAATAGCATCTCAGCGACTGGCATACGGTCTCAGGAGCAACTCCTAATTTTTAATTAGCATATGTTAATTGTACATAATAATGGGTTTCATTATGACATATATATCCATGTGCATAATCTATTTGACCATATTCACACACACCCCTGTTAGCCTCTCTTGTTCCCCTCCAGTTCCTGTTAACTCCTTCCTCTCCTCAGTTAGCCTCCCCTTTACTTTTCATGTCTACACATATGTGTGTGTGTGTGTGTGTATGTGTGTGTGTGTGTGACAGAGAGAGAGAAAAAGAGGGGGGAGGGGAAGGGGGAGAGGGAGACCCAAAGAGTTTCATTAGGACTATTTATAGAAATGTAAGGCAGAGTTTGCTTGCAGGAGCATGGGCACCTTAGCTAGTGGCTCTGCCACTGAAGACATGGTTTTGCACTGAACCTGGAGCTCACCCGTTGGGCAAGTCTCTTCAGGAATCTGCTGTGTCCATTGCCCTAGTGCTCGGGTTACAGTTGTGTCTGCTACTCCTGGCTTTTCACGTGAATGCTAGACATTCAAACTCCAGTTCTCATGCTATTTTTCCATACTGTCCTTAAAATTTTTTAGTTGTCTTCAAAAATAGTTTCCTGTAGTTGTTTGTTATGGTTTCCCTTCTTTAGTAGTCACAGAAATGCACAGAGTGGTTAAAATAACTCTCCTTTTATTTACAGCACTTGTGTTTTAGTCCAGCTCTCTTAAAGATAATTGTCCATCTCGAATTACTTTAATAATTAAAAATGTCAGTCATTATCATCTGTAATATAATTAGTTGCAAGGTAAAAGTATCATAAACTAATATTCAATTACGGATGAAATAATTGAAGCAATGATTATATTTATATTATAATATTTAGTATATTCACATTAAAGTTTCCTATAATTCCTTTAACAGTCAGCACTTTTTTGAAGTTATATTTCCTCAGTTTTTTCCAAAGCAACTTTTTTTTCATTCTTTTCTCTTATATTACATTCTAAACCCAGTTTCCCTTTCCCTTTCTCCTCCTAGTCCTTTCCCTCCACCCTCCCTCTCCCCCAGATCCACTTCTTCTCAGTTTCCCTTCAGAAAAGGGCAAGCCACTCAGGGTTATCAGCCAGCATGCATATCAAGCTGTAGTAAAATTAGGCCCATCTCCTCATATTAAGGTTGGATGAGTCAACCCAGTAGGAGGAAAAGGGTCTCAAAGGCAGGCAAAGAGTCAAAGATGTCCCTGTGCCTGCTTCTAGGAGTCCCATAAGTCCCCCAAGCTGCAGAGGACCTAGGTCAGTCCTATAAAGGCTCTGTGAGTCACAGTGAACCCAGGTTAGTGATTGTGTGGGCCATGTTCTTATGGTGTCCTTGACCCTTCTGGCTCCTACAATCCTTCCTCCCCATCTTCCACAGGATTTCTGGAATTCTGCCCGATGTTTGACTGTGGGTCTCTCCATCTGTTTCCATCAGTGGCTGGATGAAGCCTCTCTGATAATGATTGCCAAAGCAGCTTTTTAAATGGCATCTGTAAAAATAGGCTAGAAGTCTTCTCATGTTGGAGGTTACTAATAGACAGTTTGGACTCCCATCTCTTTGCTGCTCCGTCTATATGATGTGAGATTAGAACAAGGGAAATCTGACTCCTTCAGAGACAGACAGAAGCACCTCTGTCATCCTGCTCTCTGCAATTTAACTATGGGTTCTAAAGACCACAAAGTCTGGGTTTTAACATAATAATTGGACATTTCTATAGGATGAATGTTAAATTAAAAAGTTGTACTTATTATTGTGTGTGTGTGTGTTATAATCCAAAAAATTCTAGAGACACTGTGATATGATACTACTAAAGACATTTGAGGAGTGAGTTTCTACAGAGTACTTGCCTAATAGTGAGTAAACTTTAAAGTTGGCTCCTCTATCTTTGACAGAACGTTATATCCTATAGGTGAATTCATTGCCCTCTGCTGATTTTTGAAATTATTCTATAATGAAACCAATGTTTTTGAAATGTTACTGCTAGTCTTTTAGCAGTAATAGATTGCTAACAAAATATAAACCTTAGCAACCATTCCTCCCATTAGCAGGCAGTTGTCATAAAGTTTATCTTGTATCTCCCATTCTAGTATACACACGTTTACACGGTGACCTCTCACACATGCTTTTACAGGTAGTTCACCTCTTTTATTTGTTTGTTTGGTGTATGGAAATCCATTTGTGTGTGTGTGTGTGTGTGTTGTGTTGCGTGCGTGCGCGCTCTGCACGTGCAACATCACCTACTCAAGTCCATGTTTGTCACAGAGTTTAAAATAAACATGTCTTTCCACTTTAGCAGGCGGGAATGGAAACCCCTGCTTTGAAGACCTCTATACACAACATTAACATTTGTTCTGTTTCTTAGGAAGATAGTTTAACGTTGTAAAAGGCCTCATATATTATAAACTTGCAATTGTCTGCAGGATCTAGTTAGAAAATGGAACTGTTTTGTCTCCTAGGGGAAAGAGTGGTGGCCTTTGCTGCGGTAGAAGGAATTTTCTTCTCTGGATCATTTGCTGCTATATTCTGGCTAAAGAAGCGAGGCCTCATGCCTGGACTGACTTTTTCAAACGAACTGATCAGCAGAGATGAAGTAAGGGAAGTCATGTTCTTTCATTTGTGTTATATGTGGTCACTTGTTTTTCTTTCTCTGAAGAAAATGTGTGTATTGACACAAGTGTTCTGGTAATGAAAAGGAAATAGAGGCTTCCTGGGCCTGTGAGACATTGTGTTCCTTCCTCATCTTCTACCATTCCTCTTTGGTCTCTACAAATCCTTCAGTATGAATGAACTTACAGATCTGCCTTGGGCTGTCATTATTTGTGACTTCCTGGCTAATTCTAATTGTTCTTGTTGAGTCAGCCACCATCTAAGTGCTCAGAACTCCTCAGGCTTTATCTGTATTCCAGAAAGTTCCAAGTCTCAAGCCTACATTCCAGTACATGCTGGTGTTTTCCAGGTAACCTCAAATGTATCTCTAACAAGTATCTCAGGAATCAAGATTGGTTATCATCTCCCAAACGTGCTACTCGATTTGTCTTCCTGTCTTGCAAATGTCACAACCCCAGTGTCCTGGGAGCCACTTTAAGGGGATTCTTTCTTTTTTCTGCTATACCGGTTATAACTAAGTTTTGTCTCCTTCTGCCTCCAATACCCTTTTATTTTCCTCCCAGTTTTATTTATTTAATTTTTTACCTGTTGATTACTTTTTCAAAAGGAGCAGCTCATGTTCTTGATCCCATTAGGTAAAACTATTTTTTTTTTAATGCATAAGTTTGAAATCTAAGCCTATCTTGTCCTTGAGTTCATAGCATGCATGTATCTCCCAGCTTTGTTAGACTCTAAGCTTTTCCCATAATTAATTTTTTTCACTTTACATCCCAATTGCAGCCCCCTTCTCTCCTTCCACTCCCACCTTTGCAATTGCCTCCCCCAATACCCCTTCCCCTTCTCCTTAGAGAAGGGAAGCCCCCTTGGGTACCACCCCACCTTGGGACATTTAGTTCCAGAAGGACTAAGTATCTCCTCTCCCACCAGGCAGTCCAGGTAGGGGAAGGAGATTCAATGGCAGGCAACAGAATCAGAAACAGCTCCCCCACCCCCGCTACTCCAACTGTTAGGGGACCCACATGAAGACCAAGCTGCATTTTCTGCTACAAATGTGGGGTGGCTAGTTCCTGTCCCTGCATGCTCTTTGGTTGGTGGTTCAGTGTCTGTGAGCTTCCATGGCCCTAGGTTAGTTGTGGACTCTGTAGGTCTTCCTGTGGTGTCCTTGACCCCTCCAATTCTATCTCACACTCTTCCACAAGACTTCCTGAGCTCCACCTGATGTCTGTATCTGTTTCCATCCTCTGGTGGATGAGGTGTCTCAGGAGACAGTTATGCTAGGTTCCTGTCTGTGTCAGGGGTTGACTCTCTCCCATGAATGGGTCTTAAGTTGGGTCAGTCATTGGTTGACCATTCCCTCAATCTCTGCTCCATCTTTATCCCTGTACATCTTATAGGCAGGGCAAAATTTGGCTTACAGGTTTTGTGAGTAGGTTGATGTCTCCCTCCTTCCACTGGAAGTCCTGCCTGGCTATATGAGGTGGCTACTTCAGTCTGTATCCCCTACTGGTAGGAATCTCAGCTAGGTCACCCCTAGAGACTCACTGTAGCCTCCCCCATCCCAGGTCTCCAGCTTGTCCCAGAGGTGCATCCCCCATTGATCTAAGCTTTTAGCATAGAGACAACTCTTATTTCCACTTATTTCAGTATTTAGTCTGTGATAGCCATCTAGTTCACATTTGTCATTCACACTAACCTGGCTTCTCAGCTCATTTCTTCTTAAGTAACCTTCCCAGGCTATTTCTCTGATGCTCCATTTCTTCAACTATAAACTCTAATGGGTTATTAGAATGTAAGGAAACAATATATGAAAAGTATTTAATCTTTTAAAAAGATTTATGTGTATAGATGTTTTGCCTAAAGGTATATTTGTGTACCCTCATGCATACCTGGTGCCCTTGAGTTCAGAAGGGACTTGGAGCCCCTGGCACTGTAATTATTGATGGGCTGTGAACCACCAGGTGGATGGTGAGTTCTGGGAGCTAAACCCAGTCCTTTCCAAGAGCAAGTGCTCTGAACCCCTGAGCTAACTCTCCAGCCCTATGAATAGTATTTGTTAAGTGCATAGATGATTCATGACACTCCTCTGTTAGATACCTTTAACTTTCTAATAACTTAGACAGTAAATACCATTGATTATTATAAATAATTTGGCAAAAGGCCAATGGAAGCAGAGGTAATAATGTTTAATATTTTGTCATATTCCTTTATAGACATTTCTACATTTAAATCTCTCCATTTCTCTTTCTCCAGCCCCGCCCCTATGTGTATATATCATATTTTTGTAATTTGTAGTTTTTCATATTTGTTTGAGACAGGATCACACCACACAGCCCAGGCTAGTCTTGTACTGGATATTTTCCAGCCTCCACCTCTTAAGTGTTGAGATTACAGGCATGAGTCACTGCACCGTTCTTTCCAGCAGGCAAATATGTGAGCCCTTTTTCTATATTAGGCAGTTTTAAAATGCTTTGGTTGGGCTATAATATTCCAATGAATTATATGTATCATTTACCTGGTCCTAATTAGAAATCTGTTTCCAGAATTTTTGTTTAGCTTTTTTCTTTTTGAGACAGCATCTTACTGAGTTACCCTAACTAGCTTGAAGCTCATTATGTAGACCAGGCTTGCCTTGAATTCATAGAGCTCTGCCTCCTCTGCTTCCTGAGTGCTGGGGTTAAAAATATTCACCACCATGCCAGGTTGTTTTGCTTTACTGAAGTGAAACTTTGCATATAAACTTTGTCTTACCTTTTTAATTTTCTTAAGTTCAGTCACAAAGAACAATTAGCAGATTATTTATACTCACTTGCAGATTTCTTTCTGGAAATTTTATAGACATTTCTAGCTCCACTTAGCCATTCATGGACATTTTCTTACTTATCGTCTCCAGAGTTTAGATTAGTTTATGAGTTCTTGACTAATCTGATGGATAAGTCGGCACTTTGTTGTCGGTCTTCATCGGTTTGTTGCTCATGCTGAGCTCTTTCTGGGAGTTAGAGTAGCCGTTTGCATATTTCCTGCAGTTGCCTCTTGTTCTTTGCCATTATTCCAGTAGTGATGTTTAGTCTTCTTAAGTACTGCCAATATTTTACAGTCCTTTGCATGATATCCTATAATCCTTAGAGGAAAGTTCAATCTTAACATTGTTATTGTATATACCTAACGCACAGTGACTTATCAGCCTCCTTTATTATTATTGTGTTTGTTTTCAAGACAGGGCTTTTCTGTGTAGCCCTGGCTGTCATGGAACTTGCTCTGAAGACTAGGCTGGCCTTGAACTCAGAAATTTACCTGTCTGTCTCCTGAGTGCTGGGAATAAAGGAGTGTGGCACCTTGCTTCGCTTGATTGATCTCTTTTAACATTGTTTTCTAATTTGATATGTATATGATATGTACAGTAAGTATATAATCACAATTTCAATTCTATTGTATTTTAAACATTTTCTCAAAATTATTCTTTGATTTGAAAAAAGCCTTCCCCACTGAACCATCTTGCTAGCTCTGATTTTTTAAAGATGGTGTTCTCATGTATTTCAAGCTGGTCTCAGATTCACTGTGTAGCAGAGGACAACCTTGGACTTCTCAATCCTCTAACCTCTACTCTGTAACTACTAGAACTACATGTGTGCGGCAGTGCTATCCTGTGCTGAGGAACAAGCTCAGGCCTCAAGTATGCTAGGCAGGCAGCCTACCACTGAGCTGTTTCCCTGCTCCTCCTCTCTTTGTTTTGAGACAGGATCTAACAGAGTTGCCCAGATCAGTGCTGAACACATTCCGTATCCCAGACAGTCTTTTGACTCTCCTGCCTCAACCATCTAGTAGCTGAGATTACAAGCTTGTACTTCAGTGGGCACTGGTATCTTTTAATAGTTGGTAGACTATATCTCAAAATGTTCATTTTTTAAGATGTTTTGTAAGGTTCTTTACACTTATCGCTCCAGAATAGTGTTTGGATTTAAAAATCTCAGGATTTTGATTGGAATTGCTTTAAATTGCAAAATTAATTATATTCATGAATTGGTTTGACAGTCATGCTTACCTTTGATTTACTGGTCTCTGCAAGAGCTGTCAGCTCTAATCCATGTTTAACATCTCTCATGCTGCCTTTGCTAATCTAAGCGTTCTCCTAAATCAACTCTGTGTGGAAAATAACTTAGTTTTCAAAGGGTAGGGTTTTCTGTTGGTGTTGTTTTTTCAGATGGTTTGACAGAGAATAGTAACTAGGTAGATAATCCTTGAAATACCATCCTGGATGTGAGGTTCTTATCTGAGTGGTTGGTCTTTTGTTGTTTCCTCTTAAAACTTAAGTAACTGAATTGGAACCTCTTATAGCGAGCATTTCTTCCCCTTCCTTGCTCACTTACAAAGTTATTTCTCTCTTTGTAGCTTAAAAATATGAACTGGCTCTAGTTTGGCAGTACACTGTAGTTAATATTGTTGGGCATTTCATTGTCTTCCTGCATGTGGCCTTGCTTACTTTTTTTCTGTTTTGTATTTATGAAATATGTTTTTTTGGGCTTTCAGCTTGTTATCATCTGCTCTGATTTAGAATCCAAGTGCAGACTGCTTTGTTCTGCAGCTACTTAAGGTTTTATACTAGTCATTATATTTGCATGATCATTTTGTGCTCAAGGCTGGTTCCTACATTTATTCTGAGTTGTTTGCAATGGCTTCAGGTACTTTTCCAATTCCACTGCACCAAGCTCACTTTTATCTTGAGATGTTACTTAATGTAAACACTGTCCTTTTGGAGTCTCTGTGAGTGAGTTTCCTTTGTCCCTTATATGACATCTATCAGCTACTTTTCCTGTTGCTGTGATGCAGAAGCAAGTTAAGCGCAGAAGGGCTTGTTCTGGCATATGGGTCTGGGGTGTGGTCGTCGCAGCAGGAAGGCACAGGGCAGCACCAGCTCTTCCTGTTGCATCCCCAGTCATGAAGCTCACTCCCCTTTTTATTCAGTCCAGGACCCTGGCCTGTGGATGGGGTCACCTGCATTTCAGGGTTGATCTTCCCACTTTCACCTGCCTACTGTAGAAAAACCACAGACACGCTCAGAGATCTGTTTCATGGTGATTCTCACTCCCATCAAGTTGACAACCAACATTTGTCATATCATAACTGCTTTTCAATCATTCTTAAATTTTTGACATTTAAAAATAATCAGGTTTTCATGCTGTCTCTTCTTACTTTGTTTTCTTTTCCAGAATGTTTTTGTTACATTTTTATTGGTTTGTTTGTAAATTAGTGTTTTGATGTTAATAAACTAAGATTTACTATCATTGGAAGTTTTTAAGTTACTGAATTGATATTCAGTGAAATTTAAAGGAAAGAGGTTCCTGGCTCAATTATTCCTTTCATCTCCAGCAAGTTCCATGTTCCTACTTCATACAGTACATGGACACTGTTTGCAAGTAGCTAATTAAGTTCTTTAACATAGCACTGTCTTCTGCGTTAGGGACTTCACTGTGACTTTGCCTGCCTGATGTTTCAGTACTTGGTAAACAAGCCTTCAGAAGAAAGAGTCAGAGAAATCATTGTTGATGCTGTTAAAATTGAGCAGGTAAGTGCTGGAAGTTAATATGGTTAGCACGTCTCATCATCACATGACCACATTCTATTTTGTATTTAATTTTTTGGCTTCATTTTTGTTTTATGTCCATGGATGTTTTGCTTGCATGTATATCTGTGCTCCATATGCATACCTGCTGCCCACTGAAGCCAGAAAAGGAATCAAGAGTCCTGGAAATAGAGTTGCATATGGTTGCAAGGCACCCTGTGGGTGCTAGAAATCAAAGCCCTGTCCTTTAGAAGAGCAGCCAGTACTTTTAACCACATGACCAGTTCTCCAGTCCCTGTATTTTGTTTTAGAAATGTGTCTGAAGTGGTAAGATATGATACTATGTGAGCTGCCTTGAACTCCTGGGCTAATTCACACCACTAGCTGATCCTCCTGGCACTGTGCCAATGTCCCCAGAAGCATTGACTATTAAGTTGTCATTTGTAGGTCAATATGAGCAAGTTCATGTAGTCCAGTTTGACAGTTATCTTAGTTCCTTTTCTATTGTTGTCACAAAACACCAACTTATAAGAAGAAAAGCATTTAATTTGGGACTCAAGGTTGCAGAGTCCATGTCCATCATGGTGGGGAGCATGACATTAGGCAGGTATGGTGCTGGACCAGTAGTGGACAGCTTATATCCTATCCACAAGGAGGAGGCAGAGGCCTGACTGGGAATGGCATGGGCTTTTGAAACTTCAAAGCCTACCCCCAGTGACACACACACTTCCTCTAACATACCGTACCTCCTAACCCTCCCCAAATGTGGGCCTTCTGGCTGGCAGTAGACACGACACGCTGGATTCTTCTTGACAGCTCTTTTATTCCAGCAATCTTATCCATCGAAGGGCCCACACCCAAGCAGCAGAAATGCACTGCTTATATACCTTCCAAGGGCGGCCAGGCGCTGTTCTCTAGGATTGTTAGGGCCAATACCTCATTAGCATAAGCCTGTGATTGGTTAGGCTCATGCCTCATTTGCATAAGCCTCTCGGGAGGGGCTTGAGCTGACCATGCGCAGTAGGCTTATACAGGACGCTGCGCAGCCATGTTGGAAATGGGCAGTCTTCGGCGCTACACCAAAATGCATCAACTAGGGACCAAGTATCAAAGATATGAGCCTATAGTTGCGTTCTCATCAAACTGCAACAGTACCGACAATGATGTACTGAAGTTGTTACTCATTATAATTTCATTAAGTTAATCTTCATTACATATTAGGGTTTTCTGTATACCAGGCTTATTTCAGGGCTATATTTTTGTTTTAATTTATTTTAAATTAATTTAAATATATAGTTTTTATAAAATTATATAAATATATAACTTAAATAATTAAATTATATTTAATGTATCTTTTATTTTATTTATTTATTTTTTTTGGTTTTTCGAGACAGGGTTTCTCTTTGATACCGGCTTGTCGGAATCCTCTGTAACCAGGCTGCTCAATACATTAAAATTCGCCTGCCTCTTGCCCCAAAGTTGCTGGATTAAAGGCTTGCGCAACCAGCACTCTAATGTATCTTTTAAATATTTTTCTATAACAGACATTTTAATTATATATATATATGTGGTGTGTGTGTGTGTGTGTGTGTGTGTGTGTGTCTTTCTATATGTGTGGTGTGTTGTTTTCTCTGTGTATTGGAGGTTTGCTTGCATATATGTCTACGTGAGGGTATAAGATCCTGGAACTGTAGTTTCAGACAGTTGTGAGCTGCCATCTGGGTGCTGGGAATTGAAACCAGGGCCTTTGGAAGAGCAGCCAGTGCTCTTAAGTGCTGAACCATCTCTGCAGCTTTTATTTTTATATTCTTTACTATGGAATGGCAGGTTTTGTTTCATAGTTTCAATAACATAGCAGACTACCTAGTTGAAGAACAAATTCAACAGTCACAAAATGAATAAGTAAGTGAATTAGTGAAGTACACTTAATTTATGGCCTGAAAAGCTTTGTGACTAGAAACAGCTTGATAGTCTACTGAAAATGTGCTTTTATCACTCTCAAGAACTAACTTAAAATGAAATTTGCTTACCTTCTTTTAAGCAGTTGCACTTTCTGGATGGTTTTCATGCTATGAGGGAAGGTGTGTGTATTTTGGCATCTTTGAGCACTTTGAGGATGAATTCCATGGCTAATGTGCTTTTACTTTTCTCTGTTACCACTTTATCCCCTCACTGTCTTTCAGTGTCTCTCCTGACTCCCAAGTTCATGTCTGCCCATCCTCACACTCTCTGGCACTGACGCCTCTGTCTGTCCATCCACACTCTCTGGCACTGATGTCTCTGTCTGTTCATCCTCACACTCTCTGGCACTGATGCCTCTGTCTGCCATCCTCACACTCTCTGGCACTGATGCCTCTGTCTGCCCATCCTCACACTCTCTGGCACTGATGCCTTGTCTGTCCATCCTCACACTCTCTGGCACTGATGTCTTCTCTGGCTCCTTGTTGTGGTCATGCTTCCATTGCAGGTTCCTTGAACTCTGACTAGATACTTCAGGTCAGAGCATCTCCTTTTCTCTGTGAGATCTAGGAGCCAGGTCCTATACATACTACCTTAAAGATCCAGTATTTGCTATTTTCTACTTAACTTTGTCCCCTGAGAATGTGAAATCAAATTTAATCCAGCATTATAAGCAGATGCTGTCATTTGTCATGTAATTCATCCTGGCATACCTTGCCTTGAGTAAACTCTGTCTAGGTATGAATAAACTAAATCCTCTGTGTTACAAGTCATTCCTCATGACTTTAAGGAAAGTACTTATTTGGTTCCTGACTCAGAAGTATTGTCATACTAGAAGTTTAGTAGGAGCTTAAAGCACAGCTTGTTTAGATTTTGGCCAGACCAGAAAGTAGAGCTGGGATGGAGAAAGGTCCTCAAGCTCACACCCAGTTTCTTCACCCAAGTCTCAGCTCTTAAAGGTTCCATGACTGGGCTGGAGATATGGCTCAGAGGTTAAGAGCATCGACTGCTTGTCCAGAGGTCCGAGTTTAATTTCCAGCAAGCACATGGTGGCT
Organism: Mastomys natalensis; assembly: GCA_021653895.1. Lineage (NCBI taxonomy): Eukaryota > Metazoa > Chordata > Mammalia > Rodentia > Muridae > Mastomys > Mastomys natalensis. Next base: position 397,542 of record JAJTUV010000533.1, read on the forward strand.
CACAACCATCTGTAATGGGAGCTGATTCCCTCTTCTGGTGTGTCTGAAGAGAGCAATGGTGTACTCACATACATAAAATAAATAAATCTAAAAAAACAAAAAGGTTCCATGACTTCTCTACATAGGTAGGGACCAAGTGTTCAAACACACGAACCTCTTGGGGACATTTCAAATTCCAACCATAATACTTTATATTTGGGAAATGTATACTCATTTATTGCTATCTTTTTGTACCTTATTCTTATTTTTGTTTGTATTCCAGGAGTTTTTAACAGAAGCCTTGCCTGTTGGTCTCATTGGCATGAACTGTGTTTTGATGAAACAGTATATTGAGTTTGTAGCTGACAGATTGCTTGGAGAACTTGGATTCTCAAAGGTAAAAAAGTGTTTTAAAACATGTTACTAGTGGTCTTAGTTACTCTTCCATTGCTGTGACAAGACACCATGACCAAGGCAACTTCTGAGAGAACACACTTGATGGAGGCTTGCTTACGGTTTGAGAGGGGGAGTCCATGGCTCTCATGCAGGGAGCAGAGTGGAAGGCAGTCAAGCATGGTACTAGAGCAGGGCTGAGAGCTCGGTCCCGATGCACAGGCAGGAAGCAGAGGGAACAGTTGTACCTGGCATGGGCTTTTGAAACCTCAAAACCACGCCCTCAGTGACACACGTCCTCCAACAATCCACATTTCCTCATCCTGCCTGAACAGCTCACTAGCTTGGAACCAAACATTCAAATATATGAGCCTAGGGGTCCGTTCTCATTCAGACTGCCATACTACCAAGAAAATGTTAACAGCAAGTAAGGTCTCTAAAGTTTACTTTACTGAAAGCGTTTGTAATACACTAGTCTACTTTTAAAATACCAGTGACACATTGGATGTGTGATGTTTATCTATAACTCTTAATATTTCCAAGGTAGGAGGATTGCAACTTTGTGGCCAACTGGGCTACGTGCACTATCTCTGATAAAACAGACAAATAAATAAAATTTATAGGACAGAAACTTGTTTTATAAGAAAAAAAAAATGGTTTTGCAAAATCCTTTGAAACTTTAAATGAAATTGGGAACAGCCGTCAGAAACCCTCAGTGCCTGAGTGGAACACTGTGGCTGTAGGCCACTGCACAGTGAAGCCTTGCCCCTGGGTTTTTGCCCTTGCTGTGAGATTTAATTTGGGTTTTTCAGAATGTCTAATGACATTTCTTTTCTTTCCAGATTTTTCAGGCAGAAAATCCCTTTGATTTTATGGAAAACATTTCGTTGGAAGGGAAGACAAATTTCTTTGAGAAACGAGTTTCTGAGTATCAGCGATTTGCAGTCATGGCAGAAACCACAGATAACGTCTTCACCTTGGATGCAGATTTCTAAAGCCCTCCTCATAATTTTTTTTTTTTTTATAGAATCTGGTTGTGATGGTAACACCCTTTAATCCAGCCCTCAAGGAAGCTGAGGGCAGGTGGATCTCTGTGAGCTTGAGGATGATCAGGGATCCATACTGAGATCTGTCTCAAAAACAAAATAATAGCAAAACCAAACAAAACACACGGAAACCTTTGGTTGGTAAATAGCAATCTATTTTTCTGTCTTTTTGAAACTTTGAGTATCTCATTTAAGGGAATGAGAGTTTGAATAGAAGGAAATCTAAAACTAATTTCTAAATGATTTGATTTTATCTAAATGTACTTCAGATGGCATTAAGAGTGTAGATTGAGGACTCAGGTATGAGCTTGACATCCTGTCTTACTCCTTGGTGTGACCTTGGTAAGTCAGTTAATCACTGTAAACTTCAGGACATTTATCTGTAAAATTTGTATAATAGTAAGTCCCAAATTCATAGAGGTGACCAGAGGATTAATATACAGAAATAGTTTGTTTATCTAATACTTTTGCCTCCACTACCTCGACTACTAATTAATATTAGTCATAAGATCAGGTACAGTGGCATTGTGGTGCAGTCCGCTCCTCTCCAAAGTGAGTGTGATTCCGGATGGATTGAGAGATCTTTGTGTTTTTAATGCTTGCAGAAAGAATATAAGGATCTCCTTAGAGAGATCAGAATTCTCATCAACTGCTTTGAATTCATCAATCTGCAGTAAAGATATAATATATAGCTCTTAATTGCTTAGTGTGGGAAGCTTATGGAGTAGAATCCAGGTTACCATGATTGTGGGTCTTGTAAGCAGAGTGATTCTTCTTTAAAATTAAAAGGATAAGTGTTGCCAGGTACAGCCCTGGAATGTTTAGAACCTGGATAGATGGGCATTTCTCAAAGTTTTATTCTCAGAGCTGGTAGATCTTCCAGAGTTTTTGTGATAGAAAAAGAGATGTGGTGGCCAGTGGACTTGGGGAAAGCTGTGCACTCATCCCTTCCTGAATGCAGTCAGCACAGCAGCTGAGGAAGTGCCATACAGAGGGCTCACCTTGCTGCCCACATGTATGCAACACAAGTCTGTCAGCACCTCCACAGCTATGGAGTGTACTGGGAAAGCTGGCCTAGAATCATTTATACACACTGGAAATGGTCCAGAGATTTTGAATTTAGAACTGTTTTGGATTTGTGCCAATCTGAGAGAGTGATTTAAGGTTGACTTCATTTTTATGTCCATATCCTCTTAAATCTCTATGCTGTTATGAAGGAATGTTCTTTTAATGGACTGTTTATGCTGCATGATATGATGAGGGAGATGGAACGTCTTCCTAAGAAAGATGCAGAAAGGCCAGGAGCCAGGACACCTGGGCTGTGTGCCTTTCTTCATTTTTAGGAATGTGTCAAGAGGAAGCCTAAACCCCATGCAACCCTGGTCCCCTACTTATTAAAGTTCCTGCTACTCAACCACGAGGTCCTGAGGACCCTAGCACCCCATAAACCATAACAGCACACACTCATACGCCCACCTGCACACACACACATGCACACCACACAGACAAATAAAACTTGTGGCAGCTGAAATTCAGAGATTTTATCTCTGTTTAAGCTTTTGTTCTATTTGTTCTACAATTATCTTATCAAAACTCAGAATCCTAAATGAATGCAAGAGAAGCAGGCCATAATTCCTTTGTTAAAGGAGCACCCAAAATGAAACATTTTGACTTATGATCATACTGGTTTTTGGCTATGTGCTTCCCATTGGTCATTATATCACCCAGTAGCCCTCTAAGCATGACAGAGTAGCTATTACCAAAACATGGAGAGTGGAAGGAGGGCGTCAGAAACTAATATCAAGTCACTGTCCTTATGCTATAATATGTCGAGGCTGTATATCTTTTAAACTTCATCTGTCATGATTTATTTTGGCCTATTCCTTTATTTTATTATTTTTTTTTGGTTTTTTGAGACAGGGTTTCCTGTGTAGCCCTGGCTGTCCTGGAACTCACTCTGTAGACCAGGCTGGCCTTGAACTCAGAAATCCGCCTGCCTTTGCCTCCCAAGTACTGGGATCAAAGGCGTGCGCCACCACCGCCCGGCGGCCTATTCCTTTATTAATTAAACTATCACATACTAGCACAGCAGAATATCAAAATATCACAGACCTTGGGGTATGTGAGTAGTATGTTCCAAGGTATTTATCTACTATCATACAAAATCAGCTAAAACTTTAATTATCTGTTAGACTGAAAGAAAACAGTTTTAAAAGTGTACACTCTCAAAGTTTAAAATCTATCTCTTCTTTATGAGTAGTGACAAGAACCTTTATGTGATACATATTATTAGTAGCAATAAGGAAAACTGTATTGAAGGAAGTCTTAATGCTGAAAACTTAATTCTTACTACACTGTTACATTGTTACATTGCTGCTCTCAGTGCCCTGTACCCTCTCAATGCCTCCAGGTTGCACATTTATTTATTATATGTTTTGGTTCTTAGATATGGAAGAATCAAGAAGTTATAAAATATCTTTTAAGTATTTCACAGATAATGAAAAAATCAAGGTAATGCATTTCTCTTTTTTTACAGCACATGTGTTTCAGAGAAGTTCAGTTTATTATAGAACTATGTTTTATATTTTTAAGATGATAAAGAACTTTGTTATAACCATAGTTTAAATCCATGTTTCAGCATATAGAATTGTGATAAGAAGAACTTTGGATGAGATTTTTGCAGGGCTGAGTTTCAATAATAAAGAGTTATTTTTATGATGTAGACCACTCCCTGCATGGTTTTATTATTTGAGCCTGTTATAGTTGTTTCATTTAAAAATATCCAGATTCTACTTACTTAACCACTTTATTATGTTTATTTTCCTTCTTTTAGTTGGTTTCTCATCATGTGGTCTAGCCTGGATCTTACTCATGGCCCTCCTGCTTTAGCCTCCCAAACACTGGGGTTCTAGGTGTGTGCCACCATGCCCAGCTACCACTTTATGTTTTGTGCATGAAGTAATTGTGGGTGTTCAAAATAACTTAATGTTCAAAATTTTGTATTTTCCTATTTAAGTGTATTTATGTTATTCTCATAGACTCCAGATTTACTTTTCACAATTAAGCAAAGAGCCCAATGTCACGTCAGTGATAAAGAAACTCTTGGTGGGTACATTAAGGCCAAATTAGTTCTAAAGTCAAGTGTTTTGAAGTCACTGAGCAAAGTGGTCACCCCGGCTTAGTACAGGACTTCAGAAGTGAGGTTATATGTATTTCTCATCATTTTTTTTTTTAAATGATTGCTTCTTTGTAAACTGCTCTAGGTCTGAAGGAGAATTTATATTCCTGAAAACCTAGGGGGAAAAGACTAGTCCTTCAAATTTGTGGTTCAATTCTATTATAGAGAACATATAAAAGGGCAGTGGAAGATGCTGGGTTTGCTTTTTTTGTTTTGTTTTGTTTTTTAAAATTTTTTCTCTTTTTTTTTTTTTTTTTTTTTTTTTTGGTTTTTCGAGACAGGGTTTCTCTGTGTAGCCTTGGCTGTCCTGGAACTCACTCTGTAGACCAGGCTGGCCTCGAACTCAGAAATCCGCCTGCCTCTGCCTCCTGAATGCTGGGATTAAAGGCGTGTGCCACCACTGCCTGGCCTTTTTTTTTTTTTTTTTTTTTAAAGAAAAGTGAGTTCACAATATTTTAAACATGTATTTAACTATTTTACAACTTTGTTTTGACTTTGTCAAGTGCTGTCATTTAACTAAATTACTAATTATTTAAACATCTACTAAGTATATAGAATGCTTTATTAGACATGGTGTTGGTGCTCCTAAATATATTTTGTTAAAATACATTATGGTTGGTCAGACCATCTCTGCATGTAGAGATTGAGGATTTTTTTTCCTCTGAAAAAATATGACTTTTAAAATGGTTTATTGAAATAAATTATATAATTATATCATTTTGTACATTTTTTTTTATGGGTAAGACCTTTTTTTTGGTTCATGCAGATTACTTTAGTGTCAACCAAGGGGAGTGTGTTATATTTCTAATTGTGTGTGCAGGTTAGTATGTAGTTTGTTCAGGAATTCAAGCCACCCCAGTTCTGACATCTAACGATGACCCTCAGACCTCTCACTTGCCCAGGCCTGTACCATATCTTTCTTTTTTGTTTCATTTCTTTTCTTCTAAGATCCTCTAGACCACAGTCCTCAACCTGTGGGTCACAACCCCTTTGGCAAACCTCTATCTCCAAAAATATTGCCATTGCAATTCCTAACAGTAGCAAAACTACAGTTGTGAAGTAGAAATAAAAATAATTTGATGTTGGGGTCAACACAACATGAGGGACTGTATAAAGGGTTGTTGGATCATTAGGAAAGTTGAGAACCACTTCATCCACCACGTTACTAAGAGTACCGTTATTACCAATCACCTGAACTCTTTCTCTCTGCATTTCATTAAGTACAGAAAAATCCACAAGTTCTCAACACTGTTCCTAGTTTTCTGTATCTGCACACTAGCAAATGCTGTAAAGAAAAGTTCATATATTAGGGTTGGTGAGATGGCTGAGCAAATGAAAGAGCCTGCCGTGCAAGCCTGGTGCCTGAGGTAGATGCCCAGAACCTACATAAAGCTGGAAGGACTGACTCCCTGATGGTTGACCTCTGACCTCCACAAGTGTGCTTCAGTGTGCACCCCCATACTCATACGCATGGTAGCACATCAGAATGTTTAAAAAGTCATACAGTGGATCAAAGCAGATTGATTCTCTGTGAACTCAGGATTGCCGGCTGCAGTTGTCTGGTAAATCCATTCTCCATCCTCCACGGTCTTATTCGTTTTTTGTTTTTTTTTTTTTTTTTTTTTTTTTTTTTTTTTAATTGCTGTGATGAAACACTATGACCAAAAAGCAAGTTGGAGAGGAAAGGTTTATTTGGCTTACACTTCCACAGTACTATTAGTTACCAAAGGAAGTCAGGACAGGAACTTAAACTGGAAGAAACCTGAAGGCAGGAGCTGATGCAGAGGCCATGGAGGGTGCTGCTTACTGGCTTGCTCAGCCTGCTTTCTTACAGAACGCAGACCCAGCAGTCCAGGGATGACACCAGCCCACAATCGACTGGGCCCTCTCACGTCAGTCACTAATTAAGAAAATGCCCAATAGGCTTGCGTACAAGCTGAGCTATGGAGGCAGTTCTTTTTAAATTTGAGTTCCCTCCTCTCACATGACTTTAGATTGTGTCAGGTTGACACAATCAAACTATCCATGCAACCCACTACTGTTTTTCATACCTTCTCTCTACATTCATTCCCAAACCTCTGAGCTCCTTATTTGTGGACTTTTGACACAGATATTCATAAAAATTAGCAGAAGATTTGACACTCTAGACACTCTAGAAGATTTGACACCTAAGTCTAGAACCTAAGAAGTTGGCCATGGAATTCTGTATAAACAACATGACTGTTCTGTGGTCTGGTAAGGGGAAGGTTTTTATTTTAAATATGGGAGACAGAACAGCCAGAGGCTTCTGGAAAAGTCCAGAGAAGAGAGAGAAAGTAGTAGACTAGATATAGCTAGGAGAATGGACCTGGCCAGAAAAAGAAGCAGGAACGGGGGGGGGGGGGGGGGGGGGGGGGACAAGAGGGGGATGGTGTGGGAACAGAGAGGGAGGGGCAGAGGAAGAGACAGGATTGGGTAGGGGCCAGGTGAGGGAGCATAGCCAAAGTAGCAGGGTTACAAGGAGAAAGCCTGTGAGTTTGCAGGCCACAGCTGAGTCCTAGATGGTATCTGTTGACTAAGTGGAAATCTGCTGGAACAGATACAGACTAAGGACAGGAGGTGAAGTTGAGGAGCTTAGAGGAAAATCTTTGTCTTGGGTGTACACTTGCGACTTCCAGGCCTGTGGTCCTGATAGTCGGAGTGGTGGTAGTGGTAGGATCCCAAGCCCAGCGAATGAGAAAGCCCACCTTCAGGACAGGTAGCAGGTAGGAGCTTATCCTGTTGACTGACAGGAGTACTTGTCTGGAGTCAGTTGATCTGTACAGGTGGATCTGGATCCAAGCCTCGATTTCCCAGAGTTACATGGATGTTTAAGGTTTACAAAAAGAGATAAAAGTTCTAGATTTATTAACATGTCTGTAATCTGCTCTGAAATCCTCATTGTAGAAAAAGCATTAACCAGTGTTCATTAATAGCTGGAGTAGACTCATGCCTTTAAATCATAGCAAAAGCTTGGGGACCCAAGAGGATGGTTTTGTGTTAAGCAAGGACATTTTTTCTCTGTCGGAAACTGGAAAAATACACACAAAACACAGGGACTTCTTCAATATGTGGTTGTTTCAGCAGCTATGGGAAATCCGCCTGCCTCTGCCTCCTGAATGCTGGGATTAAAGGCGTGTGCCACCACCGCCTGGCCTTTTTTTTTTTTTTTTTTTTAAAGAAAAGTGAGTTCACAATATTTTAAACATGTATTTAACTATTTTACAACTTTGTTTTGACTTTGTCAAGTGCTGGTCATTTAACTAAATTACTAATTATTTAAACATCTACTAAGTATATAGAATGCTTTATTAGACATGGTGTTGGTGCTCCTAAATATATTTTGTTAAAATACATTATGGTTGGTCAGACCATCTCTGATGTAGAGATTGAGGATTTTTTTTCCTCTGAAAAAATATGACTTTTAAAATGGTTTATTGAAATAAATTATATAATTATATCATTTTGTACATTTTTTTTTATGGGTAAGACCTTTTTTTTGGTTCATGCAGATTACTTTAGTGTCAACCAAGGGGAGTGTTTTATTTCTAATTGTGTGTGCAGGTTTAGTATGTAGTTTGTTCAGGAATTCAAGCCACCCCAGTTCTGACATCTAACGATGACCCTCAGACCTCTCACTTGCCCAGGCCTGTACCATATCTTTCTTTTTTGTTTCATTTCTTTTCTTTCTAAGATCCTCTAGACCACAGTCCTCAACTGTGGGTCACAACCCCTTTGGCAAACCTCTATCTCCAAAAATATTGCCATTGCAATTCCTAACAGTAGCAAAACTACAGTTGTGAAGTAGAAATAAAAATAATTTGATGTTGGGGTCAACACAACATGAGGGACTGTATAAAGGGTTGTTGGATCATTAGGAAAGTTGAGAACCACTTCATCCACCACGTTACTAAGAGTACCGTTATTACCAATCACCTGAACTCTTTCTCTCTGCATTTCATTAAGTACTAGAAAAATCCCACAAGTTCTCAACACTGTTTCCTAGTTTTCTGTATCTGCACACTAGCAAATGCTGTAAAGAAAAGTTCATATATTAGGGTTGGTGAGATGGCTGAGCAAATGAAAGAGCCTGCCGTGCAAGCCTGGTGCCTGAGGTAGATGCCTAGAACCTACATAAAGCTGGAAGGACTGACTCCCTGATGGTTGACCTCTGACCTCCACAAGTGTGCTTCATGTGCACCCCCAACTCATACGCATGGTAGCACATCAGAATGTTTAAAAAGTCATACAGTGGATCAAAGCAGATTGATTCTCTGTGAACTCAGGATTGCCGGCTGCAGTTGTCTGGTAAATCCATTCTCCATCCTCCACGGTCTTATTCGTTTTTTTTTTTTTTTTTTTTTTTTTTTTTTTTTTTTTTATTCTGTGATGAAACACTATGACCAAAAAGCAAGTTGGAGAGGAAAGGTTTATTTGGCTTACACTTCCACAGTACTATTAGTTACCAAAGGAAGTCAGGACAGGAACTTAAACTGGGAAGAAACCTGAAGGCAGGAGCTGATGCAGAGGCCATGGAGGGGTGCTGCTTACTGGCTTGCTCAGCCTGCTTTCTTACAGAACGCAGACCCAGCAGTCCAGGGATGACACCGCCCACAATCGACTGGGCCCTCTCACGTCAGTCACTAATTAAGAAAATGCCCAATAGGCTTGCGTACAAGCTGAGCTATGGAGGCAGTTCTTTTTAAATTAGTTCCCTCCTCTCACATGACTTTAGATTGTGTCAGGTTGACACAATCAAACTATCCAGCAACCCACTACTGTTTTTCATACCTTCTCTCTACATTCATTCCCAAACCTCTGAGCTCCTTATTTTTGTGGACTTTTGACACAGATATTCATAAAAATTAGCAGAAGATTTGACACTCTAGACACTCTAGAAGATTTGACACCTAAGTCTAGAACCTAAGAAGTTGGCCATGGAATTCTGTATAAACAACATGACTGTTCTGTGGTCTGGTAAGGGAAGGTTTTTATTTTAAATATGGGAGACAGAACAGCCAGAGGCTTCTGGAAAAGTCCAGAGAAGAGAGAGAAAGTAGTAGACTAGATATAGCTAGGAGAATGGACCTGGCCAGAAAAGCAGCAGGAACGGGGGGGGGGGGGGGGGGGGGAGGAACACAGAGAGGATGGTGTGGGAAAGCAGAGAGAGGGGAAGCGGAGACAGGATTGGGTAGGGGCCAGGTGAGGGAGCATAGCCAAAGTAGCAGGGTTACAAGGAGAAAGCCTGTGAGTTTGCAGGCCACAGCTGAGTCCTAGATGGTAGCTGTTGACTAAGTGGAAATCTGCTGGAACAGATACAGACTAAGGACAGGAGGTGAAGTTGAGGAGCTTAGAGGAAAATCTTTGTCTTGGGTGTACACTTGCGACTTCCAGGCCTGTGGTCCTGATAGTCTGGAGTGGTGGTAGTGGTAGGAGTCCCAAGCCCAGCGGAATGAGAAAGCCCACCTTCAGGGACAGGTAGCAGGTAGGAGAGCTTATCCTGTTGACTGACAGGAGTACTTGTCTGGAGTCAGTTTGATCTGTACAGGTGGATCTGGATCCAAGCCTCGATTTCCCAGAGCTTACATGGATGTTTAAGGTTTACAAAAAGAGATAAAAGTTCTAGATTTATTAACATGTCTGTAATCTGCTCTGAAATCCTCATTGTAGAAAAAGCAGTTAACCAGTGTTCATTAATAGCTGGAGTAGACTCATGCCTTTAAATCATAGCAAAAGCTTGGGGACCCAAGAGGATGGTTTTGTGTTAAGCAAGGACATTTTTTCCTCTGTCCGGAGAACTGGACACAACACATACACACATACACACACACAGGGGACTTCTTCAATATGTGTGTGTGTGTGTTGCAAGCAGGCTATGGGACACTTATCTGTCAGGAGCAGGCTATTGATAAGGGGTTAGAATCCCCTTCGGAAGAGGGGTGACAGGTCCTTCTTCACTCAGGGATCATGTACTGGATTTGACTGTGAGATTTTTCAGCTCCACGAGAGGGAAGAGAGAGTTCGCCAGAGAGACAGAGGTTTTGGAATTCAGTTACTTTTTAATGATGTACAGCAAGCAATATATTTATCATCAGTGCTACAAACAAGATATTGACTATTACCAATGCTAAGGCAATTGTTACAACAAGATACTGCCACATTTCCTATGCCTTGCCTCTAACAATATGCACAATGAACACAAATAATAAATTGTTAATTATCAAAGAAATAAGCATAGCAATAAACACATCATTCATTCATGGATTATACGACCTGAGCCTTTGGATGGTTTCAGTTACCAGGTCCGAGTCAGGGAAGGTGGGATCGGCTGTGGCTTCCAGATAGTTGAGTTGATAATTTGACCTCACAGGTGCTTGACCAGGAAGAAGCTGGAGGCTTGTCTCTCAGTTGTTTCTTTGATGACGCGGGTGCTGAGGAGGCTTTGTCCGGAGGATCACATTGGCCAGTCATGGCTACAATATTGATGAAGTGCTCTGGTCGGCTCCTCTTTTATGTTGGATTTGGCATACTGCTGACTGCACGGCAGATAACCACCTGTCTGGTTATCGCTGGGCTCTGATCTCATCACAGCTGGTTACCACAGCACAACTTTACTTCCAGACTTGTCTTTACAAGTACCAGACATGTCCTAACAAGTTTCTATTACAAAATGGAGTAGGTCCTGTGTAAGGGCCTGCTCTTACAGTGTGTATAGTGTATGTGCTAATATACATTGAATGTATATTGAATGTTCTCAGCATAATGAGAAACACTTAAAGTCTATATTTTGACTTACTTTATTTAAGTTTTTGAGCCTGTGATTATAGTAGTAACTAGTGCTTTACCAAGGCTAGATTAATAGCTTATCAGAACTCCACTGATTCAATATGTTAAAATTTTGAACTTTAAAACAATCTCTGAAGTCAGGCAGTAGTAGCACACGCCTTTAATCCCAGCACTTTGGGAGGCAGAGGCAGGCAGATTTCTGAGTTCGAGGCCAGCCTGGTTTACAGAGTGAGTTCCAGGACAGCCAGGACTACACAGAGAAACCCTGTCTTGAAAAACAAAACAAACAAATAAACAAAAAATCTCTGTGCTTTAAAAAAAAAAAAAACTTTGAACTTTTAAAATCATGTATCGTTAAGTCTCACATTTACATACCTTAAATTACTTCCTTAGACCCTCACACCTTATATAAGTTTCCATATCCCTCAGACCTTCACAACTTGCATTTACTTATATTAAATAATTGTCTTACACCCTCACAGCTGAAATAAACTTGAAACCTTTTTTCCCATCCAGTCATTTACCACTAGGCATAGGTGGTTGATCATTGAGAACATTTGTTGAAAAGCAAGTTCTTTTAAATAAACGAATAATAAAAAGTCAAAGTTTAGTAATAGCAGTAACATAGCTTGATTGTTTACATCACGAGTTTCTTAGTTTTTTTAGTGTGATACCTGTGAATCTGCCTTTCTCAGCAGGAGACCTAGTAGCTCTAGAAAAGACTTGGCCTCATTTTTACATATGAAATGGACTGACCAGGTAGCTGCAGCCCTGGAGGGTGAAGCTGTTTCTAGGTGATAGCTACAACTTGCCATCAACACCATCAGAGATCTGAGAAGGATAAATTTAAGCAGGAAATATAATCCAAATAGACTCTGTATCAGTTAAAATAACAGAGACTTATCTGCTACCTGGATTGTTTTTTATTGTGGGCAGAAATCCCAAGGTGGCATCAGACTTCTGTCATCAGGCCCAGAAGATCCAAGACTCTTCCCTGTGGATGAGGAACTTGGGAGACTGACTTACTTTGGTAAAGCAAAGAAGGACAGTTAATTCTCCAGTGTTCTGCTTGTGCATAATTCAAGCAGGGTCCTGGTGGCAGGCAAGGTGAAGGGCAGGTTTTGCCACATTTGAAGCAAACTCCAGGTGATATCTATTTGCACTTTTTCATTTGGAGGCCACTGAAGGGTCACCTCTAGGAGCTGGCGTTTCTGTCTACCACAGGAAGCCTTTCCATAATTTCTTGTTCCTCTTTTACATTAAACACCTTAAATGCCATAGTCAGCAGATCTCTCTGAGACGTTTGAGGGTCATCATCTAATGTACTGAGTATATATGGGTTTAAACAAACTTTGTTTCAGTTACATGCTTCAGTGTTGTGGCAAATATTACTTTGGGGTTTCTATCCCACCTTAAATCATTTAGTTCTCAGATAAAAGACACAAAGTCTTTAATTTATAATAAGCCTTGAAGCATTGGATCTGGGTGGATTATCAGCCTTCTGTGTCATTTTGTCTGCTTCCCTGTCAATAACACCAAGATTTCACTTGCCATTCTGCTGGGGTCTCTCTTTGTCCAACAGGCTGGCCCCCATGGCCATGCATTCATGATCTGCCTATCCCACGGTGCCTTTCTTTCCCTGTGTCCTTTCTTCTCTCCTTCTCATCCCAGCCTGAGATCCCAAGCCCCAGAACTTTGCTCTGCTGCGTCTCTTCTGACCAGCCTAAGCCATAGACATTGTTATTAATTAGGGGTAACATGGGGGGCAAGGTTTATGCAAGAAAAGTTGGTATATCCAAGGATCTCCTTGTCTTACAGCATCTTGGGGTACATACAGAATTTAACATTTGAAAATATATCAGCACCAGACAACCTACTACACTTCAGGCTTAACCTTGACAGCATATTCAGAGGCTAAAGGCAATTCTTGTAAATAAGTTACATTTGTACTTAGCACACATTGAAGCATTGGATCATTTATAAGGTGACTGACTGTTAACTTTTGTATCATAATTTATCAGTTAACAGTTTACAACAAGTTAGTGGGTTTTATAAGATTAGGATTTAAAAAAATAAGATTAGGATTTTACAGTTTTATCCCTGTTGAGTTTGAGTCTTAAAAATTTGAATTGAAGATCCTTAAGCATCAAAATAAAGCTTTAAACCATCAATAAAGTCCACAGAGAGACTGGGAAGTTTTATTTTTCATAGTCTACCGTCTACAGAATATCACAGTTTCTTGTGTGACTCAGTTTATCCAAATATCTAAAGAGTCACAAAGTTAGCAAAGACAAAGAGGCTAGATGTATATCTTTAAGTTAGTTTCTGCTAGCCTGGAGAGACCTAAAGATTTATAAACCTTATTTATTCAAACATACCTATTCATGCAACATATGTTGTTCTTTATCTAAAAAAATCTCTAGAAGCTTTGGTGTTGAATACAGCAAAGACATATGTGGCTAGACTTGGATCTCTATGTCAGTGTCTGTTAATTTGAGTAGACCTTTGTAATCTTAGAAATGTAAACAACAACAAACAAACAAACAAAAAAATCCACCACTATTTATCAAACATACCTTATTTACCAAATATATGTTTTTTTAGTAAATCCTAATTTTATAGATAAGAATGAATCCAAGTTACATATACAATATGCTGAAGCGGACATATTTTTTAAACAGGAGTTGAATCCAAGTTACATATAAGCATGCTCTAGCTCGTATATTACCTATATATAGATTTTTAAACCTTCTGTTATGTTGTTAAACTTTTTATTGATTCTTTGTAAACTTCTCACCATGTACCCCAATCCCATTAATCTCCCCATCCCTTCATATCTGCCCCCACCCTTGCAACCTCCACCCTCCAAAAAAAAGAAAATGAAAATGAAAAACAACAGCGGCAACAAGAGAAGCTCTCATTGTGGAAGCTGTGGTACGGTCACAGTGTGTTCCACTGTGTATCCTTTTCTCTACATGTCTTTACTTGCAAATATCCATTGCAATGAGTCATCGGTCTGATTCAAGAACTCTCATTTGCTCCACGATCAATACTGGATTCTCACCAGGACTCGTCTCCAATATCCTGTTGATGCCTGGTGTCATGGAGATCTGCATCTTTAAATTGGCTGGACCAGCCCCTTCACAGGCTCCAGCAAATCATAGATGTGGTAGAAGTTGGGATGGGCCAACTCAAAGCCTGGGTGGTAGCTGAGTTGGTCAGCCACCAGTTCTTCAGTACCTACACCACCAGGGCCAGCTCTCCAGCAGTATCCTGGCTAGATCAGCCAATGCCACAGCCAGCAAAGGGTGGGGCAGTTCTCTCACTCTCATGCCCTTGGGCTAACTTACCTGTGCCTTCATCACCAGGGCCAGCTCTACTGTGCTGCCCAGGTGAAGTGCAGGGCTCATTTTCCAGCTCCCCATCTCTCATGACCTCAGGGTCAGCTCCCCTATTTGCCACAGGTGGCAAGGGGTAAGGGAGGGGTAGGGAATCTCTTCTGAGCCCATGCCACCTCATTGCGGGATTACGGGCGGGGCCAGCTGTCTGGCATTCATGCCCTCTTGTTACAAGTTTTAAGCTAATTTTTGTTACGATTTTATAGACTTTTGAACCATACCCAGTGAACTTACAAATCTGAGATAAAGTTTATATTTTAGAAATTTTTTAGAGACATAAGAAGAGGAATATTTTCATAGAACCAAGAAGAGAGTGGGAGATAAGATGCAGTGAGTCCTATAGGGAACGGGGGGGGGAGGGGGGGAAAGAGAGGGGAGGGGGAAGGGAAGAAGAGAGGGGAGGGGAAGGGAGCAAGGGGGAAGGAAGGGAGGGGGGAGAGGGGAGGGGAGGGGAGGAGGGGAGGGGGGAAGAGCGAGGGGGAAGTGGGCAAGAGGGAGAGGGGGGTGGGAAGCATAGTCAAAATATAGGGTTATAAGAGAATGAGTGTCTGGGAAAGAAAGACTGTGAGCTGGGAAATTTTTGGGCAGGGGAAGAGGTGAGAAGATCTAGGATGTTCTTTGGACTTTGAAATGTGTAACATGTTCTTGTGTTACTGAGGGAGCCTGGAGGCCAGCATGCACTTGTATAGAAGAGGCACCACAGATAGCCTTTTGTCCCTCTGCCTTCTGGAATCTGTGATGGCTTATCCACAAGCGGCATTTAATTTGCTAATAGTTCTAACAGGAGGTATTTTTTTCTTCCCAAACACCGGAAGTCATGGTAGAGTTGCTGGAGACAAAATCAAGATCTACTTTCCTCAGAGAGTCAACACACAATAAGCAAAGGGCACAAAATACTATCTTTTTTTAAGGCCCGAATTCCAGGCAGATTCAGACATCAAAGCACACAAACTTTCCTGAGAGAGCCCCAGTCAAGATGACACTGTGCTGGTGGGTAGCCACCTCTAAGGGTTGAGAGCTGAGTGTGCAGAGACTTGCCAGGTTTCAGAGAGAAGCCAGGGGAAGCTTGCAGAGGCGAGAACACCCTTGCTGGCAGCTGGCCAGCAGATGTTCCCAGCTCAGAGTTGCGTTCAGAGCTGCAAGCTACATGTGCCGGCATGGGGTGGAAGAAAGCTAGGTAGCAGAGGTTGCTGTGGTCTCCTGCCTTCCATGGGGCCAGGAGGGGAACAGAGGGAAGGAGAAGGGCACACAGGGTGACTTGTCTTCCCAGCCTGCTCCCTGGGGCTCACTTGGGAGGCTCCTGCTACCAGTACCTGTGAGATTGTGTTGCTTAGAGCTGAGTTCCAGGCTTCCACACGGTGTCGCTCTTGAGCCGCCGGTGTCTCAGCTGGGAGGGTGGCTCCTCGTGGCAGGGACTCAGGAAGAGCTCTCACAGGACACCTGGACACAAAGATCTGTGTGCTAACGCTCTCCTCCAGGACAGAATTCCAGAAGGAGCCCCTGGGAATTACATCCCTGACCAGCTGGAAGTTTAGAGACCAAAGTCAAGCGGACAATGGCAGAGGGGGAAAGCCTGAATTTTGGTTCAACTGAAAGAGAGTCTGTTTCTATAAACAGATCCTAAGTGGTTACAGAACAACTGTCAAGAAGCCAAGAAACCAGGCGAGGTGTCAGGAGGCCTGGAGCAGTCACAGAGTCACTGGGACCATCAGCTGTGTGGAAGGGGAGGGGATGAGAAATGAAGACTGCACTTAGCCTTCTGCTCTTCTGGGTGTTCTAACTGCTGTCAGCGGGGTGGGTGGCTCTGTATACATGAAGGTCACCCATCCCAGTGTGAAGTCGAGTCAATGGGTGGGTGGGGACTGATTTGTAGTTTGGGTGTGAGAGGCAGCTTTCCTGGGAGCTGAGGGGGGGGGGGTGTCATTAAATAATACTTGATCTTTTGAGACATAACTCTTTCTTCACCTAGGTCATTCATTCAGTTGTGACTCACAGAAAATACCACAAACTGTGGGGTGCCGCTGCACTGTGAGGAAGGTAGAGCCGGCTATGTGACTGTGACACATTACTTGCCTTCTTTTTGCCTTGAGTTAATGACCTGTCACCGGGCAGAATAACAGTATGGGTTTCTTGTGTGGGGCAAGTACTTAAAGGTATTTAAAATAGTACTTAGGACACAGTGCTAGGTAAGCAAAGCTATTTCTCAAAACTTCAACCAATTATTGAAATTCCAACTCCATCCTAGAACATTCCTGATAGTCTAGAAAATGCCAACAATAGGTTAACTAGGGTGAAGCTGTTCTGTGAGCACCTGACATGTTGCCTTTCTGTTCTCTTCTCTTTCTGTCTCACTGTGTCTCTGTCTCTGTCTCTGTCTCTCTTGTCTCTCT
The DNA here is from genome assembly GCA_021653895.1 of Mastomys natalensis. Classification (NCBI taxonomy): domain Eukaryota; kingdom Metazoa; phylum Chordata; class Mammalia; order Rodentia; family Muridae; genus Mastomys; species Mastomys natalensis. The sequence continues at coordinate 414,730 of JAJTUV010000533.1, forward strand.
CTCTCTCTCTCTCTCTCTCTCTGTATGTATAGCGCATGTGGGCACCACACCCCATAGTGTACCTGTGGAGGTCTGAGAACCCCAGCTGTTGGTCCTTGTTTTCTACTTTCTTGAGTCAAGGTCTCCTGCTATTGAGCACTATGTACACCAGGCTAGCTGGCCTTCTGTCTCCCTCTTCCCACTGGAGCACTAGGAATACAGAGGCTGGTACAGCGTGTCAGGCTTTTATGTGGAGTCTGGGAGTCTGAACCCAGGTCCTTATGCCTTCACAGCAAATGTTTTTAGTCACTGAGCCATTTCCCTTACCCCAGCGCCTCTCTCTCTCTCTCTCTCTCTCTCTCTCTCTCTCTCTCTCTCTCTCTCTTTCTCCTTTCCTCCCTCCTCTTCCCACCTTCCCTCTTTCTTTCTCTTTTTGTAAATAGGGTCTCATAGCCAGGCTGGTCCTGAACTTGTGCCATCTTCCTGCCCCAGCATCCCACTTCTTGATATTACAGGTGTGCACCATCTTCCTGGTAATTTCTTCATGCATATATTTCCATTTTGGAGACTGACTATGTGCATTTTTAGCATATATTTCTAACACAGCACTGAAGTGGAAACTTAAGGGTTCGTTGGAGAGTCAGTTGTACTGGATGATGCTTTGCTGGGGCAAACACGTGAAGGAGAATTTTCCTGAAGTGGACACAGGTTTGAAAGGATGTTTTGCTTGAAGCAGTCATATAAAGGAACATTTAGCTGAAGCAGACACAGGAGAAAGGCTGTTCTTTTAAAGCAAGCACATGAAAGGATGAGTGATGAAGAATTCTTCACTAACAACATGCATGTATTGTTCTGCCTTATATTGCATAGTTTGTTGTGACTCCATAAAGAGAAATGCACCAAAAACCTTCTGGTGGTGTGCTGGTGGCTTCTTGCTGCTTTCACAGGCTTAGGCTGATTGGCAGAGTGATACCAGCTGAGACAGACTCATGTAGAGTTTTGCTTAAGACAGACTCACATGATGAGGCAAGGCCCATGGAGGACGTGATGGAGGGAGTCTCAGTAGACTGTGAGAAGGGCTTGCTTGTAAAGCTAGCTCTGCAACGCTTCTTGGTTTCGAGTCTTTGCTGATCTTCGTTCGTTGAGAGAGGCACCACTGAGAATTTCTCCTAGCATACCTGGTGGTCCTAATCCCTTCTGTGGACTTGTGAGGCCTGGATGTTCCTGTTAGGTCATGCCACCACTGCTGCTATCCTGACACTACTGAACTGGTGTATCCGTGAAGTGTTTGTGAGTGGATTGAGCTGCTGCTACTACTGATCTGTGAACTGAACTGCTGACTGACAAGCAGATGAGATTTGCTCCAAAAAACTATTTCTAAACAGGTCCACCTCTCCCATATCCTAATAACATTTCTTTTCTACTACCTCTGGTGGGCGATGGGCTAGAAAGGAGGCTAAAACATTTAAAAACCATTATTAAAAGTAGAGTTGAAAAAAATGTAAATTGCACAACTTTTTTGCTACCTGGGAGTGAGTATTTCCTTATGTTTTCTTAACCAATATTCTGCCTATGGCATTCAGAGCAAGTGAAACTTGGTTCACATTAATTATCTGTGCCGGCTTAACGTCGTTTTGTTGCTGTAATCACGACCATTTCCTTTTAAGGCTAATGAATAAGTCATAAGCCCCAATAATGGATAATTCCGACTGCACTCAACAAGGAGCTGCAGTAGCGTATGTCTTGCTGCTTTAAGGAGAGGCCTCAGCACCAGGAGATCTCACCCACACATATTAGGATTTTGGTGCAGCTTGTCATGGAGGAAAGTAGCTGTGGTAATTTCCCTGCAGTGTGTCTCTGAGGGAGGAAGGAGACAAGCCTCACAGATTTGCTCCAGTGATGGGATGGAGATCCTGAATGTATCATGGAGACCATTGTGCAAACCCTACCAGACAGTAAAGGTGAAGATAGCATTCAAGAGTGTTTCCATGAACCCTTGCCCACATAGGAGCACAAAGCAGAGGATAACACACTAAGGGGAGGACATTCTTCTCTCCAGGCCAATTTAGTCCCTGGCAGAGCAAGATCAAGGAGTAAGACTGTGTGGGTTGTCTCAATTGCTTGTATCATAAGCATCTGTAATGGATCTCTCTCAGTGTCTCCTGTCTCTGTCTGTCTCTGTATGTGCACATATATATGACATATTATACATAGCCATGGTTTTTCCTTAATCTATCTATCATATACTATCTATTATCTATCTATCTATCTATCTATCTATCTATCATCCATCCATCTATCCATATGTATATGTTTTTTTTCTTTGAGACAGTGTTTCTCTGTATAGCCTGGCTGTCCTGGAACTCACTCTGTAGACCAGGCTGATCTCAAACTCAGAAACTCACCTGTCTCTGCCTCCCAAGTGCTGAGATTAAAGGCATGTACCACCACTGCCCGCCACATGTATATGTTTTATACAAAGCCATGTTTTTCCTCTCTCTCCCTCCCCCTCACTCTGTGTGCATATGTATAAGAAAATTTATACTTCTGAGTCTGTGTGTGTGTGTATATGCATATGTATAAGAAGTTTTATACATAGCCATGGTCTCTCTCTCACTCTCCCCACTCTCTCCCTCTCTTTCTCAGGACCCCCTGACTGGGCTAGAAAGTCCTACCTCCCCTCTCCTCCTGTCCAGATATTGGCTGATCGGGTCTTTATTAACAAATCTAGTCAATCAGAGTTGATAGAAAATTATTTTGCACAACATTGAGACAGGAGATACTTGACAAAGTCAAAGTCTAGACTATAACCAGATCTCTGGGCACAGTAATCAGCATCTGAATACAGAGCACAAAACCATTTCCCAACACTTCCTTGCAACCTTCAACCTCTGTATTTCTGATACATAAGATGACCTAAGCCATTCTTACTTGTAGCTTCTATCACTTACAACAAAGACACCTCAATTAAAAAACCTCCTATTTCATAAGCAATTCAGGATGAGGTCATTATCTCTCCTCTCCAGTTGTGCATCTCTAAATCCATAGCATGTGTAGTGGTTTGAGTAGGTATGGCCCCATAGACTCATGTGTTTGAATTCTTGGCCTATAGAGAGTGGCAGTATTAGGAGGTGTGGCCTTGTTGGAGTAGGTGTGGCTTTGTTGGAGGAAGTATGTTACCATGGAGGCGGGCTTTGAGGTCTCCTGTGCTCAAGCTATATCCAGTGATAGTCTCCTTCTGCTGCCCAATTATCTGGATGTAAAACTCTTAAATCTCCTTCTCCAGCACCATGTCTGCCTGCATCCTATCATGATGATAATGGACTAAACCTCTAAAACTGTAAGCCAGTCCCAATTAAATGTTTTCCTTTATAAGAGTTGCCATAGTTATACAGCAATGAAACCCTAAGACTAAGGGAGTAACAGGTTTAAGGGCCATTTCCTGTCTCTCACTAGACCTACATCCCTATCTGGTCTAGACCAATTGGAGCACACAGGCACTAGAGAAGGTCAAGAAATGACCCTCTTCAACAGATTGTTCATGAAAGCAAGGGGGAAAGTCTATGGCGGGAATGGTAGTCTTCTTTCCTTACCTGAGAGGTCTCCAATTTGTATAGCTGTATACAGTTGTCTCACATGTAACCACCAGTATCAATTTTGCCATTGCAGAAACATGTTGGAACAAGAGAAAAGGAAAACGCTCTAAAACATATCTATCTGTTTGCTTCATAAGGATCTTGGAAGAGTCTATAACTCAAGGACTAAGAAAGGCCATGGTACCTGCCAGGTCTTTACATAGTGGTTGGAGACTAACTTTCAAATGTCACTGGGTGACAAATGTGAACTTATATTTTGATTGCTATTCAATTTGTGCTAATACATAAAGAGAAAGATGCAGGTCTGAAAAGCTGACTGGGTTGTGTTGATGGACTCACTCGACAGGTCTAAACAGTTATTTGTGCTGTAAGAGAGAAATGGGATGGGGAGGGGAGGGAAGGGGAAAGAAGGATTATATGGTGTTTCTTTAGTTGTGAATACTTGTAGTTCTATTAGTCATAGAGAGCAGAATTCAACTCTAAAGGTTCTGAACAGACAGGGGAGAAAATATTTACAGGAAACAAGAAATTATAACAAATTGTCTGTTCAGTGGCAGGAGACAGCATAAACAACGTAGTCCTTAAAGGGGTTTTTCCTTGCCAGGATCTATGTACTGAACATGCAGTCAGAAAGGATAAACAGCTCTGTCTTGTGTTCAAAGGGAGACAGAAAACTGGTAATCTGATACCAGAGCTAGACTGTAATTTTTAGAATGTTAAAGATAGAATTTAGGTTGCGGAAGGAACCATGTTTAAAATTCTCCAATGTGTATTTTAAGGTAAAAAGGTGAGAGAGTGGTTTAGGAAAGAGGCCATTGCACATGGTTGGATTCAGAAAGTCATGCCACAGACTCTGATGCAGTAGGAAGTGAGGGATGTAGAGATAATAGCTTGTGTATTCTATGGATGAATGACCTGTTAATTAAGAAAACCTATGGCCTATAGGAAAGGGTAGAATAGAAGGCAAGACAACCAGTAGGCAGAGAGGATTTTGGGATAGTCAGGTGTGGAAGGAGTTGCTGGGGAAGAAAGACATGAGGAGGACAGATGAATGGTCCCTGAGTAGAGGTGACCAGCCATGTGGCAGAATGTAGACTAGTATAAATGGGTTATTTTAAGTTACTAGCTTGTCAGAGAAGAGCCTAGCTATATGGCCTAGGTATCTATAACTATATTTTGAGTCTGAGTGGTTATTCTGGGAGCTTGGGACCAAGAGGAAAAACATACACTTTAATAGATGGGCCCAATGTGGGGCATGTTACCCAGGTTTAGAGCCTGAGAAGTCATTGAGAGGGATGGTTTAGCACACTGCTCTGTGGTAGTGGGAAGGTTGCTCTGTGAGCTGAGCAAAGGAAGTCTGGTTGGCCTACACAAGCCAGTAAACAGTGGAGGCAAAAAAACATAAAGAGGTTGAGTATGGAAATACAGACCCCTTGCCCTTCCAAGTTGCACTGTGGCCATCTTCTGGGGAGAGCAAAGGCCTGTGAGACCCAGTAAAGCATGGAACTAGAGCCTCAAGGTGAGCACTTCTCAGAGCTGCACACTGTTCTGGGGAGCCAGCACTCTGCTTGGTGGAAGGCATGGTTCATGCCGAGAGGCTTACAGGAAATTCATCATTCCAGTCCAGGCCCACTGAGTCCAAGTGTGACAGGGCATGTGGGCACCAAGACTACCAATGGGTGCCCTTGGGTGAAGGCCTGAAGTCTCATAGAAGCAGAGCAGGTGGGAGAGGCCTGACCAGAACTGGCAGGAGGCAAAGCCAATGGGGCAACCTTCTAAACTGCACTGAGAGGGTGGAGCTGGCCACCACAGATACGTGCTGGCCTGAGGAGCCTGAAAATGTGCAGAAGGACAGAGGAGCATTCCCTGAACTGCAATAGGATTGAAAAGCCCCAGATGTCTGAGAAGGTAAGGTATTGAGTTTAGAAAACTATAAAAGAGAAGGGAAACTGAATTTAAAAAAATATGGAAAAATATTTTGCTTAAAGATAAGAGGGTGAAGTCCTTAAGAAAAATTTTAGGGAATAAATATGAAAAATATTTTCCATGTCAAAAGTGGAAATACAATAACACAGAGATGTTAGAGTTTGTTCAGTACTCTTTTAAATTGTTCTAAGATAGGAGTAGAAATGAGAGAGATCTTATTCCTAATTATGACAATTATCACATTAATAATCCCCAATTTTACCTTAATAATCATTTTGGCTTTCCAATGTCTCCTCAAAGGAGAAAACTTTAGAGAAAAATTACAACATTTTATAGATCAGGCTGAGGAAAATGCTAAAATATCAGAAATGAGGAAAATAAAATTTGGAAACAAACTTTAGAAGAAAAATTAGAAAGGTTTATAATTAAAAGTGAAAAAGATACAAAGATGATAATGATGTCAGAAAAGAAAAAAGATGAAAAATGAAGACAACTTTTAAAAGAAAATTTACAAAAAAATTGTGATAAGGTACTAATAGCAATAGAGGAAGGAAGGTCAGAAGATGCAACATCACATTGTAACAATACTGCAGGGCAGTCTTTATCTGTGACAAAACCTAAAATGATTTCCTAGCCTTGATAGAGGAATTATCAAGAGATAAGGGAAACCCACAAGGTTGTCAAGAATTCACATGGTAACCTATAGAGGCACAGGATTTTAAAAGGAGGAAGTAATGAGCCACGACTTACACTCACCATATGACAGACACATACCTAATACTGGGCCACACATAATCACATAACTTCAAATGAATATGGCATTTAAAGATGTCTTATTGATTTTAGGACTTCTTGACAATGAGACTTGTCAGCTCCTGGCAGCATCCCATCTCTACTTCAAAGAAGATGATGAACATTGAAGAGCCTTCATTTAGAGTTTGCTTCAAGTGTAGCAAGCTGTCACCGGGCAAAAGCTGCCTTTACTCAGACAGCAGACAGAATGCTGTCTGAAATGGGCAAACTTGGATGCAGAAAGGTCGATTGACAAGCTCTGCCACTCAGAGTAAGCAGCCCTTCATAATTTCTGCTTCACAAATGTATCTGTCATATATGGGCCAGAAGGCTGAAGACGGATGCTCCAATGTTATAGAGACATTTTGGGTAGCTGTCCAGGCAGCCAGCTGTCTTTGTTTTGGAAGCTGCTTGCTCTGTAGTTCCTGCAGACTCAGTTAATATTTATTCCTTCTCAAGTCTCTAAAGGGTTGAAAACTAGATAGTTATAGTCTCATATTAAGCTTAAGTTGTTTAGGATTTAAGAAGATGTTTTTAGATCTAGAAGATGCTTTTAGGTTGGTAATGCAAGTTATGATAGGAAATTATTTAGGTACAGAATACAGAGCTCATCAAGATAGGATTAATAATAAAATACTTTCTTCAAAAAGTTGCCAAGTGCATATGGACTGGACATTGTGACTGTAAATCTTATCTAATAGTTTTCATAATTGTTTCATAATTGTCATTGTATATAGTTTATTACTGTAAGAAAAAGAGTCTTTTATTGGACTAAAAGGGGGAATTGTAGAGAGAATATCTTGTATATTGTATGGATGTATCACCTGTCAAAAAAACCATCTATGGCCTATAGGAAAGGGTGGAATAGAAGGTGAGACAATTGGCTGGCAGAGAGGATTCTAGGACAGAGCCAGGTATGGAGGAGTCGCCAGGGAAGACGTGAGGAGGCAGATGCATGGTACCCTGAGCCGTCATATGGCATTGGTATAAATTAGTTATTTTAAGTTATTAGCTTGTCAGAGAAGAACCTAGCTATTTGGCCTAGGTATCTGTAAATATATTTTGAGTCTGAGTCATTATTCTGGGAGTTTGGAGCTGAGAGAAAAAACATGCCTTTTAACAGAGGGCACATTCAGAGGCACATCCTTGCTCAGGGGAGAAGGCTGATGGATCGGAAGTAAAAGTTTGAGATAGCAGGAGCGATCAGAGGATGCACTCTGGGAAGAAGGTTCTGTCAGAACTGAGAGCTTGACCACAGATAAGATTGGCTGGAGTGGTTGGGAGCTTCCAAGGTCTCAAGAAACCAGAATGTTGGCTGTGTGATTTACTTAGATCTTGATAGAGTGATAATGATGATGCAGAATTAGTGAACACAACCTTGGCACCTGATCGCATCCTTGAGGAATGAAGAATCTGATGCCAAGACAGAGAGGAAGAGGTGAGCGTGGCCAGAATGATGCTGGAGAGCACCCACAGCCAGTGGGCTGTACCACCAGATGGTCAGAAGAACTTGTGAGGCCGAGTGAGCTCAAACCCTGGGACTCTCAGAGACTTGAGAATGGCAGGAGTGGAGTTGCTCCCTCCCGTCTCTGTACCTGCTCTGGAACTTGTAACCATGACACCCAACTGAGAGCACTGTGGGCAGTCAGTCAGTCAGTCACATAATGTAGCACCTGGAGTCCTTTCCCATGCAAATAGAGAATCAACAATGTCTCAAACTCAATCAATGAAAAATATTTTCCCCTAGAGCTCATCTCACTCCCCAAAGTTCATATAGTACCTGTCCACAGAATAAAGCACACAAGTTATTTCAACAATGGTCATCTGAGAGTGGCTATCTTTACTGAGCTTTAACACTTGGGGAAGAGTTTTCTCTCCCCACCCCCTCATCCAGGCTCTGCTGTGAGGGGTCACATCAAGCAGGGGCAGCTCACATCACTGCCACTACCACTGCAGGCTGCCCAAATCTCTTTATTTCTCTTTTAAGAGGTGTAACACTCCTGGCATTCCCAGCCAGACCGGAGTCTTGTGGAATCTATTTGTTCTAGGCTCTGCTTCACCTCCTTGGTTTGGCGTACAGAGCCATCTGCTGCCCTGGAGGGAAGTGGGCAGACTGTGGACAACAGGCTGGAGGTCACCCAGCACTGTTTCATGGCTTCTGCCTATGGGTCCTATTACTTTTGTGCTGAGGTCAACTTTCTGGTAATGGGTTCGTGGTCCAAAATGATTGTGGGAGTCAGAAGAATGTTGCCTATTCCTCCTGGTGTAGTAGGTCCCCTCCCCCCACATACTCCAGACAGCATGTTTCAGCCACATTGAATTTGCACTCCTGTGGTGGCTATCTAAATGGTTCCTCCGTTGTGAAGAATTCTGTGCCGAACTTTTTCACATATAACAACAGATGTTTTTTTTTTTTTTGTTGTTGTCGGAAGCTGTTTTTCAGGTACACTCTAACTAACATGGTACCCATAATCTCAGCTCCCAGTATTCATGGTTTTGTGACACTCCCTTACCTTGATTATTGGTGAGATGTGACTTGTTTCTGTTTCTGACAGAATATGACAGAGGTGGAGGGAGGCCACTACTGTGGTTACCTTATGCACACCTCAGTGTTCCTATAAGACCTGTTGTAGAGACTTCCTCTGTGTGAATGAAAAAAGAAATAAAAAGGGAAGGTAACATGACCTCTCCTAGACTGATGGAGAAGAGGTTTGTTGTAGATACATGGGGGGGGGCACAGCCAGAGTCAAGGGCAGCTGAGAGAGTCCAGAGAAGTCATGACCAGGCTGAGCTGGCCCTGTAGGGAGACAGAGACATGCAGGTAGCAGCTGAAGCAGTTCCTGAGGGTGCACCACCCAGGACTAGCTGCTTTGAAGCTGTCTGGGATACAGATTTTGAGGGAACACCTGGAGCTGGTGCTAGAGCAGTCTGTAGTTGATTTGAAACCTATTGGATGATAGACCAGGGCTGGAAGGTAAAGCTAAGGAATTTAGGGGAAAGTTATTATCTTGGGTGTACATTTGAAACTTTTATAGTTTCATGGTCCTGGTAGTTGGGGGAAGGGAGTCACAAGACCAGGAGAGAGAGGGGAGACGAGAGAGAGAGAGAGAGAGAGAGAGACAGAGAGACAGAGAGCAGAGAGAGACAGAGAGACAGAGAGACAGAGGACAGAGAGACAGAGACAGATGAAGGGAGAGAGAGAGACCACCCTCAGGAATAGGCACTAGTTAGGAAAACCTAGACTGATGATTGACAAGCATACTTATCTGGAGTCTGTTTGACCCATGAGGGGTGGATCCAAGTAGATTCCTTGAAGCTTACAAGAATTTTTAAAGAATAAGTCTACAGGGGGCCAGAGAGATGGCTCAGTGGTTAAGAGCACTAACTGCTCTTCCAGAGGTTTTGAGTTCAATTCCCAGCAACCACATGGTGGCTCACAATAATCTGTAATGGGATCTGATACCCTCTTCTGGTGTGTCTGAAGACAGCTACAGTGTACTCATATGCATAAAGTAAATAAATAAATCTTTAAAAAATAAAATAAGTTTACAAATAAAGACAAAAGTTTTCGATATGTTAGCATTACAACTGTTTGTAATCTATACTATACTGAAATCCACATTATAGAAAAGGTAGTAGACTTATGCTTTTGAGCTATAGTAAAACTTTGGGCACCCCAAAATGATTTTGAGTTAAAAGCATTACACACTTTTCCAGAGAGCTGAATGTATAGGTTGAACAGAGATGTATTTTACCACAATGAGAAACAATTTTGAGTTTATATTTAGAAAATAACCAAAGGAAATTTAAAATCTTGAGGTTGTGATTATAACATTAACAGTAGTTTACCAGAGCTAGATTAATAGCTCATTAGAACTCTGTTGATTAATGTTAACACTTTGAACTTTGAATTCTTAATATAGCAGTAGCACAGAGAGGGAAAACATCTGGACATTTTAAAAAATATATAGCTTAAAACAGTTCCTTAGACCTTTACAACTTGTATTTATATACTTCAGAATATTTTTAGACTCTTAGAACTTACATAAACTTTAAGTTTTTAAAAATCTAATTATTTTCCACTATGTTCATAGCAGCTTCATTTATAATAGCCAGAAACTGGAAAGAACCCAGATGCCCTTCAACAGATGAATGGATACAAAAATGTGATACATTTACACAATGGAATATTACTCAGCTATTAAAAACAATGAATTCGATAAATTTTTATGTAAATGGATGGAACTAGAAAATATCATCCTGAGTAAAGTAACCCAATCACAAAAGAACATACATGGTATTCACTCACTGATTATTGGATTTTAGCCCAGAAGCTTGAAATACCCAAGATGCAACTCACAGACCACATAAAGCTCATGAAGAATGATAACCAAGTGAAGGGGGCTTCAGTCCTTCTTAGAAGGAGTAACAAAATACTCAAGGGAGCAAATATGGAGACAAAGTGCAGGACAGAAACTGAAGGAGGGGCCATCTGCAGACCATTCCACCGGGGTATCCATCCCATGTGCAGTCACCAAAGGTAGACATTGATGTGGATGTCAGGATGTACATGCTGACAGGAGCCTGATATAGCTGTCTCCTTAGAGGTCTGCAAGAGTCTGACATATTCAGAGGCAGATGCTCACAGTTAACCATCAAACTGATCATGGGTTCCCAATGAGAAGTTAGAGTGAAGACTGAAGGAGTTGAAAGGATTCGCAGACACCATGAGGAAAGCAACAATACCAACCAACAGGGGTCTAAACACCAGCCTGGGAGGCTTAGGGAGGGACCATGGATCCAGCTATATATGCAAGGGAGCTATATATAAGTGGGAGAAGAGATCCTTGGTCCCATGAAGGCTGGACGTCGTGGGGGGTTATTCGAGGGTGGGGAGGTGAGGTTCTGGGGAGGGTGGGTGTGGGTACACCATCATAGAAGCAAGAGGAGGGGGGAAGGGATAGGGAGTTCCTAGGAGGGAGGGGGGAAAATGGGGTAAGGGGGAGAACATCTGAAATGTAAATAAAATTTCCAATAAAAAGAAAAAAATCTAATTATTTACTGTGAGACACAGTTGGTATATTACTGACAACAGTCATTGTAAAGCAAATTCCTTTAAATAAAGAAACATTAAAAAGTTACTTTGAGGGGCTGGGGAGATGGCTCAGTGGTTAAGATTGCTGACTGGTTTTCCAGAGAGCCTGAGTTCAATTCCCAGCAACCATGTGGTGGCTCACAACCATCTGTAATGAAACCCGATACCCTCTTTTAGTGTGTCTGAAGACAGCTAATAATATGTATATATTATATGTATACATATATATATATAGTATATATATATTAATATATATTGTATATATATAGTATATATATATAATCTTTTCTTAAAAGAAGTTACTTTGAAACCTGTTTTGTGTGTTTATCTCTTTTTGGAGTCCTGTAGCAAGGTGAACTGTCTTTCTCAGCTGAGTCCTAGAATCTGAGAAAGATAACAATAGTTGGAAGTATGACCTAAATGCCTATGAATCAATTAAAACAACAGAGACCCATTACCTAGGTTACCGTAGGCTCTGGTGATCCCCACAGTTTTGTTGGGGGCAATGGTCGTAGGTCTTTAGCTGACACACAGGACAACATTTAATCTTCAGGTATCCTACAGAAAGGCATTGGCCTATGGCTGTCAGAGAGATTTTTCCTATAGAGGAACTTGGAGACATTGACTTGACTTTGACCAGGTGGAGTGTGGCAATCAACCTAAAAGTATCCATAGTCTGTGCAGAGCCCTGATGGCAGGTGAAGCATGGGCCAATGGTTAGAGTCACCACAATCCAGGTGGAGTCATTCCGCACAGTATGTCTTCCTTAGAGGTCATGGGATTCCCATTAGGAAGGTCCTGTCTATTATAAAAAAACTTAAATGTTTTAAATGCCATGTTTAGCAGATCTCTGAAGAGTCTGAAGAGCATCTGTTTATTAAATATACCTGATTTAGGTTTAACCTTGAGAGCACATACAAGAGACTAAATAAGGCTTATCACTAAATGAACAGTTTACAAGTTTGTAGCTTAGCAAGAGAGCAGAGACAAAGAAACCAGAAAGATATCACTGTGAACCTGAGTAGACCTCAGGATTTTACATACCTAGATTATCAAATATACCTTATTTATCAAACATATGTTGTTACTTATTTAAATATTTTAGAAGCTTGGTGTTGAATAATTAGCAAAGACATAAGTAGTTATCTCTAAGTTGAATAGCCCTTTATAACTTTAAAATTTTATCATATATAGTATATTAAACCAGAGTTGGATTGTATATATATATTGTATATATATACATATATATAGTATATACGGTGTGTGTGTGTGTGTGTGTGTGTGTGTGTGTGTGTGTGGTAGGAGGAGCTAAGGTGAGAAGAGTAAGGAGAGGAAGAGAAAAGGAAGAGGAGGAGCTAGGGAGAGAGAGATGTAGGAGTGATGGAGAGTCACACAGTATGGAGAGCAGTCGTGGGTAACAACTTTTATTCAGTTAGCTAATTGGAAACAACTCTCTTTGTATGGGCATATTATTATTGAGCTTACCAAACATATAAAGCCTTTGATTAATCTTTAAGTATTAGAGTCTCATTTTTTTACTGGGCCTGCATGGAAGGCAGGATGGTCTGGGCAATGCCCAGCCTTGTGGAGACATCATGGAAGATTGCAAAGCCATCTCCCATGCTGGCATCTCATGGGTGGCAGGGCTGGTGTTTCTAGCTGCATTGAGCACGTGGGTCTCTGCTCCAGAAACATGGCAGCTGAGCTAGGCAGAGCCATCGCAGCTTAGATAGTCCATTGAGCCAGCGGCCGTTTTTAAATAACTACTGCAACTAAGTGGTGCCTCACATTGGGCACCACTTTTTCTCTCGAGAGATATTTAAAATGGCAGCATCCGATTTGGCTTGTAGTTATGGAGCCACCATGTCTTGACTAGCTAGGACTGAGGTCACAAGCAATGGCATGTTCCGATGCTGCCCATTTATGCCGTCTGCTCAGGTGACCAGAGACACTGGCCCGCCACCCATGAGATGTCATGTGGGAGATGGCTCTGCCAATCTTCCATGCTGACTCCACAAGGCTGAGCTTAGCCCAGACCATCTCATTAGGTGAGACTCTAATGCTTAGATAATCCAAAGGCTTTATATGTTTGGTAATGCTCAATAACATATGCTCATACAATTAGAGGTATATCCCAATTAGCTAACTAAATATAAGTTGCTACCCAGGATTGTCTCCATACCTGTCGTGGCTCTTCCATTCTCCTACATCTGTGCTCTCTCTCTCTCTCTCCTCTCTCCTCTCTCTCTCTCTCTTCACCTCACCCTCCTCTTCCTTTTCTCCTTACTCCTCCTATCTTAGCTCCTCCTACATATATGTGTGTGTGTGTAAGGAGAGAGAGAGGAGGAAAGAGAAGAAGGAGAGGAGAGAGAAAGAGAAGAGAGAGAGAGAGAGGAGAGTTAGTTCCTAGGGGAAGGTGAGAGAGCTGGGAAGAGAGTCAGTATCTTTCCCAGAGAGACCCAGATGGGTGTGGAAAGTTGCCCTCATAGTGGGTGGCCTAAAAGCGTGTAGTAGTAGGCTCCAGGAGCCAGAGACACAGAATTTCAAGTGGGAAGAAGCAAACAAGGCTGCTGCAGGCAGGACTGCAGCTTCTGGGGGAGGTGAGAGCCAGTTTAGAAGTGTAATGGCCCATTATTAGCTGAAGAATGATACCCTGGACTCAAATAGTATGCAAATGAAAAGAGTGTTTTATTCTGCAGAAGTTCAGCATGCTGGGGTCTCCCATTACCAAGACAGAGTGACAACCAAGTGAGCTCACAGGCCAGCAGATTTAAAAAGCACATTAGGGGAATTTTGGGGTAGGTGACCTCTATGTTAATCTGTTGGGTCCATCTCCACAGATATTCCAGAACCATTACCAGGGGGTGGAAACTGTGGCTGAGGAAGTCTGGAAATTGCTGCTGACCCACTGTACTTGCTTAGGCCAGGTGGTGGGGTGCTTCTGATGGCAGGGCAGTTTCTGACTAGCTGCCTGAAGTCTGAGGTTTTTTTTCTAGTAACTGACTCGCCTCAACTTGCCCAGTTCTTAGGCCTAGTCTCCTAAACTGCCAATTTGAAGCCTGTCATGGAGTCAGCCTAGCCTTCTCAGAAGGAGAGGGGAGAGAGCAGGAGAGAAGGAAATGTCCTCATGAGTGTAGCAGGCCAGAGACAGAGAAGACTGCAGGAGCCAGAGAGGTGCCCACATGGAGGTCACAGCAGGTCAGAGCCAAGAGAAGGAGAGCAGCAGTTAGAGCAAGGAAGAGGCAAGCAGCATTTGAACAGTCGACCCCAGGATTTGGAATCAAATGTTGGGAGGGGCAGAAGACTTGTTGGGGAGGAATTCATTTCTGCCATTTCAGGGCTTTTGGCAGCAAATGAATGAAAAATGAAAAGGAAAAGGAAACGTGACTGCTCCCCCGTGGAGGAGAAAGTTTATTATAGATAAAGGGAGAGTGTAGCAGAGATAGGGACATCTGGGGGTCCTGATTGGACATTACCAGACTGAGCTGGGCCAGGTGAGGTGAGGAGGAGAGAAAGGGAGGAGAAAGAAGGGAACAGTGAAGGAACACAGGAAGCCCTCCCACTCCCTCTCTGCACCAAATCCTGCACTCTCCTGTCCCTGTGTGGACCCAGAGCAGTTAGTATCCCCTCCCCCGATTTCCCAGCAAAGATGCCTCCAGCTTTGAAGAGGGCAGACAAAACGGAGCCCGATCTGGAGCCTGAATATTGTGATCCTTCCTCTGTGACAGCACTCTCATGGCAGATGCCTCTGAAGGAGGCAGGAGTTAGTATCCTTGAGTGATAAAGCCCACTCTTGAGCTATAGAAAAGAGGCAATTAAGTATTCTTAGGCAGCTGTGACCACGTTGTAAAAACACGCTGGTCTCTGATAGCAGAATAAGCTATTTCTTTACAGGTCAAAAAGGTCTTTTTCCAGCTGCGTAGTTCCACTTCCCTGTCTAACAAATGCTATTGGGTTTGAAGGATGGCATCCCTTTTCCTTTACTCAATCATGTAATGTCAGGGATAGAGAGACCCAGTTTATGCATCCTCCTATTATATCTCAAACTCCTAGACTTGGGGGTCACTCTCCTAACCTGCACAGTGGGGAGGACAGCAAACCAGGTCTGGGCTCGCATAATAAAAACTCTCTTTGTATATTACATCAGTGTTGCAATTTCTACGTCTCCCGGGAGTCCTGTGAACTGGGCACACATTCTGGGGGCTTGTCTGGGATTCCCGAGCAGATCTCAAGAACCTGCAATCGGGAGAATCTAGTGCCAGTGGGTGAGTGGTGAGTGTCAGTATTCTGTACTGTGTACTATATTTGTCTATTCTGTCCTTGCCTTTGGCATTGGAAAAGCCTCAAGGTGTTTGGATAAGTGGCAAAGGGTGGCTACAGCAGACATGCTGGAAAGCCACTGCCATGGGGACCAAGGTAACATCCCTGGTCCTCCTGAGAATTTGTCAGTTACCTGTCTGGGGGAGGAATTTGTGATTGAGGAAGGGCCTCATCACAGGCTGCTGTCTTCCCAGACTCACCTCCACTTTCTGAGGTGAGAATCCTAGTGTTTGGATCTATTTTTGTTTCCAGTCACTGTGCAGCTACTTCGTGTGTGTAGGTCTGTCTGCTGTGGCCCTTGTGTTTTGTTTTGTGTTGTATTGGACTTTGATGGATGGTATGGGACAGACTGATTCACACACCCCCCAACATTGTTTTTAGTTCATTTTAAGGAAGTGAGAACTAGAGCTCACAATCTTGGTGGATGTGAAGGAGAGGAAAATGTACACATATTGAAGCTCAGAGTGGCCCAAAGGGGACCTTTCATCACCCCATGGTGTTAGCAGTAGAAGAAAGAGTGTTTCAAAAAGTGCAGGGATTAAGTCCCCTCTATATTAGTTTGGAAGGATTTGGTTACTAATCCACCATTGTGGGTTAAATCCTTCCTCCTCCTGGCTAATACTTCTTCACCACCAGAAACAGTGTCGGCCCTGGTGGCAGAAGAACGGAAATGGGACGTCCCCAAACCTCCTGCACCTCTTTACCCTATTTACAGGACAGTACACTGGGGGAAGTTCTCTTCCCAATGCCTTACACCCAAGCCTCAGCTGTGCCAACTCTATCCCTGCTCGTGTTTCCTTCGGAGAATGTGCCACAAGCCCCAGTAGTGTCAATTTCAGGAATGGTGGCAGGGGGCTGCACAGGGAACACAAATTAGGCGTGAGGTGCTTCCTGAGGCTGTAGAGCCCAAGGCAGATTCCACTGTCTTACCCCCAAGGGCAACAGGACCAGTCGATCAACAGGGAAATCAACCTCACCATTATTGGCCCTTCACTACTGCTCATCTTTATAATTGGAGGAGAGAGAATGCCAGATTCTCTGACAACCTAGAGAGCTTATTGGTCTCTTAGACATCATCCTTTTTACCTATCAGCCTACTTGGGATGATTGTCAGCAACTCTTGCAGATCCTTTTTAACAACTGAGGTAAAGGAACACATCATCCTTGAGGCCTGAAAGAACATTCAGGGAGCTAATGGCACCCAACTCAGAACCCTGCTGACATAGACAAAGTATTTCCCTTCAGGAGACCAGCTTGGGACTACAATATGGGTGGAGGTAGGGAATGTCTCCAAGTCATATTGTCAGTCTCTAATGGCAGGTCTCAGGGCAGCTGTTCAGCGGCCCACAAATTTGGCTAAGGTTTATGATGTCAGGCAGAAGGATAATGAAGGCCCAGCAGAGCTTCCTGAGCAGATTATGGATGCTTTCCGCCATTATATGCACTTAGACCCGAGGAGGCAGAGAATTCTAACACAGTAGCGCTGGCATTTATAAATCACTTAGCACCAGACGTTAGAAGGAAGTTACAGAAGTTAGAAAGATTAGGGGAGAAATCATTGAGAGATTTAGTGGCAATTGTGGAGAAGGTGTACCATAATAGGGAGATTAAAGATGAGAAGAAGATTAAGACAGGAAAGATATTAAATGGAGATCTTGCCAAAGTCCTTTTAGCCAATGGTAACCCTGACCAGAGAGAGGGGAAGCACCAGCTCTGGAATATTGCTGAAGGAAGGGAGCCTAGAGAAGGTCGTCAATCAATTTTAGGTAAGAACCAATGCACCTATGTTAAGGAGGAAGGACACTGGGCTAGAGAATGTCTAAAGAGAAAGCCCAAGAATAAGACTATAGTCACTGAGGAAGAAGAAGATTGAGGGAGTTGGGGCTTGGACCCCTCCCTGAGCCCAGAGTAACCCTTAGAGTGGAGAGGAGGCTTCTAGACTTCTTGGTGGATACTGGAACTCAACATTCAGTGCTCGTAAAGGCTGAAGGGCCATTGTCTACTAAGAGGTCCTGGGTCCAAGGGGCCACAGGCAATGGGTAACCCATTACTTCATAGTCATTCCTGAGTGCCCCTACCCATTACTGGGGAGAAATCTCCTAGCTAAAATGAGGGCCCAGATTCATTTTAAACCTGAGTAAGTCTGGTTAATGGATCAGAACGGTGATCTGATCCAGGTGCTGACACTTGACTTGGCCTCTGAGACTGAGTATAGAGTATATGAGTCACCAGCTGCCCCCGAACAAGATCTGGATGTTTGGTTGACAAAGTTTCCCCAGGCATGGGCAGAAACTGGAGTCATAGTCTTGGCAAAACATCAACCCCTGTATTTGTAGAGCTTAAACCAGGGCCAGACCCAGTACAAGTCCACCAATATCCCATGTCTTAAGAGACACAGAAGGGGATCACCCTCCAAATCTGAAAACTCCTTGTCCGGGGAGTCCTCAGGCCATGTCAATCAACCTAGAACACTCCATTATTGCTCATGAAGAAGCCAAAGTCCAATGACTATGGCCTCATCCAGGAAGTTAACCTCAGAGTAATGGACATAAATCCCACAGTGCCTAATCCTTATACTTTATTGAGCTTGTTGCCACCAGATAAAAAATGGTATTCGTTCTTGACCAAAACGATGCTTTCTTCAGCTTGCCCTTGGCTCCCAAAAGTCAGGACTATTTTGCCTTTGAATGGCATGATCCTGAAAGAGGCATTGATGGGCAACTCATCTGGACCCACTTGCCTCAAGGCTACAAGAATTCACCCACTATCTTTGATGAAGCTTCACATGAGGTCTTGGGTGAGTACAGGGCCACTAACCCAGACATAACCCTTCTTCAGTATGTAGATGACCTTTTATGTGCAGCAGAAACCAAAGAGGGTGTAAAAAGGGGACCCAGAGTCTCCTACAGGCTCTGGGGAACATGGGATATCAGGCATCTGCCAAGAAAGCAAAGCTCTGTAAGACCTATCTCAGTTATATTCTGAAGGAGGGCCAGCAATGGCTTTCTACAGTGAGAAAAGAAACTTTCCTCAACATTCCCACACCACAGGCCCAGGACAGGTAAGAGAGTTCTTGGAGTCCACAGGCTTTTGCAGATTATGGATTCAGGCTTTGCTGAAATAGCCAAATCTTTATATGAAGCCACCAAGGAAACCAGGGACTTTGTTTGAACTCAGGATCACCAAAAGGCCTTTGAGAGAGTAAAGCGGGCCCTGCTGTCAGCCCCTGCTTTGGGGCTACCAGACATTACTAAGCCATTTCATCTGTATGTCAATGAACATAAAGGAATAGCCAAAGGGGTCCTGACTCAAACTTTGGGGTCATGGAAGAGGTTGGTGGGTTATTTGTCCAAAAAATTAGACCCAGTGGCAGCAGGATGGCCACCTTGCCTGCTATCATTGCGGCTAGGCATTACTATTTAAAGATGCAGATAAACTTTGGGACAGAATTTAGCCTCCATGCTGTTGAAGGGGTACTCAAACAGTCGCCTGACCGGTGGCTCAGTAATGCCAGCATGACTCATTATCTGACTTTACTAACTAACCAAGTTACCTCCCAGCCGTCTGTCTCCTTGAATCCTGCAACCCTTCTCTTGGACCCTGATTTGGACCATTTTCTCCATCAATGCAGCGAAATCTTGGCCCTGGCACATAGTACCCAACCTGACTTAAAGGATTCCCCTCTGTCAGAGGCAGAGAGGACTTGGTTTACAGATGGAAGCAGTCTCATTCTTGAGGGTCAGAGGAAGGCAGGAGCAAAGGTAACCACGGAAACAGTGGTAATCTGGGCTCAAAGGGCTGAACTGATAGCGTTAACCAAGGCCCTCATCATGGGGAAGGGCTGGCTGTCAACATCTACATGGACAGCCGGTATGCATTTATAATTGCTCATGTACATGGAGCTATTTACCAGGAGAGAGGGCTCCTAACTGCAGAAGGAAAAACTATCAAAAACAAAGATGAACTCCTACAGTTACTCAAAGCCCTCTGGTTGCCAAAGAAGATAGCAATCATACATTGTCCAGGCCACCAAATAGGAACAATGCCAGTGGCTAGAGGTAACAACTTAGCTGACAAAGCTGCTTAGAAGGTGGCCCTGGAAGAAACAGCTGCCTCTGTGTTGGCTGTGGCTCTGCCTGAGCCACCCAACCCCAACCTGCTGCAATGCTGGAGACCAAATGGGCTAAAAATCAGCCCATGAGCCAGTGTTCAAAGGGCTGGTGGCAAACAGCTGAAGGTAAGCTAATATTACCCATCTCCTTGGCAAAATCTATCCTCAGGAAATCCATAGAGTCACTCACGTGGGAGTGAGATGAATGGCCGACACAGTGAGACAATCTAAGGTGACTTTCAGAGACATGCAGAATACTATAGAATATAGTGTCAAGCTGCAGACACTACCAAACATCCTGGCTCTTGACTGCAAGGTAAGAAACCAGGGGCCTACTGGGAAATTTATTTATAGAAATCAAACCAGGGAAATATGGTTCAAGTGCTTGTGTTGTTTGTGGACACCTTCTCTGGATGGACAGAAACATTTCCAACCAAGAGAGACTGCAAAGGCAGTGCCTTAGAGGTAGCTGGAGGATATTTTACCCAGCTATGGATTCCCTCATATAATAGGGTCAGACAATGGACCAGCATTTGTGTCCAAGGTAAGCCAGAATGTATCAAGATTTATTGGGGCAGATTGGAAATTACATTGTGCATACTGATCCCAAAGTTCAGGAAGGTAGAAAGGATGAACAGAACATTAAAAAGACCTTAACTAAATTCCCATGGAGACTGCCATATTGGTGAGGAACATTCCTCACTGGATGGGATTAACCCACTTTGAGATTATGTATGATGTCCCTGCCCCCATTGTACCTAACCTTCAGTTGACAACTATTGCAGAATTGGAAGATGATGAATTAATAACTAAGGTCAGAGCAAACCAGTGGGCTCACAAGTATGATTGGCCTAAATTGTGTGCCCTCTATGAAGCAGGCCCAGTTCCAGAACCACACAAGTTTCAACCAGAAGACTGGGTCAACATAAGAGATTTCACTCAGACATGCTGAAGCCCAGGTAGAAAGGACCTTTTGTCACCTTGTTAACCACGCTGACTGCCATTAAAGTGGAAGAGATTGCCACCTGGGTGCACCTCACTCACACTAGACCAGTGGATCCCCCCTTCCCAGAGGAAGATTGCCAGATTCAACCATGGTGTTAACACCATCCCCCAAACTAGTGACCACTGTATTCCCAGTCACTCAACTGAGGAACCTTCAATTTCAGAACTTTTCCTGAAACACACACAACCAGTGGAACCTCTCTGGTCAATGATGTTAAAGACCTTCCAAATTCTGAATGTCTCCCAGCCAGAACTTACCACCTCTTGTTGGTTATGTTATAATGCTAGGAACCCCCCCCCCCCTTAATGAAAGCACTTGGCTTAAAAGCTGGATATAATGTCTGAAAGGGATACTGCATGTAGATAGTCCCAGGAAGGTCTGGCTTTAACCCTCAGACCACATCAGGGCAAGATACCGCCTGGGGAAGGTCCCTTGTCACACCTGCACTGTTGCAACAAACAGTTGCAATTGAACAATACCTATCATTCATTCCAAATGGATTATTCCCCCAGAACAAGCATCCTAACCTGAGCAGTGGCAAGGACAGCAAACCAGTCTAGGTTCCACAATAAAAACTCTTTGTATATTACATCGGTGTCACAATTTCTGGTGGTCTCCTGGGGCTCCCACAAACTGGGCATAACACTAGGTGCAGCAACCAGAAGGCCAAAGTCACAGAGAGTTGGCAACTAAAATGGTTAGCTCATATAGGGAAGGACAGCACCCTGGACTGGAGGAGTTTAGGATAGAGGGCAGGGTATGCCCACAAGGAGGCCCTGTAACAGGCAGGGACTAAGGATGCAGATTTGCTCTGATATGTTAAATAGGCACCTCAGCCTTTTGTTGCAGGTGAGGAAACCTAATACTGTGTTGGATCTGAATTAGTAAGTGGCCTTTAGGAACTGATAGTAGCTTCCATCCAAAAGGGAAGAATGGATCAGACTTCAGAGAAGTCTCTAATGGGATGCAGCCCTGGATTGCACTTGCCAGCTTCACAGAGTCCATGTTCAGCTCCCAGTACCCAGACCCCACACGATAAGAAATGAATCTTGTTTTAAGATCTACATCTGCAGTATTTTCTTACAGTATAGAAAACTAATATACTTTACTGCAACCATCAGCGATAGTCTTTGTAAGGTTGGGAACATTATTCTTCTGTGTTTTATAAGTGAGGATTCTGAGGTTCAAGAAAGTTGGAAAAGCCATCGAATTACTTGGCAGATAGTGGGTGGGAATCTGAAAATACACTGTCCACCAGAGGGCCCTAGTATTCATCTGTCTTGTAAGACATCCAGGTTCTTAGCTTGAAAATTCAATTTTAATTTTTCAGATGTTGCATATGGTGACACTTTTAGCCACAGGGGGTAGATCTGTTTCTCCACAATCTTGACCCTGTTGGTTATTCTAACAATGGTGCTCTGTTCTTGGCCTTGGCCCTTTCGCTTATGTTTTCTGGCCTTTGTCTTTTTTTCATAAGTGTCCACCTACAGTCTCCTCCTCTGGGTGTGGGGACATGAGGGAAGAGTTAATAAAGAAAGCATATCTTTTCAAGTAAGAAAATGCAGTTCAGATTAGACTCTAAACAAAATGGCTGAACAGAGAACTGATATGGTCTAGTGTTTGGATGGGATGAAGCTATAGTGATTTAGCACTTATAGACTGTTGCATTAGTCACCTGTCCATCAATGTGACGAAATTCCCGGGCAAAGTCAACTGAAAGGAGGGAAGAGTGAATTTGGCTCACGGCTTTGGAAAGGTTTGGTCCCTGGTTGCATGGCTGTGTGCTGTGCTTCTGTGAAGGCAGAACAGCGTTGGAAGGAATATGTGGTGGAACAAAGCTGCTTGCCTCATTGGCAGCCAGGATCAACGCTCAGCCTTCAAAGGTACATCCCCAGTGCCTTCCTCCAATGTCAAGGAAGGCTCTTCTTCAACAGTCTATGGAACCATGACCTCATCTCAACAAGGTTTTACAGCAGCCAAAGAAGTCAGAATTATTTTTCTACTGCTTATAAATGAGGATTCTGAGGTTCAGGGATGTTGAAAAAGTTCTCCAGAGTCACATAGCAAGCAGTAGGTGGCTGTCTGAAGGCACACACTCTACTTGAGCCTCATTAGCCCATTGGCTAAGCTAGAGCCCTCATGGTCCAATCATTTCTTAACGGTCCCACTTCTGAACATTGTTACTGGGGACATTTCATATTCAAACCATAACATTCCAGCCTTAAAGCCACTGAGGCCAAAATAGCCAGGAAAAAACTTATTCCTGTCTCAGAGAGGGAAGTATATCTATGTGTTCTAATTAGTCATATGATGTATTTACTAATTGTCTTAGCTGGGATTTCTAATACTATGACGAAACACCATGACCAAAAGTAAAATGGAAAGAAAGGGCTTATTTAGATTATCTCTGCACATCACTGTTCGTCACTGATGGAAGTCAGGACAGGAACTCAAACAGGGCAGGAGCTGATGCAGAGGCTATGGAGGATGCTGCTTACTGGCTTGCTCCCCATGGCTTGCTCGGCCTGCTTTCTTATACAGGACACCACGGACCACCCAGCCCAGGGAATAACACACACCCACCCATAGGCATGCACCCTTCCCACGTGAATACCTAATTGGCTTGCCTACAACCTGGTCTGATGGAGGTTATTTCTCTCAGTTGACTCTGCTCCTCCCAGAACAACCAGTTTGTGTCAGGTTTTACATAAAAATCAGTGGATATTGACCCATATTTTCTATTCTGGTGGGCTAATATAAAACTCCAATCGCTCTGATTAATTCCCTACCACTACACATTTCTGACTGCATCCCCCACCCCACCCCCCCCGCCCAAAACCAAACCAAACCCAAAACAACAACAACAGAATCACACACTGTGCTTCATCATTTGAGGATGCAAATAAAACACTTTGAGAGCAATTTGATTTAGAAGCAACATTTTTGGATGGGTGTAAATTTATCTTTTCCTTGAGAGAACCCTACAAAGTACAAAGTTTGGCAAATTTATCCAAGAAGGAAATACAAAATGATTTCGGAGGCAGCTTCCCGTGGCATCGTTATTAGGGAGCAGATGCCTCCTCCGTCTAAATGAGGACAAAGAATCCTTCCAGTTAATGAGACCACAGATTTCAGACACTTCTCAGTGAGAATGCAAACAGTTTGATTATGAAGACACTTACTGCTTTGTGTGTGGCACTATGGTGCCTATTGAAATTTAATTGAAAAAACAATTAGAATTGTAATACCCAGATTTTTTCCTGAACTCTTTTAAATAAAGCATTAAATCTCTAGTCAGTTGGTTGATGACATTGATCATATTGTCTTGAAATCCCACGACATAGAGTCACTATAGGAGTATTTGTGAAGATTAGCATCCTCTCTCAGTCTGTGGATTATTTCATGATTGAACCACATGTGTACCTCCTCAGTTCTTCCTATGACAGGGCTCCACATGATGGGGGAGGCGGGACAGAGGTGGAGGTGCTGATGCTGACACTTGATGGTACAATTCCTGAGTTGTATGACCTCATTATATATTTGATATAATCACACAAAAAAAGGGCTATTGTTAATCCCATTTTACAGAGAAGGGAATTGGAAATCACTCAGAGAAGTTAGGTTGTTCCAAGTCATGTGGCCAGTGAACAGCAGACCCAGGTATGTTTGACTCCAAAGATGATTGCGATCATTTTACATAAGCATTTGATATAATCTAGAATAATCTGGGAGGAGATCTCAGTGAGAGACTGTCTAGGCCGGTTGGCCTCTGGGAGTGTCTGTAGAGCATGTCTTGATTACATTAACTGAGATGTGAAGACTAATCCAATATGGGTGCTACTGTCTCCTGGCAGAGGATCCTGAATTTTATGAGTGGAGAAAGGTAGATGAGCACTAAGGCATGCATGAGTTCATACCCTCTCTACTCTTGACTGAGGGTGCAACTAGCTGTTTCAAGTTCCTACTGCCTTGACTTCACTTCTATAATAGTCTGCAACCTGGAATTGTGAAGCAAAATTCCAAGAAAACGAACCAAGCAAACCTTTCCCCCTTTAAGTTGAGTTTGCAGTTTGCAGGGCACGTCTGTCTTCGTTAGGGTTTCCATTGCTGTGAGGAGACATCACGGCCAAGGCAACTCTTATAAAGGCAAACAATTGGGGCTGGCTTACAGTTTCAGAGGTTCAGTCCATGATCATCATGGCAGGAAGCATGGCAGCATGCAGGCAGACATGGTGCTGGAAAAGGAGCTGAGAGTTCTACATCTTGATCCAAGGCAGCCAAGAGAATAGATCCCATAGTGGGCAGAGCCCACTCCCTATGGAACAAACACTGAAACACAGGAGGTTTTCTTTTACTGTCTATTGTAATGCTAAGTGTGGGCCTCCAAGACCTGGAATCTGCACAAAGCCCTGTGACCCGACCCTCAGTTAATTGTGATTGGTAAATAAAGATGCCAACAGCCAATAGCTCAGCAGAAAAGACATAGGTAGGGTCAAGGTTTCCCTGAGCTTGGAGAGAGAGGATCATGAGAAGGGAAGGAGGAGAGAGAAGTCACTATGGAAGCAGAATCTGCAGGAGGAGAAGGAGAGCCACTGTAGGCTAATGGCCAAGAGAGCATGGCCCAGAGGCTGCCCAGTTGGAGTTAAGAGCAGCCCAGATGGAGCATAGTGAATACTAAGTGATCACTTGGGGTTATCAATAGGAAAGCAGATTCTAACAGCATGGAGGGTAGGCAGCTGCCCAGCTATTGTGCTGCCTAGCTATTTAAAAATATAAAGGTTGTGTGTCTTTCATCTGGGAACATAAATAGTCTAGCATGGGGGAAGACGGCCTTGGCCTGGGTTTTTAATATTTGTTACTACAGCCTGAGCATAGAAGACCACAAAGCCAGCACCTCAACAGTAATCTGCACCTACTCCAACAAGGCCACACCAGTTAGTAGTGCCATTTCCTATCCATCAAACATTCAAACACACGAGTCTGTGGGGACCAAACTTATTTAAACCACCACACAGGGTATTTTATTACAGTTAGGTAATGAAACTAAGACAACCACTCAATTTGTGAGCAGTCATATCAATTCCAGAGACTTTGAACTAGTTGTCAAGCTAGTCTCAGGATGGGTTGTGTCGCCTGTTTGTGGTGGGACACAGCTGAGGTAGAATCCCTTTTCATTTTCTCCTGCTCTGCAGGATCTTCTTCAGGGGCATCTGCATTAGGCAGTCAGAGTGCTGTAATTCCACCAATAGCTCATGGAATCGGACATACTGTCTTTATCCCAAGTTCGTTGGTATCATTAGATGCTGCAGGCGGTCTTTCTATGACTCGAACTTTATCCTTTTACTGGAAAGGATGATAAAGATTGACTGTTTACCCCAGAACGCCACATCTTTCAACAATTACAGTAGGGTCTCTTTGACACAAGGTTTTGGGGGTTGTGTGGGAGGAGCTTCTCCAATATTGTAGCTGGTCTGCCACGTATTCATCGACTAATCACACACACACACCTGTTTCTCTCTCTCTCTCTCTCTTTTGTTCTCTTTTGTATGTGTGTATGATAGTTGTGATTTTTGAAAAGTAATTGTATAAGCTAGAACCTTTGGTTTACTATATTCTAATTCCCTGAGGACCTAGAATGTAGGGAATAAGTAACTACTGTCCATGATGGTTCCCTTAAAAAACCCATTAAGTCATGAGGATCTTCCAGTATTAGACATGGCACTGGATTTCTTGCCAATTCTAACCTTTCTACCTCTTTTTACTGAGCATTTTTGGGGGAAGGGGAGTTATTTTTAGGACATATATCTATAATATCTCTTATCTATCTATCTATCTATCTACTATCTATCTATTATCTATCTATCTATCTATCTATCTATCATAACCCCTGTCTTTTTTTCCTCATTCCTTCTTTTATGTATCTGTGAATTACAGAGGCATTAAGGGGAAAGACCAGCTTGTTTTTTTCTCATATATTGTCATAGATTCCAGATTTTTGAGATACCAATTTTCTAAAGATTATAATTAAGATTAACATATTACCAAATACTAAAGTAATGAGTGCCTTTTGGTGTCTTTAGTCTTTAAATCCTAATAAAGCAGAAAAATAAAATGCAAAGACCCATTTTAGTTAAATTGGGGGGTTGGGGGATAAGGGCCACTTTTTACAGAGCAAAAGAAACTAATGTGTTTGGTGTCTGTGTTGCCACTTACCTATAATTTGGCTCTTTTAGCTATAGTCTGCACAAATATTTTACATCCCTGAACTGTTGCACTCAGGTATGACCATGTGATTTGTTTAGGCCAATCAGATGTGGGGCCCTTCAGAGCAGAACTTGTTGAGACCCAGCATGTATGGTTCACAATGCTAAATGCCTACTAATGTTCTCCATTTAGTCTACCTTACTATCCTGAGTCCCAGGTAAAATTAATGAGACTAGAGCCATGGTTGATGCTCCCTGGCTAAATGGAGCAAGGAAGAAACTAGCCCTTGTTAGAAGCTACTGGGTCTAGAAATATTTGAAGCTGCAGTGTAGCTTTGTCTATTCATATGAAACTCAGATACTGTTGTTTGATTCTGAAGAACCCTCTAGTGAAAAGGTGGCCACAAATCAAATTCTTAGAGGCTGTACACAGTAGATTTTGAATTTGATATGATAATGTAAATGTGGACTATCCAAACTCCCAATCTTCTCCTTTTGGCTGGCTAGACCCAGCCCCATTTTCCTAGGTTGGGCTATTCCAGATGCTACTTTGCACCTGTTCTTTGGCTGCCTGGAAGACAATTGTGAACATCTAACATGCCAAGGAAGAACTGGTGGAAGTAGTGTAGAGAATTCTAGTCACTTTGTACAATAATTCTTTGAAAACAACAACAACAAAGTTTCCTAAAATAAAAATGGACAACTAACTGCACCCAGTCCTGTCCTAAAATCAAAGGAATCCCTTGTGTGTTTTTCCTTTGTGTTTACTTGTTAGAATGAACGTATGGGTTGGAAGTTATACTGGGTTCCCCTGGGAACATGTACAACAGAGAGTTGCATATCAAAGGATTTTCAGAGCTGAGATTGTATCACTGGGAGATGTACCTGTAAGAACCCAAGGAATGCATGATAGGCCAGAGCAAGAAGCAACCAGTCACATACAGTGTCTGCGGCTTTAGTTCATTCTGTGAGGTGCCATGGGTGTGGGAAAACTCAACTGTCTTACATAGATGCAAAGAGGTTTGGCCTTCAAAATCAATTAATCATGACTTTGGGCTGCTGTCTGGAAAGGGGCAGAAACTTGCACAACACTTAATGCTGAGGCTGGGGAAGTATTCAGTAAGAGACATAGTCATGGATTGGTTAGTGACTGATAATCTTATTAGCCGGGGACATTTAAGCCCAAAGAGATCTGTGTGGATTTCTGTAGATTCCCTATGCTTTTTAGACTGATGTGATTCTTGCCTCTTCCCACCCCCTGCTGTCTCTCCCTCTTTCCTGTGCTGGGAGTTGCACACACATTCTCATGGATGCTAGGCAAGCCCTCAACTGCCATGTTATATCTTCCTTGGCTTGAATCTTGGAACAAGTTTGCCTGCTCAGAAACGGCTTTTTACAGGATACTGATTAGACATGTTTTGAGGAGTGCTGATTAATGGGCCATTCCTACCTCTATCTTTTAGTCTCCTGCCCCATAGGCATTCTACCTATTGGGAGTGTAGCACAATATAGTCGCTATTGACTTTGGGGGCACCCAAGTCTGTTGTGATATATTTTCTAATTTATTATCTCATTCCTGTCTTTATGAAACTATCCTGCTGTTATCAAGCCATGCTTCTAGTGGCGATAAGGGCAATAGATGGTTAGGATTTGGAGCCATGGCTGTCTCAGTTGACCTCTGTTTCTTCTGTTAATCCCAAAGATGCAAGAAAAAAGACCAATCACCCAAATCATCATGGCCAAACTAATTAAAGCAAGTAATTAATTAAAGCAAGCTTTTTAAAAATTGTGTATACCCTAAAGTGGAGTTCAAGAGGTCAGCACTGGACATGAAGATGACAAGGTTTTTATAGTTCAGGAGATTCCAAATGAGGGATTTGGGGAGCAAAATAGGCAAAGTTACTGTCTTAATTAGGGTTTTATTGCTGTGAAGAGACAACATGACCATGACAACTCTTATAAAGGAAAACATTTAATTGGGGCTGGCTTACAGTTCAGCCCATTATCATCATGAAGGGAAGCATGGTACCACACAGGCAGACATGGTGCTGGAGAAGGAGCTGAGAGTTCTACATCTTGTTCCAAGGCAGCCAGGAGACCACGAGTTACACTGAGCATAGTTTGAGGATATATGAAAACTCAAAGACTACCTACACACTGACTCACTTCATCTAACAAGGCCACACCTATTCCAACAAGGTCACCTATTACTGTCATTCCTTCTGGGCCAAGCATTCAAATACATGAGTCTAGAAGGGCCATACCTATTCAAATCATCACAGTTACAGAAGCAGAACACAAACAAGGTGTTCAAAGCAAGGTAGTCATAACAACCTTTTAAAACAATGGTAGGATTTTAAGATGGTCATTACTGTTTTTTGAAACAAAGATACAACTGCCATTTCCTGGAACAGGCAGTACGGAACAATTTGTAGTTGAGGGTACAGGGACATAGCCGAGTTCTTGAGAAACAAGCAGGTGCAATGAGTTTGTCTTTACTATAAGATGTCTTTTAATCCTAAAATGGAGGAAAGCTGGTTTGTCATTCCTGGCTTGTCTCATATGACTTTGTTAAATCCTTGATAGGGTTTTTAGCATTATTTATCTGGAGAGAAAACAAAATTTGTAATGCATTGAAAGGATGCATGGTCTGCTCATAAGCTATACCAGTTTGGTTAGCATAGAAAGAACAAAATTTTAAAGGTCATATAATCTTGGTATGCCAATAGTACTATAAGTAGCCATTTTGTCCCCTTTGCCAGGGAATTTCCCTTGGACTTAATATTCCAGCCCTTTGTTAAAGACAAGGGTGATGTACTTTCCTCTGTAACTACTTCCTGCTGAAGTTAGGATGCTGTTGTCAGGGCCCAGGAAGGCTGGAACATTGGCCAAAGACGAGAGGGAATTAGGGAAATGAGGTATTTATTCATCAGAAGCATCTTTTTCATTGATCCAGCTGAAGAGACAGGGTGCAATCATATCAACTGGCCTGGTTTACATCAACTTTCAGCAAATCCAGGGCTTTCTGGTTTTGTAGGAAGGCCACTGTCACGGTGTAGATCACCTTTGGAGCAGTTTGTAGTCCATAGCTGAGTTTTGGATGATGTCTACAAGCTGAGTGCCAGATAGATACAGACTAGAGACAGAAATTGAAATTAAAGGACCTAAAGCAAGCCTTTATACTTAAAACTTCCCCCTCAGAACAGGAAATATGCATAGAAACTTAGGATGTTGATAGATCAGACTGCTTGTCTGGAGTCTGTTAGATGCAGGAAAGGCAGATTTAAGTCTTACCCTGACTTTCCTGACTCCTTGAAGCATGTTTGTAATTTGCATCAAAATTCATATTGTAGAAAAGAGCAGCCAACAGATGTTTGCAAAACAGCTAGAGTAGACTCATGACTTTCAGTTAAAAAGCATGAACGTTATTTTTTGTTCTATTCAGGGGGACTGGGTATATAAATTGGACAGAGATGTTTTTAGCATAACCCAAGTGTTGAGAACCCACTAGAGGGTTCCTAAGTCTCAGTTTCTGTGATTCAGTTAGGTTGGCCTCGCATCTCTGTCTCAGCTCCCTGTAACACCTGACGTTCTGTGCTGGACCTGTCCAATCTCTTGGCCCCCAGTATCACAGACGGTTGTCATGGTTTCTGTGCATCCTAGGCATTGAAACCCTGCCAATGGGCACTCAGAAGATAGAAGACAGGTCTCTCTGATTTCTCAGCCCGCAGTCTTATTAGGACTTCTCCAAGGTCCCAAGGCAGACCATAAAGAGAATTGGTAGCTCTGGCCAAACTCCCAAGTAACCGGAAATAACAAGATGGGCCATGTGATATCTCACTTGATGCCCTGCATCTAGGAATGTTGAATCTTATCAGACCCTCCCACATTCCCAGATGAAGGTCACACAAATCCAGAACAGAACCAGATGTCACAAAAAACAAAGTTAAAAATGTTCCTATGACTTACCAGAGGAAACTTTTTTAAAAAATGAAAAAAAGATGCCTGCTGTTTTTCTTTTTTTTGATGCAGCTGTTTGCCCAGGGAGTTGATGAATTGAAAGGATGCCTCAGGACTTGGGATGTTTTCAAAGTGTGCATCCCCTAAAGAGTAGCTCTTTAGTTTGGGAGGGCCAGAGGGAAGGTTCCAACTTCTGAATTTCTGAATTTGGACTGGGGTCTTGATATTGCTGGGGCCTCCAAATGTTAATCCCAAAGATACAAGGATAAAAACTGCTGACCCAAACCATCATGGCCAAACTAATTAAAGCAACCTTTTTTATTTGTGTACATAGGCTGCCTCCCCCTAATGTGGGGTTCAAGAGGTCAGCATTGGACATGAGAAAGATAAGGTTTTTATGACTCAGGAGAGTCAAAATGGGGGATTTGGTAAGTAAAATAGGCAGAGTCACAAAAACAGAACATAACAATAAGGTCAAAACAAGGTAGTCATAACAACCTTTTGAAGCAAAGGTAGGGCTACAAGACAGTCATTACAATTTTTGAAACAAAGATGCCATTGCCGTTTTCTGGAAAACGTACAGTACAGAACCTTGTAGTTAAGGTTATAGATAGGATAAAGCCCAGTCCTTGAAAAACAGGTTTAATCATAAATTGGAACAAGCCTGGTTTGTCTTTATTGTAAGATGGCTTTTAAGCCTAAAGTAGAGGCATGTTAGTTCATCACATTCTCAGAGAGTGGGTCCTTCATAAGGAGAAAATGTTATGTGAGTATTTTGACACCAGATATGTAAAGTGAGGCCATGAATGCTTCTAGGTACGGTTGCAGACACGGTTTGATTGTAATTATGTGGGAGGATACAGCCTGAGGCATCTGGAAAGGCCTAGAGAGGGAAGGAAAGTAGTAGACTAAACATGGAGAGACGAACGGTCTGGGCCATAAAAGGAAAGGGGTGCACGGAGAGCTGTGGCAGATTCCCTGCCCAATCTTTTTGCAGCGGGAGGCCTATGATGGGATAGGGAAAAGTGAGGCGGAGCTAAGGGAGGCGGAGACAGGAAGGCAGAGAGACACAGGGGAGAGGGAAAGGTGGCGGAGATGGAAGCTGACGTTGACGAGCGTGGCTTTAACCAGCCTTTGGCGGAGATGATATGAAAAGGTTAGGATAGATGAGATAACTTGTCTAATCTGTGTGGGCATCTTCTGATTTTAGTATTTGCTGATATATAAATCTGTTTGGTTAACCTTAAGCTTTAGAGTTTTACTTTACTGGGTTACTGGGAAGTGGGTCCAACGACAACTGGGTGGGTTATGCCTGTGAAGGAACTAGTGGCTCCAGGGACAAGGAAACTGGAGCTGGAAGCACAATGACTGGTTGCTATGGGGTGGGGTGGGGGGGCAAGCTAGATGGAGTAGCCCGGAGGACACCCAGCAGGGACCAGGCGGCCCGCCTGTAGCTAGCATTAGTGCTGGAACATGGCGGCTAAGCCGGGAGCCAGCTGGACACCTTCTTACTAATACCTCCTGCTACTGAGAACAAGACAGGAGGACTAAGACAGAGGGGCAAGAGAAAGGGAGCCAAGAGAGAGAAAAACCAAGAGAGTGTATGACCAAAAATAGCCAGGTTATTCAGGAGTGAGAAGATGGGGGAATTGAAACCCATGAGCTGGAGAAGTTTAGAGTAGGTGAAAAGAGCTGAAAGGCTGAGAGGAAGCAGTTACTGAGTGATCCTGGCTGCTAGCGTGTGCTTTGGTATGCTAATAAGCACCACAGTTAGTCATTTCTCCTGAGTTTTCTTTAGTACCTGACAGTATTCAGTATAGAAGAGTCAAACACTGCCAAGTATTTGCATGGTGATCCTGGCTAAAGTCCTACATGTAGAAAGGGCAAACTTACATTAAAAAGTCTCTTTGTCTTAAATGGGATACATTTCTGCCTTTAGGTTGAACTATCTGGTCTCGCAGAAGGATGCTGTCACATCAGGGAAACAGTCTCTGGTGTTGGCAGAGGGTATCAGTGGCAGTCGTAGGTGAACCATTTGGTGAATGTAAGTCCATGCTGTTGCTTCTATGCATAGCCACCATTCTGTCACTACCATTGCCATCATATGTCATAGCCAGCGACTGTCACTTGGTTGTTTGCTCTCTGTTCCATTGTAGGCGATCTCCATCAGACTTGGTAAAACCATACCAAGTACGCTTACGTTTTAGTAGTGAGAAGTGCAGTATGCAAGCATTCCTACAGAAGGGGATATTCTAGCATTCCCTGGGTCAATCTAGACTCTCTGGATATATGTCTCCTGTATCTTTTTAGGTTTTTACTTTCACCCTTCAGAATTTATACATCTTAACATGTTGTATCTTCAACGTTTGATCATCAGTTTTAAGTATTATGACACTGATACAGGAAACCTTACTCACGTGTTTTAGAACATCTTTACAGTCCAGGCGCTAATATACTACATTGTACTGTACTACACTATGCTGTACTATACTATACCATACTATCTACTATAATTTGAATCTGAAGTATTCTCCACAAGGTGCATCTGTATGAAACATTTGGTCCCCAGCTGGTGGCACTGTTTTGGAAGGTTGTGACACCTTTGGGATGTGTGGTTTAGCTAGCAGAAGGAGTCACGGAGTTGGAAACTGACATCTTCTCCTGGTGTCAGTTGAAAATTTCCATCTCCAGATCCATCAAGATATAACCAAATTGTGCCCAAAGCTCCTGCCTCCACTGAACACATTGTCCTGCCCACCATGCCTTTCCCACAAAGATGGACTGACTGTTCTCTACAAACTGTGAACCAAAACAAAGTTCTCTCCCTTTAAGTTGCTTCTGTTGGGTTTTATCACAGCATGGGGAGAAGCAGCCAACAATGCCAGGAGGCAAGCAATTTGGCACAGCCCTGGAGATCTTCTGTCCTGGGAATGTGAGCTATGTGTTCTCTTCATGATGGGAATAAACATCAATGCAGCCATGATTATGCAGCATGGAGGCCATGCCAGTCTGCTCTAACGGATTACTTGACTGGATGATAGTCTACTGTCACCCGCCATGTTTCATCGTTTTTGCTTGTTTTCTGTTTTACTGTTTGTTTTGTTTTTTGCCAGGGTCAAAGTGCATGGGGCTATGACTGAGACCACCAGCCTTACATTTGAATAGTTTTTCAGATTGTCACTAATCTGTGTCATTTCCCTATGAAGCAATCCTAATGTTCTCTCTCTCAGGAATTAGGGCAGTTTCAGAGAATTCTGTTTGCCTTTTCTCCCTACAGTAACTTACTCCACAGATTAAGGGACCAATGAAAGCATTCCATTCTGCTTACCTCCAAGTGTATCCATTCCAATGAGAAATATGAGAACACTTGGACAGCACTGAACGCCACAGGCTCCTGTGAGCCGGACATGGGGCATAACCCCATTTATTGCTTGGTTCTCACGTGACTACCCCTTCTAGTATGAAACTAGTAGGCACACTTTGGGTTCCTGAGTATTAACTTCAATGTAGACACCTTGAAATATTCACATAGTCCCCTGCTCCAGTACAAAGCTTTCTAAGTAAACAGACGTGAACTCCTTGGGGAAGCTCTGGGGAGCTATTATGGAACACAGTTGCTGCTGCAGTGTTTTACAGTCACATTCTTTTGGTCGCAGTGATTAGTTCAGGAATAAGACAATGACATGCAAACCATACACTCACCAGGAATCCTAGGAAAGACCATCTTATTCTTGCTCAGAGGGACATGAAAGAGAAGGAATGCAGTTATGTAAAATGGCAAAGCCGTCAGTGATACATGGGATCAGAGGTTGGAACCAATACTGGAGAAGTGGGAATATAAATGGAAGGAATGAAGATCATATCCTGGTGACAGGAGTGTTAATCTGCTCTAAACTCCCTGGTGGGTGTGTGTGTGTGTCCTCACTATCCACGAAAGTGCTTTAGATTCAGCATGAAAGACACAACACACACAGCCTTATTTTTAATATACCTAAGCAGCCCAATGGTTGAGCCACTCCCAAACTTCTGCATTGCTAACACCTCCCCTCTGATATTATAGAATTATTACTTACTAAAATCTATATTTTATCTGTGCTACCCCAGACCCAATAGAGGGAGTGGCCCCTGGGGTGCGCTTCCTGATTCTCACATGGTGGTTCTCTGTCTTCCACAGCTCTCATGCTTGCATCCTAGTCCTTCCCTGGCAGGGAGATTCTCCTCCTTCCTCATGTTCCTTGACAGGGGAACCTCCAAGTCCCTCCTCTCTGTCTGTCTGCCCAGCCATTGGCCACTGGCAACTTTATTTACCAATTAGAACCAGCTGGGGGTAGGGACCATCAGTGTCTCATATGCAGATGAGCAAATTCTCTTATAATTTGTGATCCCAATTAACATAATATAAGCAATAAACCAAATCTGCATTTCACGTTTTTCATCCATTAAAAAGGCCTTTTCTGTTGGGCAGTGGTGGCGCACGCCTTTAATCCCAGCACTTGGGAGGCAGAGGCAGGCAGATTTCTGAGTTCAAGGCCAGCCTGGTCTACAGAGTGAGTTCCAGGACAACCAGGGCTACACAGAGAAACCCTGTCTTGAAAAATCAAAAAAAAAAAAAAAAAAAAAAAGAAGGCCTTTTCTTTCAGATATATATTGAATATAGTCATAACAGTTATGTAAATGATAAGGTATGATATACATTAATAATATCCAGTCCATCAATTTGCCCAGTTTAGGTACATTATTCTAACATTTATCTTAACTTAAAGAGTTTATTTACAATTCTATCCCTGAATTATGTTCTGACTTTAACTTGTATTGCCATCTGGAAAACATCCTTTCAAATCTACATCATCTTCCTCAATGCCAAACATTTTAAGTTTAATTATGAGACTATAACTAGTCTTCAACCCAGTCAGAGATCCAAGAATGAATTAAATATTACCTGGATATATAGGAAGCACAAAAACATAGCTTCCAAAACTTAACCAATTTGTGGAGTCAGCTGACTTCCTGGACAGTCCCCTATTCCTCAAATGTTGAAGCATCTGTCTTCAGGCTTCTGGCCCAGAACCATCTGACAGACCTTAAGTGAAGCAGGAGCTATGAAGGACTAGCTCATCCTGTCTTGGCAGAGCTAAGCTGTCGACTATCCCATATCATGTGTCCTTTCCTGGACAGTATTTTTGTGTGTAGATGAATTAGGGCAATTCTTGCCCAGTGGCTACCTTACCACAACTGGAGCAACTCCATATGAAGGTTATGATGCTCAACCGTGAAGGGGGTGCTGTCAGGAGCAGACATGTCTCTTAGTCAAAATTTTCATTAATAATAACATGATTTTAAATGTCATATTCTGTGGCTCTCTGATGCTTTTGAAGACTATCTATATAAGGTATTCTGAACTGTTAAACCTTGACTACTCTTAGTTATTTCTAACTGAATAATAATGAAAGCACCTTATTGTAATTAAATCAGAATCTAATATGACCATGAGTTTACTATCTGACCCTTAACCTGCATTACTTAATCATCCTGAACAGTTTGTAATAGCAGCTACTAGAAGGACTGGGTCTAAGCCTTGTGTTCTTAAATGAGTTGCACAGGCACAATGCCTATCTAAGAGTAACAATATTAATTTTGACTTTTGTATCAATATACAAAGTTTAATACCAATGAAAACCTTAAATCTGTATCAATATATAAATTCTGTACCTATGTAAGCAGTTATATCTTCAATTTTGCATCAATTATAAATGTAAGATTATGGCTATACAATATTTTGTTCAAGAATAAATTTAGTAATCCATCCCATCTATTTCCTTCCTATTTAAAATTATGAGCATTTCTAAATTAGCTCTTAAAATGGCAACCTATCTATAATTTATAAAATAATCATAACCAGACACCCAAACCCAAGGGATCAGGAAGATGATTCTCCACAACTTCTTCCTACTGAACAGAGGTGATGAAAATTTTTTTTAAAAGTGTGAGGAGGAGTAGGAAAATTAGAAAAACTGGTTATATATTTAAGAAAGCTAGCTTTAGCATCTGTTATCCAATCTCTGTATGCTTAGAAGGCTCAGAACTTGATTGAAGCTCTGACTGGCTCTATATGAAAGTCTGGGTGAACTGAGGTCATCAGGAATCTGCAGCTATTCCTGATGCTGTTTTGGGAGACAGGTAGCTGGACCAGCAGGTCATCTTAGCATCCCCATAGATGAATCTTGTCAGAGGTGTATGTTCTGTAATATAGGAATCTTAGAACCAAAACTTGAGTACTATTAGGATATTTGAATGGGTTATGCAAGATTAAAAGTTCAGTTAAGAATGAATTTTTTTGCTCCTTGTTTGAGCAGGTGAAAGACAACTATCCCTTTATGAGTTAATTTGATCAATAAATATATATATATATATCTCCTTTCTTTTTATATAACTTGAATTAATATCCTTTCCTATGTATTTAACTTCACTTAAATTTCCTTCTATAATTCTGTATAAGCCTATTTTAGGTCATCAATTTGTCATACCAGGCTAAGCAATTCCAGAAATCCCATGTAGACCAGTTCAAAAGATCCCAAGTTCTGCCCTGACTTTTTCAAATTTCTTTCAATGTACTTTTCTCATTCATCCTATTCTCTCTGTCTTCTTGTATTTGTTTCCTACATTTGAGATCAAAGGCCTGGATTTCTTTATTTCATGTATACTTAAAAACACTTAAACAGTTACCATTATATCTCTCTCCTCTCTCTCTCTCTCTCTCCTCTCCTCTCTCTCTCTCTCTCTCCTCTTCTTTTGGGTTTATTGAGACAGGGTTTCTCTGTGTAGCTCTGTCTGTCTGTCTTGGAACTCACTCAGTAGACCAGGCTGGTCTCAAACTCAGAAATCCTCCTGGCTCTGCCTTCCAAGTGCTGGGATTAAAGGCATGCACCACCACTGCCTGGTTACTCCATTCTATCCTTAAAAACAATTAAATCAAATTTGATTCATCTCTATCCTTTGTTTACCTGATCTTTGGGAGCAACCAGACTCTATTGTCTGCCTTTGAGCAACCCGACTGTTTGCATTAGCAGGGGCTCCCAGCACCTCTGAGGTCAAACTCTCTGAGGCAATCAGAAGCCTTTGAGAAGGGCCTGGGGCAAATCCCTGCCACGTTGTCTGGGTCAACGTGGGGGACCTAATTGTGTCCCAACTCACGCCATGAACCCCAGAATTATGTGTGCCTTTTGTTCTAGTTTGAATCTGTGTGGCTTGGGGAGGAACCACATGGCTAAGCTGGGCTCTGTTTGGCAAAGAAACTATTTTCTCCCTACCTCCTAATCTCACATCATGACATGTGTCTTCCATTTTGCAATCTCTAATTAATTTTTTAAAATGAGTACAAGTCTAACACATGGGATGCCATCTGAAGCAGTAGTATGTAGTTCCACTTTAAACTCCCCAGTGGGTGTGTGAGTACTCCTCACTATCTGTCCAAATGTTTTGGATTCAGAATAAAAGACACAAACACACAGCCTTATTTTTAATATACCTTAAACAGTTCAATGGTTGGGCCACTCCCAAACTTCTGTGTTGCTAACACCTCCCCTCTGATATTCCTGAATTATTACTTACTAAAATCTATATTTCATCTGTGCTACCCCAGACCCAATAGAGGGAGTGGCCCCTGGGCTGCCCTTCCCTGATTCTCACATGGCTGGTTCTCTGTCTTCCTCAGCTCTCATGCTTGCATCCTAGTCCTTCCCTGGCAGGGCGATTCTCCTCCTTCCTCATGTTCCTTGACAGGGGAGCCTCCAAGTCCCACCTCTCTGTCTGTCTGCCCAGCCATTGGCCACTGGCAACTTTATTTACCAATTAGAGCCAGCTGGTGGCAAGGATGGTCACGGTCTCACATGCAATATTCTTGTATAATTTGTGAACTCAATTAATATGATATAAAATAATAAACCACATCCACAACAGGTAACACTATTTGAATTGAACTTTTACTTGACTCCACACTGAAGTGAGCCACTATACTCTTTATCAGATAGCTTTACTGTCAAACTTGACACAGATGTTCCCACATCTGGAACAAAGGAACAACTCAGAAATTGCCCAGATCAGAATGGTTTTGGTTCTGTCTGTGAGAGATTGTCTTAACTTACTGTGGTTGGCATTCTCCTTAGGCAGTGTGTGTCTGGGCTGGTTGAGCATGAGCCACTGAGCTTATAAGCAGCTTTCCTCCATGGCCCTGCCCTGAGATGCCTGTCCTGACTTCCCTCCATGATGGATTTCTGACATGGAAGTATAAGGTGAAATAAACCATTTTCCAGGTTGGATTTTGGTCAGAGTGTTTTATCACAGCAAAGAGAGCAAACTAGATTAATTTCTGTGTTAATCATGTGTGAGGGTGCTTGCGGCCCTAGCTTGCACGTTGAGGGAGGCGGTGTTTTGTGGACAGGGAAAGGATAGTTAACTACAGCTTTCCATGCTGAGCAAGGGCAAGAGCTTCGCTATGTGTAAGATTATACAGCAAGAGTAATCAAGTCAGCTTTTCAAACCCTCTGCCCTAGCTCAGACTAGAAACTCTTGGTGTGTATGTGTGTGTGTATGTGTGTGTGTGTGTGTGGTGTGTGTATTTATGAATAGGAAAAATTGCATAATTCTCTTCAACAGGATTTTGATATAACTCTGCCCAATCATTGGACCTCTTTAACCTAGAGCAGAATGTATTGTACTGTCCATACTCCTGCCCTGAATATATCACTGTAGTAATAATTTCAGAGTTTTTGATTTCTTTAGAAAACACAGAAATATTATAAGAATATGTTTTTGTTTTTAATCCCAGGTGTAGGCTGTGGGGCTGCTTCAGACTGTCCACAGCAGCTGACTATGGTTTGCTTTCATGCTCTAGCAGGGCATGCTTTTGTCATCTGCAGATAGTTTCTGTGATTATGTGACATTTGGAATTCTATGGACTTTTTAGAGGGTATATAAATGTTAGGGTCCCTGAGATGTGAGATGGGTTTTCGTTTGTTGGTTATTGGTTGTTAGTTGGTTGTATTTTGTTAAGTAATCATGCACAAAGAGGAAACAGCAACAAGAAGACATTATAACATCCCAACGATGAAGATCACACTTTCCCCCAAGGAGCTTGACACTCAGAATCAGCAGGAAGTCGTCTAATGATGTCGCCCCCGGCAACCCTGACTTTATTCAGAGATCTTTTTTTTCTTCACTATCTCTTCTTCTCTCTCATCTAGTGTTGGGAGTTGAAAGGGTTGACGAAAGGGCAGAGAAACGTAGAAGAAAGAAGAATACACAAAGTGGCAAAAGGCAAGCTGTATATTGGACCTGTGTGTAATCATGACTCCCTCACTTCCCACTACCCCCGCTGGCTAAGTTTGTTCAGGGCTATCTGTCTTAGGGTTTCCTGGAGTGTGGCTTCGTTGGCCTCTTCCTCTTTTCTACCGTCTCTCATTTTGGGCTTTGTTCAGGTTGGTCTTTTTATATTCTATGAACTCATCCAGTCATAGAACTAGGGAAACAGAGGTGAAAATTCACAATACAATACATGAACAGATTGCCAGGGTGCAGAAACAAAAGAATAGATATTTAAAGGAGAGAGTGGGAGGTGAGTACTAAGAAAAATGAGGCCTTTGATGGCTGGAAGGTTAGCCGCTTCCTGTTCCAGTGCTCCAACTCTCCTAGTGTTGCCATAACAGCCTCTCTCCTTTTCTATCTACCAAACAGACAGATTTTATAAGGCCGTTTCTTCCAAAACAAAGCCAGTCAGTTCTTGCACTTAGCTAGCTCCTCTGAAGCAAAACAGTGCAGATAGGGTCAGGGGAAGGACATGTTCTTGGACCACATTGGTACAAGGAAAAGGTGGTGGATAGAAAATGCAAACCATGAAAAACAGCATCCTCAATGTGGGATTGGGAGTCCAGCTGCAGCCTAAGGGAGATGCCAGCAGACTGAGGAGTATGAAGGGAGGGGCTGAGAGAGATCCAAGAAACATGGCTGCACGTAATGATTCTTTAGCTTCTATAGAGATTAAATACTCAAACACTCCTTGAGGTTTCATCTTGATATCCCGGAAAGACCAAACAATGGCACCAAAACAACAGGAGACCAGATATGGCCCAGAGCATAACACACCAGAGGACATTCTGAAGTTCCCTAGGCTACAGTGGCTGTTGTGTGTGTGTCTCTGTGTCTTTGTGTCTGTCTCTCTCCCTCTGTGTGTGTGTGTATGTGTGTGTGTGTGTGTGTGTGTGTGTGTGTGTGTGTGTGTAGAGAGAGGAGAGAGAGAGAGAGAGAGAGAGAGAGAGAGAGAGAACAGGTGTGACTATTTAGGGCATAGTAGAGGGTTCTGCTAACACTGTTCTTTGTTCTTTAGGCTTCCCTGAGAAACTCGAGACAGAAACCGGCAAATAACAAGAATTGCTATGCACTGCAGACTGGATCACAAATTATAGAAGACTGGACTGGGAGATGACTCAGTGAAAGAAGCCCTTGGTGTGCAAACAGAGGACCTGGCCCAGACCCTAGAACCTACTTAACACCAGAGTGGGGGCACATGTGTGTAACCTCATGCTCCTGCAGTGAGACCTGAGCGGGGCAGGTCCCTCAAAGTTTCTGCAGCCTCAAGGACCAGTTAGCTTAGTGTTCACGGCAAGCAAGGGACCTTGTCTCAAAGAAGTCAGAAAGCAAGGACTGATAGCTAAGGTTGACCTCCGACCTCCTCACGTGTTCTGTAGCACATCTGCTGGAGCCTATATTCTCTCTCACACACAAGAAAAAGTTCTTTGCACAGTCATCTGACCAGAGTCAGATTCATAGATGTCGTTCGGCTCAGAGCCGTCTTTGCACACTGTCAGAAGGCAGGGGACAAGTTTCTGGAGACAGCATTGTCGTTGGAATCTCCTCATCAATTATCATGGATGGGTGTGAGGCTGAAAGGCTGGCAGGCAGTTTATGCCATCTGTGAACATCTGGAAAAGATCACCAAGAAATTGGATGCCTGAGATACAGGTCCAGAGTCTCCACAGCGCTTTATGTGCTGTGTTGCTCTTCGTGAGCCGATATGAAGCACCAGAACACATGTTCCTAGAGACCTGGAATTAGCCACACCCTTCTATTTGTCTTTTTTAAATTTAAGGGTTTTTTTTTCAGTTCCTCTGTATGTGTGTTTCTTTTTATTTTCTTTCTATTTTTTTTTCTGGGATCAGCACCAGCAGTGAACAGGTTCCAGAAAGGATATGAAAATCAGGTGTGAGGAAGGTTGAGTCAGACACCAAGACTGGGAGGCTTTGTAACTCCAACTGACTAGCAATCAGAAAATTTCCTTATATGGATTAAAAAAGCATTCATGGTTACAAGAGATACAGATCCTATCATTTTGTCTCAGGCATGTGTTTCCAGTATGCCCAGGGTTACAGGTTAAGCACAGATAGAAAGATTTTATTATCATCAACCCTGTATCTTATCCTAAAATTCTACAATCTTTTAGCTTAAGCAAGCATAATATAGCAGCCTGTTCTCTGGCGGGCAGCACTTTGCAGCTTCAAGATGCTGAGAGAGAGAATATACAGAATCCCAGTCAGTCCAGGGGACTTGTCCTGCTTTAAGCAGTGTATTATTAACTTTTAATAATTAATCATATTACAGATTTGCCTAAGCCTGAGAAACTCAGACTTAGGAATCATTGTAGCTATTATTTATAATCTTATAAGAACTTATTTAATAAATGAATATTTTTGTTTCAACATTAATTAGTATTACAGTAACCTGGTGTAAACTAAGTTTCCAAGAATGACAAATCCAAATATCGTATTCTTACATTCTTTTCTATAACTTATACATG
Organism: Mastomys natalensis; assembly: GCA_021653895.1. Lineage (NCBI taxonomy): Eukaryota > Metazoa > Chordata > Mammalia > Rodentia > Muridae > Mastomys > Mastomys natalensis. The sequence continues at coordinate 457,563 of JAJTUV010000533.1, forward strand.
CTATTATCTTACCTTAGTCATTCTAGCTTTTGTTGCTGATTCTTACTAGGAGCTTAGTATGTATGATGTTTTATCTTATAGGCTATAATTATAAGAAATTCTAAATATACTATAAAAGGAGTTCTGTGTTCTGATCTGTTGTCATTTCTCTTATCTCACTGAACCTTGTCAGGCTTCTTTAAATCCAAACCATTCTAATTATTTTGTTTCGTGAATTTGTTTAGGGGCAGATAGCAATCTCCAAGGCACAGAGAAGACCTCCAAGTAGGATCAACTAAGGTTACTTCCTTGAGAGCAGGAGGTAGTACATTCAGGACTCTCAGGGGAAGACAGAAACAATAGTGTCAGAGAAGACATGGGTGGATCATTATACTAAAGCCCCTCCCCCAGGAGTGTAACATGTAGAGACTCAAACTGAAAGTAAAGGTCAACAATCACAGCACGTGGCTCAGCGTTGCTGGTACCCTGTCAAACAGCTGGTGTCTTTCACCATTTCCCTAGGAAATGGCTGTGCCATTTCTAACATTTTTATTGGCTAGTATTATTTGGGAATTTCACATTATACACTTGGATCACACTTTCCAGTCTCTCAAGTCTACCCTGTCACTCTTGTGACATCCCTCCAAAAAGAAGGAAGAAAAAGGAGGTGGAGGAGAAAGAAGAAGGAAAGGAGAGGAGGAGGAGGAGGAGGAGAGAAGGAGGAGGAGGAAGAAGAAGAAACATATTTTGTGTTACTCATAAGCCCACTGGAGCATACTCAGACTACTATGTCCAGCCCCTTAAAATTGAGCCCTTCCTCACCCACACCCCTGCCAGAAAGCCACCAATTGTGCAGAGCTACACTTCAGCATCCTTATAACAAAATTTGAAAGTTCTCTGTTTTGGCTTTCTATCTAGGCTATTATTTTTTGGGGGTGGAATGGGGTGGGGTAGGGATTGTCACAGAAGCCTTTTTCTCAACTGTGAGTCTGCAATCATCAATGCCACTGCAAATGTAGTCTCCTTGCCTTTACGGTCAATGGGAAAATGGATCATGGACTTCGCATGATTTCTCTGGGGTAGTATGGACTGTGGACAACCACATGGTCTCCAGTTGCAGTACAGACCATGGACTTCAACACAGCCCTCTACTGCAGCATGGGCCACGACATCATGATAGCCTTCAGCAGCAGCACAGGCCAAGAAGTCAACTGGCCTCTGGGGCAACATGGGCCATTGACACCAATATGGTCTAGCAGCAGCTGGGTCCATGGACATTAAATGGCTTGAATGGCAGATAGACCACAGAAATTCACATGGCCTTTGGTGGTAACATGGGCTACAAATATCAACACAACCCTTAGCTGCAGCAGGACCACGGACTCCATCATAGTCCACTGTAGCAGCACACAGACATCAGCGTGGCCTCGTACGGCTGCACAAGGCCAGTCACATCACAATGGTCCCTGGCAGCAGCATAGCTCATGGACATCAACATGGCTTCCGGTGGCAGCACAGACCAGAGATCTTCAAGCTCTGCTAATATGAACACAGACATCAACACAGCCCTGACTGCAGGACTGTAGACTCCAACATAGCCCTCGGTGGCAGCATGGACAATGGACACCAACATGGCCTCAGGTAGCTAAGGCCAACTCATACGGCCTCCAGAGGTAACCCAGACCATGAACACCAACATGGCCTTCAATGGCAACCCAGACCACGGACATCTACATGAACCTCAGGTTTAACATGACCTGGAACCACAGACCACAGATACCAACAAGTCCAGAAAACGAACAGTTCTGCATTTTGAACAGCCCGTCGTTGTCAGAGTCTGGGTGTTGTGTGCCTGGACAGCACGGTGCTGGGCTGAAGTCCTAGTCTGCTGCACACCACCCTGCTGACCCTACTCGGCAACATAGTTCCGGTTGCCTGCAGTTGTGGGAAAAAACGCAGGCGGGGGCCACAGCCCTGGCCTCCCGTGTGGTGGCGGAAGGAGGTCGCGCTGCGGGCCTGTCTCCCGCGTGGGGTTCTGGCTCGTGGGCCAAAGTGGCAGAGGAGGCGGAGTTGGAGACCCGAGGCTGAGGCAGCGGTAGAGTCTCACAGACCGGGCTTTTCCCGCTGCGTTGGTTCCCACATAGTTGTCTCGGAAGATGAAATGGTTTGGAGTAGCAGATGTTAAAAATAGGCCGGAGAAGACACGTGGACTGAGTCTCCATGAAGTAGTTTTATTGATGTGAAAGTTGAGTCTGGTGCGCTCCCCCGAAAAGCCAGGAGGGGCTTTACCTGTGTCTTACGTGATTTAAGTTTACAGGTGAAATGGAGAGGGCCCCGGGTTCTGGGGGTATGGCCACACACCTGCAATCTCAGGGTTCTAGGTCAATGGCAACCCTTCCATGGTCCAACATGCAGTCTTCTCTCAAACCTGTCACCACCGACGCATTTCTAGTTCCGCCTCTCACTACTGTGCATGTGCCACCCCGTCCTTCCATCTTTCCCTCCTCTCTACCGAGTATTCGTTTGTCACAGAGGTATTGGAAACTGCAGTGTGGCACATGGTATATTTATTTTGTCCAATCAGCTTTACATGCAAATGCTCATTGCAATGAGTCGTTGGTCTGGTTCAACGTCTCCGGTCTCCGACACACCATAAATACTGGACCGTCATCAGGGCCCGACTTGGATATGCTGCTGTTGCCCAGAGTGAGGGCTGAAGCAGGAGCAGCTCCATGCTGGGGCCTGCTAGGGGCCCAGGACCAGTCCTATTTAATAAATGACATCCAGTTCTGCATGACTGGCTCCTCTAGGAGCTTCTGTAGTTCATAGATGGGATGGATAGCTGTTGGAGTGGGCTGACTCAAAGCAGCAGATCTGGGCTGGGATGGCAGCTGGGTTGGTCAGCCCAGGCCTACGGCGCTGGGCTCTCTTCTGTATATATCTTCTAATTTTCAATGATGAACACATGGTAAATGAATTGACATCATATGTGTAGATTTCTTAACTTGAGTAAGCTCTTGTTGAGCCCCATCCCCATAGTAGCACAAACAGTTAATCGTATATTCTTACTAATAAAGTAGTTACAGAGGAAGAACTTTTACTACCTAGAGATGGTGGTTCTTGCTATAACTACAGCACTCACAGGTGAGGCAGGAGGATTGCAGCAAGTTTAAGGTTAGCTTTGGCTCCACTGTGAGTTCCAGTTCAGGCTTGGCTACAGGATAAGACTCTTTTTCTAAAAAGTTTTTTTTTTCCCCTTTAATAGGAAGTAAATCAACTTAATTGCTTATTATTCACATGTAATGTTTTATTTTTGTGTTTCTTTTCAATTTTATTTTTAATAAGCCTCTTCTTTACTTATTCCTAGAATCTTGTTTGCACACTAGCATGTAGAATTCAATTATGAATTGCAAATGACACCCTGAGTGCTTTCCACTTATTGCAGTAGTTTAAGTTTTGGTTGTAAAGAAATTATATATGGAAATATAATTATGTTCTGTTTGGTTAGAGCATAGTAAATTATTTATTTGTTACTCATCCCATTAATCTCATACTATGAACACCTTTAAAAATATTCAATTTAGTTTAGTAAAATCACAAGATTTTACAACCATCACTACTAATTGCAGGACATTTTCAGCACCCCTCCCCCAACCTTGTACCCATTATTTCCCAATCTCTCTTAGCATTTAGTGATTACTAATTTGTCACAGGGGACACTATCATTAATAAATAGGTCTCTGTGAATTTGACTATTGTAATTATTTTGACTCTGTTGCTCTGTATGGTAGCGTGTTCATAATGACCATGCTGCCTCTCCATGTCTTGGACTTAAGGGATACACCAGTCACCAAAGTGCCTTCTGGGAAAACACAAGAGCTCAAGTTTGATCCCCAGAAGCCATGTAGAGGCTGGGGGGGGGGAAGGAAGTTTCACTATAATACCAGTGCTGGTGGAGGGTAGACAGAAGAAACAGGCAGATCCTTGGAGCTCATTGGTTAGCCAGCACCAGCCAATCAGTGAACTCCACATTCAGTGAGAGAACCTGTATTAAAATATAAAGTGGAAGAAGACACACTCCACACATGAGTACACATATACACAGGAAACACACACACACAGAGGAACACACCACACACCACACACACACACAACACACACACACACCGACATTTCTTTTGATGAGATGGCAGAAGAGCTTCAGTTAGAGGTCCAGCTCTGCTGGTGCCTGGCAGAGCCCACCCTCTTTCTGTTCATAGGCTCACACAATGTCCCATGCAGGATGCAGCTTCTCTCCATCATTGTCCAAGAAGTCATGAGTCAAAGGGAAGGAGTGAGAGCAGCTGGCAGCCACTAACAAGTCTAACTTCTGTCCCCACGCCCTCCGGCTCTGCTGAGCTCAGGGGTTAGTTACAGGGGTGGGACATTTCTACCAGTAGCTAGATCCACATGCATTTGACCTGGGAGCTGAGACAGCCACACTGTCACCTTGTGCTTTGGAGTCCTCAGACAGGTATGGTGCTGGCTGGGGTGATCAATCCTGATTTCCAGATTTATTCTACATCACACCAAAGGAAGGGAAGAGTGAGTAGGAAATACAGGAAGTTCACAGAATTTCTCTAAGTCCTTCCCATGGAGATGACAGTCAGTGAGAATCCTTAACTCCCAATTAGGACTGTATGTGCCCCAGGAATGAAAGTGTGGGTTATCTTGACAGGTGAAAAGGTAGCCAGCTGTAGTACTTGCTAAGGGAAAGAGGATTTAAAGCAGTGGGATATGTTATATTACTACTCTGAGCTTTTATAGAAACACAGGGACTATGTATTTTTCCTTATTATATACATATACATAAAATGCATATGTTATTGATACTTGTCTGCATCCATAGACACAGGATACTTGTCTGCATCCATAGACACAGGATACTTGTCTGCATCCATAGACACAGGATACTTGTCTGCATCCATAGACACAGGATACTGTCTGCTCATAGACACAGGATACTTGTCTCATCCATAGACACAGGAACTTGTCTGCATCCATAGACACAGGATACTTGTCTGCATCCATAGACACAGGATACTTGTCTCATCCATAGACACAGGATACTTGTCTCATCCTAGACACAGGATACTTGTCTGCATCCATAACACAGGATACTTGTCTGCATCCATAGACACAGGATCTTGTCTGCTCTAGACACAGATACTGTCTGCATCCATAAAAGATACTTGTCGCATCCAAGCACAGAGATACTTCTGCATCCATAGACACAGATACTTGTCTGCATCCATAGACACAGATACTTGTCCGATAAGGATACTTGTCTGCATCTCAATACCAGATACTTGATAAAAGATACTTGTCTGCATCATAGACAGATACTGGATACCTGACCAACAGAACTTGTCTGCATCCATAAGACACAGAACGCTATCCATAGACACAGGATACTTGTCTGCTCCATAGACACAGGATCTCGCATCAAGACATCAGCATATGCCGATCATGTCACATCTTGTCACCAAACCAGTCTTGCACCATAGACACAGGATACTTGTCTGCATCCTAGACACAGGATACTTGTCTGCTTCCATAGACACAGGATACTTGTCTGCATCCATAGACACAGGATACTTGTCTGCATCCATAGACACAGGATACTTGTCTGCATCCATAGACACAGGATACTTGTCTGCTAGCACAGGATACATCAGATCATACCTTGTCTGCTCCATAGACACAGGATACTTGTCTGCATCCATAGACACAGGAATACGTTGCATCGCACAGATCTTTCCTAGACACAGGATACTTGTCTGCATCCATAGACACAGGATACTGTTGTTGCATCATACCAGGATCTGTCTGCATCCATAGACACAGATACTTGTTGCATCCATAGACACAGGATACTTGTCTGCATCCATAGACACAGGATACTTGTCGCATCCATAGCACAGGATACTTGTCTGCATCCATAGACACAGGATACTTGTCTGCATCATAGACACAGGATAACTTGTCTGCATCCATAGACACAGGATACTTGTCTGCATCCATAGACACAGGATACTTGTCTGCATCCTAGACACAGGATACTTGTCTGCATCCAATAATGACACTAGATACTTCTGCATCCTAGACACAGATACTTGTCTCATCCAAGACACAGGTACTTGATCTGCATCCTAGACACAGATACTTGTCTGATCTAGCACAGATACAGATACGTCTGCGATTCCATAGACACAGGATACTTGTCTGCATCCATAGACACAGGATACTTGTCTGCAATCATAGACACAAACTTGTCTGCATCCTAGACACAGGATACTGTCGCATCCATAGCACAGGATACTGTCTGCATCCATAGACACAGGATACTTGTCTGCATCCATAGACACAGGATACTTGTCTGCATCCTAGACACAGTATTGTCTGCATCCATAGACACAGGATACTTGTCTGCATCCATAGACAAGTTACTTACGATCCTAGCACAGGATACTTGTCTGCATCCTAGCACAGATACTGTCTGCATCATAGAACAGGATACTTGTCTGCATCCTAGACACAGGATACTGTCTGCATCCATAGACACAGGATACTTGTCTGCATCCATAGACACAGATACTTTCTGCTCCATAGACACAGGATACTTGTCTGCATCCATAGACACAGGATACTTGTCTGCATCCATAGACACAGGATACTTGTCTACATACCAATAGATCCAGGATACTTGTCTGCATCCCTAGACACAGGATACTTGTCTGCATCCATAGATACAACAGATACTTGTCTCATCCTAACACAGGATACTGTCCACCAGACAGGTACTTTACATCCTGTACTGCATCCATAGAACAGTGATCACTGTACTGCATCTATCCAGACACAGGATACTTGTCTCATCCATAGACACAGGATACTTGTCTGCATCCATAGGGCACAGGATACTGGTACTGTCATCCATGAACAGCAGGATACTGTCTGCATGCCATATGCCACGCATACTTGTCTGTCCATAGAACAGGATACTTGTCTGCATCCATAGATCACGATACCTTAGTCACGGACTGCTGCATCAGACACAGGATACTTGTCTGCATCCATAGATACAGGATCTTGTCTGCATCCTAGACAGGATACTTGTCTGCATCCTAGACACAGGATACTTGTCTGCATCCATAGACACAGGATACTTGTCTGCATCCATAGACACAGGATACCTTGTCTGCATCCTAGACACAAGAAAGTTGTCTGCATCCATAGACACAGGATACTTGTCTGCATCCATAGACACAGGATACTTGTCTGACGTCATAGACACAGGATACTTGTCTGCATCCATAGACACAGGATACTTGTCTGCATCCATAGACACAGGATACTTGTCTGCATCCATAGACACAGGATACTTGTCTGCATCCAAGAACACAGGATACTTGTCTGCATCCATAGACACAGGATACTTGTCTGCATCCATAGACACAGGATACTTGTCTGCATCCATAGACACAGGATACCTTGTCTGCTCCATAGACACAGGATAGTGTCTGCATCCATAGACACAGGATACTTGTCTGCATCCATAGACACAGGATACTGTCTGCATACCATATGCTAGACAGGATAACTTGTCTACATCCCATAGACACAGGATACTTGTCTGCATCCATAGACACAGGATACTTGTCTGCATCCATAGAGCACTATGGATATTTGTCTCATCCATAGACCAGGATTACTTGTGCTGCATCCATAGACCAGGATACTTGTCTGCATCATAGATACAGATACTTGACTCATTCTCTGAAACCAGGATACTTGTCTGCATCCATAGACACAGGATACTTGTCTGCATCCATAGACACAGATACTTGTCTGATCCCATAGACAGATACTTGTCTGCATCCATAGACACAGGATACTTGTCTGCATCTCATAGACACAGGATACTTGTCTGCATCCATAGACACAGGATACTTCTGTCATCCATAGACACAGGATACTTGTTCTGATCCATAGTCACAGGATACTTGTCTGCATCCATAGACACGATCTTGTTGCATCCATAGACACAGGTACTTGTCTCACCATAAACAGGAATGTAGCATTCTAGAATCAGATACTTGTCTGCTCCATGACACAGGTATTGTCTGCATCTCATAGATACGAACTGTTGCATTCAAGACACAGATACTTGTCTGCATCCATAACACAGATACTTCTGAATAGCAGATACTTGTTGCTCTACACAGATACTGTCTCATCCATAGACACAGGATACTTGTCTGCATCCATAGACACAGGATACTTGTGTGCATCCATAGACACAGGATACTTGCCTATACCCATTGTTTCCATTTGTTTGTTTAGTATTTATTGTCACAGGCCTACTTTACTTTGCTGTGAGTATATTATTTTCTTCCCAGTCTTACTTCTTTCTTATCATTACTATTATTATCTCATATTTTACGACTCTTTGTGAATTTCACACCATGCACCCAATCCCACTCATTTCTCAGTCCTTGCATATCTGCCTCCAACTCTTGTATCTTCCCCCCAAAAGGAAAAATACATCTCTCTGTGAAAGCTTCAGCGTGTCATTGTGTGTCACACAGTGCACCCTTTTGTCCAAATAGCTTTACTTGTAAATTTTCATTTCAAAGGGTCATTGATCTGGTTCAAGAACTCTGCTTCTGCGGCACCGGATCCTTACCAAGTCTCCTTTTGTCTATCCTGTTGTTGCCCTGTGTTATGGAGATCCTGCAGCTTTGGATCTGCAGGACTGGCCCCTTCATGTGCTCCAGCAGCATGTTGGGGTGGGCCAGCTCCAAGCCCTGGACCTGGATCTGATAGCTGAGTTGGTCAGCCCACCAGCTCTCCCACACACACACTACTGGGGCCAGCTCTCCTGCACTGCCCAGATGAGAGCAGGGCAAAGGGTGGGTGAGACAGATCTCTAGAGCGCTGCCTCCAGCAAGGGCCAGGACCAGTTTTTACCTCTTATTGTCTGATACAACATGTTTGTGGAGAAGAGTGAAGATGGCCTTGTATCTTCCTTTGGGAAAGGATTGGTTTAGCTTTGGCTGTACACAGGATGACTGTATCACATTAAGCAAAAGTACGGCATTGCTTTTGTCCTTATTTGTAGATAAATAATTTAAGGAGATGTATTCAAAGTCAAGTTTTCAGGGGTGGAATGTGATGTCCTCTTACCATATGACTTCATTAGACTGAGTTTCTGAATTATTCATTAACTACTCTCCTTGGTGCCAGCATGCAGCATGGAGGTATTCTCTCTCTCTCTCTCTCTCTCTCTCTCTCTCTCTCTCTCTCTCTCAGATATGATTTAATTTCATAGCCAATTGGCTTTAGGCCAAGTAGATAACTGATTTAGTCAAATGACCTGTAAGCAGCTTCCTAGAGGAAGAATAAATGTTGCCTGTTCAGCTACTTCTCAGGGTGGCTGCTCTGCCCTGCCCTTCCTGCTGGTGTGGCCTGTGGCTCCTGCTCTCAGCTAGCCAGTTCCTGAAGTTGTGTAAACCCACTCCCTACAAGAAGCATAATAATAAATATCTCCTCAAAGTCTGATCTCTGCTGAACTGTGATAGGGGTGAGCTGGTCCAAGTGACATTTGTAATCAGGCTACTGACTACAAACTTAGTGATTGTTATTCTTAAGAATAGTGTTCTGCCCCCATCAGCCATGCTTTCTGCCATTGTTGGTGGAGCCGCTGGCACGATGCAGATTTTTATGAAGACCCTTATGAGGAAGACCATCAAGCTTGAGGTTGAACCCTTGGACACTATAGCAAATGTAAAAGCCAAGATCCAGGATGAGGAAGGAATTCCTCCTCATCAGCAGAGGTTGATCTTTGCTGGTAAGCAGCTGGAAGATGGCCGTACTTTGACTACAACATTCAGAAGGAGTCTACCTTCATCTTGTGTTGAGACTTCATGGTGGGTGCTAAGGAAGGAGTCTTACACCGCTTCCAAGAAGAATCAGCATAAGAGGAAGAAGGTTAAGTTGACTGTGATGAAATACTATAAGGTGGATGAAAATGGCAAAATCAGTCAACTTGGTCTGAGAGTGTCCTGATGAATGTGGGGCTGGAGTTTTCATGGCTAGCTTCTTTGACAGGCATTACTGTGGCAAGTGTTGTCTGATTTACTGCTTCAACAAACCAGAAGACAAGTAGTTGTGTATGAGTTAATAAAGAGAAGGAACTGAAAAAAAAAACCCAATAGTGTCCTGGTTAGGGTTTGTTGTTTGTTTTCCCAAGATGACACAAGCTAGAGTCCTTTAGGAAGGAAACCTTGATTGAGAAAATGTCTCATCAGATTGTCTGTATGCAAGTCTGTGGGGACATTTTCTTCATTAATGGTTGAAGTGGAAGGGCCTAAGCCACTGAGCACAGGGGCATCCCAGGTAGCTGACCCCGGGTAGCATAAGAAAGATGGCTGAGTGAGCCACAGAGAGCAGCCAGCAAGCAGTACTCCTTCAGTTCCCGACTCTGGGTTCCTGCTTTGACAATAAGCTGTAAGGTGAAATCAACCCTTTCCTCCCCAAGTTGCTTTTGGTCATAGTGCTGTATCACAGCAGTGGAAAGCTGGCTATGGCAAGCGGGATGGGTTTTAGGCAACACGCCCTTGCTTTCTTCTTTGTTCCCTTTCCTTCACTGGAACAATAGCTAAGAGTCACTTAAAAGTAAACCAAAGCCGGGCGGTGGTGGCGCACGCCTTAATCCCAGCACTTGGGAGGCAGAGGCAGGGGATTTCTGAGTTCGAGGCCAGCCTGGTCTACAGAGTGAGTTCATGGACAGCCCGGGCTACACAGAAAAACGTGTCTCGAAAAAACCATAAAAAAAAAAAAAAGTAAGCCAAAATGTTTTTTACCTAAAAGCATTTGAAATAAAAATAAGATCTGTTGCTCTGTTCACAAACTGTCTGGGAGGCAGAGGCAAGGGTATCCCTGTGAGTTCAAGAATAAACTGATCTATACAGAATGGCTCTATCTCAAAAATAAGTAAGAATAAATGAAATATTTTCCTGCATACATGTATATAAAATATTTCAGTGTCCCTGAAATAACCTTTTCAAGTAATTTGACAGACCATACACTTACCCTTTTCAAAGTAGGAATATGAGTCAAGTACTTTAATTTTATACATACTACACATTAAATATTACATCCGTATGTTTTTACTTTGCTAATGATGATACAAAGACTATACTTAGGGATAGTCAAGATAGCTACGCATTTAACATTTTTACTTTGCCCCTTTATGAACAATGTTTCAGGCCTGTGTCACCCAGAGTCAACACCAGCCATAGACACATTTTCAGATGGATTCAGAGCAGCTGCTATGGAAGCGTGTCATTTTGCTCGTCTCTGCCTCTGCTTTTAGACATTCAGGCAGCTTTCAGGTTCCTCCTGTCCAAATGATACAATTATGAAAGCTTATTTAGACCAATAGCTCCTTTCCTTAGGCTCTGAAGGTGTGTGTGTGTGTGTGTGTGTGTGTGTGAGAGAAGAGAGAGAGAGAGAGAGAGAGAGAGAGAGAGAGAGAGAGAGAGACAGAAGACAGCAGAGAGACGAGAGAGAGACAGAAGAGACAGAGAGACAGAGACAGAGACAGAGAGAGGAGACCCCCTCGGTCAGCTTGCTTTCTAACACACTGAATTCACAGCATGACTGGAGAAGCGTTTCCCCAAGCCACTTTCATGCTGGACTTTTCTTTCTTCCTTTCCCTCCTCTAGCTTATAAGGTATAAAACAGCACTGCAGTTGCTTTAAATGTGTATCCTTAATCGCCAGCAAGGATGTGCCTTCTTTTGTCTACTCCCAACTACATGAAAAAATTTTCACTTATTTGTGTGCACGCACACACCACACACACACACACACACACACACACACACACACGACGCACGCATGCACAAGCATGCACATGCATGCATGTGCGAGTTCCTGCAAAGGTGTCTACAGCTTAGCCTCAAGAGGCTGTGAATATTACCTTATTTAGCAAAGGGAACTCTCTAGTATAGTTAAGGAATATGAGTAATCTCATCACATTTCTTTCATCTTTTTGTGTTAATTCTTCTTTTTGTTTTTTAAGACTTGGTTTCTCTGTATAATAGCCTTGGCTGTCCTGGAGCTCTCTTTGTAGACCAGGCTGGCCTAGAACTGGCAGGGATTAGTCTGCCTTTACCTCCTGAGTGCTGGAATCAAACGTGTGTGCCACCACACCTGGCTTTTTGTGTTAATTCTTTATTCTTGAGAATTCCATGCATGTATACAAGGACACATGATCATATCCCTCACACACAGAAAGAAAAATTCAAGCTCATTAGTGCCTTGAAGACGGAGGAAGAGACCATGCGCTAAGGAATGTGGGTAGACCCTAGAACCCGGCTAGGTTTCTTCGGTAAAGCCTCCAGCAGGAACTGCTGGCACTTCAGTGACAGGAACTCCAGTCAGCCCTACTGACACTTGGATTTTACCCGGGGAGACCTGTATTGCACTTCTGACCTAGGAATATAGAGCACTAAGTTTCATTGTTCTGAGCCACTCTGTTGATGGAAGCTCGTTGCAGCAGCAATACAAAGCTGATACTATCAGATAATGGATCAAGTTTTGTGTGAAGGAGAAGAAAGATCAAATGAACAATTTAGAGTATTCAACAACCTGTTTTCCCTGAAACATTTCAGATCTGTTCAGATATTGTTCACACCTGTCTGTTGGCAAGAAGAGTGTATCCCTGGAAACGAAATCGCAATCTCTGGGTCTCCAGATTTTCATCTGTTGCTAGGAAAAAGGTGCACAGCATGACTAGAGATAATAGCCATCTCTCCCAGGATGCACACGGCAGCATTTACACATCTGGGCTTTGGTGGAGACTCTCATGTGGCTGCAGTGACACAGCCTGGCTCTGTGTGGAGGCAAGCTCTGGCCTTACTGCCTATTGTCATCGCTCTCAAGAAGCCCTCAAAGCTTTCTTTCCTGCACTTAGAATATCCAACCTTTGGCTACTCTATGAAAGGAGAGAAGATCTTGAAGTCCATTTTCTCCTAGGGAGACTGCCAGGGCTAAAAAAAAGTAGTCTTGCTCTTCCCGTGTCAGGTCAGCTGGGATAGCTAAGTCATGGGTCAGGAGTTCTAAACTCCACTCAGACAAAACACATAATAATCAGGATCTGCTGCAGGAAGATGGCTTCTTCTTCTTCTTTTTTTAAAAAATTTAATTTTATTTTTTTTTATTTTTTATTTTTTTACCTATTCACTTTATCTTCTACTCACTGCCCCCTCCTGGCCCTAATCCTTCCCCCCATTGCCTCCACCCCTTCTCCTCTGAGCAGTTGGGGCCACCATGGGAAGTAATTTTTTAAATTTAATTTCTTACTTATTCACTTTACATTACATTTTACTCACTGTCCCCTCTCACAATCCTTCCTCCTCTCCCTCCCTTTCTCCTCTGAGCAGGTGGGGGCCTCCTGGGCATCCCCCCCTCCCTGGTACTTCAAGTCTCTTCAAGGCTAGGAGCTTTCTCTCCCACTGAGGCCAGATAAGACAGCCCAGCTAGTATCCCACGTTCAGGCAACAGCTTTTGGGACAGCCCCACTCCAGTTGTTCAGGACCCACATGAAGACCAAGCTGCACATCTGCTACACATGAGTGGAGAGTGTATGTTCTTTGGTTAGTGGTTCAGACTTAGAGCCCCAAGGGTCCAGGTTAGTTGACTCTGCTGGTCTTCCTGTGGAGTTCCTATCCCCTTCTAGGAACACAGTCCTTCCTCCTATTCTTCCATAGGAGTCCCCAAGCTCCATCCACTGTTAGGCTGTGGTTGCCTGTATCTGAGCAGAAGGCTTCTTATCTGAAGGGTTCTAGACCTGAGCGTGGCCAACACAAGCCTAAGAGTGGCAAACGTGGAGCTGGCAGGTTTTGCCTTTCCCTTCGCTCCCCCTTACCAAACTATTAGATTGCCTTCCTAAAGCTGGCCACCAAGCTCTGTTCCTTCTGTCCTCTTTGCTATGCCTGACCTGTTCCTGAGGCTGGTCACCAAGGTCCAGATATCAATTATCAAGGTCCAGAAATCAAAGTTCATTATTTTGACTAACCTAACTAAAATATCCTATCAGAACTTACTAAAATGTCCTAGCTCATTCTGACACGGACCTCCCCTTTTCCCCTCTTAAAATTAACATTTGTAAAGCTACTTATGCCGTTCTAGGCAGTTCGGATTTAGTTGCCTTGGTCTCTTTGCCTTGCTTGGTAGAGGATCTCCTTGTGCTTGGTTGTGCTCAGAAACTGGCCTTTGGGTGTGGTCTATGCCTATCAGAGGTCCAGAGGTGGAGCACTTTCCAAACAGTTCCACCAACAGAGCATCCAAGTGTTTGAGCATATGAGCCCGTGGGGGTGGGGGCATTCTCATTCAAACACCACATGATCCTACCAGGGAACTCTTGGAAGCAGGAGTAAACCACATTTCAGATTCTAGTGTTCTTCTGCAGTTGTATGTCAATCTTTGTAGCAGTAATATGACTACACTGCTTTGGTTCCCAGCAGGCCACCCATGTACATCCTCCCAGAAGCTATCTGGGTTTGAGAATGGAAGGCATGCGCGCGTGCGCGCGTGGTACACCACACCACACACACACACACACACACACACACACAACACACGAGCATTGTTAATTTTTGACAAGCTCAAAGGTTGGACACTCTCAAATCTTCCTCTGCTAGCAAACACTTCCTCCAGTACTCCTGAGACATACACCTTCCCCTGTTACCCCAGGCTCAATCTCACACGCTGGTTGGCTCTCTCTCCTGCAGTTCTCACATCCCATCCTTCTCCCCCAGTCATGGTGAGTCTCTGTTTCCGTACTCCCAGTTCCTAGGCCACACAAATCCCCCGCCCCGCCTCAGTCCATCTCCCCAGCCATTAGCCATTGGCTCTTTATTGATCGATCAAGAACATATTGGGGACAAGGACCTTCAGTGTTTGGATATACAGATTCCCGATTTTGGGGGCCAGATGAATTCAAAGCATGAAGCATTTAGTTCTTTCTATAAGTTTGCTTTCGACAGAAAATCATTTGTTAAGGTAAACAGTCAGAGTTGTTGAAGAAGCCTGTCATCAATAGGCAGAAGTGACAAAAGTGACAATGGGCCAAGAGAGTCTTCCATTCCAGGGCAACACAAGTCAGACAGGAGGCCTCTGACCACCATGGAGGACAGCTTCTGAGACATTTATTGGAAGCCAATGGGGACCTCATGAGAGCATTTGCTACCCACCACAACGGATGGTATATCCCCAAGTATTAGAAGCATAAACTGACTGTCTTCATGAAGACATTTTTTTTTTTTTTTTTTTTTTAGTAGCTCACAGCTTTCCAGTGAAGCTGCTTTATTATGAACGGTAATTATGTGCCCAAGAAACTGTTTGCATGAGGTCTGCACGTAGCTTCTGGGAACCTGCTCCCACCCCCCACCCCTCCAAGGCTGGTTCTGATTGATAAATAAAGATGCCAACAGCCAAAGCTGGACAGGGCCGTCAGAGGCGAGATTTTATGATTCCTGGGCTTGGGACGGAGAGGAGAAGAGAGAGATAGACCATGCCTGTAGAGTGTGGAGGAGAGGAGAGATGCCATGTCTGAGGAGAGTGCAGGACAGAGAGGCATGGCCGCCATGTGAAGGAACAGGGAGAGCTCAGTCCAGAGGGCGCCCAGCTGGGTTTAGAGCAGCCAAGATAAAACATGAAGGTAGAGTCCAGCAGCATGGAGTCGAGACGGCTACTGCGCTGCATAAGGCATGTTAAAATGTAAAGGCTGTGTGTGTGTCCTTTCATTTGGGAACATCAACCATTGAGGTGGGTAGTAACCCCACGTTGGGATTTATTAATTAAATATTAATTCAACATCCCAGAAAGGATTTACCCATCCAGTTTAGCTTAGCAAACATTTACTTGAGGATACCTAGTAAAGCTCTCTTCAAATTGTAAAGAACATGTTATGTGCAGGGTTCCTCGTGTGACAAGGTTATATTTTATGAGTATTTGGAGAAGGTACAGAGACAGAGCAGCTGAGTGGTTAGCTTTTGGAAAGAGAGGAATTTGTTTTTAGAATACAAGTTAGTTTTAGCAACTGACTTAGTTTTCTTTCAAGAAGTTAAATCTGTTGTTTTTCTCCTTTCCTACATCTTTACTGGCATCTTGGTCACTCCACAACTTTTTCTACTTCTTTTGTTCTCCCTGCTCACAGCACAGCACACACCCACATACCATGCTTTGTTGTTTTTGGTTTCTGTCGCCTTGTGGACTCTGTTGAGCCTTGGTAGCTATAATGTCATGGCTTTGGCTTGTGTGTATGTGAATTGCAGCCACTCCCAGTTTCTAGTTTCTTCTACTTTAAAACTCCTTGGTGGAGGTCAGAGTTCTGTGCTAGCGCTGCTTACTGGAGGCCAGAATTTATATTCAGTGTCTTCCTCAATTGCTCTTTACATTTTTTGTTTTGTTGTTTGTTTGTTTTTGAAACTAGGTCTTCCACTGAATTTGAAGCCCACTGTTTTGGTAGAAAATCTGCCAGCAAGTCCCAGGGATCTTCTTATCACCATGTCCCCAGCACTGAGGTTATAACCATGTGCTGATGTGCCCAGATTTTAACAACTTTTTATTAATTTTTTTTATTTATACCATATTTTTTGATCATGCTTTTTTTCTCTCCTAGGTTCTTCCTACCTCTCCACGCATCCAACTTTATTGTGTTTTTTTTCCTCTAAAAACAACATAACCAAAAATATAAAAATGAGGACAAAAAAACTAAGTAAAAAAAAAAAGCCAACCCAAACCAAAGCCCACAAAATAAACAAACAAACACACAGAGTTTGGTTTGTGTTGAGCAACTATTTCTGGACTGCCTGGAGCATGGTTGGCATACTGAGAGATATCCAGTGAAGGAAACTGATTTTCCCTTTGCCAGAAGGCATCAATTGCACCTAGCTTTCTGGTTAGGGACTCTGTGCAGTGATTTGAGTAGGTTGGCCCTCACAGACTGTGTTTGTATGCTTGGCTCATAGGGAGCGGCACTGTTAGGAGGTGTGGCCTTGTTGGAGTAGGTGTGGCCTTGTTGGAGAAGTGTATCACTGTGGGGATGGGCTTTGAGTTCTCCTATGCTCAAACTATGCCCAGTGTGGCACGCAGTCTCCTTCTGCTGCTGCCAGTCAAGATGTAGAATTCCGGCTCCTCCAACACCATGTCTGCCTGCATGCCGCCATGCTTTCCATCATTATGATATGATGAACTCTGAACCTGTAAGCCAGCCCCAATTAAATATTGCCCTTTAGAAGAGTTACCTTGGTCATGGTGTCTGTTCACGGCAATGAAACTCTAAGATACTCTATGTCCACTTTTTATGCAGGTGCTGGGATCAGAACACAGGTCCTCACAGTTTCACTTAGCTACCTCTCTAGCCCCCTAAAACAACTTTTATTATCTCCCTAATTCTTTAGGTTATTTGTGCTTGGCTTGAAATTCTTCTGTAATATTGGCAGTGGTTGTATTTTCTGGGTTGTCAACTGGTTGAAGTATTTAAGATGGCTTGATCACATGATTGGTGGCAGGTTCTGGCATTGGTTTGAAATCCTTGAAAAGCCTGTCAAGTAGGAATCTTGAATTTTTTCCGTGTGCTCTGCATCGAGCTAGGGCTTCCAAACAAAACAATGGGGTCTTGGTGAGGGAAATGGAAACTTAAGGCTTGAAACCAAAGGTCTTAGATTTTACTGGTCAAAAGACATACAATATTAATTATATTAATCATAAAGCCATTCCTGACCCAGCTTATCTGTTGGTGGGGAGTGGAATCAAATAGGATATAAACCTTTGGGTAATATTTACCACAGTCATCCCGTGGCCAAAACAAGCTCATGTCTCTCTCCACACAAATTATACTCCTCTCTTCCCCAAAGCCCTGCTTTGGTTTTGTTGCAAAGTCCAGAATTTGTCACATAAGCCACATTTAGGCAAAGAGGTCCTTGAGTGTGCTAGCTGGTCTTTGCCACTTTGTGGGCTCTTGTTTTTCCTGCCCTTTATCCACCCCCACCCCCTGTTTCAACCCTTAACACTAGATAGGAGCGAAACAAGGACAGAGGGAGAGAGGAGTTAGGAAAATTCCTGAATCTGATTTCTTTCGTTTTGTTTCTTCTTTGACGTCAGCTACTAACAAACTACAACCAACCTCCCTAAAGGGTCAACAACCACACACCCCACCTCTCAGGGCCCTCGAATTTATGTTCCCTCTGAAAAGTTCCCAGAAATCTAAACATGATACAATCACAGAAATATCTGCAGCTGACAAAACTGTGCTTTTGCTATAGCATGAGGCAAATCACAGTCAGCTGCTGGGTGAAGTCTGAGAGCAGTCCCACATCCCACACCTGGGGTTAAAATGAAAGCACATTCTTTATAATGGTGTGTGTGTGTGTGTGTGTGTGTGTGGTGTGTGTGTGTGCTTAAATAAAGAAACCAAAATTCCAGAATTTTCACTACAAGTGTGGTCCTTGGTGTAGCTCCCACGGTTCAGGTTCAGGGTTCAGTCTCTTTGTAGAGATCATTAAACTCAAACGACCTAATATCCAAAAGGCATGGGAATGGAGCAGGCTGACCACAGAGGACACCTCTAATCTGAAAGGGATTGAGGACAGGTTTGTTGGATGGATAAGACAGGTGAGAGTTGTATACAAAAGGGAGGGGGTTCTGGGACAACCGTATGGGGGGGATACGGTTTGAGTGGGGTACAGTTGCAGGAGGTGAGATTGTGAAGACCAGGCAAGTGGGCGACAGAGTGGCCAAATGGAGTTACTCTGAAACTGACGTGTGGTTTTGAACTAAAATGTTCCCACGCTCAACCATCTAGGTGTCTGTCGGAAAGACTGCTTAGACTTTCATGAGGAGATAGAAGGGGGAGGCAGGTGTTAAGGAGCAGAGAACACAGGATGAACGAAAACTCCGGTGACAGTGGTTTGTCCTTTATGAGTTTTATTACAGAAAACATGGGTTGTGATTAAGAACCTCGCTCTGGAATTGGAACACAGTTTTAAAAATCTTTTGGTTCTGCTGTTGTCACGTAGGCAAGTGCTGCTCAGTGTCTTAGCTTTGATCTCCGATTTGAAATGTTGTCTTCTTCCTGTGACATGAATGTAAAGCACTTAGCATGTACCTGGCATGATACTGCCGGGTATGGTTCACAGAGAACCACACTTACTGTCAAATTTACAAACAGTGCAGCGTAAATAGCCCGGGGGGAGAGCAAGGGGTCGAGAACAAGGCAGGTACATACAAAGCAACAAAGATGTCTTTAAGCCCCAAATCCCTCATTCCATTCCCTTATTTGCAGAATGGGTCCTGGTGTGGGCACTGCCTTCCAACCTAGCTGTGGGCTGTGGGCTGTCTGTGACCTGGCTGTGGGCTGCTGTGCTGTGTGCCTGGTGTGGCCTGGGTGGCTGTGGCCTGGGGTGTAGCCTGGGTGTGACCTGGCTGGAGGTAGGATAAGAAAAACCTTCTGTAAGTGAGGAGGCTCCAATTACCAAGGAAGTGTCATTTATGATCTCCCAACTGACACCCACCAGGGTTCGGTTCTTTGCTTTATACCTCTGGCATGCCATTTGAGTTCAAAGGGTGCCAGGTTACAAAATTACAGTCCCGAAGAGACAAGGCCAAGGCCATGCAGTGAGAACAGACCTGTTCAATTTCCTTTCTTCTTCAAGAATGAGAGCAGTAGTGGAGATGTGGAGTTTAGGGTAAAGGAAGAGGTAGGAGATGGGAGCAGGGTGCTGGATTCAGAAACCAAGGGGCCTCTAGGCTACGGGAGGACTGAGTGGGATAAGAATCAGGAAAAGTTTTTGGCAATTGAGTGACATGGTCTAACCTTGGGTATTAAAATACTTACCTTTAAAAAGCCCTCCCTGTGTGCTGGTGGCATGGCCAGGTTTCAAAATGTCGCTATGGACTAGTAACTCACCCCTGATTTCTTCCCTGTTTCTTCTACCTGCCTGGGTCTAGCCTCATCCATCTTCAGCTCTGGCCTCCTGTCTCTAGCTTTAGCTGATGTGTTTCTGCTCTTCATTTTTCCTTTGCTGTCTTGCTGGCTATTTTCTACTATATTCAGCCTGTCAAGTGCAAAGGCAGCAGCCACTGCCTCTGTTCTAGAAGTGAAGCCCACCACAGCTGACTGCCTTCCCCTTGAAGCCTTTGCTTTCATCTTGTGGATTCCCTGCCAGCATCCTTCCAAGGGCTTAGTTTGGCATTCTGGATAAATCTAGTTTCCCTGCACTTTGGGGACTGCCTGTCAATCCTGTACCAGTGGGAGGGTACCACTGCCCCTGACTGGAAAGCCAGCCCCAGAGTGTTTTTGTTTGTGGTTAACAAACCTCTAGTTTCAGCCTCTCTTACCTTTTATTCCATGAGTGTCTGATCACCTTTCTTTCTGCCTTATCAAATCTATCCTTCCTTTAAGCAGAGTGCACAGCCTTACTCAAAATGCACTTGTGAAATGTTTGAATGGCTCCTATGTGCACACAGCTCAGAAGTCAAGGGGATGGAGGAAGATTGATATTTCAGCCTGATTTCAGCCACCAATCAGTGTTGGACCATGGAAGGGTTGCCATTGGCCTGGAACCCTGAGATTGCAGGTGTGGCCATATCCCCAGAACCTGGGGCCCTCCATTTCACCTATATACTTAAATCATGTAAGACACAGATAAGAGGCGTGCCTAAGAGCCCTCTGCCTTGAGATTTGCATATTAATGAGGCTGAGGGTCGTAGGTGATTAAATTTTCCCCTCCCTAGCTCCTCCCCTTGATGCTCCCAAATATAAGGGGGCTTCTCCTGGCATGTTGCTGGGGGAAGCGCACCAGATTCACCATTCTCGTCAATAAAACTATTTCATGGAAGCCCAGTCTGCATGTCTTCTTGGGCCTACTTCCAGACTCTGTGACCGTCTCAACCATGTGGGAACCAAAGCACCCTGGCGGGAAATACTCCGACCCAAGCTACAGCTTTGGCCTGCGGGACTCGACTCTGCCCTCCGCTGCCACATCGGCCCGTGGGCCCGAATTCTGAGTGTGCGAGGACCGGGCCACAGCCGCCGCCGCCACCACCACTTGGGAGGCCTGGGGCTGTGGGACCCCGCCCGAGTTCTTTCCCACAAGTCAGTTCTCCACCCTAGAGGCTACTGGGTGTCTGCTGTGTCTGCCTTTGTATGATGGGCTCTGTCTTCTTAACCCAAAACACTGGTGACAGCAATGAGAGAAGTAACTAATACAATGGCACTCCATTCCTTTCTCCTCAGCCCTCCGTTCCTCCCTCAGGCCCTCACAATCAGCAGTCTATTTTCTATGAACTCGCCTGTTCTGGGTATTTTCTTTTAACAGCACACATAACATGAATATAAAATTTGAATCTAACAATGCTATTTAGCTTGCAACTTTTTCTTTAAACATCAAATATCTTTTGTATGAAAAGAAGAGAAGAAACACAATAAATCTTTATATTCATCCATGAGGGTCCCTGTAGGGAGCTCTTGATTCTTTTCTGTAGCTCTGAGGTACTGTGTAATCTCAGTCCCTTTTATTCTGAAGAAATGTAATCTTTCTCAGAGTTCGTTGGCAGTTTTAGATTCTGTGCTTGACAGCGATGTTTGGAGACCCTGATGCTTATGGACCACACTGCCCCAGAAGCGGATTTCCCCCCAAATTACCCACTTTATGTCTATAGATTTATTGGCATAAAATTGCTCATACCCATTCTATTACATATAACATGTACTTTTAATGTCAGGGTTTGTAGAGACAGATTTTCCTTCAGTCCTGATACTAGTGCATATGTTCTCTTGATTTGATTTGCTAGGATGTTATAAATTTTGATATTTTCAATGAATTAACCTTTGCTTTCATTAATTTTCTGTATTGTCTGTTTTTATAGCTTATCAATATCCATTACATTCTTATTATGCTTGTTTGTGGTTCTGCTCATTTTAGGTTTAATTCAATTATCTTTTGCTAGCTTGGCTTGTCATCAAGTTGTATTATTGACTTTAAACATTTTTTTCTTAGTAAAAAAAAAAAGCACAAGTAAAATGGCACATGACTATGGGAATAGGCGACACATATCATGACATTTTAAATTTATCTGTCCTCTGTTATTCATCTGCCAATCACCTATCTATCTAGTCTATCATCTATCTATCTATCTATCTATCTATCCATCCATCTATCTCTCTATCATCTTTCTTCCTCTCTCTCTCTCTCTCTCTCTCTCTCTCTCTCTCTCTTTCTCTCTCTTTCTCTCTCTTTGTGTGTGTTTGCAGATGCCTGTGGAGATCTCCTGAAGCTAAGAGTTAGAGCTAAACTCCAGCCTTTTGCAAGAGCAGCAGTCTTGACGCTGAGCCATCTCTCCAGCCCCATGCACCCTGACTGCATCAGACTTGTTGATTTTGAAGACCCATTAGTTTGGGGATCACTTAGGAGTGCCCTAGAGGTCTGCTGTGACTGGAGGTTTGATGCCATTGGGAAGTGATAGAAACTAGAAGAGGCAGGGCCTGTCTAGTCCTGAGGTTACTGAGGCAGTTTCCAAATGTTCCTAATAGTTATCAGCTAGTTGTTTTCATGGTAGAGCTGCTATGGGAAGGAGCCAACCTGGTACCTTGGTTCTGCTACTCATGTTTAGACATAGTCACTCACTTCCTTCTGCATATCGTCTGCCATGGTACTCCCAGCATAACTGAGCCAATGCAGGCACCATGCATGTCCTTGAACCTCCAAATTGTGACTAAATACCGTTTTTTTTATTTTATTTTATTTTTTTTGGTTTTTTGAGACAGGGTTTCTCTGTATAGCCCTGGCTGTTCTGGAACTCACTCTGTAGACCAGGCTGGCCTCAAACTCAGAAATCCGCCTGCCTCTGCCTCTCAAGTGCTGGGATTAAAGGTGTGTGCCACCACTGCCCGGCAAATACCTTCTTCTTAAGTACGTATCTCAGGTATTTCATTATGTGATAGTGATGTGATCAGACTAAACACATGAGATCTGCCATCAATGGGAGCAGGGCAGCTGGGCAGGTCTGAATACGTCATCATGTTGGCAAAACACTGATGGTAGCTTCAGACCAACAGTTACCAAGGAACAGGCAGGCCCTCAGTCTGAGAGGCCTCAAGGGACTGGCTGCTGACAACAACTGGGTAAGAGAAGTGGATTCCCCTCTGTTGAGACTTTATGAAAGTCCTTACCCAATTGCAGTCTCATTAGAAAACTTTGAAGGACAGGGCCCAGGTAAGCTGCAAATGGACTTCCAAGCCACAGAAACCGCAAAACAACTGCATATTGTTTTAATCTGCTCAATTTTGGGTCACCTTTTGAGTAGCACTTCCCAGTGAACCATTGTGTATACATGGGACACTTCTGATATGCAACAGCTGTAATTTCTTAGGTGCTCCATTATAGGAAGTCCCACAGCTTCAACTGTCCAGGGTGCTGCCTTCTAGGGATGTCCAGACATCTTAAAAGGATGGTTATTACCTTCGATATATCCCACACAGAACCTTATTTGATAGAAAATTACTAACGAATGTGCCTATATACAACCTTTGGTGTATGTGTGCATGGGTGCGTATGAGAGAGGGAGAGAAAGAGAATATGAATATATAATCCAGGCTTGCCTCAAGCTTGCTGTGCAATTGCCTAGCTTCAAATTTGTCTCCTAACGGTTGGGATTGCAGGTATGAGCCATTAAAATTGTCTCACTTAGGGTTTTTATTGCTAAAATGAAACATCATGACCAAAAGTAATCTGAGGAGGAAAGAATTTCCTCTTCCCAGATACTCTCTAGGTTTGTGTTGAAGGGTTAATAGAATTTTCACTTCTAGCAGACTAACAGTAAAAAGAGCCAGGAGAGCAGATCAGCTAGTTCTAGGGCTTTGTGCTCCAAAAACAAGAACTTGGCTAACCACAAAGGTAGATGATATGGTTGAATAAGATTGAGTTCTTGAGAAAAAACCTATACTTCCCCATGATTGTTCTTTGAACCCTGTCATATGCTGAGTAATGAACTGGCACTTTCCCCATGATTGTTCCCTGAGCCCTGGCACTTTCCACAGTTACCCCTCCCCACTCCTCCTGATTTGTGTTTTTTTCCTTTAAATACCCTACTCTCCCTGAGCTGGGGGTTGAGTTCCTCTATCCCTGTGTGGGTTACGGGACTCAGCCTCAGCGTGCTGATTGAAATATACCCCTTGCTGATTGCAACAAGATTGGTGTCTCGTGAGTCATTTGAGTGGCCTCGACCTCTTGTGTGGTTTGTATGGGGGCCTTCTTGGGGTCTTTCAGTGTCAAGCTGAAAAGAACCGACCAGCACAGTGCCTGTACTGTCTGTAGTGTGTTCATTGATTGACATCATACCGATTATTTTTCTGTTGTTGTGAAGAAGCACCTTGGCCAAGGCAGCTTGTAGAAGAAAGAGTTTGTTTGGGCTTATAGTCTTAGAGGGATCCATCATGGTGTGGAGGTGTGGAGTGTGGAGGTGTGGAGGTGTGGAGGTGTGGAGGTGTGGAGGTGTGGGGTTGGAGGTGTGGAGGTGTGGAGGTGTGGAGGTGTGGAGGTGTGGAGGTGTGGAGGTGTGGAGGTGTGGAGGTGTGGAGGTGTGGAGGTGTGGAGGTTGGAGGTGTGGAGGTGGTGTGGAGGTGTGGAGGTGTGGAGGTGTGGAGGTGTGGAGGTGTGGTAGCTAAAACACAAAGGCGGGTACTCACATGCTGAATCTCAAGCACAAAGCAAAGAGAGTAAACTAGAGGTAAGAGAGACCTTTATTCTCAAAGCCTGCCCCCATCACATGCCTTTTCCTACAAGGCTGCACCACTTAAACCTCCCCAAACACTGCCATTCAACTGGGGACCACATGTTCACTGCCTGACATGGTAAAGGGACATTTATTATTCAAACTACCCGTCTTAGGGTCTCATTGCTGTGAAGAGCCAGCATGACCACAGCAAACCTTCAAGGGGAAACCTTTAACTGGGGCTGGCTTACAATTTCATAGGTTTAATCCATTACCAAAGTGTCAGGGAGCATGGCAACACACAGGCAGACATGGTGCTAGAGAGGTAGCTGAAAGCTCTACATCGTGATCTGCAGGCAGCAAGGAAAGAGTATGTGAAACACTGGGTTTAGTTTGAGCATAGGATACCTCAAGCATGCCCCCACAACGACACATTTCCTTCAAAAACAGGCCACATCTACTGCAACAAGGTCATACCTCCTAACAGGGCCACTTCCTACTGCCAAGTATTCACACATATGAGTCTATGGGGGCTGTTCCTACCAAAACACCGCTTTCCACTCCCTGGCCCCTATAGGCTTGTAACCATAACATAATGCAAATATACACGTTTATTCCAACTTCAAAAGTCCCCATAGTCTATCATAGTCTCAATAAAGTTAAAACTCCAAATTTCAGTCTCTTAATCCCTTATAAAATCAAAATAAAAACGAGATCATATACTTCCAACATACAGTGGCACAGATATATATTATTGTTTGAAAAGGGAACACAGTGAGGAAATCCTGGACCAAAGCAAAACTAAAAACCAGCTTGGCAAATCCAAACTCTGCATTTCCTCCTCTGATCTCAAATTGCTTTCAGATCCCCTGCTTCTCTCAGCTTTGTTGACTGTAGCACATTCTTTCTCTTGGACTGGTTCCACTCCTTGGTAATACCTCTTGTATCCCATGGGTCTGACATCCACAACATCTTGGGGTCTCCAAGGCAATCTATACTTCACCTTCATAGCTTCATACAATGCCCACTCTGGATCTCCATACAGAAGCACCCCTGACCCATTTCTAGCGTCAGCTGCTTTTCTTGGTTGTGAAGGGAGATTCTATAACTCCTTTCTTCTGTCCTTGACTCTACAGTATCTGGGTAGTATCTGGGAAGTATCTGGGAAGAGGGATCCATAATAGGAGAAAAAAATGGTTCCATAAAATTGGTCTACAAAATAAATTTTGTATTTATCCTTGCTCAGTTTGCTTCTTTTCATCAAAACCCTCTTCATAAGAGTGAACCACAGGGTAGAGTCTATACTATGTGGTCAAAGCTGCCAAGTTCTGCTGCTCGCTGGGGCTAGAACATGCCTTCTTTGATCAATTACATCTTCACCAGCTTTCTGTCTTCTACTGTTTCCTTCACTGCCTAAGGTTGGCTGTCCTAAACTTGCTCTGTAGACTGGCCTTGAACTCAGAGATCTGCATGCTTCTGTCTCCTGAGTGCTGGGATTAAAGGTGTGTATCACCATTCCTGGATTTAAACTGTTGTCTAATCCTTTTCACAATGTGGCTGTCAGCTGGGTAGACTCTTGTCCTGAGGTCACCACTCCTTTTATTCCATTTAATATCTTTAATCCGTTTACTTCCTTGAACACAGGATTTCATTCCATCCCACTTTCTGGTGACTCTTTTCTCCTCCTAGAGAGTATCTGGGAAGAGGGATCCATAATAGGAGAAAAAAAATGGTTCCATAAAATTGGTCTACAAAATAAATTTTGTATTTTTCCTTGCTCAGTTTGCTTCTTTTCATCAAAACCCTCTTCATAAGAGTGAACCACAGGGTAGAGTCTATACTAGGTTGTTTTGAGACTTCCTTTACCAATACAATTAATCTAAATCTCTTCAGCTTAGCCTCAGGCAGACTCTTCAGACAAGGGCAAAAAGCAGTCACATTCTTCACCAAAATATCACAAGAATGATCTTTAGGCACTATACTAAAATTATTGTACTCTGAAACCTCTTGAGCCAGACCCCCATGGTTCAAATCACCCTCAGCACCACTGTCTTTCATGCTCCTACTAGGATGGCCCATTAAGCAGCACTTAAACATCCTGTGGGACTATGATAGGATGGCTTGGTTTTTGGTAGAAGCGCTGGCTAGAAATAGCCTGGAGACCCAACAGGTGTCCATGCCTGTGAGGGATGGGCATCTTTTCCGAGAGCTCCCAGAATCCAGGCTCCTGACAGGTGGCGTAGACCTCCATTTGACCTGCCCCATTCAGTCACGTAGGGCAACACTTCTACCAGCCCTCCAGAGGTAGAGGGCATGACTACAGGCCTCAGGCACTAGAGAGATTTCCATATTAATGAGATACCTAAAGGCCAGAGGGCATAGCCAATTACATATTCTTTTCCCAGACCTTCCTCCCCATCCCTCCCTATTTAAGTCAGGTCTGCCCTGACCTAATTGGGGGTGCATCCAGATTCAACTACCATCCACTATGAAAATAAAGCCTGTAAAACCCATGGACTTCCACGTGTCTTTGGGGGCCCGCTGTGGGGAATTTCTCTGTGTTCCAGCCATGGGGACTGCCTCTTCAAACAAGCTAACCAGGCTGCCCACCCTGCCAAGGGAGAAAATAACCAAGTCTCTCCCAAGGGGCATCACCAGAGTTCTCCCTCCCCGCTTCGTTTCTCTCAGCTGTGGGCCAGCCCTGTACACTCCTGTTCTCCATTCTGCTGCAGCCTCCCAGTAGCATCTGGGAGCTCCAGAATGGAGGCCACCGGACCGCTGCGGCTGCTTTGCTGCTTCTTTGCCTGGGTGCCTTGGTGCGCTTGGTCAACGGCCTCTGCGAGCTCTTACCCGAGCACCCCAGTGCTGGCGGGTGGTGGCCCTCTCTCTGGGTACACTCAAGAGCCTTCCCCCCCCCTCAACTTCAGACTGAATTCTCTCCCTGCCCAGGGTGCCCCTGCGGCTTCTCATAGCCCAGCACCTTTCCGGGCGTGGAAGGCGACCAGTCAAATTCCTGTGCTTCTGACACTCTGAGCTGAGATTACAGCCGACTAAACCATGACAAACGCACAGGGATTGTTAGGACCCCTGAAGGGAGACCCTCACTCTAGTCCGGATCGGCGCACACCCGATCAGCAAAGGCAGTTTAATGGCGTGGGCCTACGGGTCGAAACATACCTCATGCAGGAGGCAGAGGATTAGACACAAAAAGCTTAGGACTTATATAGGGAAAGGCTGGGGAGGGGGCGAAGGTTTGGCGCAGTTACATATTTCAAACATTAACAATTTGCGTAAGCAATTATCGGCAGGATGTGGGTGGCAGGATGTGAAGTTATTTTTTAACTATAGAACCTTGGACCTCGACCTTCCAATGAGGAAGGAAGAGAGCAAAACACCAGATGGCCCACTACTCACTTGGACATGTTTAGACTTGTTTGGACATGTCCTTGCATATCCTTGTTTTTCTTTCTCGTTCCTGGTCACTCTGTCCCTAGAGGGGCTTGATATTATTATGGCTAATTTTTGGTGGTCTTTTGCTGACCATGAATATTTTTGTTCTGTGTCTCAAGATGTTTTTAACTTTTATTCCCACAGAATCAACACTGCCCGACAGAAACCCACACCTGCGTGCCCACGCACGAGCTAATCATTCCCAGCAGCATCCTACTGCTTTCATAACCTAAAATTCCAAAATCCACACTCCTCCAAACAAAAATATGCTCAGGCCTATCAAAGCAATACCCTAGTTCTGGTATTTTAGTTAGGGTTTAGTCTGGTATTTAGTTACTGCTGTGAACAGACACCATGACCAAGGCAACTCGTATAAAGGACAACATTTAACTGGGGCTGGCTTACAGTTCAGAGGTCTAGCCATTATTTAGTTCATTATTGCCGAGGTAGGAGCATGGCAGCCTGCAGGCAGACATGGTGCTAGAGAAGGAGCTGAGAGTTCTACATCTTATATTTTTGGTTGTGAGCCTAGCCTTTTTAATGGCTAAGCCATCTCTCCAACCCATAAGAGTTCTACATCTTTATATTGAGGCAGCAAGGAGAGATTGTGTGCCACACTGAGAATAACTTGAGCATAGGAGCCCTCAATGCCAGCTCCCACAATGACACATCTAGCAAGGCCACACCTTTAATCATGCCCTCTGGGCCAAGCATTTAAACATCATGAGTCTTACCACAGACATGTTTTTCATATTTGAACCCCTCTACCCAGCGTGCCATTTCTTCTACTTCTGGATCTGGATGGACTGCTCCTTTATGAATGTGGGGTTTGGCTTCCCTAGTGGTCATGAGAGGACTGGGTGGCACAGCCTGACAGTGGAGGGAGATTTGCAACTGTGACGATGGATCTCAGTTGTCAATTTTGTGAGTTTTAGAGTCACCTGGAAGAGGCCTCTGGGAAGCCTGTGGAAAATTATCTTGATTGGGTTAACTGAGATGGGACTGTCCACTGTAGGTGGCATCATTTCCTGCTCTAGAATCCTGACATCATCTGAACACAAGCTGTCACTGCTCTCTTGACTACCTGAAGCCTCTAGCTCCAGCTGTGGCTTACCAGTTATGGTGGGTTATACAAGGGAACTGTGAGATTAAAAAAAGCCCTTTCTCCCTTAATTTTGTTAGGGCATTTCATCATAGCAACAGGAAAAGCAACTAAGACCGCTGCCTGTTAGGTCAGCCTTAGCCTGCGGGAGATGGGAGAAATGAGCTGAGCAGATGAGTGCACTTCCTTTCTTCTTGACTGTCTGACGGACAGTTCTACTTTGTTGTAGCCCTTCCAGAAAATCCTCACAATCTCAGAAAATGAATATGCTTAAGCAATGCTATCTTGTATATGTTATGTATATATGTGTGTACATGTATGTGTATATACCCTGTATCTACATGTGTATGTCTGTGTATATGCATATGTATGCATGTGTGTGTGTGTTATATATATATATATATATATATATATATATATATATATATTGTCTTTGTATGTTTCTGTGTGCATATGTATATGTGTGCATGTATCTGTGTGCTTGCGTCTATGTTATGTCTATTTGGATATATATTGTGTCTGTAAGTGTATATGCATGTATGATATACGTGTATATGCACATGTGTCTCTGTGTGTGCATGTGTCTGTCTATATGCCTGTGTGTATGAGTATATGACTCTCCAAGAATAGGCTTCACAGTAGGATTTACTACTTCCACACCTACTTTTCTTTACCTCATTTTCTTTTGGTCTTGTCCCTTTCAGAGCCAGTAACATAACCCTGCCTCAGACTCTACTGTCTAGTGACCCTGAGCTAAGGATGATGTACTCAGTTAGCATTTGCTGTGTTCATCCCTATAAGCACCTTTTATTTAACAAAACAAGAACAATAAACCCATGTTCCATGGACTATCGTGTATCCGATTCTGTCATGTGCTCAATGTCCTTCTCTAATTTCTCAAGCTCTGTGCTAATGACAGTGGATGTGGAGACTCTTGACTTAGGACAGAATCAATTAGAAAGGAACCTGACTGAACAAGGAGCTCCATTTTGTTCCATGTTTCCATGGTGACTGGATACAGGGGGCTTTAATACTTTTAGACAACAGGCAGTTTGGGTCTTAGGGAATGCTATTATATATATATTAGTTAGCAGTTCCAGTATGAACCGGGAACAGTGTCTGCCTAGCCGGCTCCAGGTTTCTTAGGGGGTGAGCTGTTGCTCTTCAGTCCTTGCAAATGGAGGACCTGCTGAAAGGCAGCTCATAGACAAAGCAGGGCACAGAGCACTTTCTTCCCTAAGTGGCTCTGATTTTTCTGTACTGCACTGAGCAGGATTAAAAAGCTCAGAAATGTTTTAGGATTCTTTCTTCCTTCAATAAGTAGGAGCCCATAATAAATAAAATAATTGTATGTACGTGCTTCAGTCTCTGTCTGCAGTACTTCATGCAGTCAGATGAAAGCCTTTCTTCCCAGGCCTCTGTCTTCATGTAAATTAGGTGCAATTTATTTCCCTTTAGCCTCAGAACTTTATAAAAGTAGCCAGACCAAAAAGACCGTGAATAAATACAGACCCTAGACATTAAGCAAAAGTGAGTTTCTTCTAATGCCTTTCAATTTCAGAGCAGCAAATTACAGACTCTCTCATCGGCAATCAGAGTTCAAGAGAAGCTGTCTGCGAGGGTAGCCAGAACTGACTTTCTTCCTAGGTCTCATTTTCTAGCATTGTTCTGGGCCTTTCTCATAGTTTCCAATGGTTCTATAGGATTCATGAGGACATTCTGGTTACCATGCACATCATAGGCTGTCAAAGATATCCTACAATACCTCCTAATTTAGCTCGAGGGTATGATAGTGAGTGAAAACAAAGACCACTCCAAGTCCGCCACCACTGAGAGTTCTTGAGGACGAAGCGCTGCAGAAAGGGAAGCTCTGGGAGTATGTGCAATGAGGTGGTAGTAGGAGTTTTTAAATATCCCTTGAGTGTCTGTCTTGGCTTCCTGTATCCTGTAAGCCAAATAAACCCTTTCCTTTCACAAGTTGCTTTTGGTCAGAATGTTTTATTTCAGGAGCAGAAAAGCAAACTAGGACAGATGGCTCTGTTGATGTAGACATTTCAAGGTCATCAGCTGAAGGAACAGTAGACACTGGGTAGGCAGAGTGAGGGGTGGAGCATTGGAGCTGGGTAGGCGGAGTGAGGGGTGGGGCATTGGAGCTGGGTAGAGGAGTGAGGGGTGGGGCATTGGAGCTGGGTAGGCGGAGTAAGGGGTGGGGCATTGGAGCTGGATAGGAGGAGTGAGGGGTGGGGCATTGGAGCTGGGTAGGCGGAGTAAGGGGTGGAGCATTGGAGCTGAGTAGGCAGAGTAAAGGGTGGAGCATTGGAGCTGAGTAGGCAGGGTGAGGGGTGGGGCATTGGAGCTGGGTAGGCGGAGTAAGGGGTGGAACATTGGAGCTGAGTAGGCGGGGTGAGGGGTGGGGCATGGAAGCTGAGTCATCTTCCTGGTGGCTCATTTGGGCAAGCCCCTCTGAGGGGAAAGAGAACCAAGAGAGGATTTTATACCCTGCTGATTAGGAAGGAGTCATATTTTGAAGGATCTTTCTAATTAAATTCAAGAAATCTATTTATTTTATTATATTTTTTCCCAAAGATGGTTTATGTGATGGCTAATCTCTGTTGTTAACTTGATGGGATTAAGAATCATCTTGGCATCAAAGCTCTGGGAATGTTAACAGAGAAGCGTAACTGCAGTGGGCAGACCCACCCTGAATGTGAGCAGCCCCATTCCTCCGGCTGCAACCAGGACTGTGTAAAACGGAGAAAATGTACGCACCGGCATTCCCTGCCTCTGCTTCCTGACCAGTCATCTCTGGCTCCTTCCCTCGCCATGACAGACACCACCCTCACCCTGTGAGCTAAAGGAACTCTTCCTCTCTTAGTTGCTTTAGGTAAGCATTTTGTCACAGAAACAAGAAAACTAACTGTAAAAATATTTTAATGCTATATTGAGACATAAATGGCATATAGTGAACTGCAATCTGTCCAGTGTAACAATTCTAGATTTGTACCTTAATGATTTGTACATCAATGAAACTTGTGCCTGAAGTCATGGACGTGTCTATCACCTTCCATAGTTTCTTGAGTCTTTTGTACCTCTCCCTTTGGTCTCCGCTCATCCATCTCCAGGCAGGTTGTTCTGTGCTTTCTGTCACAGATTGGTTACATGTATCAAAACTTTATGTAAATGTGGTTTGCTGGGGAGTTGGTATACTTTCTTTCAGTCAGCATAATTATGTTGAGTCTCATACATGTTGCATTCATCAACCTTCCCTTTTAATAGATCTTATTTCCTTATTTAGATTTAATTGTGTGTGCGCGAATGCGCGTGCACGTGTGCGTGTGCGTGTGTATGCTCCCATGCCCAGGGCCATGCAGGAAGAACAACAAATGGCTTTAGAACGCATGGGATGCAGCCCACTGGTTACTGCAGCTACATGGGTGGGCCTTGGAGAGGCATGGCCCCAAGGACCACGTGTCCTGAGGACCTCATGCTGTTATACAGTTCTGCTCTGCTTGCTGCCCTCACATCCCTTTTAATCTAAGAATTGTATGAAAACTCTAAGAGGGCTTCCAGCCTCTCACTGGGTAGCATCAGTGGTACTCACAGTAGTAATACTTGATCTCTCTCAGGCATTGCTGCTGGAGCAGATTAATGATTCAATCACCACTCTAGAGAAGACCTTAGAGACATAGATGTCAGCGATGACTGCCTCCCTTAGAAAGCATTTGGAAAAATAAAATTGCTAGTGAAGCTAGGTTGAGATGCTTCCGCTACTGGCTCTGATGTAGAAAAGCTTAGGGAATAATTTGAGGTTCAGAAAAGCACACTCTTATTAGTTAAGCTGGAGACTCTTTAAGGTCAGGGAACAAGAGCAATGGCAGCACGGCTGACGTGACTCTCACTGAGGCTGGACTCGTGATGATTGATTTTTTTTTTTTTTTTTTTTACTCATTTTTGCCCTCAGCTTCCTGAAATGATTTAATAAAATTGCTGATGAGTAGATATACATCTTGAGGATTTAAAGTAGATATGACTGATTTTTTTATATAAATGTTTAGATTTGTGAATCTTTTAAAGATGAGTAATAAAACAATTCTTTCTTTGTAATCACAAATTGCTGCCGACAGTAAGGGAAACTCACTGAGAAAACTCTCTTGTTGCTCGGTTACAAATGTACATGGGTTCTTAGGAATAATTTGTTTTCTTTACCTGTACTACATAATGCTTTTTTCCTGTAAAAGTATTGGGGGAACACTGTTTTTCATGTCATTCACTAGAAGAAAACTAGATCATAAACACATTAATTTTATACTGCTTGAAAGATTTCTCTGGGACATATAAGCTGTGGGAGAAAAAGAAAGTTGATGGAACTTTGTTCCATCTGTCAAATCTGCATGTATGTATGTAGGTGAAGCTTGTGTGTGTGTGTGTGTGTGTGTGTGTGTGTGTGTGTGTGTATGATTTTTCTCTTTCCTTTTCTTTCTAGCCAGCCCCTAAGAGTTAAAAGGTTCTGAGTTTTTGCTGGCCACAGGGAATGCCAGCCCCAATGCTTTTTTCTCTCAGAGAAAAGTCAGATGAGTAATTTTTCTAGTGCTCAAGCCAACCAGAAGCACCGGCCCTGGCACCCACGAGACGCCAGCGTGGGAGATGGCTCTGTCAATCCACCACTCTGTCTCCACAAAGCTTGACTGAACCCCAGACGATACCCACCATCCAAGCGGTACCCAGTAGAAATGAGACTCTAAAGCTGTAATTATTATCCAAAGGCCTTATATATTTGGTAATGCTCAATTAACAAGATGCCCACACAATTAAGTTGTTTCCCAATATCAAACCTTAAGATATAAATCATTACCCAGGACCATCCTGGACCCATGGGTGGTTCTCCATGGCTGCTACATCTCTCCTCTCCTCTCTTCTTACTCCTCTCACATTAGCTCCTCCCAAATTACCAAGTTTATTGTAAATTGTAGCGGGGGTGGGGGGATATCCTGCTACATCTGTGTCTTGCCTAACATGGGTGTTGTTTCACTCAGGCCTCCTGCAAGAGCATTTGTGCTCTTCTGAGCCCTGTCTCTAGACCCAACATTTGTTTTTATTGACAAGGGGTATTCAGTTGTCTGGTTCACTGACTATACTTAACTCATTCAGCTATTGATGAGTAGATGAGTTATTGTGAGTTTGGGGATTTTACAAGTAAAGCAACAATGATACTTTACATGCAATGATATTTATGTGTAGACAGGAGCTTTCATTTTCCTTGGGTAAATGCTTTGGCTTAGAAATTTGTGGTCCTGTAATTGGGACACATTTAATATTTTAAGAAATTATCATGCTGGTTTGGAAATGGTTTTTATCCTGTCAACAATCAATGGGGGTCTTAGGTAATATATGTCCTGGCCAACATTTGCTACAATGAATATGGAGTTATTTTAGTGAGTGTGCAATTTAACAGTTAACATGATTTTGCTTTGCACTTCTGTCGTTTCTTTTAAGTTGGCACTTCTGAGGAGTACCAGCCAGGTGTTTTGTAAAATATTTCCTGGAATGAGTCACGAAGAAGTCTTAATCCCTGAGGCCTCTCTCTGTAGATACCATCTTTCATAAAAGGTCCTTGGAGAGACAAATAAGGCTAAATGATGGCCTTAGTGTAGGCTGACGCAGTGTGATACAGAGAATCGAGAGGTCACGTGACAACACAGAGAAAGGAATCGAGAAGTCATGTGACAATGCAGAGAAAGGATGGCTGCCTCTAGGCTGGTGAGTGATGCGTGGAAGGCGTGGCCCTGGCTTGGCACCTTTGTCTTTGATGTTCTCATGGTTATGTTGTGTTTCCCTTGTATATTTGCATGTCTTATAGGTTTCAGTTGAAAGAAACATGATATATTGGAAATGCATCATAGGCAGACAGTGTAAAGTTAATGTTTGCTAATCATGGAGACTTTAATTCTTTTACCGTCCTCGGCTTTGCCAGACCTGCCTGTGGGGTTCTGTAAGATCTTAAATCCTTAAGATGCTTGGAACCTTGCAATTCCTTCAGTCATAGTTTACTTTTTTTTAAATTTAATTTTACTTATTTTATGTGCATGGGTGTATCTGTGCATCACTGTGCTTCTGGTACCCTAGGAGACCAGAGCAGGGCATTGGATCCCAAGGACTAGAGTTACAGATGCTTGTGAGAGACCATGGAGCATGTGAGTGTTGGGAATTGAACCTAGGTCCTCTGCGAGAACAACTAGGGTTCTTAACCCCTGAGCCATTTCTCCAGCTCCATTTGTTGGCTTTCTGATTGACCTTTTTTCCCACCTTTTATGCACTGTTCTACATATACTAAAGTCATTATAATGTAAGGAATTTCTCTTCCAACATGAATAATCTTGAAACTTAAGAGAAGATCATTTGTCTATTATGTTTTTATAATAATTATAACTATGATGGTTAGTTTTAGTTACCAAGTTGACACAATCTAGTGTCATGTGGGAAGAGAGTCTCCATGAGGGACTGTCTAAGTCAGGTTGACCATGGGCATGTCTGTGGGGATTGTGTTGAATATTAATTGGTGTAGGAAGACCCAGCCTAAAAATGGGTGGTACCATTCTCTAAATTTGGGTCCTCACAAGTAGAGGATGTGAGCTGAGCAGTAAGCATGTACACATCAATTCTCTCTCAGCTCTTGACTATGGATGAGATGTGACTAGCCGATGATGTAAACTCCTGCTGCCTTGCCCTGCCCACTAGTGATGGGCTGTCACCTGGAATTGTAAGCTCAAATCAACCTCTAAGTTACTTTTTATCATGGTGTTTCATCACAGCGACAGGAAAGAGACCAGGACAATAACCTTACTGACAGCCCATGACCTGAAATCTGTATTTCCGTCCTCTCTTGTCTCCTTGTGACTTTCTAAGCTTTAAGAAAACACAGCTCATCCTGTCAACGCTCAGGCCATTGCTATTTCTGCCTCTCAGTTCCTGCAATACCCACTGTAAATACTTCCTGTCTTAACCCAGGCAAGTGGGCACGGCTTCTCCTGAGGACAACTTAACTATGACTATCTCTTTTAAATACATACTCCTCTTGGTCAGTAATTTTGCCTCTGAGAGTTTGCTCTGTAAGTATTCAAAGGTCAAATATCCCAATTCCCAAAGTGATGGAATTAGGAGCTGAGGCCCATGGCAGGTGATTTGGTTGTAGAGGTGGATCCTCTTGAGTAGAATTGGTGCCTGTATGAAAAAGGCCTTCTGGGAGACTCTTACCCACCACCATGAGAGGATACAAGAACCCATCACATATGAGTCAAGATAGATATGTATGTATGTATGTATGTATGTATGATGTATGTATATCCTTACCACTTACTAAATCTGCTGGCATCTTGAATTTTTCCCAATTTCTTGATTTCACAAGAAATCAAAATTTCTACAAAATGTGAAAAATAAATTTTTATGGTCTACAAGTTATACAGTCTGGGGCATCTTGTGAGGGAATCCTGACTAGACAAAGCAAAAGGATTGTCATATATGTACCTAAAATATATGTATGAAAATGTACATTACAGCATTGCCTATAATAACAGAAGTCTAAAAAAGTTAGATGTCTACTAATCAGGAGTTGATTAAGTACAACACATTACAACCATACTCATAAAAATTCTGTAGCCACAAGGACTAAGGAAATATAACTCTGTGTGCCCATATAGCAGTTTCTCCACACGTATTGTTAAGCACAATGAAGTGTGGATGGCAGGAGGTCATGTGCAGAATTCTCACGTGTATGCAGATCCGTTCAAAGAACATTCCTAACAGTTTATAAGAAATCAATGTCATTGACTCTTAAACAGGGAGCTGGAGATTTAAGGTGACTAGTGGCACGACATTTTAGGGAGATTTGCTTTTTGTCTCTTTTAATTTTTTGGTTTTACCATGTTCAAGTATTTTTCATCTTAAAATAATCAGATCTCTACTTCTGGCAATGGTCAAGTAACACAGACTGAATTTGCTCTCTTGGATCAACTATCTAAGAAGCAAGAGTCTATGAATAGAGCTGTCCAGACAGAGGACAGTGGTGAGCGCAGGGCAATGATGGCGGAGAGAAGGGAGCTAAGTAAGATGAGCCTGCTTACTCAGGCTGGGGACCTGAAAAGTCTCCCCACCCAAGCTCAAAGGTAAGGATCCCAGCAGAGACCCAGTGGTTCCAAGTGGAAGAGAAGCTGGCAAGGAATTGGGAAGTCACTGCAGGTGACTAGGACTTCAAAGGTGCATAGCTGAGAGAAAGGGGCTGAGGGAAGAAGACTTCAAGAGGCTAGGAGACAGCCGCCTGAGATTTTGAGACATGAGCTGAAGATGAAGCTGGGAGAGAATATGATCAACAGACAGCAGAATGTCCTCAGTGCTCACACAGACGGGCTAATGGATCACTCTCCCTCAGGCCAGAGTGGAAAAGCCTTGGACCGCACAGAGTGTTCAAGGGAGTCAGCTTCACGGCAGAGTAAGGGCTGCCTGTGACTTGCGAAGCAAAGCTTAGTGGCATCAAACTGTGGCCAGGCTACTGAATTTCATCCTCATCTAAAGCTTGAGAATAGTTGAATCAGAAGACATCTAAAACCAAAACTAGTGAAATTCATGATCTCTTGCATTCAATAGAAGTAATCTGTCATGCAAACTGCAGAAAATATAACTTAAAATGGGAGCAAAAATTAATCTATATAACGAGACCTAGGAATGATACAGATAATAGCAGACAAGGATATTACAGCAATCATTATAAATTTATTTTAATGTGTTTCAGACTGTAAAGACTATTTATGTCATGCAGATACATGGGGAAATGTAGGATGACCTAGGATTTAATTTTAGAAGTGAAAAATGTACCAGGTAGTCTTAATAACTAGATTGGATACCAAAAGAGAAAAGATGATTCAATCTGATGACAAAGAAATACAAAGTGTGGAGAGAAGTAGAGAGAGACAGAGACACACAGAGGGTCAGAGTGCTCTATTTAAAAACAAACAAAACAAAACAAAACAAAACAAAACAAAACAAAACAGAACATCATTGAGCTGTGCAAAAATGTTCTATAACATCCCACACAGGTATTTTGAGTTCCTAAAGAATGCGTGTAGAAGACTATATTCTAAGAAAGAGTTGTTAAAAGTTTTCCAAATTTGATGGAAAAACAATATATCGATCAAAAAAATGGAATAAACTCCAATCACAAGAAACACAAAGAAAAACACATGGTGCCGTATGTGTCTTAGTAGCACTCCTTGAATCTAGTGGCAAACAGAAATGTTCTCAAAGTCACCACTGAAAAAAGACACAGGGAGCCTGGAGGCTGAAAGCAGGCTTCTCGGGGAAACCAGAAGTCAGAAGATGGTGGGATCTTCCAAGCACTCAGAGTCTGCAGCTCAGAACTGTACACACAGCCAAGGTAAACGCCACAGAAGAGGCAAGACAAACTTTCCAGACACGTGAGATCTGAAAGACTCTCCTAACAGAGGACCCTCACCACAGGAATGTCAGAGGAAGTGCTTCAGGAGATGGTAAGCAAAGTCAAACTGAGACAGATGAATGAAGGGACCAGAAATGAGCAATAAAAGAAATAAGACACGTTTATTTTTTAAATGTCTTAAAACAGAATTGTTTAAATAAAAAAAAATGAAATGAAGCCATCTTATTGAGTTTTTTTTTTCTTCTTCACATGAGTACATGTGACAGAGTCTCAACACATAGAGCAAGGAATGAAGGGTTGGTTCCACAGGCAGATAAATAACTTTTAGTTCCATTTGCAATATTCTCCCCAAATACTTGTCTAGTCCCCTGGAACTTCCTCTTTACCTAACAAGTAATGTTGGAGGGAGTAATATATTTTATTTTTCAAATATTTGGAGGACTTTAAATTTCCAAGATAACTATCTGTTATTCTAGTTTAACCTTTTCATGCTCAGAAAATATACAGTCCTTTAAAATCAATAAAGCTTGTTTATGGCCAAGAATCTATTATATCATGGTTACTGTGCATTATACTGCCAAGGACCTGAGAGAAAAGATGCTTGAACTGGCAAAAAATTATGGGTCCAAGCTGACAGCCTGTGTTCTGCTCAAGACAGCTTTCTCTAGAGATCTCTAGACAGCTTATCCAGGTAGCTCAGCTCTCACAGACCAAGGCCCAGTCTTTTATTTCTACAATCAATTCAGTCATTTGCTTCAGCTTCCCTTTCGATTATCTCATGAATCAGCATTCCATGGCCCTAGCCCCTGATTCTTAGGAAAAGACAGCAAGCCCATTTTTAACACTGTAAATTAATTCAGAGATCTACCTGCTTTGTAAACACAGACAATAAGCTAGCTGGCTGGGATCCCCACCAGTACAAGGCCTAAACTAGCTCTGTCCCAGGCTGACCTGAACTCAGGAGTCTGCCTGCTTTTATATTTTTCTGACAAGGTGACTCGTAGTGCAGCTGCCTTTGTTCTTTTAGCTTCATGAAGCCCCTCATAAAATTCATATTACATCCCTATTTTGCATAGTTGAGAAATTATATAAGTTTGAACTCACATTTTCAGACTTTTTTCCCCACAGCTTTAAGGGCTGTCCTGAAAATCACAGCTTTATCATTTTTGCTAAGGACATAGATACACTCTCAACTCCCAGACTCAGATAGCTCTGATTATCATGGAATCATTAATCTTGGCAAGGAGAGCATTCCCTGATAGCTTTGGCATGGAGAATATTTCCTGAAAACCTTGGCAGGGAGAGTATTTCTTGAAGGCGAACATGAAGTAATATATATTTATTTATACAAACAAGCCTCATACCCAGCAACTGTTAACATTCGTGAAGGCCCATGCCCTGCTGGCTCTATTCCAGGGGCAGAAACCCATGTCACATGGTTCCTTTCACATGGCCAAGCAGGTCTTGGCAATATGTGCTTAAAAAGGATGTTCATTGTGCTACTGCTGTGTGGATTGCTCTAGTGTGCCATGAGATCAAGTCACCAGTGCTCTCTAGGACCTGCATGTCCCTGAAGACTCTGTCTCTGTGTATTCTGTTGATTACCATAGTGAGGTAGTTTAACACAACTCTGCAGGCTTGACTTGTCTGGTGTGCCCACAATAACTGTAAATGTGCCCAACATGAAGCTGTAAACTGCATGGCTCTGTGTAGGTGACACACTGCAGTGCCGCACAGAATAAACACACCTGCATGCTCTTATCACCTTGGCTTCCAGCTGGAGACTCTCAGTGGCTTGAAAAATAATAGTTCAAAACCTGACACAGATAACACCTGGCTGCTCTGAATTTATAATCACCCTTCTCCATGTGCTTATATTTCCACACAGCAACCAAACTTCCTTGTGCTTCCACTTAAGAACGTGTAAATGTTTTTACATGACCAAATATAGTCCTTACCACCTCAACAGGAAGAAAAAATTAAGAGACGGAAAGTTCCTAAAATCATGGAGTCCACCTGTGAGGAAAGGAGGAACTATGGTAGTGGACACAGGGCCATAGTATCTGCTACACAGAGGTAAATTGTGAAATTACCCACTATTGCCAATGGATGGGTACAATGATCAGCAAAGACCAGAGGCAGAGTGAGCCACATCTCAAGAACATGCTATTTACCACAGAAGTTGGAGTTTGTGTCAGGCTTTGATCTTAACTTGCAAAATTTTTACTTACTCAGACATGACATCAACGTACTTCCTTTGCTAGGATTTCTCAAAAAGAAATGGGCCCTGGATGAACATAATTTATCCCCACTCAATTTTATCACCGTAGGATTGAGTACAACAGAGACTCAGCCTCTAACACCACACCAGCACTGGTTAAGTACAACATTTGTGAAGCTTTGAGGATCTGCAGCTCTTAATACCAGTGGAGATAAAACGGAATGTCCGCTGATAGAGCATGACAGGTAAAAGATTGGGCAGGTGTGCCTTTTAAATGGATATAAAAGATGTGCTCTATTAAAAAAGTTTGTATTTAAATCACAGGGTAAGAAAGAGGGGGATGGATTGGTCTTTCAATCTAAAAAGAACTGAGAAGCAAGACCAAGGCTGCCAGCCACAGAGTGCACGGTGAAAGCCTGTGTGATAAGGCTGCCCTGGATTTTAGTAATTGCCTTTTTGAATGCAGTTCAGAATATTTTACAGCTATTCCATTTACTTTGATTGATTCTTAAAGTTTAGAATGCCAGCCCAGGGCTCAAAAGAGATTTCTTCTACCTTGAAGCTGAAATAAATTTGCCCCACTTCCACATCATTAAACATGGCCTTGTTGTGTTTTGACATAATTACAAACATGTCCTGCAGATGCACTGATGAAAGACTTCTTCCGAAGTGCTCTTAAAAGAATGTCTTTGTTTTGAAAACCTGTATATGGTACAGGTATCAGATCTCTGAAGGGAAAGCTCATCTAAGAAGTAAAAGAAATGCTTTGTTTTTAAACATGAAAGTTGAAATCTAAAGAAACAAAAAAATTTAATTGTCACATAGGAAAAATAAAGCAAGAAATCAAGATCTGTCTTCTTTGAAAGCATACAGGCACAGAAGAAGACAGGCTGAAAAGGGAAACAGGGTTAGGGAAGTCCAGGTAAACATTCCTGCTCCTCTATGCTGCCCCCTAGCCGTGTTGAACCACAAGAAGACCTGGTAAATCTCCATTTCCAATCACTGTATGAAGGAGAGAAAAAAAAAGGTACCGTGCCCCTGTCCACAGAACCACAGGTTCTGAACAACACTAGAGGCAGGGCATCTTTCCCAAGCAGCCACCTACTTCCTGTCTGCTTAAACTGTGGTGCCCTTTCTCACTTTGTGCTTACTCTCTGCATAGCCTATGTGTGTGGGGCTGGGGAGGCATGGGGGTTGGGGATGGGGGTGGGGTTGCAGACCTAGAGCAAGAATGGGGTCGAGGCATGTCCAAACCTCAGAAATCTTGTCCTGAGATCAACAAGAGTAGGATGGATCGCTCCCCTGCTGGGTCTGTGTGTCCCAGCTCACATAGCCTTCTGCCCCCTGGGAGGAGGTCATGTAGCCCCGTAGCTAGGTTTAACGTCCTCTATTTCTAAAGTCCCGTCCAGCTGGAACTCCTGCTTTTGCTAATAAGACATCTCCAGCACCCTGGCCCAGACAGTGTTGTACGCTCACCCCAAAAGCCCCTATCACCCTCAAAGGTTAAATAGCCTCTGTTCCCCCATTAAGGATCTGTCTCACTGAAGATGCCTCCTGAGAGTCTGGCTCTCAGCTCACCCGTCTGCAGCCTCTTCTGCTCCCACATCCCAGATGGGATGGCCACTTTCCCTCTCTGCTCCCAGGATCCACTGCTTGTGATTGTGGGCCAGTCAGAGCAGGGAAGAGGAGCCTGAACGGCACTTCAGGGTGCAGTTCCAATCCCATTTCGTCTCTAAAGCTCTCCTGGTGTCTTCAGTGTGGTGTGACATCACTGCCTGTAAGGCCCATTGATCACCACACTCCACTTCTGTGTATGCCAATAAATTTGACATTTACTTATTGTACTTTGTGACAGGTCTCTAACTCTTTATCTAGCCAAAGCTGACCTTGACTTCTCAGCCTCTTTCCTCTGACTGGGATTACAACGTGTTCCCCGACGCCTGGTTTTCTGAACCTAGGTGTGTGTGCATGCAGACATACTGGACACACATTTTTACCAACTGAGCGTCATCTCCAGCCTTAGCTGTTGTTGAGTAGACCCTGCTGACAAGAGTCTGTACGGATATGGTGTCGAATGAGGCTGTCAGATAAATTTCTCAGCCCTCTGGAGAACAACTCTAGTGTGGGCGGCAGTGAGGCAGAGAATAGAAAAGCAAGCAAGCGGCGGAATTCATTACAGGCTTTCTT
Source organism: Mastomys natalensis (assembly GCA_021653895.1). Lineage (NCBI taxonomy): Eukaryota > Metazoa > Chordata > Mammalia > Rodentia > Muridae > Mastomys > Mastomys natalensis. The sequence goes on from JAJTUV010000533.1 coordinate 500,774, forward strand.
ACTTAGTGCCAACGTAGAAAACCATCAAGTGCTTGTAACTGCTGCGCCATTTCTCCATCATCACCCCCACCCGCCCCGGTTATCAGGATATCCACGAGGTCTGGTAAGTGCCTAGGGGCCTTATTGTGAATAGTAACTCAGTATCACCAGAGCAGAGACACTGTCAAGTCACTAATCTTTAAAAAAAAAAAACCTTTATTTAGTGGTTGGGTAATAGCAGAACCTGTCCTGGGAGGTTTGGTGAAGAGGCCGTGTGCTTGTGGTAGAGTGTCTGGGACACACAAACCCTCAGTAACTGTTGGGTGTTTTATTTGAGACCTTATACATGATAAGCTTGGAGTAGAACCCTTCTTCTCAACTCCACAGAAACCTGTCTTTTCCCGGTCATAGCACACTTAACACTACAATATTATCTGTTGAATATCTCTTCACTATTAAACAGTCCCCATATCCTTTTAGCCTGGCCTAGAATTCCCAAGAAATGACTGGATTAAAGTGTGTTACCACTAAGAGAGGGAAATTGTTTTTTTTTTTTTTTCCTAACCATAAGACAAATAAAAAATGCTGGACATGGGATCAGGATGTAGCAACTTCCTAGCATGCATGGGGCCTTGGTTTTGATCCCTGGCATTGTAATCAATGACTTAAGTGTTCTTAGATGCCTGATTGTTTCCTGTCTTGTTTTCTTCCAGTGAGTGGGACATCCTATCATTTCCTTCCATGATATCTTTTAAGAAGAAGCAAAACAATCGTTACTAAGTTAATCATTGGTCGTTATGGAAAGGATTAACGAAGAAAAATAATTTATTAATTATCATATTTTATTACCAAGGAAATCTATGAAAACAATCAGTTGCTGCTGTTGAAGGTGAGCAGTCTGGGTTGGGAGCAGCCACGCAGCCTGAGGACACACCTCGGTTCACGTCTTAGGGTTTCTGGTACTGTAACGAAACACCATGACCAAAGCAACGTGCGGTGAGGAGGCTGTATTCAGCTTAGCCTTCTGTATCTCTGTCCATCACGGAAGGAAGTCAGGACAGGAACTCAAACAGGGAAGGATCGTGGAGGCAGGAGCTGATGCAGAGTCTGTGGAGGGGTGCTGCTTACTGGCTTGCTCACCATGGCTTGCTGAGCCTGCTTTCTTATAAAACCCAGGACCACCAGCCCAGGGATGACACCACCCACAATGGGCTGGGCCTTCCCACATCAATCACTAATTTAAAAAATGCCCTACAGCCAGATCTTATAGAAGCATTTCCTCAATGGAGATTCCCTCCTTTCAGATGACTCTAGGTTGTGTCAAGTTGACATAAAACTATCCAGGACGGTTCAATCCCTAGAATCATAGAAAAGGAAAAAAATGACAGGCTAGCTTATCCCTGATTGTTCTTTGGCAATGAAGTGACCACCCTGTGCGGCATGGTGGAACAGTGGACAGCCCCTCTACTCCCTGTTCCCCTCAGTGGTGTGATCTCAGTGGGGTTCACCGACATGTCCTTAGCAAGCGGTCTTGAGCTGTAGTAGACTGAAGCCATATTATTAAATACACGCACAAAGGAGGAAGAAAAACACCATCAAGGTGAAGGGTGTAAAGACATGATCATCTTTGACTAAAAATGAAGGAAGAGACATTTCAAAGAAAAATGATCTTTTTAATACTGGCTGTAAATTGGAACGCAAAACACGTTTGAGAGAAATGAGAAAGTTCTAAGTAGGGTAACAGACTCAAATGATTTCAAGGGAGATACAAACCCTGAGGGGATATGCAATCAGGGGGAATACTCCCTGGGGGTGTGGGGAGGGGCTCCCTTGCCTGAAGATGGGGTGTTGGAAGGTCCTAAGGAATGACCTACATCTCAGTGGAGCTGGATGAAGCTTTGCTGACGAGCCTTCTTCAGGGGTCAGGAGGCAGGTTTGTTTAGCAGAAGCATGTCAGTGCCTTCTAAGAAGTCCTGGGACACCGGCTTTAGTATGTCTCCTTTTAGACCCCAAGGTTAGTGAAGGTGGGTCTCAGTTTTGAGTCTGCACATAGAAGACTCCAAACAACTTGGCCACTCAAGCTCCTTTCTCTACATTGTATTCAGAAGCCACAGTACCACTCTGTCCTGTACTGTGTTGCAGCAATCAATTGGCAATTTGTGATGAAATTTTTAAAAAGAATGGGCAGATTCAATGCTGAAGAGCCGTTCTGGAGACTGTTTCCCATGAGCAGATGGCCTTTGAAGTCTCTCATCTTTCAAATTGATCAATTCCAAGGCTTGAAGACGAAGAAAACAAGTGACTGTCGTAACACCAAGAGCAAGCGGGTTGTTGTATTTGTGAAGGCAAGAAAGAGGCTATAGGAATGTGCGCACATCTTGTGAGTTTTTACTGCTTTAGTCAATAAATCTGGAACCGAAGGAGAAGAAAACATGAGTAAACACTTATGTAGCGTACAGCAGGTTGCCTCACAGAGCTTGAGATCTGAACAGAGTGAAGGAACAGAGGCTCCTAGCCTGCAGGTCTCCGCGTGCACTGAAGCGTGGGATCACCTGTGGGAACACAGGGTGTGCTTATGAATACTGACTCTGAAACTCGAAAGACACACTTCACTCCTTCTGCAGGGCCCACCCGGAGTGCACCAGCGGAGATCTCTGACATCCGGGTGTTATATTTTGTGGCCCAGGCATCTCTCATGCTTCACCTCAGCTTCATCTTTCCAAGTGACCTGCGTTTGTAGTGCTGGGGACTGAACCCAGAGCCCTAAGTATGCCAGGCAAGTCCTGTGCCACTGAGCCACAGCCTAGCTCACGAGCTGTGGGATTTTGTTGAGATTCTTTTGAATCCGTGATAAATAGCATTTCAATGGAAAGGATGCAGGAAAAGAGAACAGAATCTTTCCTACTGAGCAGTGCCGCCTGCCAGCTGCCTTTATTACGCAGATTGTAGCATGCACCCTAAAAGAAAACATCTTCAATACTCTGAGCTGCTCTGTGTGGTTTGGACAGCATACGAGTCATTATGTATTACTTATATATTATATTTATTTATTTCTGAAAACAACATTATTAAGATAACGTCACACAGCAAACAATGAGTGCATTTATAGTGCACAATCCACTGACTTGTAGTGCATTTCATAATTAGTATTATAATCCATTTATAGAACAATCTCATCACCCCTGAAAGAAGCTCACTACCAAAAGCAGTTGCTCTGCAGAGCCCTTCAATTCCTAACCCTAAAGAAGGACTATTTTTTTTTTAATTTGATGATATTCATATAAATACAATGTGTGGCTTTTTGTGATTTTTTTTTCACCCAGCATGATGTTTTCCAGTGTTTATTTGTGTGGTAGCATTTTGTTATTACTGTTGATGGCCCAATACTATTCCATTTATCGATATACATTGTATTGTTCCCTCGATCATTTTGGGGTACTTGGGTTGGACTCACTTTCTATAACGACTAATGCTGCAGTGTGGGAGCATGCTCTAATTCCTTTTGTTTGGACCTAGGCATGGAATACTGACTTGTCTGAACTTTATCCTTAACATTTTGAGGAATTGCAGTGGTCTGCCAATGTGAGCAAACCATCTTCAAACCCCATTAGCAGTGAATAACCCTCATGAGTCCTTCGTGTTCATCATTTGGGGGGACACCTGGGACTCCAGGAAAAGAGAAAGAGAAACAAAATGGCATGCATGAGGCTGGAGAGACAATTCAGTTAAGAGCAGTTATTGCTATGGACCTGAGTTTGATTCCTGGCATTTACTCGGTGGCTCACAACTACTATAACTCCAGTTCCGTTTTGGCCTTCGTAGGGCCCAGACACACATGTGACACACACACACACACACACACACACACACACACACACACACACAAAAGACAAAAGCCCATATACATAAAAAAAAGCATAAAATTCAAATGGCTTGTAAATGCATATGAAACCACAAAATGCCCCAAAAGCCAAGTCATCCCAAACAGACGTGAGTGACACACTACTTGATTTCAAAGCTGCTGTGCTAACAACAGCACTGTAGTGGGATACAAGTAGACACATAAATTAATATAACAAGATAGCTGTCCAGAAGTGAACCACAAAGACACCAAGAGCACACAGTAGGAAGGATGGCATCTCAATAAACAGTATCGGGAAAACTGGGTCGGTCTGAAGAAGGAAGTTGACCATTTGTTTGTTCCACATTCAAAATTACCTCAAGTGATTTAAAGACTGTGGAGCTGAACTACTAAGAGAAACACAAGGGAGAAAGCACACAGCAATGGTTTGGTTAGTGAGCTTTGGGGGGTTCTGGGAGAGGTCAGGATGTGACCCCCAAACACAGGCAATGAAAGCAAAAATTAACAAGTGGGACTGTGTTGACCTCACTCTGTGCATATCAACCTAAAACCCTGTGATAGAGGCACGAGCATTGTGAAGGTGGGTCTGCTATGGGCTTGGAGAAAAAGCATGCAAGCCGTTATCTGGGCGTTGTATTAGTTACCTTTCTCATCGCTGTAATAAACAAAATACCAGACAGTAAGAACTGAGCGGAGGGAGGATTGATCTGGCTCATGGTTTCAGTTGGATCAGTCAACCATGGCAGAGTCCATGCTGACAGGAGTCTGTGGCAGCTGCTGTTGACATTGCTGTAGACCATGAGCTAGAGAGATAGATAGATAGATAGATAGATAGATAGATAGATAGATGATAGACAGACAGACAGATAGATAGATAGAGAGAGAGAGTGAGAGAGACTAAGTAACCATTGTCTAACCACCAGAAGACTGATTGTTTAAAGCATGAGCCTGTGGGAACATATTAGATTTAAAACATAACAAGGAACAAATATCCCATATATGGGGTTGGGCAGGAGATAGCGCAGTAGGTAGAAGATGCTTACACCCAAGCCTTCCAACTTACATTCAATTCCCATTCCTTGTGGTGGGAGGAAACCAGCTCCCAAAGGCTGTCCTCTGACCTCAGCATGCATGTGTGGAATATGCCTTCCCATCCACAAATAAATAAGCAAATAAGTAAATAAATGTGAATTTTAAATTCCGAAACAGACGAGAAATTCAAACTACTCAAAAGCAAAACTCCAGAGGCAGAAGCAGACAGATCTCTGTGAGTTCGAGGCCAGCCTGGTCTCTATTGTGACCTTCGGCCATCCAGGACTACATAGTGAGAACACATCTCACAGACAAAACAGAACAAAACAAAACAAAACAAACAAACAAACAAAACAAAACAAAACAGGATGAACCTGAATATAGACATTGTCCAAAAGAAGGCACATGAATAGACAAAAGACACATGAAAAATGCTCACGATTGCTAACCACTAGGAAAATGAAGATTAATAGCACAGTAGATTGTCACCCACTACAGGCTTGTCTCTTTAGCACCTGTCATAGCAGCCCCTCTGGTAGGCAGGATCAAGTGCTCCCCCTCTGGTAGGCAGGATCAAGTGCTCCCCTCTGGTAGGCAGGAGCAAGTGCTCCCCCTCTGGCCTAGGAGGAAATGGTCATTAGGTCATCTGGAAGTCTGATACCAACAACTCCATTACAAGCTGAAATACCCTGGCTATGACTGCATCTTCAGGAGCTGGCACATCAACTAAGCTCATTGCATAATTTTCTCGGGAGCCTTTGGCATGTTCAGAATGACTAGTGTGGTGTAAAAGAAGCCTTGCTTCTGTTAACTGGCAGTCTTTTTGCTCAGGACAGAGAGGGCAACAAAGAAGAGTCCAGGAGCTGCTGGTTGGAGTCAGACGGCTTCTTTTCCAACATCTTTGCTTATTTACAGGACCAGGAACATGAGGAGTCCTTAGCACAGAACATAAAGAATGCACCAGTGATGTTGGTAGTGAGTTTAATGGTTTTAAATGGTGCTTAATACATGTCCGGTGTCTCAAGCAGAAGTGGTCCCATTGTCTGTCTCACACTGTTGGTGAAAATACAAATTAGCTTACTCCTTATGGAAAACATTATGAAAGTTCCTTTAAAGACTTAGAATAGAATTACCATATAACCCAGCAATCCCTTCTGGAGATGCCCAGCAGACGCCCCAGGTTCACTGCAGCACTAGTCACAGTACTTCCTAAGGAACAGTTAAGAAAGTTCTGCCCCTAATATGAATATTCATAAGATGCAAATAAAAAGAAAAGGTGATATCCATGTATGTGACAGAATGTCTTTCAGCCTTTTTAAAAAAGGAAATGCCATTTATGACAGCATGGGTGACCTTGGAGTGCATTATGCTCGTGAAATCAGCAGGTGCAGACAGCCTGATGCCATGTGTTCTGACGTAGATGTACAATCTAAACAACAAGACTCATGGATCAGCGGGTAGATAGCGGCTGCAGAGGCTGAGGGGTAGATGCAGGGATCACAGTAAACAGTACAAGTCCAGCTAGGCAGGGGGAATGACTTCTCCGTTGAGCTACATAGCACAACACTATAGAGAGTCTCGTGTATGGATGCCTCACCTGTCAATTAAAAAGCCGTGGCCTATGTCTTAGGCAGGAAATAGAGGTGGGACATCAGGAAGAGAAAGGATTCTGGGAGAAAAGGAGGCAGGGTGAGGAGCCCGAAAAACTATGAGAAGATGGACACATGGACGCATGGTGCCTGAGTACATGTGACCAGCCATGTGGCAAAATGTAGATTAAAATAAATGGGTATCTTTAGTTACGATCTAGTCAGAGTGAGCTTGTTAGCTCCAGGGGGATCTGATGCCTCCAATCTCTGCTTATAAATTGCTGCTGAGAATGTAACTTTAAGTTATTTGGAAGTTTATTAATGTATAGTTAAACATATCATGGCACAGGCACAGGTATATGTCCAGCTGCAATGATAACTATTATTTACATAAACCATAAGAAATATTCATAGAGGCTTTATTAATAATCACCTGATACTGGAGATAACAGAAATTTCCTTCTGCTAGGGAGCAGACCACACACAGTGCATTTAGGGTACAAAGGAATAACCTGTGGGTACAGTACGTGACGCACACAAACAGCACACACATACCATCAAGCAACAGGAGGGTGCATACTCCATTGTTCCACTGACATGACATTCCTGAATAAGACATCTCAGAAGCCCAGAACTCTTCAGTGGTGGCCAGGGGCTGGGGACACAGGGGAGGTCACAGTTAGGAAGTCATGACACTGCTCAGGACCTTGATCGTGGTGGTGTCTGTGCAAATGCATGTTTATTACAATTTGAAAAATGTTTCCTTAAGAAAGCACAATTTGGCCGGACGGTGGTGGCGCACACCTTTAATCCCAGCACTTGGGAGGCAGAGGCAGGCGGATTTCTGAGTTCGAGGCCAGCCTGGTCTACAGAGTGAGTTCCAGGACAGCCAGGGCTACACAGAGAAATCCTGTCTCGAAAAAACAAAAAAAAAAAAGCACAATTCACTGTATGTCCATTAAAAACTCTAAAAGTGTGTCTGGAAGGATGTCTTGGCAGGTAACAGCACATCAGATCTTCCAAGAAACCTGAGTTCAGCTCCCAGCAACCACTGTAGGTGGCTCACAACTGTCCATAACTCGGCTCCAGAGGACAGGATCCCCTCTTCTGGCCTCTGTTGACACCTAAACTCTTTTGCACATATCCCTAGCCCCACACATAGACACACAAAAATACAAATACATTAAAAACTATTCTAAACTTCCATTGGCATTGTATTATTCTTAGAAAAAATTCCAAACTGGAATAAAGTTTATATTTTCTATCCTTCCTTACAAAATAATATATGGTTTTGCCTGCCTCCTGCTGATTCTGATGTCGTACACCCCACCCCCTACCGCAGTCCACTGTTGTAAACTCTCTAGACATCACCTTGGGCCATAGCAAACTTTGCTGACAGCCGCCATCTCTACCAGCCTGCTGCCTCAGACTAAGGAGTTTGCTGTGTGGCTGCTCTTAGTTCTCCCAACTACAAGGCACATTCGAGTATAGCAAACGTATCTTTCCTCCTGCACATGCCTTTTGCCTTCTACCTCAGCACTACCCCGATACTGTGCACTAAGTTAATGTCACTAACATACTACCCAGGAGTGCTAAGTTAGTGCAGAACAAGGCAGAGTGAAGCCGGCACCAGCTTGCTTCCTCCACCTTCCTAGGAATTTCGAGTTTCAAAAGTATTGCCTTGTTTCTATGAAGACAAAGTCAATTTGATGAGATTTAGAGTCACCATGGTAACAAAACTCTGAGGACGGTTGTAAGGCCATTTCTAGAACAATTTAGCTGAGAAGGGAAGATATGCTTTAAATGTGGGCGGCATAATTGCAGGGGCTGGGGTTCCCGACGGAATAAAAAGAGATGAGCGTACACCAGCATTCAGCCCTCTCAGCATCCTTGACTGCTGGTGGGATGTGACCAGCCTCCTCACGTTCCTGTGGCAGTGACTTTCCTGTATCCTCAAACTGAGAGCCAAAATAAACCTTCCTTTCTTTGAACTGATTTTGTCAGGTGTTTCATTGTAACAAGGAGAAAAGTAACTGATACAATTGGAAACCAGCACCCTTCTTGAATCCCTTCCAATCTCACCAGTAACAGGCACACAGTCTGCTACTAAGCTGAGAACTTTGCAGCCTAGAGCAGTGACCATGGGGGTAATATGCGTCTCAGACCGGCTGGCCCAAGTCCTGGCCCTCTGATCTCCATCTGGCTTCCCTGACACATCACTCTCCTCTGCTGTGCCTGGTCTTGAGCACAGGCTCCGTTTTCTAGAGACTCCCAAGATATCCATTAATCTCCAGTCACATCAGCTTTGTTTCTGAATGAGCTCTGGATTTTTCCCCAGTTGAGAGCCTTTGCACGGTTTCCTACTGATTCCTTCCCTGTTTGTTTTACGGTGTCTGCCTATACAGATTGTTGACTGAATACTGATCCACCACATCCCCTCAGCTTCATACATCTGTCTATTATTTTCTCTTGGTAAAGTATAAGTTCCACACGAGCACAGGCATTGTCTATTTAGTGCTATTTCGGAGCATCTTCAGCAGTTCTGACCTATGGGAGGCCCTTAGGAAATACTTTGGAATAAATGGACACAAAATTGGTGCTGTGACCTCATTAATCCAAAATCAATGCATTTAGCTACTTCCTTGATTAAAAATTAGCTACTTAGTTCCTGATGTTGACCAAAGGGGACAGTGAGAGAGCAGTTCTAGCAAACCAGAGTTCTGTAAGTAGGAGGCTTCTACTGTGGACCAAAGGGCAAAGTCTCAGTATTTCCAGCCTTAATTCAATAATACAAATACCATATCTGTATTTACAAAATAATGTTTCACTGTGTCTTCAACTATCCTTAATGTTATTTATCTGTCCCACTGCCTCTGTATCTGTTAAAAAGCATTAAGAAAAGTAGGTCCCAAAATTTAGATAAAAATCTCCATTTCATCAAATTGGGCAAAGCTTTTTAATACCATACCAAAAGTGGTAAGAGCAAAAGAAAGTGCAATGTGTGATTCAACATAATTAAGAGGTTTTATGGATTGAGGAGTATGACAAAGAAAACAAAAACGACAATCTGCAGGGATGGAGGAAGTGTTGATAAGTCCTACATATGACCAGGGACATACAGACCATGTAAAGAACTCATAGCAGGATAATAAAAAGACAAACAATTCCATCGATAATGGGTTCAGTTCAATACATATTTCCCCAAAGATGTCTATATACTTGCCGAAGGGGCATGAGAAGATGATGAAAATCATTAGTCACAGGATAAACGCAAATCAAAAGGAGAACACCTATGCTGGACATACAGTTTAGTGGTAGAGAGAGCCTACTTCGGACATGCCACGTCCTGAGTTCAAAGCCCAAGCACCAGGAAAAGCACAACAATGCACCACTTCACACCTATAGCAAAATGAATATGATTTAAAAATAAAGGCAAATAGTGTTGGGTAGACATAAGTACTCCTATGCTGCCTGGGAACCAGAGCTGGAGGACTGGCGGTCTGTTTACCTGCTTCCCAGGTAATACTCTAAGCTATGTGCTCAGCATAGAGGTTCACCATTGCTAACACAGCTGCTGAAACCTGGGAAGAACCCACCTGTCAGGCAACACATAGATGGATAAACAAAATATGCCTGCCATGCAGGGAATGCTATTTGTTCATGAGAAGAAATGGACCCAGGCTTGGTGGCTCATGTCTTTAATCTCAACAGTCAGAAGGCAGAGGCGAGCGGACTCTCTACAAGTGTAAGTTGACTTGGTCTACATGGTAAGTTCCAGCCAGGGCTACATAGCAAGACCCCATGTAAAATAATAATAATGAAATTATAATGATAATAATATGAAAAGAAAAGAGGAGGAGGAATGGAATGTTGATATATCACAACAACAATGAACCTGAAAAACATTACGCTAAGTAAAAGAAGTCAGTCACGATATATTGCACAATTCCATCTATATGAAGTATTCACAATAGGTGAATCTCTCTATATATAAACAATAAATCAGTGACTACCAGGGGCTAAGGCAGGGAGCAGCGAGTGCTGACAGATATGAGATTTCTTTGGGGGAGGATGGCATTAACTCTAAACACAATTGTGGCACTGGCTATATAATTCTGTGTATCTATGAAAGATGGCTAAATGAGTGTTAACATGGCATAGATGCCTCTGTATTCTTAGAGTGTGTGCTCCATGACTTTGGGAGCCAGAAACCACAGAGATTATTGAACCCTGTATATACTATGTTTTATACATGCATCCTGACACACTGACATGGTACCCAGTTAATGACTCCTTCCATGTTTTATGCCCAGTTGCTTCCTGTGCCTCAATGCAGCTGCCTGTATTTTGAATGTTAATTATGGTCCCCCCAAAACCTGCTTGCATGGCAGTGTCTGCACATAGCTTCTGGGAACTTGCCCCCAGTTGGTTCTGATTGGTAAATAAAGATACCAACAGCCAATATCTGGGGAGGACAATCAGAAGTGGGATTTTAGGATTCCTAAGCTTGGGTCTGGGAGGAGAGTAGGAGAGGAGAAGGGAGAAACCATGCCTGAAAAGAGTGCAAGACAGAGAGGCACGGCCAGCATGTAAAGGATCCAGGAGTGCTTGGCCCAGAGAGCTGCTCAACTCAGTCTAGAGTGTAGTTGCCCAGCAGCCATGGACGAACTGGGTTCACCTGAAAGGAGGGCTGGAAATGAAAAGGAGATGGAGGGGTGAGAGAAACATAGAGCCAAGACAAAGTTTTCTGATCAAGGCTCAAAGTTTAATATTCAGCACTTTGTATATAGAGGTGAAAGCCAATAGAATCCATCCTTTGTTTCAGCTGGATTATGTTGCAAGGCAAACTCAGTGGGCAGTCCATTCTTCTAAGTTCCTGTAGGAAGTTGTACATGTAGCCAGGGTGGATGACTCCACCTGGGTCTTATTGTGGCAAGGTCTACTCTGATAAACAAGGCCTTATTCAGCCTACTCAAAGCTGGGGGAGGGCACAATTCCCCTGTTTTAGTTTTTTAAAGATGGACAGTACCAGTAGCTTAATGGGGGCACAAGATTTACTTGTTTTCCATAATCCTGTCTAGGGTAGAGTGGCCAGGTGACTGTGTCTGGCTTAGGTCCCTGTCTACATTGCTCCTTCTTACCTGTCAAAGGGGACAAACATAGCAGAATTGATGTTTGCCTCTGTCTTAGGTTGATAGAGGCTCAAGAACACTGTTACCTGTCTCTGACCATGAACCTTCTATAGCACACTCTTTCCCATACTGACCACAGCCACATATGAATTCAGGCCAAACGACATATGAGCATGCACTCAATGCATTTCTTCCTAGTGATGGACAACTGCCATGGTGAGTAGCTGAGCTTGCTGAAGGTGATCCTGTGTGAAGGCAACCAATCTGTTTAAGACACAATGTCTGAAAGATAAAGCAACAAGATTATACGTAATGGTCAAAGCAGTGTGGAAATTAAAGTTGTAAGCAGGAATGTCCCAGGTATCTAATCCCGCTGCTAACTGTCAAGGATCAAACACAAAGTCTGGCCACCAGGTATATGGGGAGTGGCTTTGAGTATTGATAAAAATCACTTGCTTTCCAGTAAGAGTGGAGACTACACTCCAGGTTAACTCAGCTGGCTGACAGGGATTTTGAGCCGTCTTCATCATTAGGATCATTATCATTAGGCTCAGGATCCATGTCTGTAGCGGTAAATACCCAACCCAAATATGACCTGTCAAAGAAAACACAACTCGATAATTATGAATATAAGCTGCAAGCCTAGATTGGCAGATTCACCACTACACTACTCTATTCCCCAGCTATGAGATCCTTTATAACTTGCGAGTTTTCCAAGTCACACTCTTGTCCTTCCACCTCCTGCTCCTCCATCACCTTCCTTCTTTGTCACCCTCCTCCATCGTCTTCCTCCCCAGTCGTTGTCCCTCCTTTCTCTCTCTTCCCACTAATCTTTATTTCTCCACCTCCCCTTCTCTGCCCAATCATTGGCTCTAGCCTTTATTTTACAAATTAAGGTGGGAGAAGGTTCACTAGAATTCACCTGTGTACTGATTCACTCCTCCTCTGCAGCTCCTTGCAGGAAAGCAGAATTAGCATCAAAATACAAGGCCAGGGCTATCCACAACACATGTCCACTTGACAGATCAATCTTTCAGGTAGCCATCAAGCTCCATTTTCTTTTTGTGAAAAAAAACACAGACAGAACCTCATTCCCAAATTAAAACAGGGTTGAGACCATTCCATGTATTAGTTAGGGGAGTCTCTCCATTTGACCCTGGCATATGAGCTGGAGGTGACTGGATGCCAGTGGTGATCCACTGCAGACTGACCTTTAGCATCAGTTTGTAAAAAATTTAAAACAAATAGGACAAAAGTAAGGTGTGATTTTGGTGGCCTTGGAGGGCATAACTCTTCCTCTTCCTTGCAAAACCAGGGCAGAAGTGCCAGTAGCTGCTCCTCCCATGGTCAGAGAGTTATGAAGATATTATTTTAAAGTTCCATAATACCTGTTTTACAATACCTTGTCTTTGAGGATTATAAGGAATCCCAGTAGTATGGGTAATATTAAATTGTCAACAAATCATCTCAAATATGTGCCTGGAATAGCCAGCTTCATTACCTGTTTTAATCTGATATGGAACACCAAGCATAGAAAAATAATGTAGGCAATAACTAATTATACTGTTCATTGCTTCTCCTGTTAAAGCAGCTGCAACTAGAAAGCCTGGAAAGGTGACAAGTCACATGTACATATTTTAATTTTCCAAAATCAACAATGAGTAACATCCATTTGCCGTAATTGATTAGGTATAAGTCCTCAAGGATTAATACCATTATGAAGAAACTGAAGACATTGAGAACAAGTTTTTATAATTTGACATGCATATTTTCTAGAAATACCAAATTATTGTCTCAAGCTATTACTATTTTGATGATAAAGGAATGAGACTGTATGGCCAATTATTCCTGTGTAAGGCCTATAATCGGCCTGGTATACACATCTTCTGTGGCATTGCCCTGGGGTCCAGGCAATCCAGTATGAGCTCTTAAATGTCCTATAAAATTAAGGAACAGTACATGTTTCTTAAATTAAGCTGTATTTATATAAATAACTATAAAATTTGAGAATTAGCAGTATCTAAAAAAGGAACAATTTCAAGCAGTTGGAAACAACGAACTATTGGCTATCAGTATACAGATTGAAAGCTTGATTATTCAACATTTCAAAAACAGTGGCTACAGCATGTAATTCAATTATTTGTGCTGAAGTAGGGGGAAACTCAAGAAAATGAACATGTGATTCAATTATATATGCTGCCTTCCCATTATATGAGCCACCTGTAAATACAGTAAACACATTTTCCATGGGCTGCATGTGTAAATTTACAGGAAATACAAAAGCATGCATAGAGGAAAATTGTAACAACTTGTCTTTTGGATAATGATTGTCAAATTTGTCTAAAAAGTTTGCCATGCAATAGGCCAAATATCAGTATTCTGCAATAACCAATTTAGTTGCTGTTTGAAATAAGGAATAAACATTTCATCTAAAATACTTCCATGATTCTATCCTACAATTCTGAATTAACATAGTGATAGTTTCATAATAGGATTTCAAACTTTACTTGCAGATGAAGTAGGATGAATCCACATTAATGGTCCCTTTTGCCAAAGAACCGTTGTGGAACAGCCAACAATTGATTAGTCTGTGTAATGTATCTGTTGTTGGCTAATAATAGTTTCCCCTACTTTTTGTAAAGTAGTTTTGACAAACTACTATTTGTCCCTCATCAGTTAATTGTCTAGGGGAATTAGGATTTGCATTCCCCTTGAGAATATCAAACAGCCGGGCGGTTGGTGGCACACGCCTTTAATCCCAGCACTTGGGAGGCAGAGGCAGGCGGATTTTTGAGTTTGAGACCAGTTTGGTCTACAGAGTGAGTTCCAGGACAGCCAGGGCTACACAGAGAAACCCTGTCTAGAAAAACCAAAAAAAAAAAACCCAAAAAACTATTACTTTTGTTTTGCATGTACACCTGCAAGCCAGAAGAGGGCACTAGATCCCATTACAGATGGTTGTGAGCCACCATGTGGTTACTAAGAATTGATCTCAGGACCCCTGGAAGAGCCGTCAGTGCTGTTAACCTCTGAGCCATTTCTCCAGCCCCAACTATCTTTTTTTATTGGAATTTTCTGTGACACAATCTGCTTAGGATATAACTGAAGTTCCAAGTATTGAAAAAGATATTGCTTTTGAATGTTTTCTGGAGCAACAAGCACTCCCCAAGATCTTAAAGTTCGTTGTATGAGAACAAAGGCTTGCAGGAAAACTCCTTCATAGGGATCAACTAATAAAATATCCATTTAATGAATAATATACACTGAAGGATTCAAAGTCCTAACCTTTTGTATTAAAGCAGAAACAATTTTTTTTTTATGTAATGAAGGGCTGTTAGCCATTCCCTGTGTCAAAAGTTTCCAATGATATCATTTCATGGGTTCTTTAAAATTATAAGCAGACACACCAAATGCAAACCTTCCTCAGTCACCAGGATGCAAAGAAACAGTATAAAAACAATCCTCCAAATCCATAATAGCTGCCTGTTGTGAGTGCCTTAGGTCCGAGGCTGACCCCTCCTCCCCAAGGAACAAGCAAGGCAATAAACAAAATCTGGAAAGCACCTTTCTAGGGGCTTCCAGGGCTAGTCAGGATGACCAAGACAAGTGGAATGCCACATAAGCTTCTACTGAGCCCACTCTGAGCTTTGCATTGACTCAAATGTAAATGTTCTTAATCTGGGCCTAAGATAGTCACTAGTGCCTTTGTTCCTGGGTCAATCATTTTTAAAATGACCCAACCTCCATTTAAAACATCCATTAAATCTTGTGTAAAGGGAGGCAGTGTAGGACTTGTCTGAGCTTGAACTTAAAATTGAAAGAACCCCACTGTCCGGGACACATCCTGGGAAGGGCACATTCCTTAGTCAGAGGACATTTGCTAGATTAACATTCAGAGGAAGAAGGGAGAAGCTGATTAACATTCCTCAGATCCCAGGGGAGGGAACCCACCTGCAGATGAGGAAGACCCAGAGCACACAGACACATTCCAGGAGAACCAAGATGGGAAGTAATCAGGAAGCTGGACCCTTAACAAAATAAACCTGGGCAAATGGAAGACACTCATTGTCATAATCTGAGTCACCTAGAGACCAGACCTGGGAAGGTCAACCCTTATGGTTTTCCTCGTGAACTCTGTATAAAAACTGTTCTCAACTTTGGCTCAGGGTTCCTCTTGTCTGCATACATGGGAACCCCAGTGCACTGGTTCTTATTATCATCTTATCATCAATAAACCTCATGTTATTGCAGCAAATCCCATCCGTGATTGTTTCTGGGAGAGCATGTCCCCTGGTTTTGGATCTTAGAGTCCATCAGCAGCAAGTTTGTACTATGCTACAGCTGATTTTTATCGCTTTTATTACTCTTGCAATCATCTCCACCTGCTCGATCATCTTCTCAACTACAAGTGGGTGAGTCAAAAAATCCCAAGCCCGCGATTGAACTGCAAACTGCAGCCAATGGAACACTGGCAATTCAACCATACCTCTAAGTTTCCCGCGCAACACCAGAGCAACATCATCTTTGGACAGCAAAAATCAATCTAGTCTCTACAAAATCAACACCAAGTGCATCAACCCGTGCTACAAAGTTTTGGCTGCCAACTCCTGGACACAAATGCACAGCTGTGCAGCCTCCAATACTTTGCCAAAGAGACACTGCCCTAAATCTTTTCTTTTATAAGTCTAGTTTCTAGGATCTTTGGAGATCTGTTTTCCTGGGTTGAATCATGCCACGTGTTGTTGTTTGAATGACTCCAACCCTGAGTTATCAGTTTTAAGCCAACTTTCTGTTACCAAAGTTACAAATTTTTAATCACACCCAATAACTTAAAGCCAATAATCTATAGCCAAGACATGCAGAACATATTTATACTTTTAAAACCAGTCAGAAACAAAATTGAAGTAGATACACACCTTATATATTTAAACCAAACAGAATTTTCTTGCTTTTTCTAGCTGTGATTTCAAGAGAGGAGTACCTTGTCACTTGCTGAACCCAATAAACAGTGTCACAGAGATTTTTCTAGGAAAAACAACATCAGCTTCCTTATCATGGAAGCCAAAAAAAAAAAAAAAACTGCTGGCCCCTTTAAGAGCAGCTTATGCAGACAATCAGCCCTGGCAATGCTTCTCCAGCTGAGGTTGACTCCTAGTTACAGGTGCAGGGCAACTTACCAGCTTCTGCTGTGCAAACTGAGACTGACTTTAAAACAAGTTAAACTAAATCAAGGGGTGGATAGCTAGCAGATAAAGTTTTAACTATTTTTTTTCTTTTGAACATGAAACACAGAACAATTCAAACAATGAAACAAAAACAGACAATTGACATACATGGACAGATTGGTGTGCCAAAGACCGACAATAACCAGAACTAAGGATTTCTCCAGTAGGAGCCAGAGAGAAAGTAGGATGTCTCCCAATTTCTTCCTGTTCCTAGGAGAGCTCTGAAATAGCTTATACCCATTTTCCTTTTCTTTTGCTGACACATCCCGAGAGGTGACAACTGCTTTTCTGAAACCCTCTCTCTCTCATATTCAAGATCTAACTCTTGAACTCCTTCTTTAGGAGGTGCAGTGGCAACTACTGATAGTTACTCCTCAGTGCCTTGCTTTCTTAACCTCCCCAATTCCTCCTAACCCTGCTTCTCTCGCCTGAGGCAGCTCTTAAGCTGCGGATGAAGGCCTATCTATGATCCCCCATCCCCCCCGCTTGAAATTTCGAAATTTCACTGTCAACCCCAGGTGAAGTGGGCTTCGGGTCAACACCTATTCAGCCTAGTTGTGTCCCCTTCATGCACCTCCTGCAACACAACCTCCAAAAGATAACTAGTGCTAGCAGCAATGCCATTTGTTGCTTACTGACTGCAGGATACTCTTCTTCCGTTTTCTGTGGAGCTTCACCCAAGACATTGTTTCTCAGGCATTCCCCCCCACCACAACCCCCATTTTCAGGTCCCTTGTTTGGGTACCACTTGTAGCCGACCAGCAGCCACGGATGAACTGGGTTCACCTGAAAGGGAGACTGGAAATGAAAAGGAGATGGAGGGGTGAGAGAAACATAGAGCCAAGGCAAAGTTTTCTGATCAAGGCCCAAAGTTTAATATTCAGCACTTTGTATATAGAGGTGAAAGCCAATAGAATCCATCCTTTGTTTCAGCTGGATTATGTTGCAAGGCAAACTCAGTGGCAGTCCATTCTTCTAAGTTCCTGTAGGAAGTTGTACATGTAGCCAGGGTGGATGACTCTGCCTGGGTCTTATTGTGGCAAGGTCTACTGTGGTAAACAAGGTCTTATTTAGCCTGCTCCAGGCTGGGGAAGGCACACTAGAGCAGCCAAGACAGAACATAGAATTAATAAGTATTAACTCGGGATTATCAGCAGGAAGTGTATTAACAGCAGAGAGGAGACGCTAGCAGTGGCCCAGCTATTGTGTTGCTTAAGGCATATTAAAATATAAAGACTGCGTGTGTGTCTTTCATTGAGGCAGGTAGAAAATCACGATGCTGAGAACAATTAATTAACTAATTTTTCTACACTTCAAACCTCCTGCACTTTGGAGCCATTAGTAAATAAAGAAAGGATCACACAGGCACTGGGATACTGATGAGGCCAACCTGGTACGTGGGCCTGATGGTGATGGAGTGACTGTTGAGTGTATATCAGTGTGGATATACTGATCCATATCGTGGGCAGGACGGTGTATGATTTCATCTTGCTCTGCAAAACAGTATGCAATTAAAAACTTAAGTTGTTTATTCAACACTTTGGACTGGGTTCACTTTGAACAAATGAAGCAGGAAGCAGAAGGTCAGACAAGAAAGGACTAACACATTGCATCTCAATAAGGCTTTTTTTTTTTTTTTTTTAAGTCAAGCCCATTAAAGAATTACAAAGTGGATATCAACTCTCTGATCAATGAACCCCCACTTTTATCATGGCCGCCAACCACTGCTCTTCTGATGGCTTACTGAGAGGACGGTACCACGGTTGGCAAACTGATGACTGGGGGCATTCCATGGCCTGCAAACCCTTCTTTCTGCTTACACAACCTGAAAATATATTGAAATTAGTTATTATTTTTAAATTAGAAAAAAAATCACATCAAACAATGAACTTCTGACTTCTCTGGAAAAAAAAAAAAAAACTAAACCAAAATAAGACAAAAAAAAAAAAAATGATGGCCACACCAGACGTGCACATCTCACATGGAAAAATGAGGCTGCCTCTTCAGAACCACGGTGCCTTGCTTTAGTTTGTTTCCGTTGCCATAGCAGAATACCAGAGGCTGAGTAATTTATAAAGAAAAAGGTTTATCTTGGCTCATGGTTCTGGCGGTTGGAAAGTCTAAGATGCAACAACTGCATTTGGTGAGGGCCACGTGTGCCTTCAACTTATGATAGGAAGCATGGAAGGGCAAGTAGCGCCCTGGGAAATATGCACACCAGGGCTCACTGGCTTTTAGCCAGGCTGGTGGTAACTAGCTGGGGCTCCAGAGATCTGAAAGTCATTGGGAAATCGAGGGCTCCCTGCCCCCACCCTACCCCTCCCACTGGGATACACTTCCCAACTGCCACACTGAGCACCTGCGGTTGGTATGAAACTTGGGAGGACACAGTCAGATCGCAGTAGTCCTCCAGTCCCATCTGCTCTGTAACCCCACAGTAGGCCACTTATTCATCACTTACATTCTGTCTAGGGACATTCGAGTTCGCAATAGCAGCTGAGACCTTTTCTGGCCTCAAAACTGTGTTCTAGAGTTGTCTCAGACTCTGTTTTCAGATTGGCTAAACCTATAGTGACTTCCAATCCCATATGCACCACAGATTCTCTGAGGGCTCTTGTAAAACATAGCCATGTTAGGTCACACCCACCCCTGAGCTACAAAAGCTGAATCTCCTGGGATAGGGTTCAGAACTAATGTTAATCAACCAACCAACCAACCACTAACCAACTAACTAACCAACCAGCCAATCAATGGAACTCCCCAAGAAAGTCCAGAGCTTGCCTAAAATGCTGGGTTAATCTTTGAGTCTGATTTCAGTTAGGTGAACTCTTTGACTGATGTTCATTGGCATAGGTGACCTTGAGGACCTAAATATCTCTCTCTCTCTCTCTCTCTCTCTCTCTCTCTCTCTCTCTCTCTCTCTCTCTCTCTCTGTGTGTGTGTGTGTGTGTGTGTGTTAGGGGTGGCTAGAGGTCATCCCTGAATGTCATCCCTCAGGCACTGTCAACCTGTCTATTAAGTCAACCCTGGCTATTAAGAGGCAGGGTTTCTCATCGGCTTGGGGCTTGACTGTTAGGTGGGTTAGCTGGTCAGGGAGCCCCAGGAAGCTGCCTGCCTCTACCTCCCAGCTCTGAGTGGACAAACCCATACCGTACCACCTCACCCGGCAGTTTTACACAGGTTCTGGTGATGGATCTGAGTTGGCCATACTTTGCTGGGGTTATCGGCTCGGTTAGTAATGCCGTTTCTCTGATCATTATGAAGAATGTTGCTAACACGCATGACGGGCACCATTGCTTTACTGCTTTGTTATTTTTTTAAGTAATTTTTTTTTTTTTTAATTGAAGAAAGGTCACCTGGGTTGACCAACAAAAGAAGTTAAAGTGGATTTTCCGAGATCATGAATGGCCGCCGACACAGCAAGAAGGCACTTGATAAACAAGACATTAACACCATTAACAAAACATTTGCTTCTCACTATCTTCAGCAGAGATGGAGGGTTTGGTGACATTCGGCAGGGAGGGATGGTGTAAGAAACCCGCCCCTTTGCTGTCCACCTTTCCTGAGTGAGTCTTTGCTAAACCATCCCTTTAAAGAAAGCTCCGAGTAGAGAATGGGCCATTGAGAAAGAGGAGACTTCCCACCTCATAGACCTATGGGTACGAGAGGTCTTTTTTTTGGGGGGGGGGGTGCTTTTTAAAAAGCTCTCGAGGATCCCTTGAATAACTGAGAGGTGACAGGAACGCCAGGTCTCCCTGTGCACGCTTGGAGGATAAGTCTAGGTTGAACCTGACGTTAATAGCACACAGATGACACCCACTGGGCACTGCTTGGGCGGTGGGCTAGGATCCGAGGGAACCCAGCGGAGACCAGCGGCTGCATCAGTGTAAGGCGGGCGGCCTCTGCACCTGTGCGTCCCAGCTTCTGTTGGTCCCCTCACCCCGACAGAGGCAGCGGAGGCCCATCCCACGGAGAGGCCACGGTCACGGTGGGGAGCGGTCCGCGAGCGAGGCTGGGGAGGGGGGCGCGGCTGCGGCCGAGCTGTCCAGGGGGAGGCGGGAGGAGGGAAGGCGCCGCCGCCTCGCCCGCGGCGACACAGACGCTGGGAGCGGCCGTGGCGGTGAGTCGCAGCGCCTTCCCTCCTCTGGCGGGGAGCGGGAGCCGCTGCTGGGCGGGCTAGCAGGGGACCCGAGCCGGGAACGGTGGCAGGGGAAAGGCGCTCTTGGTGAGACGCGAGCCCAGGATGGCTGGGATCGCGGGGGGACCCTAGAACCGGGTCCTTGCAGCTCCTCCCCAGTGCCACCCACCTTGTCAGTTTTCCCTTGCCCTTCCCCACAACCCCACGCCGTCTCCTCGCAGGGACCAATAAGCTTTAAATCCATTCGCCCCAAGCTGGTGGCTGGAGAGGAGAAAGCAACTTTGCTGGGGACCCGGCGAGACGCGCTGGCTCGAAAGGGGGCGTCAGCGAGCCTGGCGGTCGGGGGATGTCCGGAGCATGCTCGCCCCGGGTCAGGGGCGTCGGTATCGGCCCCGGCCTGCAGAGTCTGCAATGAAAAGCTTCAGGGGGCCGGTGGGGGAGGTGGGTGGCTGGGGAGGGGACTGGGGCCCCGCCGAAGGCGCTGCTGGAACCTGCGGCAGAAATTCACTGCGTTTTGAAGGGAAAGATTCTCGTGTCTGGAACCTCGCGGGGCGGGGGAAGTGTGTGCTGGGGAGACGTGAAGAGTTTTCAGTGCATACCGATTTATTTTTAGCTTCGGAGAAGCAGGATGTGCAAAGTGGGTTGTATCAGCCCGGGAGGGGCAGGAGGTCTCCCTGTCCGCAGGAAACAATACACAAGTTTCTCACTGCAAATGCTTGCTGTAACTTTCGTGCCGAGAAGGGGTGTGCGAGGGTGCGGGGAAGACTTCATTTGGCCTTTCCTGCGGGTGGATCTGTCCGAGACTGCAGGCTAGGCTAGCTATGGGGATGCTTGTGTTCCTAAATACTAGCTCCCTCCCACCCCCCGCGCCCAATTGAAGATGTAGGTTCAATTCTGCAGGCGACTAGTGTGAAATACAGAAGCCAGGCTACCAAATTCAGCTCTCTGAGAAGGAAACCACACAAGCCTCTGCTCAAGTTTTCCTGATTCTGACTAATTGAAAAGAACAGTCATAGGGCACTGTGTTACCGGGAGCAGGGTTGCTGGCAGGGGTTGGTCAGGCCAAATTGGCAAGCCTTGTGAGGGTTTTTTACTCTAACTGGGAGATGCATGAGTTTCATGCCCAAGGCGATGATGCCAGGGACTGCAAAGGAGGGGCGCGTGTGGTGGAGAGAAAGGTGAGAGGGGGAGGAGGCACACACAGATGCGGGGTGGAGTGCAGAGGGGTGGGGTAGAGAAGCTGGAACTCAATATCCAGATACCCAAGCCAACACCGCTCTGGACATTCCCAGCGTGGCTCTGCAACCAGATTATATTTGAGTTCTGGCTCAGATCAGAGCAGCTCCTATAAGATGGCCCTCTTGGCTTCTCCTGCGGTCCCTGGAGCAAGAAGGAGGTGGCTGGTAGATATCAAAGCTACCTCAGGGATGCTGTGCAAACTGGACGCGGCTCTCAGATCCATCAAGCTGGGCGTAGGTAGAACCAAGTGAATGTGATCCTGTCCTACATTCTGTGGTTGTTGATTGATTTCCTTCTTGCTCGAATTGCTGCGGCTGCACTCCAGCCGGCTCAGTGCTTCCAATCAGAACCTTCTTGTTCCAGTCCCTTCTCCATCCTGTGGACAACCATTCTGAAAGCAAAAATCTAAGCTAGTTCCTCTGGCTGATGTCCTTCAGAGACTTCTCAGAAGCTTTCCAGATAAAACCTAGACTCCAAGAGCACATGCAATGTGTTCTAATCTCACGAAGCCTTTCTCAGGCAGTACCTGCCCCCTCATGCTAGCCAGCCCCCCTCTTTTCTGTCAACTCTTGTATCTACTTCCTATCCAGATGCTACCCACTGCAATCAGCAGGCGCTGGATACTGCCCTCCCAGGTGGCTGCCCCCTTTGGATGCTGCCATAGCATTCGAGGCACAGGTATACAGGCACGGAACCTCCTTTTCTCCCTGCATAGTGATCCATGGGTCAGTCTTTCTCCCTGCTAGGACTGGAAAGCCCATTTGGGGTTTAGACAGGTATTCAGTTGTTTTGACTCAAGCCAGAATTGAATACAGAGAGTAGAAGGAGGAGGCCCAAGCAAGCCTCCGTACTTAATTCATGATAAGAAAGGCATCAGAGCATGTTGGGGAGTCTCGAGCAGGGCATGCCACCTCAGTTTCCACACATGTCCTTTTCTCCCATTATTTTTGAGACAGGCTCTTAGGCAGCCCAAGCCCCAGCTTGCTCTGTAGCTGAGGCGAAGCTGTAGACCCCCAATCCCCCTGCTTCCATATACTACACCCTGGGCTCATGGATGGGCGCTCCCAGTCCAAGCTCAGATGCACCCTTCCAGCTGTGAGAGGCAGAGTAGCCGTAGAGGAAATCCCAACTCCTCTTCCCTTAGTTCTCTGCAAGCTTGGCCCCAGGGTGGACATGTACCTATCAAGTTCAGGGGATAAGAAAGGTCAGGACCAGTCCGACCTGCTAGCCCTTCCTTAGAATATAGTTTCTTTCTGGTATGGGTTTCAGTGGGTCTGATAAGAGTGAGAAACCTCCTGTCTTTAAATCTTGATGTCATATTTCAGGCAATTTGCTGCGTCCTTAGGATATGTCTCAGAACTTCCATCTCTGAGAGCTCTGCAGCTGCCCACAGGAGCCTGCAGTGAGCTAAGCTGGTACACTGTTCTCTGCAGCCCTTCAAGCTGGCTTCAAGGATTAGCATGGAGGTTTGAGCAAAGAGTACTCTCCCCATTTTTAAAGGACTGTGAATGAAACAAAACAGAAATAAGAATGTGCAGTACAGTACAGACTTCCTCCTTTATAGAAAAGCATGGCCAGACAAGTGGGTTTCATTTTACATGTCATCTCTGATTGATTGGTAGTGGCTGCTTAGAAGGCTGGGGCCATGCTCAGCAGGAGAGGGGGCTGTGGTCAATTAGTGATGTCTGTCAGGGTATGGGATTAGGAGGTGGTGACAGCTTTTGTCCTCATTCTTCCTATCCTAGAGACTCTCATTGGAAGACAGTGAAGGCAGCAGTCAGGGACAGAAGGGATCCATAAAAGAAAGCAGGAACTTTCCACTGTGATGATAAACAACCACACAGACAACACATTTTCTGCGAGCTCTGTATGCTTTGCCTGGAGGGCCTCATGTAATCTTTGCAGTAACTTTTTCCCTCTAGGAAACATTATTAATTTTTTCTTTAGACTAATTGACTTTATCTTATGTGTATGAATGTTTCAACTGCATGTATGTGTGTGCACATGGTGTTGGTGCCTGAACAGGTAAACGAAGGCATTGGATTCCTTGGAACTGGAGCTGCTGATATTTATGAGACAGCATGTGGTAGTGGGGAATCAAACCTGGGTCCTCTGCAAGAGCAACAGGGGTTCTTAACCCTTGAGCCATCTCTCCAGCTCCAGAAAACCTTATTTCAAGTAGAATTCAAGTCTGTTGTGTCAGGAACTCCCAAATGCAGACGATTTTCCTGTTTTATTTTATTTGTATGGATGTTTTGCCTGCTTGTGTGTATGTGCAACACATGTGAGTCAGATCCCTTGGAACTGGAAACTGTGACCGAAGCATCATTACCAGGACCTGCCTTCTTGCTCATCTTGGTTTGCTCTCTTGGAGTTGGGGGCATTTGGGGCTCCATCTCATTGTAGGCTAGCTGGATAGACACTAACCTTTACACGATCTGGGTTTGTATGTCCAGGCAGAAGGAGAGAACCTCTACCTCAACACTGCTCCCAGGGGCTTGCCCCAGCTCATTGTTGGATCTTAGATCCCTTTAACTACTGAGCCCCTGGCTGAGGAGCAAGGCCGCTTCTCTTGCAGAAATCTGATGTCACCAGGACACAGGCCCTTGAATTTTGGGTTGGGCAACAGATGCTCTTTTGACTTCCGGTGGCACTTCTATGTTCCAGATGAGTGGACCAGGCTTCGGAGAATTCAGAAACTTAAGGTCACATGTCTCATAATCAGTGGAATTTGGGGCTGAAGAATCACAATGTATGCACGTATATATTACTAGGGTTCGATGATTCTATGTCTGAAAAGATGGCTCCATAACTTTGAGAAATTGAAAGATCTCTGGGTTGGAAAAAAGGTGGAACAGGGAAGCCACAGGCTTCTCTGGGTGGGCTTTTTAAACCCACACCTTCAGAGGACGATTCAGAGCAGTTTGGACATGTCCTGCACTGTGTTGGGTTCTCAGGATGCAGCCGAACTGGCTCCAGTTCCTGTGTTAGCTGCTCCTGTGGCTCTTACCCAATACCTCCTGTGGGTAACTCTGAAAGAGGAAGTGCGGGGTTTGCTTAGTTTCTGAAGGCTCTCTGGAGCCTAGTGCATTGGGAACAAACTTTGGGAACTGGATTGTGTGGCACAGACTGTTCGCCTCACGATGGCTAGGAAACAGACTGGGATAAGAAGCAGGGAGTGGGTGGGAGGGCAAGACATCCCCATTGGCCTACCCCACCCCCTCTAGCTAGGTCCAACTGAGAAAATTTAAAGTTTCTCCCAAAATTGCCTCACCAAGTGTAGACCTGTGAGTCCGTGGGAGACCTTTTCTATTGCAGCCGTGGCTTCTGTCTTTTAATTAACGCATGGAACAGATCAACAAGGGCTTTATAATGGGATAGCGTAAGAGTGAGCTCATCTGGTGGGGACAGCTAGCTTTTGTTTAAGATTTGCTGAAGTCGCCCCAGGAACATGGCTTGCGTACCAAATGAGGAATAAACATTCCTTAAATACATTAAAGTGTAACCATATATAAACGGTATAAAATTTGCCATTTTAATCATTTTAAGTGGACCGTTTTATGTCACTGAGCACATCTGTGTCACTGTGCCTCTGGCCACCTCTCTCCACACTTTTTTTTTTTTCTTTCTGAACTGAAGCTCTGGGCATATTAAACAGTAGTTCCCCATTCTTCTCTCCCTCAGCCCCTGATAACCACCTTCCTCCTTTCTGCCCCTGTGAGTCAGAGCGCCATGACGATGCCATGTGATTGTTGTGGTGCCTAATATTCACTTTTTGTGACAGGTTTATTCCACTTAACCAAATGCCCTTAAGTTCACCATGTTGTGATAGACATTGGGATTTCTTTCCTTCTCAAGATTGAATACATTCCATTGATTGCACACACAGCAAACTGGCTATCCGTTTGTCTGTTGCTGGGCATGGCGGGCTGTTTCCATCTGTTGCTTTTGTGCATGACACAAGCATGACACAGGCATGACACAGGCATGTAGGTGTATGCTCAAGTTTCTCCTTTGATTCTTTCGGGTGAGCACTCATAACTGAGACTGCTGGATCAATCGCCAGTCTATATTTAATCTCTTGCAACTACCAGACTGTTTTCCAGAATGCTTCCATTTTGCACATCCATCAGCAGGGCACAGGGTCTCAGGTTTCTTTACAACTGGCTCTCCCTTTTGTGACTTTCTCCCTTTTGTGGATAATAGCTATCCTTGTGGGTGTGAAGGGTTGAACCCTGAAGGCAGGTTGGAATCTGCTGGTGAGGGAGGGCAGAGTTTGAAGCTGATTCTAGAGATGTGGGGAACCACTGGACAGCTGTCACTTCTGACAATGGCACGGGCGGAAGGATCCTGACAGGGAGGGGGAGGAGAGAAAAAGGCTGCAGAGGAGTGAGAGGTTTTTCCCATATCCAGGAGACTGAAACATGGCCATCTTTGTCCTGTGTGGTATTAAATTTGGAGTGGAAGTAGACACGGCTCTGAGGTATTTTCCTCAGACATGCTGACCAGTTGTTCATAGTAAATACCTACTGGAGTTCTAAGTGTGGATTCAATCTATTGTGGCAAACTATCATTTGTCGGCCAGAGCCCATAACGAGGCAGACAGCATACATGAAGGGTGGCAGAAATGAAGCAAGCTTAGGTTAATAGGGCTGTTTACACATGGTGTAAGTGGGTATCCGTGTGTGTGTGTGTGTGTGTGTATGTGTGTAGTATAGTGTTATGTAAGGAGTATGTGTGGGTGTGTGTGTGTGTGTGTGTGGTGTTATACAAGGGCTGTATGTGTGTGTGTATGTGTGTGTGCCGTGTATATGTGGTGTGTGTGTGGTATGTATGTGTGTGTGGTATTGTGTGTGTGTGTGTGTAGTGTGTGTGGTGTTATTTTATCTCCCCTCCAGATCCTAGAGTACACAATTCCTTATTTCTAACTGAGTAGGGGTGGGGACTGTCAACATTAGCCCCATCTGACCTTCACTGGGAGTCTTCTGCACTTGTATTTGCTGGATGGCCTTGGAGGGAATGAAGGGGGGGCAGCAGACACTTCATAGACAGGTGAGCCACTGGTGTTGTACCCTGCCACATCAACCCAATCTTCATTATTTTGATCAAAGTCACTTAGAGAATTGAGTTTCACCAGCTGAAGGAAAAGATACACCTTGCAACAGGAGATCAGCTACATAAACTGGAGGGTTTGAAAGAAATATAAATGAGAGTCATAGTGTGTGTGTGTGGGGAGGGGAAGGAGAGAAGTTGAAGTTGGTGATGGAAGGTTGTGAGGCTGGAGCGGTGCCCTTCTTAGTATGGGGCCCTGCACAGATCACCATGAAGCTGGCCTGACCCCACACAAACTCTACTGATGATGGCATCCTGCTTTTGACACCTTATCTCCCAGAGAGTGACCAGGGCAGCTTACTTTGTTTCGAGCACAGCTCCTCAGTAGGGCCGAGGCAGTGTGTGG
Source organism: Mastomys natalensis (assembly GCA_021653895.1). NCBI lineage: Eukaryota > Metazoa > Chordata > Mammalia > Rodentia > Muridae > Mastomys > Mastomys natalensis. Next base: position 528,428 of record JAJTUV010000533.1, read on the forward strand.
GCTGAGTAACTTTCCTCCACATCGCCTTGGCTGGCTGGCTCCCTTCTCTCCTGACGACGTCAGTGGAATCAGTACGAGTGTCTGTCTGTTGATCAACTCTGGGTCCAGCAGGAGACAGACATGTGAGAGGAGGCGGGGGATAATTCTCTCGTTCCTTCTGCCGGGAGGCATGTTGAAGGTTGTCTGTGTCTGTGTGCCTAGGCACACCAGCTCCTGCCAGCTGCCTTCTCCGTACAGCAGCATTCTGAGTTCCCTTAGCCACTTCCTCTAGGCCTACAGGTGCAGGTATGGTAATACCACCCTTGAGCCTTTTTACCCTCGCCTTCAGTTTGCCTAAACCTCAGTTCTCAGCGGAGCCAAAGAACAGTCCTTGATGTCTGGCAGAGCTCCTAATGGACTCAACAGCTCCGGACCAGGGTTTGACCACACCTTGTGCTAATGCAGAGCAGAGAGCGAAGTCAATAATTATGACAAGTGAGTTTTCCGGACCAGCTTTAGGGACAGTGCCGGACAGGCAGGTTGACTTGTTAGCTTTATGATACTGTTATAAAATAGCATTATACACCGATCATTAAAAAAGGTTAGTTTATTGGGACTAGTAGTTTGGGAAATTTCAGTCCATTCTCATTGCTGAGCCTGGGGAAATGCGGCTGTGCTGGGATCCTACGGCAGAGGAAGCCGCTCCCTTCTTGGTGGCCTGAGGGCGGATGGATGAGGCTGGTCCTGCGTGTCCCCATTGGCTGCTTTGCTCATCTGACTTTCCAGTTCCTGGCTAACGTGTTGTAAATGGTCCAGAAGGGTTTCTGGGAGGAGTCTAAGGTGATCATGTGATTTTAGCCTTCACAACAGAACCCGCTTGTGTGGGAAAAGGAGTACAGAGCAACCGTCAAGGCAAACGGTGGCAGGCGCAAAACCAGAGCAGAAGAGAATTTTCTGAAGATGGTTTTATATTTTGCCAGCCTACTTTAGTTTATGAAATGCAAACATGAGCTTTGAAAAACAGAAAAAGTTAAATTTTAAAAATGACTGTATTTATTATTGGTGTATGTGTGTTTGTGTGTGTGGGAAGGTTTGCGTGGGTGCCGTGGCTCGCCTTAGGAGGTCAGAGGAGAGCTTTGTGGATTGTTTTTTTTTTTTTTCCTTCCATTTTTATGTCGTTTTCAGGACTTGAACTCAGTCTATCAGGCTTAGACTGCAGCTACCTCGACCCACTGAGTCATACAGCAGCCCAGGTGCTTTTCATTCATTTAAAACAGTTTAAGTTGTTTTAAAAATTGTTTGAGATTATAACATAATTACATCATCTCCTTTTCTTCCCTCTGCCCCAAGCCTCCTAAGTTACCCCCCCCAACTCTCCCCTCATTTTCAAACCCACGGTCTCTCTCTTTAGAGGTTTTGTAAACGTTTCTTTATTTAGTGCATGAATATGTGAATTGTGTGTGTACTCATGGCCCCACAGGACACCACAGAGCAGGTGTAGGGGACAAAGAACAACCTTCCAGGTCCCTCCTTATACCGTGAGTTCCAGGGATTGAGCCCAGGCAGCCAGTGCACTTAGCAGCAAGTGCCCTTATCAGCTAAGCCATCTTGTTGGCCCCCAAATATTTTAAAGAACATTTTTCTTAACAGACTGAGGCAGTAATGTGTTCTGCCTCCTAGACAGAGAAGCCTTTATTGCCTTACTAATGTATACTTATTATTTACTAGTGACGTCCCCTCTATGCCTACTCTTTTTTATATAGTCCAATTAATATATTTAATAGTAGTGATCATCTTTCTTCAAAAAATGGCACACACCACACACACACACACGCACACACACTTTCCCAAACACCTTCATATTTCTGGTTGCCCGAGTGGCATTTGCAAGAGAACGTATGCTAATCTGCTGTTATTAAAGCAGAAATATGATGGAAACTATTTTTAGACCCTCTATTCCATACCTGTCTTTTTTTCTCTGCCAAATAATTTAATTGTATTTTTTTTTTTTCATTTTTCATGATCCAAAGACCATGTATAGCTCCCCTCCTGTCATTCTAATCTGGGGTTGCTTCCATTTGTAACTTGATAGGGTGAATCAGTCCTTGCATTCAGAGTGGCTCCCTGTGTATTGATGCCTGTCTCTTAGCTTGTGGACACTTAGTGTCTTTTCACAGATAGGTCAGATCAATCTTAAACAAAGGCTTTTGGTTTTTGTTGTTGTGGTATAAGGAAAAGCAAATGTGGAGGCTTTCTGCAGTCTGCCGTGAGGTGAAGTGGGTGAACAGAACCCTCTGGAGCCAGGCTAACCACACCTCCGGCTTAGTTCTGTCACTGGGAGCTGTGAAGCCCCATGGAGCTTGACTCCCAGGTGACAGCTGTCACAATAGTGCTCCAGTAATAGTCAGAATAACAACAGTCCCTGCCCCACGGAGCTGTGCAGAGGGCTGAGAGAAGGACCTGGGCTTACCCTGCAAGCACAGGCAGGATGTGTCACACAGGCAGCTGCTGCTTCTCTATGTGATCAGAGGACAGGTGACCCTGCCTTTATGGGAAATAATTGTATGCAATAATTTAGGTACTTAGAGTAAAGAGACGCTTCTGGGCTTGCTGTTCTTGTTACTAAATGCTTTGGTTTAACAAATGTTTCTTTGATGACAGTATTCTTGGTGTTGTTACAACAGTATGAATGAAAAATCTCCATCCCACATCTGTGCTTAAGGAACATAACTATAAGGTTATCATGGGTAGTAGTAAGAGCAGGGCGCTTATGGGGACCTTGCTGTTCATTGTCTACTGAAATGTCTTCTGAGGCTTTAGGCGGAGGCCCAATGATAGAGAGTTGTTCTTTATGCATGATTACAGTATTACCCACTGGATAGTAGTTTACAACATATTGCAAATGTAAATCTATCTACATACAACTCTACATACTGTGCTACTACACTGAAACATGGAACTTAAGGTTATCATGCCTGATCGGTTACATGAAGACAGGCTCGCAGTTATACTTGTTGAGGGTTATATTGAACTTTCTGTTATTATCTACATGTAAAGATTTCTGTATGAGTCAATGTATAGGATGTCTATAGTGTAGTCACAGTGCTACAGAAGATAGTTTTGAAAGTTTGCTTGACCACTGCATGCATATACACGTATACCACACACACATGCACATATATACACACCATATTTCCATATGTACATGCATATATACACATACACACAGATACCACATATGTACACATACATCCCTGTTTGAACATGTGAACTAAGTGTTCTGATGGGATAATTAGAGCATGAGCTCCATTTTATTCTTTTGTGTGTGTGGTATATGTGCACATATGTGTGTTATATATGTGGTACAGGTATGTATATGTGCATGTGTGTAGTATGATGTTGTGTGTTTATGTACATATGGTTCACATGTGTGTATGTGTAACATGTGCTCTGTATTTATGGTATATGTGGTACATGTGTGTATATGTGTACATGTGTGTATGTATGTGATGTATGTGTGCATATGTGTTGTGTGTGGAACATATTATGTGTATATGTGGCATATGTGTACATATGTCTATGGTATGTGTGTGCATGATACATATATGTGTGGTGTTTATGTGATAATATGCATGTGTATATGTGTGCATGTATGTATATATGTGTACATGTGTGCATGTGATGTATGTATGTGGTATATGTGTGTTATGTGTTTATGTATGTACATGGTATATGTGCATGTGTGTGTGTGTATGTGTGTGATGTTTGTGAATGTGTGTGGTGTGTATATGTGGTGTGTGTGGTATGATGTATAGGTGCTTGTGTACAGTGTGTGTGAACATGTGTGTCTAGGTACACATCCTTCTGTATGTGTATGTGTGTGTATGTGTATGTGTGTGTGTGTGTGTGTGTGTGTGCCTGTGGAGACCAGAGGCTATCATCATGTGTCTCCCTTTACCACTCTCTGCCTTACAGGATCTCTCACTGAATCTGAGGTTCACTGGATGGCTGGACTGACTGGTTAGTGTGTTCCAGGGATCCTCCTATCTCGTTGTCCTTGGGGATCTGAGCTTCTCAGCTTTTCTTCCTTGTCTTGTCAGGACTTTACCCCTTGAGCCATCTCCCAGCCCAGAACACAAGCATAGTATTTGTCATGTGACTTGGAATTGGGATGTGGGGAGAAGGCTGTGCCACTGAGTTTCTATTGCTTTGCACTATAGAAGCTGCGATGACCGTTTCCACACTGGACCAAAAATCAGACAGTGAGAACCAGATCTGTGCTGCCCCTGAATCAGCACGTGTGCAAGGAAAGGCAAGGACGACATTTATGGAATATGTCCCCAGCCCATGAGCTGTTCCTCTTTGTTCTACTTTCTCCAAAATTATGAAATAATGCATTAGCATAAGGACATCTTCATAATGCAGAAAATTTGTAAGAAGAAAATGCCACCCATAATCCATATCCTAACAGACAGCCCAGAGTGTTTCTCTAAATTGTTTTATATGGTAACATTTCTTAGTTGCATGGTCATATTTATATGGAGTTTAAAATTATTTCTTCATTATATGTGCCAAGAATTTTCATTTTATTCTATAATCTTGGTAGACAATTCTTTCCTGCATGTATAATATCTCATGAGTGAGAATTCCTGTTTAGTGATTTTAGTTTTGATCATTTGGATAAATTTTTCAGAATTGTTCTGGTCATTATGATTTTTATGTAGTAACCTTTCTCTGGTATGAATTGTACCATGGGATCCATTTCTAGGTTGAAGGTTTGAACATTAAGAAAATTCTTAAGAATTTTAACAACTTGCTTTTTTTCATGGGTTAGAACAATCCAGCTGAGTGTTGTATTGACCAGTTGTCTGGAATACCATCTGAACTGTGACGACTTGGAACCACAGACACTGCCTTCCCATGTGTATTTCTTTGATTATAAATGAGGCTGAACATATTTTTTATTGTTGTCTACCTGTGGCATGTCTCCTTTCCCTGACTTTAAGTTACAGATTCTTTGTCTTCCATGTCTTCCATGTCAGTTAAATTGACTTCTTTTCAAGTGAAAGAAGCAGAGAGCCTTGCAGTAATGAGACAACTCAGGGAATGGATGTGCAACGTCCAACTTGTCTGGGTTCATCTCTGCTCTTAAAGGAGGCAGTGTTAGGGGCCAGCTGTGAGTTTCTCTTCTTTTCTCTATGTACTCAAACAAACATGGATAGAAATGCTAAATCAATCAATCAAACAATCAAACAATAATATAATAATATCTTTTTTTTCCTATTTTTTTTTTTTTTTTTTTTTGGTTTTTCGAGACAGGGTTTCTCTGTGTAGCCCTGGCTGTCCTGGAACTCACTCTGTAGACCAGGCTGGCCTAAACTCAGAAATCCACCTGCCTCTGCCCCAGTCTTAAGCTGTGCCACCACCGCCCGGCTAATAGAATATCTTTAATGCCAGAATTGTACCACCAATGGAACATGTACAGGCTTCTTTGCGCCATTATTACTTATCAATACAGCGTATCTATTAGCATTCCTACTGTTATGACTAATCTTGAGACCGCTTAAGTGAAGGGGGTTAGTGCCTGTGTCAGACCAATACCACATGATGCTTGAATACCTGCTAACTTTGGAATCCATGAAGGAAGGGTGAAGCACCATAGTTAGCCTCAGTTGTCAACCTGTCTGGAACCTAGAGTCACTTGGAAAGAGAGGACATCAATTGAAGACTTGCTTGGTCATATTGGCCTGTGACCATGTCTGTGAGGCTTTTCTTAATTGTAATTGATGTCAGAGGGCTCAGACCACTGTAGGCGATGCTATCCATACATAAGAAGCAGGCTGAGAAAGCCATGGGGACGAGCCAGCTACAGCATTCCTCCATGGCCTCTACAGTTCTGCCTTGACTTTCCTCATGGTGGCTCTCGGCCATAAACTGAAGTAACCCTTTCCTCCCCAGGTTACTCTTAGCCATGATATTTTATCACATAAACAAAATGTAGCCATGACAAATACTTATTTTCAAAGATGCCAAGAGGCTTGGCTCTCAAACAGATGCTATTAAGACATTAATCTGTAACTTGACCTGCTTTCTTCACTTTAGATCTAGATTGTGCGCATAAACTCTGCAGCAACGTGCAACTTCTTTGGCACATTTGCTGCAAATACTTTCAGTGTGCCATTTGCCAGTCTGGCATTATGGATTGGGAAAGCCTTCCCCTGCAATTTCTTCCCTGAAGCGCAGCCTACTCTATCCCTTCAGAGTTGGATCAATATTCAGCTCTCTTGTCTGCTAATTATAAAATATTCTTAACTGAAAAAATGGTTATTTAATTCGACTGTAATTCGTTTTGGTGTAGAGCGAGGAGGACATGAAGATCAAGACTGTCCATTTCCGTCTTTAACATGCTTACAGTTATCCCCGTCACCTTCACTGAATGCTGCTTTTAAAAAGAAATTCTAAAGAAGCCTTCGGTGAAGCAATGGTGTGTCTTGAACATTTTCTTAGACTGGAAAACTCTTGGGGAAGGACAGTTCTGTACTGACTGGAGATTCTGTGGCCACACTGAGAATAACTTGGTCTCAAGCCCCGGGTCTTTGCCTTGACATGCTGAGGGCCTGCATGGTTCATGGAGTCCCAGTGTCACTGGGTGACTTCTCAGTTCCACCACCATCTTGCCTGTTGGAAGAGACAAAAAGACAACCTAGTCTTCAGCTGAGGAGGCTGAACAGACCTCAGGGATCCCGTCAGGCTTGCCCTGCGCCTCTACCCATGACTGTTATTTGTGACTTGGTGCGTTCTGTATTGTTTATATTGTCTCGTGTTGTGTTCTTCTGATTCCTATTTCTCATCGACACACCCAGTTTTGGAACTTCAGTGGGATACTTTGATCACCACGTAGAATTTCTCAGGAGATTCAGGCTCTTTTCCCACCAGGAGGTTTGGTTAATGTTAAGTAGTTAGAACAATACAAGAACCCCACCATTTGCGCCAGGTGGTTGCAGTCCAGGGCATCAACCAGAGGTTGTGGGAAATGCAATTTTCTTTTCCTCAGAATTTTCTATCATGTGGTTTTGGTTACTTTTTGTGGCTTCAGACCTTCACTGAGGGATATTTTTATTTTGTGTTACACTCACCACACCCTTAGCCAGAGCAGGGTATGTGTTGTGTGTGTGTGGTGTGTGGGTGGGGGGGGGGCGATGTTTTCCATCAGCAAGTCTTGTGAGTCTCTGATGCCAAGTGCTATCCGTAGGTCAACATGGGATGTTGGAGGACTCAGACGATGCATAATTTATAAACCGGGTGATCGACTTTGGATGTCCAGGCCTTTGTTTCTAACCACACTTCTCAGCCTCAACATCATCTTCTTCGGACATTTGGGTTAGTTACTTGATCAACTAAAAATAAATCTAGAAACATTGAGAGGCACTCCCCTTGCGGTGAATGACGTGCGTTCTAAGCCACACGGTATAACTATTTACTTTTGCATAATGCATAGTGCTTAGCAACCAACAGTGGAAATCAAAGCTCAGAGTGTAAGCCATCTCAGCTGAGGTGGGGCTGTTCACCAGCCAAGTCCTAGTGAGTGTCACTTCCATCCGCTCTCTCCCGTGCTCTGTGGTCCTCTAGTTCTTGCTTTCTGCCTTCTTTACTGGTGGCCGTGATAAGATCAGAAAGAGGGAGAGGGTGCCACGCAAGTGAGGTTTTTTAGTTAGACGAGTATGATCAGGAGCTAGGAGAAATCCAGCTTGAGACAGACCGGCACTTTGAGAGTGAGCTGAGATCAGCAGATCGACTGTGCTGGTGGACTATGGGGCAAATTGCCGGGTAGTGAACTCATAGAGTCCAATGAACCCTTGGGCTTAGACTATCCTTACCTATCTACACATGCTAATGGGCTGAAGACTAGCACCGACAATGTGTAAATTCAAAGCTCAATGATGTATCAAATGCAGTCTGATATGGAAGGCTTAGTTTCTACTCGTTCACAATCTTCTGTTGTATGTTGAAGGTGGGTTACCAACACTTCCATGTTCTTGAAGGAGCTGCTTTCTAAACACCAAAGTGCTGCTTGTTAGGTCTATAGAATTCTAGATAAGTTTCTGACCTCTTTGATTTCATTTATGTTGAGCAATTTGCTAAAACATTCAGAAAGAAAGAGGGAAGAAGCCTGTCTGCTCCCACTTTAAGGTGTGGAGGTTTTCCTTTCAGTTCAGCATGGTAGGTGAGAGGAAGGAGGGCAAGCTTGGCCACAACGTGTCTTGGCACTGGTGAGCTGAGATACTGCATCTGAACTTGTCTGAACTGTGGGTGGACTATGTGGCATAGCCGGAGGTGACTAATCTTGAGGAATCTCAAGTTAGAAAGCCCTGGGGGCGCTACACCATACACATGTTGGTGAAGAAACCGAGAACGTATTCGTATTAGTCAATGTGGCAGTTCTGAATGGAAGGCTTAGCTTCCTCCCACTGGATGTTCTGTACTTAACTGCGGACCACACCCAGTGTTCTCACTGAAGACACGCCACGCTCTCACTGAGGACACGCCATGCGCCAGCCCTTCGGTCCAGAGTCTCTGAAGTTCTAAGAAAGTTTCTTTGATATTTAGATTAGCAATTGTACTAAACCATTCACTTCCGTATTTTACCGGGAAGAGAGGAGAAAAGACCTTGAGGATATGTATTTAATTCCCTTATTACTACCTAAGTAAAAATTCAGAATTAGTACTTGGGCACAGGAATCAGGCTACAGAGATCTGCCTCAACGAACAGCAAACAAACAGCAAATCCAAGATTCTCTTTCAGGATTTCCCTATTTCTCCCCCTTGTTTTGATGGAACCAGGACTTTGCACATGACAGGTGTGCACTGCACCACTAACTGACTGACAATCTCAAGCATTGCTTCTAATTTTAGGCATTTTAGAATAGTTCTGAAGATCATTTCTTGAAAAACTCCTCCTGTGGAAATAAGTTTTAAAAATAAAGTTCTTTGCAAATTATCTGCACCATCCTCCTTTAGTGACATCAATTTTTTTTTTTTGTTTTTGTTTTTTTTAAGTCAGAAAGCATAGATGAACAGCTTAGAATGATAACGTATTACTGGAAGGACAAAGCATTTGCAGTTTTGTGTGGTTTTAACAGAATGACAAAAAACAGTTACATGGCAAAGCCTCCCACCTTTAGGTGAATAACTTTTCCGAACTCAGAAGAGATGGGGGTCCCTTGAGACAGGAAGTGACTGTGGACAGTGGTGTGGGTAATGAGAGGAGGGTTTTGGCTCCAGCTGAGCTGCTCTCCTCCAGTGGGAAGACAAAATGCTTCATAGAAATCCCCCTTTCTCAGGCACCTCTGGACGGTGACTCCCAGGCCCCTCCTCCAAGAGCAGGCATCATCGCCACAGAGCTGACCAGCGCCTTCAAATGCAATGGAGAGGAGGCTTAGCTTACATCAGCTGCAGAGAAGTCATGGGAGCTGGTTTATGGACCTGACAGACACAGTAATTGGTACCCAGGGAACAGTAGAGCAAGAGGATCTGTGCAAGATACGAAGTGAAGATGAGATCAGGGCATCCTCTGGCCTCTGCGGGCACTTGGCACACACACATAGCACAGATATGCACACAGACAAAACAGCCATACATAAAATGTTTTTAAAGGTGGGTGGTAGGAACATATAGAAAGACATCTGACAATGACTTCTGCTCTTTATATGCACACACACACACAAACATGCATACACATACATGAGCATGCACACACACACAGATACACCTCCAGCCAGCCATTAATACAGACAATACAGACACACACATACATACACACACCACACACACAAAACATGCATACACATACATGAGCATGCACACACACACAATAACCTCCAGCCAGTCATTACAGACAGACAGAACAGATACACACACACACCACATACACACACACAACATCTACCTCCAGCCAGTCCACACCATCCTTCCAGCAGCAGACGACAGACAGTACAGACAGACATACACAGCACAAAACCTCAGAGCAGATAGAAGACGAGACAGAAGACACAAACAAGAGAGACAGAGAGAGAGAGAGAGAGAGAGAGAGAAGAACGAGAGAGAGAGAGAGAGAGAGAGAGAGAGAGAGAAAGAGAGACACAGAGATTTAAGCAAATCATTTTGTAAGTTGATGTTTTGATTGGGTCTCTTCAGAGCTAAGGGCTAAGATGTTGCTCAAACCATCTGGAGAAGATGGGGTTCACTGTAGCAGAGATGACTACCACTCTTATGATTTTGTGTGTCTGGAAGCCAGTGGCTCACAAGTCACAACATGCAGGTGGAGGTCAGAGGGCAATGTTTGGGAACCAGTTATCTCCTGCCTTGTGGGTCTTGGGGCAACAGGAGCTGTGGACCGCACTGGCTCATCTACTGTAAGGTGTTAGGGCTCAGAGTATGTGTCCCCCAGCTTGTGAAAGTCAGGACTCACGTCCTGGCCGCCACTGCGGAGACGTGGTCTCCAGCCACTGTTCTGCTAAGCCAAGACTGAATCCAAGGGCGCTGGGCCTTACAGCTCACCAGCGAAGACTGGAAGGTTAGGAATGGAGTCTGTTCTTTTTTTAGAGGTCATGTGGTCTCTGCTCTGTTAGTCTCTCTCTCCCACCAGCTGTTCCCTCAGCTTTCATGTGGCCTCAGAATGATCCACTCCATAAAACTGATGCCCGAGACCAGAAGCTCCCTGAGCAGCTCTGGCTCACACTATAAGCAAGCTACCCTTGCTGTGTGTTTTAGCAAGAAGAGGAGCTGGATACGGTTGGTGGAGGTGTGCACATGGTGTGGGAGAAGGGGAGCCTTGGTGGGCCCATGCTGAGGCATCCCTTTCCCTGAGGGACCAGCCACATGAGGGCATAATATAGAACAGAGTTTATTCAGGGCATAGGGAGGGGAGTTGAGGGAGTAGAGACAGAGAAAGTGGGGGGGGGGGGGTGAGGGAAAGGGAAAGAGAGAGAGACAGAGAGAGAGAGAGAGAGAGAGAGAGAGGCCGAGAGGGGGAGAGAGAGAAAGCAGAGAGAGAGAGAAAGCCAGAGAGAGAGAGAAAGAAAGAGAGAGAGAGAGAGAGAGAGGAGAGCCAGAGGGGGGAAGAGAGAAAGCCAGAGAGAGAGAGAAAGCCAGAGAGAGAGAGAAAGAGAGAGAGAGAGAGAGAGAGAGAGAGAGTAGAGGGTAGAAGCCAGCCATGAGCACATGGCGAAAGAGAGAGAGGGGGAGGGGAATGGGGGGGAAGAGGGTAAGGGAGCAGGAGCAAGAGGAGAAGAGAGCAAGAGAGAGAGGAGGGGGCAAGTAGCCCCTTTTATAGTGAGTCTGGCACACCTGGCCGTTGCCAGGTAACTGTGGGGTGGAGCCTAGACTAAACAACACCCACTACTCCATTTCTCAGATCCAAGGCCTCACATCTTTGGGAGGTGGGCGGCAAGTAATGCCCTGGGCTGGCTGTGAGTTTCTTTGGCGGCCATCTCATGCACAGTCTTCCCCAGAGCTTTCCCTGGGCAGGAGCAAAGGCAGTGAAGTGCACACTGGGATGGGAAGTGGTTCACAACAGAAAAGTATCATTTCTAAATCAAACGACATTTGCATATCAAGAACATGTTTTTTATTGGTGTCAAATCTCAAATTAAAAGAATATCAGTTACTGATACTCCGTTTTTCTTTAGATGGAAAACTGAAACCTAAACTCACCAGGATGTAGGTAAAAGTGAAAAACTGGCTCAAGTGACTGGAAAGGCAAAGACCTCCAATAGTAAAAAACCCAAATCCTTGTCCTTGCTCTGGCTCCATGATCCTCTTGGTTTCGTTCTGAAGTAGATTCTTGTTTCGTGATATCAGGAAGCCCCAGAAAGCTCTGGTGTGTCCGTCACTGAGCCACCTCAGAGAAATTCCCTTTTTCCAAAGTTTCAGTGAAATTCTCAGACTTTGTGCTTACTGCCCTCAGGAGGTCACATGCTTACCTTTCATGTCAATCAAACATGATGGCCAAGCTGATTGGCCAGGCCAATGCCCTTTCTGAGAGAGTGGTTATTTCCTCCCTCCATGAGCACCTGTGGACTGGGAATAGGGCAGTATAGTTTTTGTCAATTTTACACAACCCAAAATCTGTTGAGGTTTGGTTTGTTGCTGTGAATTGTAATGCTAAATTCCCATGTAGGCCTATGAGTGAGTTCTCACATTTACCAGCATTTGTTGTGTAAACCCTGTTCCTTAATTTTAAACTATTGATTAAATAAAAATGCTGACAGCTTATAACTGGGCAGAAGAGAGGGCTGTCTGTCTGAGGAGGATCAGGATCAGGAGAAGGAGGTGGAGAGAGAAGATTCTATGAGGTAGGTAAATCAGGAAAACATGTCCATGAGTGCTGGACAATTGGAGTTAAGAGCAGCCCAGATGGGACTTAGCAAGTGATAATTCGGGTTATTGATAGGGAAGTAGACATAATAGCATAGAGGGCAGATAGATATCTTTAGTGCATTAAAGACTTACCATAAATACAAAGATTGTATGGCTTTTAATGGGAAACCGAATGATCAAAGGCAGGGGAGAACCTGTCATTAATATTAAAAATTTGTACAATAAGAATCGTTAGGGAAGACAGTCTCAATGAGGGCTTGTCCTGTGGGCGCGTCTGTGGGGAGGCACTGTTTTACAAACTGGGCCTTCAGTGGATACGAGTAAAAAGAGTCTAAGCTGGCAGACCACAGGGATGTGTTTGCTTCTCCCCTCTCTTGAGTGTGGATGTAGCCTGACCAAGTGAACCAGCTCCCAGCTCCGTGACGAATGGGCAATCATGGACTACAACCTAGAATTGTAAGACAGCTAAACCCCGTCCTGCCCTAGGCTGCTTTTGTTAGAGTGTTTTATCACAGAAAATAACTGGAGCGGGGACAAGAAACAACAGATATCAAAAACAGCATATCAATACCAGAGAAATGTCAAATGGGTTGTGTATAGCCCAAAGGAACCAGAACCAACGATAAACACTTTCAAGTTTCTGTCGAATAATCGAGATTTGCAGTCCCAGTTGTCATTTTTTTTTGTACATAATAAATCTAAAAAACTAGTAAATCCAAAGCCTAGGAAAAGCCTTCATCTCCAGCATCTCTTAAGTGATAACTAAGAAAGATGGCGGCAGCAGGAGGAAAGAAATCAGGAGGAGTGGACTGTTTAGAGAAGATCAGCGGCAGGATAGTTTTGTCTTCGTGTTTTGTAGTGTAGGTGCTGGGGATGCGGAATGCTCCTCTTGGTTTTCTATCAGAAGTTTGTGCTGCCCTGGCACGGGGATGACTTTGGTGAATTACACAAAGGCTTTGGGTAAAGCCTCCGCAGGGCCTAGGACTAAAGACCCAGCTTATCTGTGCCCTAATTATTCAACAGTGGGCCACATGCACTAGGAAAGCATTGCTTACTGTTAGAGCATTTCATAAGTCAGGAAGCTGAAGTCTTGTGCTTAAACCAGCAAATGTTACTGCTTGCTGGTACAGGGTAGTTCCACATAATCTCTGCTACTGAGTAAAATAGTGTGTGTGTGTGTGTGTGTGTGTGTGTGTGTGTGTCCAAAATGCATGTGTCCATACCCTCCACTTACTTTACTCCCAGCAATAACTTCAGATATTCTTATGGACAATGGCTGGCTGATTTTCTCTGTTAAATGTTCAGTGGTTTTCATATATTTAAAGATCTATTTTATTCTTATGTGTATAATGTGTACAGCATGTGCACATCTGTACGTAAATATATACATTGTGTGGGAGTGCCCTCTGAGGCTAGGAGAGGGCATAGTATCCTGGGGCTGGAGTTAGCGGCAATGGAGAACAGCTAGACACGGGTGCTGGAAACTGAATTCTTGTCTTTTGTAAGAACAGCAAGCATTCTTAACCACTGTTGCACCTCTCTAGTAAAATAGATCTTTGATGTATTTAAAAATGTGAGTTGATAGGACGAAAAATCTGCTCTCCTATGCCAAACTGGTTCTCTCTTGCTTTCCTGGTACAGCTGTTACTCTGTTCCATGCTGTTTAGGGGTTTCAAAATGCAAACAACAGGGCTTCCTTCAACTTCTATGAGCAGAAAGTAACTTATAAAAACTCTGAAGGAGTTTCCAGAACTTCCGGGGGACCAGAGCCAAGCTAGGTTGCCATGCAGCTGGAGCACACATAAGTCATGCTGATGGTGGCTCACTCTTTTCTGAAGAGGACTTCTCTAGGCGGCTGCTGTTTTTCAACTCCGTCCATATGCTTGTGCCCAGATGCAAGGCAAGGTACAAAGGGAACGCTCTGCCTTCCATCCTGGGAAGGTGTAGTTGTATAGAGCAGGAAACTCCACAAGGGTTTCCACAAACTCAAGGAAAGGACCTTATCTTAACCGCAGATGCTTTGTTGTGTCTGAATCACTGGCCCCATTGTTTCAATAACAACCATGTTGTGCTGTTATAACCGAATTCCTGATGTTGGGCACTTCTTAAAGAAGAGGTTTATCTGGCTATGGTAGCTCTGGAGGCTGGAAATCTAAGATGTGCCATTTGCTTGGCCTCTGGTGAGTGACACTTTTGGTTGTATCTCACTGTGGCAGGGAAACAGAAAGTGAAGCTTCCAGCGTTTTTCCTGGCTACTTCATCCATATCAGATACCTATGTCTCTGTGTCTACATGAAGGTGTCCTCCAAAGGACAGAGGAGGCAGCTGGTGCTCAGAGACCAAGTTTGTCTGCACAGTCCCCTTTCCCTAATGGCTGTAGCGCTGCGTTGGGAAAGAACAGTAGCGATAGCATGGCAGAGGGCCATTGGGGTTTTAGTTGAGTCCCAAACCCTGCCCTAGACACTCTTCAAGGATGAGAGATAGGGTTTATCTGTGTTTCTGTCCCTCTGGATGTGGCTTGAGAAGACATTTTATATAAACAAAGTAGTTATAAATGGAGACTTTAAATACTGGAGCCTTCCAATGATATGGTTTATTTTATAACAAAATTCATTATTGGATAGGTGGACTGGCAGTGTCTTGTGTAGCAAAAGCTAGAGGCGCAGAGGAGACAGGGACGTAATGGGGACACTTTTGGCCAGAGGATTCTTAAAGTCTCCTCAATGGATACCAATGGAACCCTGGTGCTGCAAGCTGTCTGATGGTAAAGTGGGTGAGTGCATGGTCTCAGTGCCTGGACCAGAGTCTTGGAGGTGGTATGCTAGCTGTGTGATAGACAAGTTATTTAACCTTTGGGGCTTGCATTTCTTAAAAGCTATGGTCATCTGTACCTGTCCCACAGTGTTGGGGAGATTAAATGAGGTTATACATATGAGGGAGCAGAACAAGCCACACCCTAGTGAGTCCTCTACAGGTGTTAGCTGTTCACACTATCCACAGGCAGAGGGCGGGCACTGAGTGTGTTTGGGGAGGAGGGAGGTAGCAGTTGTATGTTAAGGATGTGTGTGAGCCCAAGAGGTGGGCACAGTCTCCTCCTTGTCTCCCTTCCTCCTTGACCCCCTCCCTCTCCACCCCACTCCTAACCCTCCTCCTCTTTTTACATTGGAGATGAAACCAAAAGCTTTCTGCAGGCTAAGTGGGTGCTCCGTTGCAGAGCTACATAGCAGCACAGAGCTCATATTTATAGAGAAGTCTCCTCTTCCTGGCTTGGCTTCCTAAGGGCTTCAGAGCCAGATAACATATCCTGACCCACCTAACATGCTTCTCGATTGTACTCCAGCAAACAGCCTTCTGCTTTATCAATCAGTATCTTGACCCTTTGGTCGGCGTGAACTGTTCCTGAGTGTCATCATGTCTGAGTAATCTGATAAGATCAAATTCCTTAATGTACAAAACTAAAGACCAGGCCTTGGACCCATGGTGACCCCTCTGAGGCGTGGGCATTGTAAGGGGTAGCAGGAAACAGAAATCTGGCCCACCCCGTTCTTCTCCCCCCCCCCCATCTTGTTCCAAAACATTCGTAAACTTAAAAGCTGCATCTCAGACATCTGATGGGATTGCGCAGAACCTGTCAGGTGCAAGGCATTCACGAGGCGCTCTCAAATGATTGGGAAAGGGTGCAAGCGGTCACGGGCAATGCAGGGCTCTGTCGCCGGACATGTCATTTCCTGGAAGTGAACATAGGTTCCCAGCCTTCCTGTTTATCATGTGCCTTTGGGCGGAGCTCCTAACTGAGCCCCAGGTGAGTTCCCTCCGCAGCGAGGACAACCTGAAGGTGAAGATAGCTGATGGGACTCTGGCATCTCTGTCAAATCTGGTACCTTAGGTCAAGTCCCACCTCCAAGCATTGCCATAGCACTGATGGTTGCCTTTACAAAGCTAACTCCGAAGCCAGAGGGGAAGGTTATGTTGTCTTCTGGGCTTGAGTTTCTTCATGTCTGTTTTCCTTGTTGCCTTATTTGAAATGTGAGTTGAGAAAACTTCTGCTTTGTGGAATGAAGTGTTGCTCAACTTTAGAATAGAAAATCAAGCCAGTTGAGATAATTTATTAGAAAACCACATCGGGTTGGGGAGTGTTGTTTTGGGGAGGGAGAGAAGGAATAGAGGGGAAGGTAAAAGCAGGCTGGAATTCGTAGTTAGTTGTGGGACCTTGACACAGCTCCTATTTCTAATGCACTATTCCCACTGGAATACTGAGAACATACAAGTTTGTTAAGTTGAATTGACAATAATTAATTCAAACTGTGTGGTTATCCTCAGATAATATTTCCTTCATCTATATGATGCAGAGTAAACATTAAAAACCTGGTTATTTTGAAGAACAGACAATTTTTCAATTATCTAATGGATGTGTTTTAGTGGCATTTGATGATAACTTATAAGAGGTTATGCTAAGGCATTTTATTACTTAGTTGTCAGTTTCTTAGCTCTGCTTCCGGCTTCACCTTCATAAGACAGAAAGAAAAACGTGATTTTTTTTCTATAATGCTCAAGCCCCTTCATCTGTAAAAGTTGGTCCATAATGCTCTCAGACGCCCTGTATCACCTTAGATAAATGCTGATTGCATTTGTTACTTTGCATTCTTCAATGGGGCAGTGAGTCTCACGTGAAAATCCATCCCACTAGTCAATGAATGAACAGCCTCTTCTTACACACTGAGTACAGAGTCAAGGAGACTGGAGAGATGGTTCCGTGGTAAAGGAACTTGCTGCTGGGTCTGATAACCTAGTTAAATCCCTGAGACTTGTGAGGTGGAGGAGAAATCAGACTCCCAGGTTGTTGTCTGACCTCAGTAGGTGAAGAGTGGCCACCCAGAAATAAATGTAAGAAAGAAAAGAGTTCTAGAGGCTCATGTTTGATATAAACAGAGATGGAGCACACTCGCCCATCAAAGCCCCCTTTCCGAGAGCTTATGGCTTCCTCGAGTAAGGCTGTGGCTGGGATGCACCCCTGTGCCTCCTCTCATGAAGGAGACTCAGCACACACAGGAAATGCTCGCCCCACACAGCAAGTGCTTGGTGGCATCAGCTGATGTATCAGGACTTTTCTTCCTGGGACCTACAGAGGAGGTAACAGTTGTCAACCTATTGTTAAGTCAGAGGCCTATGCGCAGGATTTGTTTAATTTAAAATAATTAAAAATTTATTGCCAATTCAACAACAACAACAACAAAAGAATGTCTTATCTAAAAATGTGACTTTGAAGCTTCTCTTGAAATATGTGCATATAATACTGGGCCCAGTTCCTGCATGCTGGCACTTGGCTAACAGGACACAGGCACAGTCTATAAAACAACTTCCATCCTCCTCCCAGCACCTACACTTCCTGTCTCTGTGAACTGACTGTCCGTGCATCTCACGTGGGATCAGACGTGTTTGTCTCTTGTAATGGGCTTATTTATTTATTAGAGTAGCCGTAACTTTCATCTACATTTGTACCAAGTGTTGGAATTCCCTTCCTGTCGAGAGGATTTCTGTGTCCATTCATCACTAGCAGACAGACACTGGGTTGTCTGTTTGAGGAACATGCCCATGACCACGCTGGCAGGGAGCTGAGTCCCTGAAAGACAATGTTTTTAAGACAGGATCTTTGGAGCATACTATGTAGATGGGATGAACCTGCAGCAATCACAGCAATCCTCCTGTCTCTGCTTCCTGAATGCTGGAATTACAGGCATGTGTCACCATGTCCAGCTAATATTTATGAGCCTTGCCCTCTGACCTCTTGGCTCCTCCCACATAGCACTGGAGCACGGGCTTCAGCCTCGAGAATGAACTTCTAGAGGGGAACTGAGAAACAGTCTTTAAGATATCTCATGGACGTGACGAAGATGTTCAAACATGATAAAAAGTAGTGACTGGGGACATCTCTAAGACTTGATATCACAGTAATAAAAGTGTCTGGAAACACCATCTTGTGACTTACTCAGCCCTGGTTTTAGTTCTGACAAGTTCCTGTTTGAGAAAGAAATTTGAATGTACTTAATTTTCTTGCTCGGAACGAAGCTGGTTTGCCTCTCTCCAGTGCACTGTGCGTGCTGATGAGACCCTTTTGTCAGAGTCCGGAAAATACTGAAAAACAAATAATTTAGATTTTATTTCCGAATTTTCAGGTTTCTATGGTAGGGAAAATGTGGTTTTTTTTCTTTTCACTGTATGTCCAGTGGACAGAGTTTTAGCTCTTTGCAGAATGACTGTTTCTGACGTGGTTTTTAATAGGGTATCTTAGAGTTTCCATTGCTGTGAAGAAATACCATGACCAAGACAACTTTTATAAAGGACAACATTTAATTGGGGCTAGCTTACAGGTTCTGAGGTTCAGTCCATTTTCATCATGACAGGAAGCAAAGCATGACAGTGTCCAGGTAGACATGACACTGGAGGAAATTCTGCATCTTGTTCTGGAGGCAAACAGGAAAGACTGCTTTCCAGGCAGCTAGGAGGAAGCTCTCTCAAAGCCCACACCCACAGTGACACACTTCCTCCAACAAGGCCACGCCTTCTAATAGTGCCACTCCCTGGGCCAAGCATATTCAAACCACCACACAGGGCACCGTCAGTCTAAAGGTCATTGTCTGACATGGACATAGGATCAGATTCATCATTATAGGAGCAAAACAGTGATGTCAACTCGGAATTTTGGAGACTTACATACACAGTGGGTTAGGATTTACATTGCTAATATTTGTCTAGCATTTGAGAGGAATGCAGTTTAATGTGTAACTTTTAAATTACACTGATGTATGTATTTATTTCTGTAATAGAATCTAGGTAGCCCAGGCTGCCTCAAACTTGCAATGCTTCCTCAGGCTCCTGAATCCTAGGGTTATAGGCATACACAAACATATGCCCAGCATTGATGTAAACTTTTGATATTAAGAACACAGTCAGTATTGTGCAGAGAACAGTTAACTTCCTATGAAAACACTTTGTCTTGAAGCAGCCACAGCAATGGAAAAGTGAGTTTGCTGTCAGTTTGACGAGCTGATCCAGAAGTTCTTGCTCTCTTCACTGCGGCTGGACATTCACGCTGCTTTCCTGGGGCTTCAGAGGAGCTTTAAATGGGTCCATTTTGATGTCTCCTCAGGAGCCTTAAGATTACATTTCCTTAGAAGTGTTTTTAATAGCCTGGTCTTTTAAAGTAGTGCAGCAAACCTTTCAATATGCAACTTTAAGAAAACAGGCTAATCTCTCTCTCTCTCTCTCTCTCTCTCTCTCTCTCTCTCTCTCTCTTTCTGCCTCTCCTTGTGGTTTACCCACATTAGCTTAAACATTAAATCATATTTCAAGGGTCAATCTTATATCTTAACATAGACATACTATCTGACAAGTATTTGGTCCCTCCCGTTATGAAATACAATGCGGCAGCGGGGGTGGGGTACCTGGCAGGCCCATACCAAGGTGCCCCTGAGAAATCATGACACACAGCAGAACTGGTGTAAGGAGGTTTATCTGAGGGAGAGAGGAGAGAGAGAGAGAGAGAGAGAGAGAGAAGAGAGAGAGAGAGAGAGCTGGGATGGTGAGCATCCGTCTCTAAGCCACCTGACCAGACGGTGGCAGGCGATGACAGTAGGCGATGACTGAAGCTGTTGCTAGGTCCCTGGGAAGAGCCTGGTGGAGTCATCTGTGAGATAACGTCTGCTTATTTATCTGTAAACTAACACATCTACAGGTCAGAGAAGGCTCAGAGGGTAAATTCACTTGCTGTCAACCCTCATGACTTGAGTTTTGTCTCTGGGACCTAAAAACTGACTCTCAAAAGTTGTTCTTTGATCCCCACACTTGCTGGGGAATGTGGGCACCTATTCCCCTCACCCCAACAAACAATCAATCAAATACACATGTAAACTTTATGTAGGGAGACACCTGAAGTTAAGATCTAATCTTTGTGCCCCACCCAGTGGCCCTCACCCCACCCCACTTCCTCACACTACAGGGACAGTGTTGGCTGCTGTAAGAAGTGACTCACTTTCCCATGACCACTCCTGGAGGCCCTGCATTATGAGTTTAGCATGGATTCAGCAAAGGAAGGAGGGTTTGCTGTTTAGGGTTGTTTTGTAGGCTGCAGGGTTCCCTGGGATGGAGGCATCTGCTTTCCTCACACAGTCTTCTGTCTTCTTGCATCTCTGTTGACCTAGGCCTCAGCCCGTTTGCCCCTCACAGAGCCCACAAGGGTCGCAGCAGTTCACGTGTGCAAGTCCGCTCTCAGAGAAAAGGGAATGTCTTAAACAGTGCTGACAATTTGCATGAGATACATGGAAGAGGCTGAATCTCTTCCTCTCCTGGAGACAATCCCGGTCACAGAAGGTAGAGGCTGTGGTTGGCCAGCCCATGTCACGTGACTGTGAGGGAACAAGGGGTTATGGGAGGAGAGGGAGTTGGATTAGTGAGGAAAACACTTGTTGCACACGCATGAGGCCCGAGTCTGAAGCCCAGGACTCATGTAAAAATCCAGGTGGCTGTGACACTAGAAACTCCAGTGCGGAGAGGGGCAAAGACAGGAGAGTAGCTGGGACTTGCTGGCTGCCAACCTGACTCTGGAGCCAGTAGAGACTGTGTATGTCAAGGGAACCAGGCAGAGAGTGACAGAGCAGGACACTCAAAGTCCTCTTCAGTCCCATGGG
Source organism: Mastomys natalensis (assembly GCA_021653895.1). Classification (NCBI taxonomy): domain Eukaryota; kingdom Metazoa; phylum Chordata; class Mammalia; order Rodentia; family Muridae; genus Mastomys; species Mastomys natalensis. The sequence continues at coordinate 549,469 of JAJTUV010000533.1, forward strand.
CTCTTGCATCTGTGTATGCATGAACACACACACCCTCGTCTCTGTGTGTGTGTCCTATGTCTCCATCTGTCTGTCTGTCTGCGTCTATCTCTGTCTCTGTCTGTCTGTCTGTCTGTCCTCCTCCTCCTCTCCTCCCTCTCCACCCCCCCCCACAAACACATACACACACACCACAGAACAAAATTATGAAACAAGGGACTAGGGAGAGATTGGCTGAATTCCAGGTGTTTGAGAGCATTCCTCTTGAAAAGAGAAGAGTCTGGGATTAGAAAAGCAAAAGCCATTCCCATAATGTTGGTCACAGGTCCACAGAGTCTAATGGGAGCGAACTGGCTCTGTTTTATTTCCCGCACTGACTGACACTGTAAGGCTAGAGGTTGCTCAAACTGTGAGACAAGCCAAACACTGAGAAGGCACCGCAGCCGAGACGCCATTCTGCACTTCTCCTCTGCTTAGTTTCATCTTAACGAGAACGTTCATTTGCTTTATCTCTGTTACTAATGACTTCACACATTTCAGGGTGTACCTTTTGAGTAATTGTCTCCCCCATGATTTTAAGCATTTGCTTCAGCTAAGTGGACCTTTTACTGAACTCATTAACAATACCCTTGGCCTTGTACAAAATCAGAAACTAGAGCCAATTTCTACTCCGTCGGTTTGAGCTGGTCCAAGTGCAGCAGATGTTCAGAACGCAGACACAAGATCAAGTTGCTTTACCTTTCACGGTCTGTTCTGGGCGACTGATGGATGCAACTCTTGAGCTCTTCCCAGTTCAGTAATGGCGGTGCCTGCATCTCTGTGCAGGAAACGTTTTGTTTCCTGGCCCAGCTCAGTTCTCTAGCTTCTGGCTGTCTACCATACCGGCTCTTCCACCCTCACTCCAGATGCCAGCCTTAGCCCCTCTCATCATCCCAGTGCATTTCTGAAACTGAGGACAGGTTCTGGACAGCTTACCTCTGGCCAGTGTCCCATTCTTACCATAGACTATGGCACAGTGTCATACTCAGCCAAATACGTGACAACTGAGACCAGCTCACTGACTTTCCTCTTAGTTTCCCAGGACTTCTGCAGCAAATGGCCACAAACACAGGGGCTTGCTTGGCACAGCAATTTTGATTTGTTTCATGCAGTTCTGAAGGCTGAAACCAAGGCATAAGCAGGGCTCTGCTGCCTCCAGGGGCTCTTGGGGACTTCCCTCTTTGTTACTCCCAGCCCCTGGTGGTCTATGTCATCTGGTGCATTCTCTGGCTTGTAGATGCTTTCAACCTCTCTCCATCCTCATTCATGTGGTGCTCCCTTATGTGCCTCTGGTCCAGATTCCATTTTGATGGACAGTCACTGATTAAGCTCTCCCTTCTCTAACATGGCCTCATCTAGACTAATTGTGACCACAAAGATCTTGTTTCCAAGTAAAGTCACGTTCCCCCTGGGAGCATGGACTTCTGTATACCATTTGTGGGATAAAATTCACCCACAAAAAGTTTCTAATGATAAATCCCATCAAGGACATTATTTACGTCTTAGTAGACCAGGGAAATGTCAACCGCACACAGAAGGTATTAGCAGTTGCTGCCTTTGAGGCACAGTGAGATGTCTCCACCTTACAGGATCTCTCACTGAACCTGTGATTCAGTGATTGGCTGGACTGACCAGCTAGTGAGCCCTAGGGATCCTCCTATCTCTTTGTCCCCTAGTGCTGGGGTGACGAGCGATGCCACTCTTATGTAGGCACTGGGGATCTGAACTTACTCGGTTCTTCTTTCTTGTCTTGTCAGCACTTTACCCACTGAGCCATCTCCCAGCCCAGAGCATGAGTATGGGGGCCTGATCTCAATCTCCAGAGTCCATGTGGAAACGCTAGGCACCGTGGCACACATAACAATCCCCAGATGTCCTCGAGTAGAAACGCCAGGTGCCGTGGCACACATACAACCCAAGTGCTGGAGGCAGAGGAGGATCCTGGGGCTGCTAGCCAGCAGTGCAGCCTAGCTGGTAAGCTCCAACAATGCAAGAAGCTGCCTCAAAAGGAGGTAGACTGCATCTGAGGGATGGCCCCTGAGGTCGTCCTCTGCTCCAAACACATGCTGCAGTCATGTGGGCATGATCACATGGACATACACTCCAACATGTATGTATGCACACACATGTTTAAAAATAACTATCTGGCTGGGCAGTGGTGGCGCACGCCTTTAATCCCAGCACTTGAGAGGCAGAGGCAGGTGGATTTCTGAGTTTGAGGCCAGCCTGGTCTACAGAGTGAGTTCCAGGACAGCCAGGACTACATCAGAGAAACTCTGTCCCAAACCACCTCCCCCTCAAAAAAAAAAAAAAAAAAAAAAAGAAAAAAAAAAAAAAAAAAAAAAAACAAAAAATAATATCTGGCTAATGCTAGTTACTTTAGAACAGCCACAGAAAACGTCTTTCATCATGAAGAATGTGGGAAAGCTACAGATCAGTAACGATTTGCTTCCTAGGATACTTGCTCTCAGGATGCAGTTATCTGTTGAAGTAATTCTTTAAAAAAAAAAAAAAAAAAAAAAAAAAAAAACCGCCGACGGGCGGTGGTGGCACACGCCTTTAATCCCAGCACTTGGAGGCAGAGACAGGCGGATTTCTGAGTTCGAGGCCAGCCTGGTCTACAGAGTGAGTTCCAGGACAGCCAGGGCTACACAGAGAAACCTTGTCTCGAAAAACAAAACAAAACAACAACAACAACAACAACAAACAAAAAAACGGCTGCAACGACTATCTAAGCTGCGGCCGCTCTGCCTAGCTCAGCCGCCATGTTTCTCAGCCGGAGGCCATGTGCGCGCTGCAGCTAGAAATGGCCAGCCAGAAACACCAGCCTGCCACCACGAGACGCCAGCGTGGCAGATGGCTCTGCCATCTATGATGAATGGTCTCCTGAGTTAGGAATTTTTTGGTTGCTGGACACTGATCTGACACCAGCTTCAAGGATTCTTCTCATCTTTCTCTTTCAGAAACTGTCTGGAGTAACCAGAAACAGATAGAAAGGATAGGCTGTGCATGTCTCTTCAGGACCCGGGTTCCTAGCTTTCGTTGTGTTCCGTTGTTAGCTCTTAGGTGTGTTGTTAAAGACGGCCTTGCAGTCCAATATGACTGCTGCAGCTTGAAGCATCTTGAAGCTGCTGTCTTCTGAGTAGAAATTAGAAAAATGAGGGCAAAAAGCCAGGTAGCCCTGTCAATTAAGCCTCTTAAGGATTTTTATACAAAGCCTTGAGACAGGAGAGAACTCCCTTTAAGAGTAAGGGTGGGCCCATGGTGGTCATGAACCAGAAATGCAGCCCCTCCCCTGAATGGGCACATAGTAACTCTCAAGTTGGTGTGAGACTCTTACTGGCTTGACCATAGTGCACTCAGAAGTGACCCTGCTCTATAAAATCATATTTCTTCAGTCTCTGTGCAATTACCTCAGTGTCCATACAAGCCCCCTAGGCAGAGCTCCTTCTTTGGAGCTCTCCCTGGCCTCAGTACTTCCCTCATAGTCTCTTACTAATCCTCCTCCTATCTGCTTTTCCTCTTCTTTGCCTTTCCACTCTTCTTGGGTGTGAATGACGAACGCTGGACACCTCCAGCTCAGGGTTGCTTAGGTAGCCTTCAGAAGCTCTAGCTTCCCAAGTTCAGTTCACCGAAATCCAAGGAGGGGGAGGGGTGCTGGAGAGATGGTGTGGTGCAGTGGTTAGGAACATTTTCTGCTCACCAGGAAGACCTAGATTCGATCCTCAGCACCCACACAGGGTAGCTCACAGCTGCCTGCAATGCCAGCACCTCTTCTACCTTCTCCTATACATGTACATGGCACTTGTGCACACCACACACACACACTCCACACACTTCAAAAAGTACATGCTGAAACAGATTCCATTGTGCTCAAACTCACACCAGCTTCACCTCTCTTTTTGCCATCTCTGTTTTTTTAATTTGTCTGTACAGAAAGTTGAAGGAGAATGTAAGAGCTTGGTCCCTTACTAAAATAAATAGAAGAAAAGAACATATAGGTAACTAGAAATGTCTGACTCAACTGATCACTTCAGTCAATACCTTCTTTGTATGAAACCCACTTCCTACTGCTCCATGAAAGGAAGCACTCTTACCTCTTAGATCACCAAGGCTGCTTAAAGGGACAGGAGGCAGAAAAGAGACCTTCAAGAGACACAGGGCAAGAGGCAGAGCCTCTCTTGAAGAAACTGAATGGTCTGCCAGAGACAAAGAGATGACTGTGACCCTTACAGGGGCAAGATGAGGGCTGGAAAGAGTTGCAGCAAGTCCATTGTAGCTCATGTTCCCCCTGTGGTCCTTCCCTCCTGAAGTTGCTCACCCAAGGTGAGACAGGATGTCCTAACAGATACTTCTTTCTAGGTCAGCCTGGCAAGGTAGAGCAAATCATCTGTAACCTTGCACAGGTGAGGCACTCCATCACCATCCATGAAGAGTGACTTAAAGAACAAAACCACCTAGGGGCTGGAGAGCTGCTTCAGCAGCTAAGAACACTTATGGCTCATGCAGAGGACCAGGGTCTGGTTCTCAGGACCCACATGGTGGTTTACAACAATCTTAACTCCATTCTGGCGTTCCAATTCCTTCCTCTTCACAGGACTGCACACACATGGTACACATACATACATGAAGGCAAACCATTCCTACACATGCAATAAAACAAATACCTACAAGAAATGGAGTTAAAGAGACTCGTTCAGGGCTGGAACACCAGCACACATGAGGCCCTGAGTTAATTCCAGGAACTGGGAAGGAAAAACAAACAAACAAACAAACAAAACCCCAAGAAAAAACTACTAGAGCGACGGGCATAGTTCTTTAGCTTGTGAGAATTTAGTAGCCATTAAGAATGCCTTGCAATCTGCAAAGCCTGGAACATCAAATGTTCTACCAGACCAACAGGTCGGGGAAAAGCAGAGACACTGAACCAAAGATGCACTCATAAACATGAGGGCTCTTTCTTGTGACTGCTAGATTATTAAAGACAGCTGTGGAGAGATGGAAGGTGGGAAGGAAGAGAGCCTGGGTCTGACCTTAGGAGGGATCACATTTATTCAGGCTAGGGTGCAGTTTCACCACCCAATCTGTGCAGATGGCCAAGGTGCCTACAGAGAAAGATAGGGTATGGCCTCTTTCTGGGGTGGAAATGACTTCCATAGTCAGCAAGGGAAGCTGGGAACTGTAGTCTTTCAGCATGAAGTTATCACTCCTAACTCTAAAATGTGAGGAAGGGGTGTTATAACTGTTTTCTGTTGACAAGGGCCTTTCTCCGAGGGGCAGAGTCTTAACTTGATGAGCTCAATGGATCAGGTGATGCTGTCTTGTATTCCTGAAGAGACTTGGAAAATACTTGTTAGAGACCATAAGCAGATGTCGGTTATGGGGTGAAACTGAGAGATTTCCTGGTGAGACTGAGGGATGGAGAGACAGAGCAGCCAGTGAGAGAAAGAAGGCATAGAGTTGGTTCACGGTGACAGTGACTGGTCCCATTGCCAACACCTTCACCAAAATGAGCCAGCAGAAGTAGCCGGGGGCACAGAGCAGCAAAGGCAGGAAGCGGGAAGAAAGCAGAGGACTGATGTTGTATCAGTAGAAGTTGTATCTGGCCTGGGATGAAGATCCTGTTTAGCCAAAGTCTCTCTAGGAATCTAGAAGGTCCTTGTGCGGATGTGTCAGGAGAAATGGAGCTGTTGCCGGACGAGAACTTTCCTGGAACCCTTTGTGTGGGTCTAGGTGGGGAAGTTCAGTAGGTAAAACATTTTCAAAACAAGGTAACGACATAAGCATGAGACTAATAAGGGAGAAGGGAGTGAACCAGGTAAGAGTCAGAGCAGGAGAAGGAATGAGCTGGGAGGAGCCAGAGTGGGAAAGTGACAAGAGAGTTTTGCCTGGCTCACTCTTCTGACCCCATTTTAACCCAGTTAGGATTTGTTGGTGTGAAAGCAGTGTGTTCACAGAGGAGGGACAGGTCCTGTCCTGAGCAACAGACGGAGCTAGTCCTTTTTAATTGTGGATACTGCAGCAGTCAGTCAGGCCGGTCCAAGGTTGTGAAGCCGATCAAGCTGGTAAGACAGAGATCCTAACTGATGAAAAGGAGGCTTCGGTTCAGCTGTCTTAGTTCTGAGTCCCCTAAACGATGTCTAGAGTCGAGGGGTACTGATCTCTCTGAGATGGCTTCAAGGCTGATGGAAGGTCAGCAAGCAGTTAAGAGTGACTCTGAGAAGGGTCCATCCAAGAGATCATGATAAAATGTAACAGTTGCCAAAGATCCAGAACCCAAGTCAGGAGGTGATGAGTGCCCAGCTCTGTGGGGAAATGTAGTAGGTAAAGTTACATGCGAAACCTTTGATATCAAGATTAACACGAGTTAAATGCAACTGTACAGCTGGCTGGGCCATGACCAGAGTTCTGTAGGAGCATAAGGTAACTGCAATGACTGTTTGTTACACCAGACTCCTGCCTAAGGAACATCTGACAGCTTTGTAAATGAAGTCTGGCAAAGTCAGCACCCAAGCAATGACTATGGGCACAAAGTGTCTAAGTGGTAGTCCTTGTTCCCAAGTATGATGAACTTTTTATATTTGTCTTAAATATTAACATTATCAGCTCTCATTTAATGAAGAAAAACAAGTATTTCAAATTAAACACAATTTTTGGTTAGAAACAATTTACTAGGTTAAAATGTGGGATTATTACCTCAAATGACTGTATCTAATGATTGCAAGCATGACTTTATATATATTTGTTAGCATCAAACTTTTATACCTATATTCTAAGATTATATAATAAATATCAGGCTGCATGAAGAGACAATTTAATCCTAAGTTGTATTCCCCACAGATAAACGATTTTCAATTTGTAATTTAAAAAGTATGCTTCCACAGACAGTGACTGCCTTATCAAGAGTAAACGCTTAATTTTACAAAATTTCTAAAATTAGCCAGATTAAAAGAACTTTTAAAAAATTCTCTACAACATTTTCATTCCATATACTCAACCAATAGATGAAAGATGGAAGATGAAAGCAGCCAGTCGTGTCAAATCTGTAGAAAATAACATACCTGTAACAGATGGAATTGGCAAAGAAGACTCCAGCTGGCTCCTTTAATCCTTTTGTCAATGGACAAATCTCTAGGTCACCACATACTGACAGCAGTAAGCGTATTTTGTGATACACCCTACCTAAAATAGATTGGATGTTTAGAGGCATAATTTATAAAGTAAAATAACCACACTAAATGAGCTTTAACCAATACTGCTTCTGGAATTTCTTAGAAAACACACAAGCACATCAACCTTGACTGCGTATTCCTGTAGCTTCGTGGTGAGTCTAGGACTGGCTCATGTGCTCTCTATGTGGGTAGAGCCATAGGTAGCCCAGGCTGGAGAGAATCTCCTTTATCTAAGTTATCTTCTCCTAATGGATGTGAGGGCTTGGGACATCACTTAATAAAATCATTTGTTGACTTTATAGATGGAAAATCAACTGTCAAAGACATGGCTTGCATATTCTGAGTAACTTTCCAAAGCTATGAGTTTGAGGACAGAATGTCTGGCAGCCTTCATTAATGAGGGAACACAGGTGGTCATGGTATAGATTCTGGAATTAGCTTTTGCCAAGAGGAAGAATTGAATGCCAGGGTAAGGGGCGTGACCAATATCATGCAGGTCTCCAATCAGTAGGGTGGTAAGCTTAGGTACAAGGTTCCCCTGTTCACAGCATCCCCATATGTCAGTTTTGGAGACATTGAAGGCAGATGCATTGCTGTTTGCATCTCTGTTGTTTGAGACAGAGTGTGGGGGAAAACTAAGATCTTCCACTGGGCATGAAAATCTGTCCTCTGTCATGTGTTTTTCCTTGTTTGTTTTGTTTGCTTTTTTTTTTGTGTTTGGCTACATGACTAAAGCTTGCTAGGCCTCCACATCCAAAGCTGGCCAGGTCTATGCAACTGGGGCAAAAGCAGCAGACTTAGGTCAGGTCTTCTTTCCCATGCATCAGTCCGTCCTGTAATGAGGCTGGTATACAGCTTATTCTTGGGGAATGATTTTTGTTACACCCAAGGGAATTTCCAGGAAGTGTCCTATCATGCAAGTGTATGGTAATTTTAACCCATTCACCAATCATTCAGTTTTCTTTCTTCTTTTTTTTTTTTTTTTAATTTTTCGAGACAGGGTTTCTTTGTGTAGTCCTGGCTGTCCTGGAACTCACTCTGTAGACCAGGCTGGCCTCGAACTCAGAAATCCGCCTGCCTCTGCCTCCCAAGTGCTGGATTAAAGGCGTGCACCACCACCGCCCGGTCATTCAGTTTTCTTTTCTTTCTTTTTTTTTTTTTTTTCCCACTGAAGGACAGTGGGAAGGATCGAACACGGGACGGACAGAGCGCCCTAGCGACAGAGCTCGAGCACTACAGCGATGTGCCACCGCAGGCCGGTGGTTCATTCAGTTTTCATAACCAATTTTTAATACTACTTTACACTGAGCAAACTTGGAGTTTACTTGTTTCGAGTTACTTGTTTTAGGCCTAATTTTGACAACACATACAGACTATTGTATGATGGGAGATGAAAGCTGGTCTCTCTGTCCGTACTGGTCCCTGTAGATGAATTACATCACACTGTTCTTGAGTGATCACAGCTTAGTTATCTTTAACAATTTATGAGTTAGCACCTTTTATAAAATTTAGACTTTACAGTTTTATCCTTGCTAAGTTTGAGCCTTAAAAAAACATAATTCTTTTTTTTTTTTTTTTTTTTTTGGTTTTTCGAGACAGGGTTTCTCTGTATAGCCCTGGCTGTCCTGGAACTCACTCTGTAGACCAGGCTGGCCTCGAACTCAGAAATCCGCCTGCCTCTGCCTCCCAAGTGCTGGATTAAAGGCATGCGCCACCACCGCCTGGCTAAAAAACATAATTCTTGAATTAAAGATCATTTTATAATATATTTTTACAAAGCTCCAGTTTTGTAAAAACATGACTAAGTTTCTTCAAATCGTTAAAGCTTAAAAAATAGTGCATAAGTATGAGCTAATGTTAAAACAAAGCATCTTGAGAGCTTCGTATTGCCTCCTTAGTGTAAAACCGGGACAGGATGATAACAGAGGGTACCAATGATCACCTTAACCAAGATGGCAGAAAGGTCCCATGACATGCTTCTATCCTGATGAGGTCACTAGCCAAGATGGCTGTAAGCCACATGGGACTGCAGGGCTCACACTGTTTTTCTAAGAGCTGAATCCAACTAACACACATGCTATGCTGTAGCAAATTAAGGAGGTTTAGACATTGACTTTTTTACTATTAACTCTTTTTTTTTTTTATTACAGAGGTTTTACAACTTTTCTGTTTGGAATCTGGACCCTTTAAAAATCATACAGATTCTGATACAGCCTTTTAAAATCACACCTACGCATTTTGATATAATATGTGATTTTGGAATGGTAAAGATACAAACGGGATTTTTCAGGCTTGGAGGGCAGAAGACTAAGGCCAAAACCAGGAAGCAGAAGACTTCTATGCTATCTCAATTAGGAATAGATACGTTTGGAAGCCAAGCAGGCACAGTGGCAGGCACTGTGGCTCTGACTGTGGTTGTAGTCCAGGGTCTTGAGAAAGATTAAAGTGAACTGTGGCACTGTGGCTCTGACTGTGGTTGTAGTCCAGGGTCTTGAGAAAGATTAAGTGAACTGTGAGGTTTTCAGGGAGGGGCCTTGGACCTCAGTAGCATCCCATCTTGTGGAATTCTCTGAATCAGTTTAGATATTAAGACTCAAAGGTTCCTAGTGTGAGCAGCAGCAGCTGTTTGCCCAGTGTATACCAAGGTCAAATTAGTACTGAAAGGTTGAGGAGGGTCCTTGGTTCCAATTCTATTGAAAATTTGGAATGGCAATAAAATAAAATAAATAAAATAAAAATGGGTGAAGATCAAGCCACCTGGAGCTTCCCCAAGTCTTGGGTTGATCAAACAGGCCTAGAAAGTGGGGTGTGTCTCCACTCCTCAAATTTCAGGGAGTGTCCTGCTTCTTAAGATTTCAGGGTCAGTGAAGGCTTCAGTTTTCAGCTGTGGACCAATCTTAGCCGGTGGGAAGCCCCTGGAATCTTAAACTGAGTGAGTGTAAAGTAGATGTTGCCCCAGTGATCTCCAGACCTTAAACTGTTGTTTTAGATTTAGCGGCCCCCATTCCCCCAGGCTTTGCGGAGATCACAACACTACAGAAATGATGTTCCATTCGATAGTCTGAGATCGAATGGTTTATATGAGAGTGGTAACTTCAGATCAAGCGTCTTTGTATGGGAGGTTCCTCCCAAACACAAACCCGATCTTTGTTCAGAAATGGAACTAACTCTGACGAGGCCTTGACTCAGCAGAGGAAGCCCAGAGGGTCCTGGACCCAGATTAGGCAGTAGCTGGGGATGGGTACTCACAGAGTCCAAAGAAATGATGTTTCCAGACAGATGGGACAGAGAAGTGGTCCCCAGCTGGACAAGAAAGACTGCAGCCATAGGACTGAGGACCCAACTCCTCCCAGGTTCAGCACCATCTGATAAGTTAGTTCTTTGCGGGTGAAATGAGTCAATTCAATTCAAGCCAGATTTAATATGTGTGTGTGTGTGTGTGTGTGTGTGTGTGTGTAAACGTAGGTTTGTTGGGATACTCTGCTCAGGTGGACGAGTTTACTGACCCCAAGGCCAGGGAATTTGCCATGTGAAGGGACAGAGAGGAGAAGGGAAGAGAAAGAAATAAAGTGTGTGTGCAGAGAAAGAATGAGAGAAGGAAGAAGAAGAAGGAGGAAGAGGAGGAAGAAGAGGAGGAGGAGGGAGGAAGAAGAAGAAGAGGAGGAGGAGGAGGAGGAGGAGGAGGAGGAGGAGGAGGAGGAGGAGGAGGAGGAACGATTGGCGATTGTCTAGAGGGAAGAGCCTTTTGGGGAGGGGCAGCCCAACCCCTGGGCTGGAAAATTCACAGCTGGGGCAAGGTATGCCCCGTAGAGACTGAGAGATGTTGGGAGAACCTGGAGGCCAGGTCAATTTTGGTCCGTTTTGATCCTTGTTGTAGGATCTGAAGTCAAGCGATAACAAATAATTATGGAGCAAGACAGTGAATGAGACAGTGGATTCCCTTGGCCAGTTAAGCCTGCTGACTCCATCGATGAGCCACTGTGCTGGTTGATTTGGGTCAACTTCACAAAATTAGAGTCGCCAGGTAAAAGAGAATGTCCATTGAGAACTGACCTGTGAGCATGTCTGTGGAGCACTGTCTTGATGAATCACTGACAAGGGAAGGTTCAACCCACTGTGGTTGGTAGTCCTGAACTGGGGCCGGGGTTGCATAAAAATCAAACTGAATGAGCCTAGAGGAGCAGCACAGGTAAAGACAGCTTTGTCCCGTCTCTGCTTCAGTTCCTGCCTTGGCATCTGATGGTTATGGTCTATAAACTCTAAGCAAAACCTTCACTCCCCAAACCCAAACCCTTCCCCGCCCCCAAGTTGCTTTTACTCAGTGTATCACTGCAATAGGAAACAAGCTAGGACAGTTGGGATTTGGTGAATAGGTAGGAAATAACTAGTTGAAGGGGTTTGTCTGTAAACAGCATTCCAGTAATTCCAGGCATTCCAGGAAGAAAAAAATACTCCCAAGGAGAGTGGCTTGATGGGGCCTGGGAAAACAGTAATTACTAAGGCTGGGTCGAGAAGAGCAGCTCATGAAAGGAGACAGGGGCTCCAGTCTTCCTTTAGAAGAAAAAAAGTGTGCTTGAGAGGAGAGGAAGGGGGAGGGGGAGGGGGAGGGGGAGGGGGAGGAGGGTAAGGGGGGAGGGAGAGGAAGAGAGGAGAGAACAGAGAGAGAGAGGAGTGTCTTTCCCTTTACTTTTGAGACATGGTCTCTTACTGAGCCAAGAGCTCCCCGGCTTGCAGGGGTGCCTGGCCAATGAGCTCCAGGGATCTGTTTGCCTCTGCCTATGAATGCTGTTGTTACAGATTTGCATCATGGTGTCTGGTTTTTACATGGGTGCCAGGGACCTGAACTCAATTTCGTTGTGTTTGCATGGCAGTCACATACAGACTGAGCCATCTCCTTAACCCATCCAGTCTATCTTTAAGGACAATGACAAGTTACTGAGGTTCTAAAGTTTGTGTGTGTGTGTGTGTGTGTGTGTGTGTGTGTGTGTGTGTGTGTTGTACACCTGTGTGCTGAGAAAGAATAATCTCACACAAAGGAGCACAGGGACATACTAAAAGTAGCTCAGCAAGGCCATTTCTTTGTACACAAAGGGTGTAAGCACACCCCAATCAGGGCAATGAGTAGCACGCATGCTCTAGACATTGTCTTTTGTCTTTTGTCCCTAAGTCAGGGGACTTTGCATGTTCCTTACTCCATGAGAGCTTCACTCTCCTTCAGAATGGCTAATTTTGAAAGGAGTCAGAAAGGAAGACGGAGGGTAAATGAAGAAATAGCAGTGTTTAAGCTTTCCACAATTCCAGGAAGTCACAAAGGCTTATCTGACAAAGGACTCCAACAGCAAGCACCCTGAAGAAGAGGGCACGTGAGTGGAACCAGGCACACAGCCATTAAACCTGTTTGTAAGAAAAGAGATAAATTAATCTCTTACACGTATATGTGTTCCTGTGTGTGTGCACATATACGTGTGTGGATGGATGTACGTGTGTGTGTATGTGGACACCAGAGGTTGATGTGGGGCATCTTCCTCCATCTTTTTCCATCTTAGGGTTTGAGATACAGTCTCTCCTTGAAGCTGGAACTCATTGGTTGTTTAGTCTGTGATCTGGCGAGCCCCCTGTCTGTCTTGGTACTGGCAATGTCTGACTTTTTCACAGATGGCTGTTCTGAGGTGATCAATTTCATTTTCAGCATGGAAGTGGCTATATTAGATTGTTTTAGTATAAACAAGGTCCTCTTTAGAGGTTTGGTCAATCTCAAAATGACCCAGGTTTTATCAGACCTGGGTTGGGGTGAAATTTGTTCCTGGTTTGGTCTTAGTGCAATATTTGAAATCTATTTTTCAAGTCCTTCACTCTGGGATGTTGGCAAAATGTGCTCAAAAGACTTGTATCATGTTGCATACTCCAGTGAGAAATGCTTAGGTCATATTACTATCATCTCTCTGAGAACTGTTATGTAAGGGTCCATGATTCACTGAAGAGTGTTACCCTGGACTCAAATAGTATGTAAAAGCAAAGATGTTTTATTTTGCAGAAGTCCAGCATGCTGGGGTCTCCTATTCCAAGATGGAGACAACCAAGTGAGCTTGCAGGCCCGACATAAAGCACATTAGAGGAATTCTGGAGTAGGTGACTTTTATCTTGCTCCATGACAGCTGGAAACTGTTGCTGGGAAGGTCTAGAAACTGTTGCTGACCAATTTCCCTTGCTTCAGGCCAGGTGATGGGGCAGCTTCTGATGGCAGGGCATTTTCTGACTAGCTGCCTGAAGCCTGGGAGATTTTTTTTTTTTCAGTTACTGACTTGCCTGGGGTTGCCTGGACTTGCCCAGTTCTTAGGCCTAGTCTCCTGAACTGCCACTCTGAAGCCTGCCATAGAGTCAGCCTTCTCAGGTAGCAGAATATGAAAAGCAAAAGACTTCACTTAGCAGAATATGAAAAGTAAAGGACTTAGTTGTGTGGTGTTAAACATGTCTCTTCAAACAGTGTTGATTGTTGGTCCTTCTGTGGTGGTTTGAACATGCTTGGCCCATGGGAAGTCCTATTATTGGAGATGTGCCATGTTGGAATAGGTATGGCCTATTCCACTGTAGGGGTGGGCTTTGAGGGCTCCTGGTGCTCAAGCTCTGCCTACCCCACCGTAGGAGCTAGTCCTCTCCTGGCAGCCTTCAGATGATGGTGTAAACTCTCAGTTTCTTCTTCAGCGCCATGTCTGTCTGCCTGCTGCTGTGTTTTCCACATGATGATAATGGACTGAACCTCTGAAATTGTAAGCCAGCCACAATTAAATGTTTGCCTTATAAGAGTTGCTTTGGTCATGGTGTCTCCTCACAGTAGCAAACCCTAACTAAGACAACTTCTCTATACTGAAAATACCCAAATGTCACAAACACCAAGAGTATGAGGGACAGGGAGTGAACCAATGACACATGAGGTAGAGTAAACGCAGCTGGGAATTCTGGCAGCATGTTAGGGACTGTCAATGAACTTGAGTTTTTGGGGTTTTTTTGCATAAGTCTTACAGTCAATACTAAGTGAGCTGGGTTGTGACCCCCCAAACTCCAGATAGGCTCAGCTATTGATGGCCCTGGATTGAATGGGGGGGGGGAAGAAAGAGAGGAAGGTGTGCATGCAGAGAAAGTGGGGGGAGGGGGAGAGGAGGGAGTGAGGGAGTGAGGGAGAGAGAGAGCTCACACAATATCTGCATTATACAGGGAAGAGCCTCTGGGGGAAGGGCAGCCCAGCCCCCTGGGCTGGAATGTTCAAGGTTTGGGGCAGGTATGCCAGGTAGGGACTGAGGGATGCTGGGAGAACCTGGAGGCCAGGCTGCTTTGTACATAAAATATGCACCTCAGTTCCTTGTCCTGGTCCAAAACCAAACAACCTTCTGAAACAAAGGCATGGTCACAAGGTGGGTATAACAAGGTAGTCATGAAAACCAGGAGTCATAACAAGGAAGTAATAGGTGCTCATGTAACCTTTGAAAACAGGTAGGGTTGCAAGCCTTTGAAACAAAGCCAGGGTTGCAGATCACTGCCTGCCCCGGGAGGGAGCCCTGGAGTCTGGACAGTAGCAGATCACTGCCTGCAGCGTTTTTTTTTAGGGCAACTTGTTGTGGCTTAGAATTCTACATTCCACATTCCTCAGAAATCCAGCAAATGCAAAAGAGGAGTAAAGACATTTTCATTTTTCACACTTTACAACGTCATGCATTGTACATTGTCCTGTGATACAGAAGACACATATATGACTGGAAACAATTTCATTTATTAATAAACCACATTGTCAGTAATGAAGACATCTTCAAAGCTGCTTGGTGTGAAGCATTTACCTCCCATGGATCTTCCTGAGTTCAAGGGCCACCTAGACAGCCCTGTCTCAACAACAAAACAAAATACAAACAAAGCAAACGAACAGCTCCCAAAGGAATGTGGATCCTGTCTCAGTATAAGCTCTCCTGTGTCGCTCAGGCTATCTTTGAACTTATGACCCATGCCTAGCCTGTGAGTTCTGGGAGAAGCAATTGCCTATTTGATGTGTACATCAGGCTCCTGGGATTTGGATGAAAAGCCCTCAGAAGAATGTTTTCAAGGAAAACAAACAAAAAACTATGTAAACCAATATCTGTAGAGAGAGGAATTTGAGTCTTAGGGGAATTTTCAGGATATAAAGCTATGTGACAGTGTAAGTGAGTGAAAAGCAAGGCATGGTCAGATGTCCAGGAAAAGTAATCCAGGGTTGGGGTGTCCCAGGGTCGGGGACAGAGTGCTTCCCCAGGCTGTGCTCAGTACATGCCAGGGTGTGATTCATCAGCCGCCGTTCAACACTGCAGACACGAGGAGTAGCTGTGAATGCTGGTTTTATTTCATACATACTGAAAATCACACTCACGTTCTGGGGCTAGTTCCCGCTGGAGGCTAGGTTTGAGCCAAGGCTGTCCGGGTCCACGGTTATTGCAAGAATGCTGTACTGGAGAGGCCATCCAAAGGATGTTCCTGTGTGGACAGGAGGTGCCGTAGCCACATAATGTTCTCTAAGTGGGAAATGATAGACATGAGATAAGAAAGAGTTTATATAAAAATATGGAATCGGAAGTAGCTACAGAGTTGCCTGTGGTATGGCTTGGTATAGGCTACATTTGCATTTTTCCTCTCTGTGTGTGTATTGTGGTATGTGTATGTGTGTATGTGTGTGTGTATGTGTGTATGTGTGTGTATGGTGTGGTTGTGTGTATGTGTGTTATGCTTGTGTGTATGTGTGTGTATGTGTATTGTGTGTATGTGTGTTACATGTGTGTATATGTGTGTATGTGTGTGTATAATGTATGTGTATTGTGTGTATGTGTGTATATGTGTGTGTGGTGTATGTTTTTGTGTGTGTGGTGTGTGTGTGTGTGTTTGTTGTATGCATGCACACATGATGGGTATCTTTCTCTGACATTTTCCATCGGTTTTGTTTGTGTTTGTTGTTTTGAGAGCTGCTTTCGGAGGCTCGAGCTCACGGATTTGTTTAGGCTCACTGTCCCAGAACCCACTGTCCCCAGGGATGCTCTTGTCTTCATTTTCTTAGCACAGGATCACGGTTCATGCTCCTGCGCCCAGTGTTTAATGTGGATGCTAGGGTTCTGAACTTAGAACTTGACAAGCACTTCATCAACGGAGCCAGTTTTTAAAATACACAAGTACATATAAGTGTTAGTTTGATTAATATGTTAGTTAAATAAAGACGAAAAGAATAAAGGGCCCTACGGCATGTAGGGCTCACTTGCTTAATTTCATGACTGTAGCTACGAGGCTTGGCTGCTCAGGAAAGATCTAGAAGGCGTGTTCTAGAATGCTTTTGTTTATTGCAAAAATAAACCTAAATTATGCTGAGGTGCCTTGAATAGTCTATTGTTTATGGATTATTTTAAGGGAAGGAAAGTGTCTTCTTGGCTTGAGTTTGTAGATTTGATTAGATAATTGAGAGTCAAGACTGTGGGGCAGTCAACTCTTTAGAGCTCTATCAGGCTTTGTGAGTTCACAAGCAAAGAAGACCATGGGGTTAGATTCATTTCTGATGAGTATTTGGTTGTTGTCTTCTTCTTCAACTACTGGGGAAAAAAAAATCACTGTTAATCAATACAAGGAATGAAATGAAGTGTCTTTTCTTTTGGCCTCCTGGAAGCAGGGAAAGAGGATGCTCAGACCCCAGGGTTCTTCTTGACTTTGTTCTGGTTCTCTGTTGCATTATTCAATGTGGTCCAGTGAACTGTCTGAAACTGAGCCATGGCCTCAGCTGGGATGGAGCCACAAGCTGAATCTAGAAGGAATTCTATACCCCAGCACCACTGCACCCTGTTGGGGAAGAGAGTTCTGCTGCAGGAACAGTGCCTGTTTAAGAATAGGCTTCTACTTAACCCTGTGATGCCTGGAGTGTACTGATTGATAGAAAAATGATTCTAGGATGACTGAGGAAGTTCGAATCTCCTGTATTCAGCAGTGTACTCTGTGGAGGATGCTCTGTGGCCTGAGTGAAGGCTGAGCATTTGACTATCTGGAATGGAAGGGGAGATGCTGAGAGGGCTGAGCCACTTTGTCTTGTTTCGAGAGACACTACAATTTGTATCACTTTGTGATAGAGACAGGGACTCATAGCTCTCTCACAGAGCTTCTTACATAACTGTCCAATGGATATGACAGGAACTCATGTCACAGAGGGAGACCTGAACTGAAGCAGGATAGCAATAAATAAATTGAAAGGCCCTTGTGTTCCTTCTGTTCTTAAAGGTGCATTGCTCTAAGTTGCTGGGCCTGGAGAAGAGACCAGAGCCTTCCTGTCTCTGAGAATGTGATAATAAAGAAACAGATAAACAAACATGCAGGTGTCAGCCCCTGTCCTCAGGGTAATTGTCTCTTTGAGCGTATATATTTTAAATAAGCCTTCTTCTTTGTTTTTGTTGCGCTTAGACACAGGTCTTGCTAAGATAATGTCTTTCTGTAGGACAGCTGATGGACAGAGTTAGAATAGGGACCCAAGGAACGAGCTGGGAGCCCGAATGTGATGTAGATAAACAGGTACAGGTGTTCATCGCACCGCATTGCAGAGAAGAAACACCACCAATCTCTTGAAGTTTCCTGCAAACCTTTTCTATCACTAAAACGTGTCCCACATCGGGGACCCTCAGGCCCTCTCATGTTCTCAGAAACTTAGTTTTAAGGTTTATAAAGCAAGTAGGCAGCCTGGGCCAGCTAGAACTCCTTGAAGCACATGGTGGTGTGTAATCTGAGAATCATCCATTTAGTGTGACACATGCCAGTCCTCATGGGTTGATGGAGCTCCAGTCCCTTACTGGCCACTATGATGACTGTCCATGGACTTCTGTTTCCAGAGCCCACATGTAGGCTCTTTTCTGGACAGAAGGAAATCCTCAAAGGCTCTCCTTTGATGAGCAGGAATACTCACTGGATTCCTTCTCCCTACCCAACCCAGACGAGAGTACTTGAATCCTCTGGTGTTGAGGTTCCTTGAAGTTCAGTGACCAGTCCTAACAGGAACCAAACAATGGGTCGCTCAGGAGCCCAGGCTGCAGACCTCCCCGGGGCACAACTGGCTTGCCTTCCCCTGTCTCTGCCGTCTGCAAGAACCGGCTGTAATGTTTATTGTTTCAGGCCAGTCTTGAAATGAATGCTTATAGGAAGCTGTCAAAGTGAGCCTAGTATTAGGCTAGGAAGGTCAGTTGGGGGTGGTTGAAATAAAGTCATTTGCTTGGGGTCCTACAGAATAATGGGGCTCTTAAGCGAGATGTGAAAATACCAATGTTGCTGGCTGCCAGCAGCGCACTGTACCATTAACCTTTCATGTGAAGTCATTGGAAGAGATGAATTATGTTTCCTGGGTAGGAATTCTTTCTGAGAAGGTGGGTGGTGGCATGGATCTATTTTTATTAAAAAGGTTGGCACAGTGCAGTAAGAAGGCTCTGTTTGCAATCAAGTCTTTCCTTGTCTTTATGGGTGGGATAATTGGAGGCAGAGGAATCGGTAGCTTGCCCCATCACAGTGACATGTCACAGGGTGGGCTCTGTGATGCTTAGGCAAGCATGCCATTTTCCTCGTCTTCATTTTCTCACTTCCTTAAATATGATTTAATGAGTCACTGCGTGATAGGATTTCCTTAAATGCTGGCAGATTGCTTTGTGTGTTCGTGTGTGCAGAGGGAAAGTAATCCTATTTATTAATTATGCTCTGCAGTTAATACTCACTTAGAGCTGTCAGATGATCAGCTGAGGAGGTGCGTGAGAAGGGGCTGTGAAGACAGCAGCAGTTGTTGCTATAGATAGGGCCGTTGCTGGGATGCCCAGAATCTTTGAGGAAATACAGAGGACGCATTTCCAAGTGTTATTTAATGAAAATAAGCTCTGAGCAGCAGGGATGATTGAATTCCCTTTGTGGAGAAAGAAGGCTATCCCACACTGACCAGTTGCCCAAAGAGTGGGTTCCACACACAAGGTATAAACTGTTCTATGAGGGGAAGAATTGGCCTGTTCTGGTTTGTCATCTCACTCTGGTAGGGACTACTGTTGTGGGGCCATGGAAAGATGTATGCCCGCCTGGCTTTTGATGTCATTCCCTGTAAGGTGGGAAACACAATGGCTGCCTGCTCATTTCTCCAGGCTGCGATTTGGGGGCTAGAAAGGGAACAGATAGCAGGGCGATGGGAGGCTTTGCAGTGTCTGATCTGAGGCTGGGCTCAGGGTTGTTGGCTGCAGAAAACGTGGCAGGTACTTCAGATAGAGTAAGTTTCATGGCAAGGATCCAACAGAAAAGCTCCCAAAGGTAGGTCTCGCTACAGGCAAAGATGCTACGTGGTAGCTAGGCTTACAGAAAGAGAAACAGGAGATGACTAGAAACAAAAACTGGGTTCTGTGCTGGCAGACATGTCTAATTTTTTCCCCTCTCTAGCTTCTTTCCCTAGCCAGCTTCCTCCAGCAGATCCAGCATGGCCTCCAACCTTGCATGTACTTGACCCATGTGGTCTAGCCCTCTCCACTGTCTATAGATGCCAAGACTCACCTGCCTTCATTGACTAAATACTAAAGAGTGCCTACTGCACTTGGGCACTAAGCCATCCCCCTTAGTGGGAAGTTAAGGCAATACTCAGGAAAGCAGAGCAAACACGTCAATGCGATGTTGACAGGTGAAGAAAAGTACCATGAAGGAACAAGATAGAGAGCCCAGAAGGAGAGCATGCTGTGTGACGAGACCCTGCGCAAGGTGGCTCGTGCATTGAAGGGGCAGCCAGAAGCCATGGTGGGTGGAGCAAAATGCACATAGAGATGTGGCGGCATTGAAGGTCTGAGAGAGGTTGTAAGAACTCACAGAAGGACTTGTAGGGTGTTCTGGGGTTTGTAGTTTTTCACCTCCTAGGAGAAAGAAGGGGCCAGGGATTGGACCAACCTTAAACTGGGGACTTGTAATATCTGTTTAAAAGACTACTCCTGTGTCTGTGTGAACAACTGGAGGTAGAGAGCAAGTGAGGAGGGCAGGTAGGAGGTAATTAAAGGAATCGCCTTGAGAGTCCACAGTGGCTTGGCCCTGGGATAGTAGCAGAGTTGGCGCAAAGCAGCCATTGGGATGTTACACAGTTTGTGGGTGACTTGGATGCTGAGGAGGAAAGGATATATCAAAGTTGATGACAGAGCTTCTGTCAGAGGTGATGTCTGCATGGGGTTTTCATTTACACATAGGGAAGACTGGGAAAGCAAGAGCAGACCAGCAGGAGATTAAATTTGTATGGTGGCTGTGTTGAGTTTGTGATTCCAACTAGAGAGCACATGAGGTAAGACTGCTACTTTGACGTGTGACTCTGGAGCAGGGTAGGGGCCAGGGCTGGGTGGTAGTTAATTCTATAGTACCTAGCTCCAGTAAACTCACTATACTTATAGGGCGGAGAAGAGGCCTGGGACTATTTACTGATAGATTTGAAGAAGAAGTGGCAATCTCCAAAAAACAAATCAGAGAGGGCACCAATATGTAGGAAGACCAGTTCCAGAGAAAGTGAATCCAGTGTGTCTTCACCACAGCACACAGGACTTGAAGAGATCACTTCTTGCTGAAGATTGGATGTAAATGTCCCCACAGGCTCACGTGTCACTAGATGACGGTCCTGTTTGGGGGAGATTGTGGAACCTTAGGAGGTGGGGTCTTATTGAACGAGATGGGTTGCTGGGAAGTACAGGTCCTGAGACTTATAGACAGCCCTTTTACCAGCTGTCATTTCTGGGCTTTTCTGGTTGGCTGCTAAGATGTGAGCCAGCAACACCGCAAGCTCTTGCTACCTCAGGCAGAAGCTGGTCCTGCCACCATGCCTTACCCGACACTGTGACCAAAAGGAGGGCTTGTTCCCTTAGGTTGTTTCTTATCAAGATTTGGTCACAGCTATGAGAAAATTCACTCAATGTATCCTCTGTATTGTCTTTTAATTTGTCACATTTGAAAAGGACTTATAGACATTCCATCTCACTCTCCTTTCCAAAGAAACTTAGAACACCTTGTCCTATAAATACCAGAATTTCTTCCCACCATTTTTGGTCCCAGTCTTGACAATGTCCTTTCCATGTATATGTACACAATCTACTCCCAATACTCCAAGTTTCTGTCCCCGATAGAGAAACCTTAGAGTGGATGGCCATCATATCCCTAATAGTCCATATTCCACCAGAGTATCTTATTCCTGGAAGAAGTAAAGTGGTCTGTCCAACATGTACAAGTTCTACCAGGTTGAGCCTTTCATCTGAACATCCTAAGGCAACCAAGACAGCCACGTGAACAGTTTCTCTCAAAGGAAACAGGGAGGGGCTGGGAGACGGTGTAGCTCGGTAACGGTACCTATTCCACAACCAAAGAATAGATTATCTGAAAAGGAAAGGCATTGCCATTTGTCTCATGTAACTATAGGTACCTAGTCATCAGCACCTGAGGCTCAGGCTCAGAGACGTGTTCAGTGGGGATTCCCAGTTCCACAGCATCTCAGATGACATGGGAACTGTTTTATGCCTGTTCTCTGTGTTCTGCTTATTGTGAGAGCTACTTTCTCCCTGAGGAGTCACTGTGAGCAGACTCTAGTTCTTGTCCATAAACCAAGAGTAATGGAGTTGATCTTTCTTCTGATGATGATTGAGTTTGACACCCTTGACCCGCTATGTGCCAAATGCTATTTGGTTGCAAACATCTTCCTTGGTTTCAGTGCTCCACTTCTTCCTGCCTTATTTCCAGAAGGCATCCTGTCCTGGCCAGGAGCAGCAGGTGGTTCAGCCTTCCCAGGAGGGTGAGACCAAGTTTCCTGTCTGCAGACCTCTGTGGTCTTTTATTAGCTTGTCCTAATACTAAGGATAATTCAACTGTGTTCGTTCTGCAGAATATCTCACAAAACTTAGAAAGATATTTTAAATGCTGGGAAGAGAAACATATAAAACCTTTCAAATCTTTCCAGTGAACACATGTGTGTGTGTGTGTGTGTGTGTTGTGTGTGTTCACAGGCACATGTGTGTGTGTTGTTCACAGGCACATGTGTGTATACGCAGGTAAAGGTCAAAGGCCAACCTTGGAGTGAACATCAGGAGCTGTTGACCTTGGGTTTTTTGTTTCTTTGTTTCTTTTTCTTGTTTTAAAATGCACTTGTTACAGGAACACCAGGCTGACAGATGAAGATTCTGTAAATCCACCCTTAGAACAATTCAAGCCTGCATGATTTGAAAGGGGACAGCATGCAATTCTTTCATGGTAAACAAAAATCAGAAACTTATTTCTATGGTTCTGGAGGCTAACAGTCAAGATGGCGGTCCCAGCACACTAGATGTCTTGTGAGTGCTACCCGCATGGTTCATGCACACTGCCTCTTGTGGTGTCCTCGATGGCAGATGCTGGAAGGGTGCCAGCTCTCTGAAACAGGGACACTAATTCCTAACCAGCTGGAGGAGGCCACACCTTGCAATGCAGTCCTGTGGGATTAGATTTCACCATTCAATAGTCTACGGCATTTACACTCCTCATAGTCCAAATGTTCTATAAATTATTTCTGAGCAGGTGGCCAGATTCAGCCTCACCACCTGCTCTTCTTCATGTAGCTCAGTTGAAATGCAGTAGAGGCCATGTCATTTTCTCCCCATACAATCATAGTCACCTGGTCACAATCTACTGTGTATTTATTCTTTTAAGACGATCTTGTTATGTAGCTCTTGAACTTCGTAATCCTCCTGCTTCAGCCTCTCTAGTGCTGTGTGGGTCACTACAGTTAGTTCCCTACTTATCCCTCTCTTGGTGTGACACTCACTGTGAATAGCCACCATCTCAAGTGTCCCCTTTCTAATGGGGACTGATGTGGTTCAGGACAGCAATGGGCCCAATGAAAAGTGCAGATTTTTATCTTACATTGCAGCTAGAGGTGACAAGATGACAGTTCTGACCTAAGAAAAGCAAGCAGAGGCCCATGGTGCAGTTTCTTCGCTGTGTTTCATTGTTTAGCCAGGGATGCAGTGTTTGTGGCTGAAGATATGGAGCCTTCCTGTGACAATGTGGAAGGAGGTCACATAGGAGTCAACGGGAGGACTGGTGCAGTGGGGTATGCCTCACAGACGGCCTGATGATAGTGACATACCTAAAACTGATTTAAAATTCCCATTTTAATTTTTACAGCATGTATTTTCCACAAACTTCAAGTTCTTCATAGAAAGAGAGAGGTGTGAGAATGTGTCTGTGTGCATGTGTGTGTGCTTACACATGTATGTATGCATATGTGAGCAACAAGTACCCTGCAAATAAGAGCTTCCTCACTAGGAAAAGGGACTAACCCATGGAGTGGTTGTGCAAGCTGAAAAGCCATCAGTGTGGCTGGCCGTGAGTTCACTCCCTGAGGTGCTGGCTGAGCTTACTCCCTGAGTGCAAAGACTACTGGCAAAACATATCTGTCACCAGTATGGCCATGGGACACAGGCTTTCAAGGGAAAGTAAACAGTATAAGAAGAAAGTTAAGCCCTGTTTCTAGGGGTTCAATGCCACTTGTCACATCAAGGTCATGAACTTCCGAGATGTGTTAAAGATGTGGAGATCTTTACAGATGATATCCCAGGCTGCACTTCCAGCTGCTTCTGCCTACGTCCACTCAACCTTTAGCACCAGAGTCCCCAACTCTGGAAACTGGAGGGCAGATGACAGTGGGGACTTTGCCTTCTGTCTTAATGGCCATGACTAAGAGGTGGTTTGCATAAACTTCTGACCACACACATTTCAAACCTTACTATTCTGCTGTGCCTGCTCTTCCAATGCAGGGCTCCTCAAGTTCGGCATGGTCTCTGGCTTGGCACCAATGGTAAATAACTCCAGGTGAGTCTGCACAGAGGATGATGGGAATAGCCTTGTTGTTCTGTCTATCTGGGGAGAGCCCCAGTTAGCTACCATTAGGAAGGATTACAAACCTCATCAACCTGTCCTGTAAACTCCTGAACTCAATGTTCATCACCGCAGGATGCCACCTGCGTGAGGCCGGGTGGGCATACTGTGGAAAATGAGGTGGAGTGAGGTAGCCATTGAATGCTATACAACTGTATTACACAACTGCCTTTTATACAGTTACAAATAATCCCGGGACTCTGCCCAGGGACGTAAGACTCTTCAGCTTAATTTGAATACTGCCTAATGAGTAGAGGAGACATTTGAAAAAATACAACTGGTTTAAAATTTAGTTCATCCATGCTATTCTTAAGAAAGAACCCTAAAAGTAAAGAGAAAAGAATTAAGTGTGATCCTACACCATTTGGTACATTCCTTTAAAAAATATAGTCTATATACATTTAGAATATATTTATTTTGTAAAAAAATGTATATATTCTATAATATTCTCTCTATTTATACATATATATGTGGATTTTTAAAAGTAAATTATAATTTCTAAGGTTCTCATCGTTGGACATTTTGATTGTTTCAATGTTATATCTATATCAATATCTACATCTAGTTATATATAGAAATATCTCTAAATATCTTTTGCATTTGTCTTTCTGATTCTTTTTTCTTTATTATTTACATAATAAAATCTGAGGATAAATTCCTAGTAGTAAAATTACTGAGTCACAAATTTGAAGGCTGTGTCGGAATCTTCCCCATGAGGATAGGCTACTTTCCAGAAACTGCACGCAATGTATTCTGGGAAGGAATGTGTGAGTGTTTTCTCACTCTCTAGACACACACACTAGGATTTTAAGAGTCTTTGGAATCACATCGTGGGCCTTCCTGCCTATGCCAGGGATGGGTGTGAGGCTGAGGACCACTCTCCGGGCCCTAGGCTTGCATCCTCCTGTAAGGTGATGGCTCTCTAGCCCTGGGTAGAAGTTTTTAACTAGATGGGTTTTAATTAAGGTGATTCATTTCCTCAAATGTACAATGCTTCTTAAATGGATTATAGTTCTGTGATTCCTTCCTTCCTTCCTTCCTTCCTTCCTTCCTTCCTTCCTTCCTTCCTTCCTCTTTCTTTCTCCTGTTTGCAATTTTGCTGACCTTTCTTCTTCTCTATAAACAGAAGAGTGGCCTAAAGAACTACCTTGGCCTTTATTGTTTATTTTAATTAGGCTGAATCATATGAAACTATCAATTTTTAGGAAGTTGAAAACAATGGTTGAATGGGAGAAACTTACGTGGATAACCCTGACACGTTTCTTTTGGCAGTCAGACTTAAATGTCCTTCTCTCTCTACGCCAAAAGCTCTGTCCTCTATCCAGGGTCACTCAGTATGCAATGTTTAGTGATTTCTCTCCCCTCATTGGACCAAGTGTGTACAATTTTGCAAAGATGAGTCTGGTGAGATTTTGAACCTGACTTAGTTGAATGACTTGGTCCAATTGAGAGAACTGATATTTTAGTAATTCACTGTCCAGTGTATTATCTATCTTCTTGTGTTTTTTTTAATTTGCACATCAGTATTGTAGTAGAGAAGTTCAGGCAGTATGGTTTGTTAACTATATTCCTACACATTTGATTTTTGAAGTGTGTGTGCCGTGGGTGAGCACGTATCCTCATGTGTGTGCAGGTACATGTGCTCATTGTTTCTGTCAGTCTGGCCGCCAGCTTGATCTGGGACTCCATGTCTTGCCTCCCCCACACCCACGAGCTTTGGCCTGGGTCCCAGGGACCAGTATTCTGGACCTCAGTCTTTCATGGCAGGTTTTTAAGCACTGAGACATCTTTCCAGATGCCCCTCTTAGATTTTTTTTTTTTAAATACCATTGTGTATTGTATTTTAATTTTTTTCTGATTGCCAGCATGTGGAGGTACAGCATATTTTGGCATACCAGCACTAACTAACTCATGTCTTAGATCATTTAAAGGAAAACGCATCATATTATATAATTTCTCTTGGCTATATATGCAGGATGGACTGCCCCGGCTTAATCATATTACCTTCTGAAAAAGAATGCCCAGTTTCCTCTTTCCAGCATCAATCTCCCCCTTTCCCGCCACATTTCATGGTTTCTGTGTATTTCTTTCCTCCCTTCAGACTGTAAGCTACTCGAGGGGACATATTTTGAGGTTAACCTCCAGCATGACGCTGTCAACGTGGGAAACTTGGCACTGGGCTTGACTGGGAAGGATGATAAGGAAAGCGATGGAATTACATAGCAGCTTAATTGCAGTCTGATCGGGAAGCCAACCAGGGAAAAGAATACTGCTTGAAACTATTTAGCTTTATTTCTTTATTTTGAGTTGGTACATCTGAATTCATGGCTCAGTTTGTGCCTCTTAGTGTTAAGTTGGCATTCCCTGTATTATAATTTTTTTCTATACACTTTTGCTAGCAGTTCGAGACCTTCAAAAACAGCAGTGACTGTATTTCCTTAGGAGAGCACAGAGCAAACAGATCCCTGGACTGCACTGACTTCAATCCCCAAACTTCTGTTGGTGTAAGGAAAAAAAAAATAAAACAAACAAACAAACAACCACCACCAAGAAAAAAACCCCAAACCACCCCTTACATTTTTAATATTGCTGGAGTGAGCCCTGGGAAAATCTCTGCGTTTGGCTTTAGATTCCAGCAGGCAGTTGCTATTTTTAGATTTCTGTTAGGCACTTGGAGTTTGTGAGTAAATCGTATTGAGGAGGGGAATTGGGCCTGCGTGGGTGGCTGGTGGTCTCCGAGGCTGAGGTAGCAACCAGGGCTGCCTCAGAGGACTCCAGGGCCGGGGCGGGGGCGGGGGTGGGAGGGTGGAGGGGATGCGGCTTGGATTCTGATAGCGGTGAGTGGATTTCGGCAATTGGTTGCAGTGATCACTTTTCTTCCTTACATTTCACCTTTTGGGAGTCTGGCAGAGTCTAGGCAGCTTTGTCTCCTGGGAGGTCCTTCTATTGTTTGTCTGCAAGCTGCAGGATACTGTCAGGACATTACACAGTCCATAGGAGAGTCACTAAGGCAGCTGGACCCCAGGCTACAGGTTTGCTTGTTCCTCTTCTGTGGTTGATCTTTTTCTGTCAGTTAAAGTCCTGACCTATAGATAGTTACATTTTTGTGACTGAATTAATTGAGAGAACTTGAGAATGATGAGAAAAATCAGAGTTAGTCTCTTGGCAAATTTAAGTTAAATAAATGCAGAATGGTTTTGAAAATACTTGAAAACTTGAAATACCTTATGCATTGTATCTTAATATCTAAACATTTATGCACTGGCACTAAAATAGTGTTCTGTTGTTGCTTGTATTTTTGTGACTGTTTACATTTGTTTCTACCACCTAAGAATACTGCTTGTAATCACTATGTGATGGTTTGTATATGCTTGGCCCAGGGAGTGGCACTATTTGGAGGTATGGCCTTGTTAGAGTAGGTATGTCACTGTGGGTGTGAGCTTTAAGACCCTCATCCTAGCTGCCTGGAAGCCAGTATTCCACTAGCAGACTTCAGATGAAGATGTAGGACTCTTAGCTCTGCCTGCACGATGCCTGCCTGGATGCTGCCATGCTCCTGCCTTGATGATAATGGACTAAACCTCTGAATGTGTAAGCCAGCCCCAAATATATGTTGACCTTATAAGAGTTGCCTTGGTCATGGTGTCTGTTCACAGCGGTAAACCCTACTAAGACACACTAGTTATGGAATAGTTGCCATTGTTAAAGAGCAATGCCAAGTATTTCCCAAACTTTAAAAATATCACCCATGTAGCCTGAAGGTTGCTTTAACCACCCAGTTGATGCTGTACTGAAACACAGAGTGTTTCAGTAGCTGTGGAGCTTGTGTGGATGTGGTGTGAAGTAAGTCAACTAGTTCCTGTTGGTGGGGATTTCTGTTGTAGGTTTGTTTTCTGCTTTTACTAATGTGAACATTGCAGTGAGTGTCAGACATCAGTCTCCAGCACCTGTCTGGTCACTTCCTAGAGTAACTCCTCAGAGACAAAGTGCAGAACTCAACTTCAGTGTGTGT
Organism: Mastomys natalensis; assembly: GCA_021653895.1. Lineage (NCBI taxonomy): Eukaryota > Metazoa > Chordata > Mammalia > Rodentia > Muridae > Mastomys > Mastomys natalensis. The sequence continues at coordinate 577,594 of JAJTUV010000533.1, forward strand.
GTGTGTGTGTGTGTGTTTTACTTATTCTGCCAAGCCTTCCAGAAAATCTGAATTAATTTATATTCTCATCAACATCAAATTGAGAATATTTTCTATTGCCAACATGATTTTTGTGAGTCTTTAAAAAGATTTAAACATTGACTTTTGTTTGGCAAATAATAATTGCATAAATGTATTGACTTAAATATGGTATTTCCATATGTGTTTATATTGTAAGAATGATCAATCTAATTAATATATTATTTCACATTTTTTTTATCCTTTTGTGGTGAGAACATTTAAAATCTATTTTGGCAATTTGAAATTACATAATGCATCATCAACTACAGTCACTTTCCTGTACATCTGTCTAAAATTTATTGGTCCCTGACTAACTTGACACTTGAGACAGCATCTCCCTGTTCTCCCAGGCCACCAGCTTCCATGATCCTTTTGGTGCCTGGACCTCTGTGAGTTTAGCTCTGTAGGTCTTGTGTGATCACTCAGTAGGAGTCTTTCTGTGCCTGCTGTAGCATAATGTCCTCAGGTCATCTATACTGTCACAAACAGTAGAACTTCATTCTCCTTTAAGGTCCACTAGTATCCCACTCTGAACCCCCACCACCACATTTTAAGAATCCATTTATACATCAGGCTGATTCCCTGTGTTGATTACTGTGGACAGCTGCGATCAGCGTGAGACTGGCTGTGTGCCTTTGACAGACTAGCTTTCATTTCTTTTCTTTTTTTCATTTGATGACCTTGAACTCCTGATCCTCCCACCTCTGTCTCTCAATGCCTGGAGTTATTATGGGCATGCACTGCCACGCCTGATTCTGACATACTACTCCCAAATCTCTTCCCAGTAGGAAGAGAGCCTACTGGGCCCCGGCAGTTCTGTGAGCATTGGCTCTGCTGTTTTCTGCGCTGCTATATTAATTTATATTCCCACTGACCATGTTCAAGGGTCCCTTTCTCCACATTCTTGCTGCTATGACATGAATAGAGCATTGCAGCTTAATTTGTATTTCTTTTATAAGTGAAGGTGAATATTTTTTCATATAACTAATATATATATATATTATATATATTATATATATTAATATTATATATTATATATATTAATATATATTAGAACTGTCCATTTGGGCTCTTGGCACACTAAAAAAATTTGATGTGTTTATTCTCTTGTTATTAAGTTGCTTAGTATATAAGCAACTTACTGTACATACAGTAATAGCTCCTTACCAGATGTACAGTATGAAGGTGTTCTTTCCCAGCCTGTGAGAACTCTCCTCAGTTGCTTCCTTCGCTGCAGAGGAGTTCTTCAGCTGGTGCATTCCATTTGTGTGTTTTTACTGTGCCTTTGAGATCAGAGACAATAAGTGACTGTTGAGACCACGTCAGGCTTCATTGCAAATTGTAGAAATTATTTTATTTTATGTTATATGTATGGGTGTTTTGCCTGCATGACTCTCACATGCAGGCAGTGCCTCTGGAGGCCTGAAGAGGGTCTCAGATCCCCTCAGGTTGGAGTTGCTATGTGGGTGTTGGGAATCAAACCCAGGTCCTCTGAAGAGCTCTTAACCATTGAGCCATCTCTCTAGCCCCTATTGTACATTTTCTCTTGAATTTTTGTGTATCTGTGTCTTCAGAGAATTATAAGCTAAATGAGTCAGAATTAAGTCAGAAAATGGGAAACTATACTAGATATTTCTCGTAGTAAGATTCCATTGAATTGGCCTATAGATGATGTCACCAACAGAGCAAAGGACAGCTGAAGCCTCAGGACAGCAGGTGAAGTCCCCAGGACCGCAGCTGAAATCTCCAGGACAGCAAGCTGAAGTCCCAGGACAGCAGAATGATCTCAGGGACAACAGGCTGAAGTCCCAGGACAGCAGGCTGAAACCTTCAGGACAGCAGGCTGAAGCCCCCAGGGACAGCAGGCTGAAGCCATCTTTCTGGTGGAGGGAGAGTTGCAGAGAGCAGGAAGGGGAGCAGGAAGAAGACACAGTCCAGCACACACCGCCGGGATAAACAGGTCTAAAGCAGGGCCCACTCTGCCCTGCCGTGTTCTACTAATGCTCTCATTCCCATAATGATGTATAGAACATACTTATCGTAGCTAAAAGGCTAGGTTACATGGTGCAACTTCATAGCCAAACAAAAAGTCTAACAGTCATCATGAGTTTTAAGTTAAAGTTCCAAAGAAAATCTGTTAGATTTTTGAAATGTCAGCTACTCTTGAATTCACAAATAGTTAATACCAGATGCTCGCAAGAATTCAAGGTGTCCTGGGAATTACAAAACTGATCTTTAAATCGATCACAAAGCTGTAAGCCTGAATTACTTCATCATTTGGTCGTTCAGTCTTCCTGTTTGGTAGAGCACGATGGGGGTGAGGTGATAGCTTTAATCATAGGTGAGTCGGAATAATCATGTCACATAGGCTGTGGGTGGCTCCTTAGTCAACCATTTAAGACCACAGTGTAGTTACTTGTCAGTTAGGATTTGAGCTCACATCCTCAGACTCCACATGAAGCCAGGCATGTGAGCTTGCTATCCCAGCGGTCCTATGGCAAGATTGGAGTGAGGCTGAGATAGAGAATCCAGGAAGCTCACAGGCCCAAGAGTCCGGCGTGTGCTGTGGCAAACAACAAAGAGACTATGCTTCAAGCAACCAGAAGCCAAAGATCAGCAGGTTGTCCTCTGCCCTCCACATGCATGCTGTGGTATAGTATCAGTCACACACACACACACAACACACACACACACACACAGAGACAGAGAGACACGAGAGACAGAGACACACACACAGAGATCTTATTTCTTTATTCTTCCTCAAAATAGCAGAAAGATCTCATACTTCAGGACTCATGAAGTATAACTTAGACACTGGCATAGCAGCAGCTCAAGCCTAACACACACACACACACACACACAACACACACACCACACACGCTACAATTAAAAATGTAGTTCTCCTTAATACAAATATTTATTGAATTGCTTCTATTGGGAAGCTAAGTATTAATCGAGAAGTTGAAATAAGCCAATAATCATGATAGATTTATTTTTTTGAAGACTAGAATGTTTTAGAACTGATAAATGGGATGAAGAAGTCAGAGGGTGACGGAACCTGAATAACTGGGCTGAATAACAAGAAGCTGCATGGACCAGATAACCAGGGTGGCCTTGCTGGGCTACGAGGGAGGCAGTGTTTAGCAGCAGCCCGAGCCTAGTGAACAGGGTCGAGGGGAGCATTATAGCAGGTGCAAAGGCCCTGAGGTTGGCTGATGCTGTGATGTCAAGCCCTGGCTGTCACTTCTGGAGAATGACGGATGCAGATGTGACTGATACACAGCTAGAGGCCGATTTACTCAGAGCCCATAGCAGAATGCTTCCCTTAAAGTCACAGCGGGCAGCCTCCTGAGGGTGTAATCAGGGTTGTTCATCTGTCCTGCTCTGGTACCTTCAGTGTCCACTCTTCATGGCTGCTGTCCTGCTGTCATATATCTGCACATGACGCTGTGAGGTGCCATCTTGCTCTCCATGAAAACTTTGCTTGCTTCACTTTTTGGGGTGTGTGTGTGGTCTTTTGAAACAAGGTCTCTCTGTGTAGTCCTTTCTGTTCTGGATCTCACTATGTAGAATAGACTGGCTGTGAACTCACAGATATCCTCCTGCCTCCCTAGTACTGGATGTTTGTTTCACTTCTGAGTCAGGCTTAATCATAGGTAGGGCTGGTCTCAAACTCATTATGTATTTGAGGATGACCTTGAACTCCCAGTCCTCCTGTCTCCACTTCCTCAGTGCCGGGATTACAGGTGTGCTACCGGGTTTTATTTGAAATGTCTCCAGCTTTTGGTCACATAAAGACAACTGTGTCTAACAAGACCCACAGCAGGGCAAGCCAGGGAGGGGCACAGTTCATCAGAACTCGGCATTCATGGACTCTGTGGAAAAGGGAGTCCAGATGGAAAGTAATACTGTTGGGGCGGGATGAAGAGCAGCAGCACAGGCTGGATAATCTGAACGAGGCAATGGCTGACAGGATCAGTGAGGGGTGAGGTCTTTGTTCTCTATTCTGCTCTTTGATTGTGTACTTCCTGCCTGCAGGAGCCGAGGTGTATTAACTCGTGCACCTTCACGCACAGTTTTACTCTTACACTCCCCATTGAGTTGAGTTGCGTCGCAGTGTTGTGTGCAGCATTCGCCATGCACCTTATGCCGTACGCCTTAGACTGCCTCGTACGTGAGCTCAGCCCTGACTTTGCTGCATGCTTTCCCACAATCCAAAAGCTGTCCGTCTGCTCCAGTGGCAGAGGCAGTGTGGTATTTTATGAGGTTTTCTTCCTTGAATGCCCTTTCTAAAGGGAAATTATATCAAGGTTATATCAGGGCAGTCGGGGGTGTGTGTGTGGTGTGTGTGTGTGTGTGTGTGTGTGGCACATGCGCATGGACACTTGGAGCAAGCTGATGCTGACCCACTGTAGCACAACAATGAGCAAAGGCCACAGCAGAGGACAGCCTCTGAGTAGCATCTTCTCCCAGTGATGGCTGCTCTGAGTTTGATCTCGTGCCATGGCCGGCACAGCTTTAGCAGTGTCAATGGGAGTGGTGGGTCCAACTTCTCCCCATGGTAAGGAACAGGCAACGGTTGGGGTGACTTGATGGGTCAAGCAGATAACTTGATTTTGTCTTCTGATTTCTCAAAATGGAAATATTTCTGTCTTTGGGAATTTTTTTTAAATGTAATCAATTTAAATCTACACAGATAAAAGGAATAGCAATGATCTTATAGGGATTGGCGTCTTGTCCACAGAGACAGGTAGAACTTGGAGAGGGTGAAAGGTCACAGGAGTCTTAGAAAGATGTATTAAGAACGCACATCCAGCCAGCCAGCTGCTTCCTGCAGGAGCTGGGGCTGTGTCCAGAAGCCTCTTTCTGTGAGTCTGTGCACTATGGGTTTGCTTGAACACAAATTGACGTGTCTTGCATGAGTGGCTTGCTGGGCTCACGGCACTTTCTCAGAGCACAAGTATTAGATGAAGCCTTCCTACTTCGACAAAGCCACAGGCCATGTGAACTTTACCCTGCTGCTGCTTTCCCCCCTTTAAGGGAAGTTTTGTAAATAAATGTATCTCTTTTAAAAATAAATGGCAGGCATAAGAACAGAACAGCTATTTCTGTAATGAATGGCTGTCCTGGTTATGTCCTAAGCCCTACAGGGACAAAGCTAGGTCTCTTGCATTTGGTGTCTTGTACTGGTGCCACATCACTGGCAGAGTAAGGATGCAGTGATGAATTGAAGCTGTCCTTAAAAGGACTGGGGCACGGCCTAGCAGGAGGAGTGCTTGTCTAGCATGCATGAAAAGCTGAGTTTGAACCCCATCACTGCATAAAAACTAGACATGGTAATATGTACCTATAATTCCAGAACCCAGGGAGATAGAAGCAAGGGATCAGAGGTTCAAGACCATCCTAGGCTACATAGCAAGGGTTTGAGACCCGTTTAAGAATTGAAATAAAGGCCACAAAAAGCCAGAACTCAGATGTTCAGTATTTCAGTTTTTCAGTTACATTTTGGAGAAGTGAGCGAGTGAGCCATCTTGGAGTCAAGCTTTTAATCCCAGCCTTTGGGAGATAGAGGCAGTGAGTTCAAGACCAGCCTGGTTGACAGAGCAAGTTCCAGGCTAGCCAGGGCTACATAATGAGACCATGGTTCAAAACAAAACAAAATAAATGATTGTGGCAATCCTGTGACTGTTTTGTCTTCTACCTGAGTTCTCCCACTTTGGGTCACTTCAGTGTTTATTGGTAGCAGCCAAGAGGAGAATAAAGAAAACTGGCTGTCTCTCCTGACAAATCCACAAAGCTGAAACCCAGGCAAAAGAACCCCAGAGTGTTCTAAAGACTTTTCTTCCAAGAATAACTGAGAGTCACATATACTTTTGAAATTATTTATCAGTATAAAACATTAAAATCTCCAAAAGCCACTAGCCCTCTCTGCTTGGAAATGGGGTGCTATGGGAAATGGCTGGCTTTGTTTGCTTTGAAGGAGGGCAATGGATTTATAATTTATAATCTTGGTGCCTATTGTTGGCTCCCCTAGAGCCCCAGGGGAGTTTGAAACTGGGGACAAGATTGGAAGGGAAGATTCATACAATGAGATAAAAAAGTTAAACTCCAACACAGTCTGCCTGCTCTTTGAATGCATTTTGAAGGCAATGTGAGTCTAGCTTTTATTTTTAAGCTTTGAAAACGTAGGAATATCCTCTGGGAAGGTTTGCAGAGAGAGTTCCTTGAGAATGAGCCTGGAGTTTGGGCAGAGGGCAGGCTGCTATGGCTCCACCCCTGAGCTAATGGGCAAGCACCTTCCTGGGAGATGGTGTCTGCGTGTGGGGCGGTGGAAACACGCTGGCGGATATGAGAAGGAAGCCTGCTGATTGAATCAGGACCAAGCAATGTGACTTTCCAGATTAGCAGATGGAAATCTGTCGCATGTGCTCAACGTTTCTATTTTGAGCCCAGAGAACATCTCCCCAGCTGTCTCTTTCCTCTTCTCCCCACTCCCTCCACAGACCTCGAAGCCCCTCTGCTCTTCAGTTTTCTTATTTTATTGTATGGGTTTGCTCTGAGCTCATACCTTTGGGTTTCTTAGCTGTTGGCCGGGGTGCAAGTTATCCATTGTGACAATGGAGTCAGGCAGGACTCTAAGCAATCCCCCCAGACAGGAGCTGTGCTGGTTTCTCCAGGAATACTAGCTGGAAGACAGAGGGTGTGAGCACAGAAGGAAATTAGCTGAGGAAAAAAACCTCCATCCAATAAAGTATGGGCCACACTAGGCAAGCAGTTGGTGCTAGGAGTTCTGCTAGGGCACCTCATCCGCAGATCTTGGCTCAGAGCTTGTGCATTGTGAGAGGACAAACCAGCATTGTTGGCTGGTAGGAAATTCTTGGACTTTTAATTTTGTTTTAATTTTATTTTATGTGTATAGATGTTTTCCTCTCATGTTTCTCAATGTACCATGTGTGTGCCTGGGGCCTGTGAAAGCCACAATTCGGCATCAGATATCTTGGAACTTGGAATGTGAGCTTCCATGTGGGTGCTGGGAATCAAATCCTGGTTCTCTCAAATGTTGATCCATTGCTCTAGCCTGGTGTGGGTACTTTGTATGGTGAGAACATTGGCTTAGTTACTGTAGACAACTAAAGCAGGTATCTGACTAAGGGTCCGTGTATGCTACATACACATGTCTGTTCTCTCCCTTCCCTCCCCTCCCCTCCCTCCCCCTCCCCTCCCCTCCCCTCCCCCTTCCCTCCCCTCCCCCTCCCCTCCCCCTCTCCCTCTTCCTCTCTTCCCTTCCCTCCCACTCCCTCTCCTCTACTTTTCTTCTTTTCCTTCCTCCCTCCTCCCCTCCTCTCCCCTTCCCTCCCCTCTCACCTTTCCCTCCCCTATCCCTCCCCTGCCCCTCCCACTCTGTTGTAATGCTTCTGCACCTTGAGTCCCTGAGTATGAGATCTTTCTGATATTTCGAGGAAGGATAAAGAAATAAGATACTCCATCTGTTTTTAGTTTAATACTTTATTTCTGGAGAAACTAAATTTTAAAATAAACTTTATCCTTTTTTTTTTAAAAAACCCACATAGGCCAACTTTCTAAGTGAGGCTCCCTTAGACTGAGCTTAAAGCATCTATCCATTGATTTGTGCAAAGTGCTTTTGACTTAATTTCTATGCTAATTGGTTACCGCAGTTATGGGAACTATTCATCTCTCTCTCTAGCAATCTAAGTGATACTGCAGCATCAGTTGTGAGGCCCTCTCTCCCTCAAACTTGCATGCTCACTCTCTTCTTGGACGACACTCATGCCTATTTTTAGAAAATGAGCACCCGTGCAGTAATGATTCTCTCGTTATATATAAAAAGATCTCCCAACAGCAGCTCAGCTGCGGCAAGAGAAGGGCTCCAGTACGTGTTTCTGAGTGAACTTATTTAATGGTTCTGGCTCGTGGGTCTAGATGGGCACCTGAGGTGTGCTCGCACAATAGCTTCAAAATACACATTGAAGTTGCGTGTGGTAATGCACGTCTTTAAGACAAAATAAGGCAGGCAGAGGCAGGCAGATCTCTGTGAGTCTGAAGCCAGCCTGTGAATAACACGTTTCGGCTAGCCAGAGCCACTGAGGGAGTCTCTGTTTAAAGTAAATAAAATCCAGACTGTCGTTGCTTTTATTTTCATGGCTTTATAGGCCCCTTGGTAACAAGGAAAGAATGGAATGAACTGTTTCCCCTAAGAGCCGTCTGGATGATCGTCTCCCTTCCCATAAGGTGATGTGGGGGTTAAAAGCAGGGACTCTGTCCTCCAGGGCCTGTAGTGACCTTGACCTGGCATGTTCTTGTCATGGGGAAGGCAAGACGAGGATTGGGTAAAAGCAGAAACTGTTGGTGGGTCTCCTGGGTTTTAACTTCTCCCTCCCACTCCCTGCTACTTGCCAGCGAGCTGGACAAGCTACTTAGCATCTCTGTATTCCTTCCTCACGTATGAATTTGGACAGAAAACAGAAAGGGCCATTGTGAGGATCAAGTAAGCTAACACTTGTTTGTCCCCACAACACTGCCTCGAACATCATGGCTTACCAGCGTTTGCCGCTATTATCGATATCGTTACCACTGTATTCTAGAAGCACCTTTGGTATGTTCTGAGTGGACAGAATGGCAACGCCATTGTGTACCAGAGTGAACAGGTTTACTGAGCAGGTCTGCATATGGTTGCACTTGCCCTTGATTTTAAAGACAATAAACTTTTGCCCCTGTCTGTTTGAGGAATCTGAAGCAAGCTCCTGTGGCCATACCTTGATTCCTGGCAGTGGGGAGATTCTGGGGCTGCGGGGTGGCAGGGGAAGAGTTAACTCAGGACTGCAGCAGCTGAACACGCAGCGCAAACAGCATTTGGGAATGAGAGCATTTCTGTTTCAAACACAGTTACATTTGTTCCTGTAATCATTGCCTTGTTTGAGACTGTTTATGTTTAGAAACTCATGTTGGAATATTTATCAGTTGGGGCTCTGAAACCAGCTCTGGCTACTTCTGCCAAAAAGGAACACGTGGAAGCCGTGGGACTCTTCCTGGGCTTGAAGGAAGTGCATGGACTGCACAGGGCCTCAGACAGAGACCGGATGCTTCTGAGGGCCTGAGGGAAATCTTTCCAGGACTCACTTCAAGAGGAAGCAGCAGCAACTATTTTGCTTCCTGATATTCTGTCACCGAGACTGAGATTCCTGGAAGTGTTCTGGTTGGGTCTGTCCCTGGGCCTTGGCAGGAAGGCCCACCAAGAATGGAAGTACTTGAAGAGGGTGGAGGAAGTAGGCTCTCCTGTCTTCTAGTCAGTTTTGCTTTTGCTTTTGTTTTGAGATTGAGTTTCTCTGTGTAGCCCTGACTGTCCTAGAACTCCCTTTGTAGACCAGGCTAGCCTCAAGCTCACAGAGATCTACCTGCCTCTGCCTCCCAAGTGCTGGCATTAAAGGTGTGTGCCACAGCAGCCTGGCTTTTGGTCTGTGTTTTAAACCGTCATTCAAAGGCATGTTGGAGCTTCAGAACAAGCTTGGGGTAGAAACGTGGGTAACTGCAAATACAAGAAACCACAAGAACCATGTGGAGGGTCAGAGGTCACATCGTGGGACAGGGCTGGCTCTGCTTCTCTCCACTGTGTGCAAGGAAGTGTGTGGAAGTACTGTCTCAATCCATGCTGCTACTATGATAGAGTATCGCAGACTAGGTGATTTATAAAGAAGAGAAGGTTGTTTTCTCATTGTTTGGGAGGCTGGGAGACCTAAGCTCTAAGGCCAGCAGATTTGGTTGTGCACTGGCTGCTTTTGCGTTCCATGGTGGGATCTCGTCAATGCATCCTTGGGAGGAAGAGAACTGTGAACTTACAGAGGCAGAAGGGCAGAAGTGTGGACTGTGTGAAGTCTCCTTCAAGGCCCTCAGTTGAGGGAAAGTACCCTCATGCTTTTAAAGGCCCCAGCTCTGATAGTATCCCACTGGCTACCACATTTCAGTGCCTGAATTTTAAAGCCTGAATTCAAATGATAGCTCTGGTCTCAATGTTTCTTAAACAGAGGTCTGTTTGTCTGAGACTTCTCACTGAGAACTTCAAACATTTGAAGTTTCAATGAAATGATAACCTTTTTAAAAAGTGTCCCTTTATTCTGGATGTCCCTTAATACAACAAATGCTTGTCCCTCCGTTCTCCGCCTGTTGAAACCCAGGTAGTAAGTAGGAATTCATTCGCAGTCATGGTCTAATGAGAAAGATCCAGAAGCACGCTTACTACAGCAGTGCACTTGTGTGGAGTGCAGGCCAGCTGACGTCAGAGTGCTGTCTCAGTTGGAGAAGAGGATTTGGGAGCAAGGCTTCCTCTGGCTCACGTGATACACTCACTTTGAGACTCATCAGTCAATGCCTTATGTAAGCTGAGAACAGCAATTTAGATTCAAGGAAACAATAGAATCTTTGGCATGCTCCTAATGTTGTTTTGAGTTTTATTAGCTTTGAAGTTTTGAATTTAAATTTGTACCACTGTTCTTAGAGTGCTGAGACGGCAAACACTAGGCTTGCATAAACCATTGCGTATTTCTGTGTGTTTAGCTGAATTAAAATAAAAATACCTTTGGTCAGCTCTGGAGGTCCTTGGGGGTTTCTTTCTTCTTAAGCGGGGAGTACTTTAGTCAAGGTTTGGAGATGCTGCACTGTGGGAGCTATGCCCCTCAGCCACCCGTTCACAGAAGAGTCTCCATCTCCACCTCCAGGAGCCAGCCACAGGACTTGTTGAGGCCAGTAGGGCATTGTGAGACAAGGAAGTAGGTTTGAGAGGAGCTCGTGGCTCAGCTTTTCACCGAGTACTCCTTTTCTGTGAAGAAATACGCTGCTTCTAGTACAATAGATAACCGGAGCTGCCTGCATCCGGCGGATCCCAACCAAGACCAGCTAAACTCTGGCCACCAACCAGGTGGCTGATTGGAAGAAGACTTGCTCTACCTGTGCTTGTTTGCTGCAAAGCATTGTTGGGCGAGAGCTGAGCTATACAGTCTGGCACACTGGTCAGGCAGCTGCACACCAGGGTGGTGCATCTAGTTACTGTTCTGGTTGCTGGAGCCAAACTGTGTGTAGAAGCAACTTCAGGGAAGAAGGATGTGGTTTGGCTCATGGTTTCAGGGGCCACCAACCCATCAAGGTCTGAAAGGCTTGGTGTGGCTTTGGTCCCTGGGTGATGGACGGCTACAGTGGATGCTGTTCTCATCTTTATGGACTCAGAAGTAGACATGAGACTAGAAATACAACTGGTCTGCAGCACTCCAGAACCTGCCCTCGGAGGCCCGCCTCTACCAGCCAAATCCCATCTCCTAAAGGCTTTATAGCCTCCCAGAGCACTGGGACCTGCCACTCTGGGCCCTGCCATGGACCAGCTGTTCAGACACGTGAGCTTGTGGTGCACACATTTCATAATCATAACAGCATGTAAGCAGAGTGTTTAATTTTTGTCCTCCCAGTACTGGGGATCTAACCCAGGGACTCATACCAGGAGGAAGCTAAGTGTCCCACCACCAAGCTGTATCCCTAGCCTGTGTCCCACCACCAAGCTGTATCCCTAGCCTGTGTCCTACCACCAAGCTGTATCCCTAGCCTATGTCCCACCACCAAGCTGTATCCCTAGCCTGTAAACAATGGGCTTCGTCGAGCACATCTTGTGGGGCGATCATAATCACAGTCGTTAGGGCCACATGAGGGAAAAGACAGATCACGTCTCAGAAGGTCGATTGTTTCTGTTGAGCGCTGGGATTGAAGGTGTGAGCCACCATGCCCAGCTGATTTGTCTCTTTCTCTTTTCACAAATTACTTCCATTCTGACATTTTTGAAGAGCAGCAATGTAACCATGGAGATGTGAGCCCATTTATGTATGGGTTTACAGTGAACGGAAGAGTCAGGAAATAACATGGCTGCTGGCATCCTTTCCGTCGTCATCAAGATCACCATCAGTAAGACTTCTGCTCCTTTCGACTCTGTGTAGAAATGTCTAGAAAGAATGTAAAAATAGCAGGTAGAATGAAAATATCACTTGCTCTACCAATTTCATTCTTGGCTGATTTTTGCTTCATACAAAGTTTTGACTGGGTTCCGTAGCTAAAAATAACTTCCCTGTGTACGTGAAACTTCTCTCGGGTAAGTGGCTGTGTATGTGCTTATATTTATGCATGCCTGGAAATTCTGCCGACTACGGAGGTCTGCAGCAGCTGATCTGGAATGAAAACAGTCCTGGGAAGAGAATTTGAATGAAGTTTTGAATACATTTAAAAATATTATTCAAATGACTGCGAAAAGTTCGGTTTCGTGAAGTCAGAACAACTGGAAACCTGGGACATTTTTGGAGGAGCTGGGGCATCCGTAGCTGAACATACCCAGCTCTCAGAGGCTGTAATGCTGCAAGTCCCATCTTGAATTTAACTGGAGAGGGAGATGCCAGCGTCTCCAGTGGTGTTGGGAGGGTAGTCACAGGCAAGAGGCAACTGCAAAAATAGTCGATGATACTTTGAAATGCAGTGGAGCCAGGAACTTTCTTGCCTGCATGAGCAACTTTCTGTGTGTGGAGGCCACAGTGTGGGTGGCCTCGGACTGGTGGGAAGTATACAGGGGTGTATGGCTCTCTGTCCTCCTGGGAGGCTCATTGGCAGGGGTGTTTGTGGTTCCCAGTGAGGACCCTGTCACTTCCCCCTTGCCCACTCTGTAGATCTGACCTGACATTATTGTTCACAGAAGAATCCCTGCTCCCTCAGAGTCTCTGTGTCTCACCTACCTTTCACCTCAGAGAGAGGCACTGTGTGTCTCGGGATGGTTTACGTAGAATTTTTGGATCATACCAGGTTTGAAAGACTGGAGATATGGAAAAATAGGGGAAGGGGGGCATGACAGAGATGACAGGGAGTGAACAGTATGTCTCTTACCCTTGGAAAGACACAATGGAGCTTCTTTCTACTACAAATGCCCTAATCTGAAGGGTGGAAACGAAGCCAATCAGCACTGCTTTGCTTCCAAATGGGATGACGCAGCCAAGGCCTGAGACATATTTTGGAAACAATTCAGTCAGCTGCAGATGATGTTTTATTCCTGGTAAAAAGAGTTAATGCTTTGTTCTGATTGAGTTAAGCCCCGGTGCAGATGAGCGGCTGTAATGTGATCCCAAAGGCATGCTCTCAGGGTTGCTGGGTTTTCCACGCTTGTCTGGCAGCCTAGTGCTTGAGTGCTTCTTGGGCCCAGCTGCTGCTGCTGCTCTGTCAATCACCAAGCTCTGGGGTTCAGACAGGAGAGGTGTCCTGACAGTTCCTAGGAAAGGACCATGCACTGAGGCAGCTGAAGAGGAGAGCATCCGGGCCCCATCAGAAAAGCTTAGGGAAGAAAGGAAGGTGTTATTTTTCCCTCATCCACAGCGACCTGGGGTGATGCTGGCCAGTACCTAGGCTTGGAAGTGAAGTCTTCATAGACAGTCCAGAGATGCCAGAGTGGGTGGGAACCTGAGACCACCTAAGCCAGGCCTAGAACAGTGGTTCTCAGGCTTGTTAGATCCACACTTGTGTCTCCCTGCACACCCGGCTTCCCTGGTATCCTCAGGGCTAGGCCGTCCAAAGAAGCCCCAGGCATGAAGGTGGAGGACACAGTACTATAAATAGCTAGAGTGCTCGAGGGCTGACAAATACATCACCCAACCTGAGTGTGGAAAGTCACCCAGGTCTTGACAAGGAGAAAAGGACTTTCCCTTTCTGCCTAATGGTTACCGGTTAGCGGGTATGGGGTTTGTTAGTTGTAGTTGTTGTACTTAAACATCCTCTCATGCATTCATTGTCATGACCACGGAATGTCTGTTATGCGATAGAACATGAACTTACAGGAAAAGACATGGGCTTGACGGCCAAGCATAGGGTATTATGGGAAGATGGTGGGGTCTGTTTTATAACAGCCACTGTGCCCACTCAAGGTGGCTGCACCGAGACCTGCAAGCACATCTTTTAGAGTAACTATGTAACCTGATTGGAACACAGTTTCAGATAAACGTTCACGGAATGACTGTATCTAAAGAACATGTGGGCGGGGAGCATTTACCAGAGAGTCACGGTAAGGAAGACATTCCCAGTGGAGGAAAAACAAACAGGATCGTTTGTCCTGAGAAATAACCACAGACTTGATATCTTAAATACAAGAAACTGACTTAGATCTGAAGGCTACCATGGGTCTGTCTGATTGGGCTAAAATCAAGGTGTTGTCAGGATTCATACATGTTGTTCTGGAAAGCTCTAAGGAAGGATGTACTCCTGTACCTTTGCTAGCTGAGAGGGATGCCAGCGTTCCTTGGCATGTTACGTCATCTTCCATCTTCAGAGTCCTCACACCACTCCTTGCCTGCTTTTCTAGACTCATGGAACTTATGAAGTTGTTAACCTTAATCATACCCCTTTCCTGCGATGTAACAATTCCTGGGATTCGGAGGAAAGAAGCGAGAACGTCTTTGAGGCTGTATTCTGTCCACCATAAGGGCAGCATAGGCATCTGAGCATACATATGGAGAATGCAGGCAGATATGCTATGGCAGAGGGAGTGAGGGCATTCTGTGGAGGACAGAGTGTGTGCGCCATTGAATTATTATTTTTTTTAAAACCAATGATAAAAACAAACAAATGGAACAATAAAGGAAACTTTTAGGATTGGAAAGATGGCTCAGCGGTTAACACAATGGGTATTCTTCCAGAGGACCTGAGTTTGGTTCCCAGTACCCATATCAAGTGGCTCACAACAGTCTGCAATTCCACCTCCAGGCATCTGACTTCTTCTTTTGACTTCCCTAAACATGTGCACACATATGCACATGCACACATGTGCACATGCACACACCCACACATACATAAATAATAAATCTTTATTTATTTATTTTTTTTTTGGTTTTTCGAGACAGGGTTTCTCTGTGTGGCCCGGGCTGTCCTGGAACTCACTCTGTAGACCAGGCTGGCCTCGAACTCAGAAATCCGCCTGCCTCTGCCTCCCAAGTGCTGGGATTAAAGGCGTGCGCCACCACCCGCCCGGCTAATAATAAATCTTTAAAAATAATAAATATAAATGTTAATTTGATAATAAATTATATACCTTTTAAGAAATTAAAAGATAAATACATTATATTCACATGACCTGGGTGTTGGGCACATCCAGGCTGAGCAGGAGTTTCTGTCATGTGGGACTGGCACCTTGCTCATCTCTCGTCATTGAATCATTTTTGTCTGTGGCCTCATCCTTTCATCTGTTCTCCTTCACGGGAAGAGAGCTTGTCGCCTGTAATAGAGACCCTAACATTGAAGTTGTTCAACTGGGCCATCTTCTTACAGCCCAGCATGCATTTTGAAATGAACCAACCAATGTTTGTTGGATACTTATGCACAATGACGAACTCCCAGTTGGTTATAACCTATACCTTCTTCCCATCTGTTCTTCAGTGAGTGCTTTACTGTAGTAAAAGCTCAGCTTTCAAGGGCTTAGTGTTCAAGGGCGTCACACTAACAAACTGTCCTGCATATAAGGAGGTCATCAGTCTTCTTTTTTTTTTTTTTTTTTTTTTTTTAGTGTTTGGTTTTGGTTTTTCGAGACAGGGTTTCTCTGTGTAGCCCTGGCTGTCCTGGAACTCACTCTGTAGACCAGGCTGGCCTCGAACTCAGAAATCCGCCTGCCTCTGCCTCCCAAGTGCTGGGATTAAAGGCGTGCGCCACCACGCCCGGCCGGTCATCAGTCTTCAATACTTCCCCTGGATGCTTCCTGCGGAGGGAGAGTAGGAGACAGGGAAAGTCAGGTGATGAATGTTAGGGGAATCCGAGAGAGAGAGAGAGAGAGAGAGAGAGGAGAGAGAGAGAGAGAGAGAGAGAGAGAGAGAGAGAGAGAGAGAAGAAGAGAGAGAGAGAAGAGAGAGAAAGAGAGAGAGAGAGAACAGACAGAGGGGGTGGTATAGAACCAAAGGACTTCACGGAAATCAAAGCCAAGAAGGATAGTGAGTCAGAATGATAGAAAGGTTATGAGAGAAAAATCTCATGAATTTTGGATGCACACTGAGTTACATTTAAATCCTATCATGTTGGGCTAGCAAGATGGCTCAATGGGTAAAGAGATTTGTGGCCAAGACCGATGACCCTAGGTTAATCACAAGGACCCACATGGGAGAGAATTGACTTCACAAAATGACCTCTCTACACTCACACACAGTAAATAAATAAACATAAAATATTATATTAAAAGTCTAACAGATAGCGATGGAAAACTCAAACATACCTTTAAAAATAAAGGCTGGAGTTTGAGTATGTGAGTGGTGTGTGTTTCTAGCAGGAAAATAATAAACTATCGTCAAGCGCACGGCAATGTGTGCAGCACAGCGATCCGCTGTGTTCCCACAGACTTCCCTCCGTGTACTCACAGATGTTGAAGACCCAAGCTGAGCGAGTCTATAAATAACTCTCCTTTCCTGCTTGAGTCTGAAAACAATTAAGGAAGAGATGCAGGAGCCAGACAGATGCGGCGGACATATTCTGTGCATTGTCTTTATCACCAATAATGCCATGGGCTAAAGGTGGCTTTAGAGGTGAGGCTCCATGCGGTGCTGAGAGGCAGCTGTCAGAAGCATCCTGTCTGAGGCAGAGAGAAGGGCCTGGAAGGGTCTGCAGAGGGGAGGCAGGGGCAGCTTTGGTCAGCACTGCCTGTAAGTCACTAGCTACTCCCTGCCTGTCTCTGCTGAAACTCACCCACGTGTCTCCTCTTCCCAATGCAGACCCTTGTCCTTCTTTGTGCCAACTCTAAAGCCGGACTTAATATTTTCTTTCCATTTCCTCCATGAAATTCACTGGACATTTCAGAGTGGAGCTGGGGGTAACATCACACACCCGACAGCTTTTTCCATTCAAACAAAACTAAACAAAACAATAACAAAAAACAGACCACCACAAAACAATTAAATATTTTACTCAAGACTTGATTGGCAGTTGGGTCGTTTGTTCCCTTCTGTCATATCCTGCCAGATTTTTGTGTCTTCCACTGACAGATTGCTTAATTCTCACCAGTTCATTCATCCCTTTGCTACAGTGGATGCTGAGCCTGGATCCTCACATACAGCACACACCACTGAACACACTCAGTACACATCAAGCCGAGCCTAGAGCCTCACACAGCACACACCACTGAGCCGAGCCTAGAGCCTCACACAGCACACACCACTGAGCCGAGCCTAGAGCCTCACACAGCACACACCAAGCCGAGCCTAGAGCCTCACACAGCACACACCACTGAGCCGAGCCTAGAGCCTCACACAGCACACACCACTGAGCTGGCAGAACACTTATTCAAGCCCTTTGATGCTTTGGAAACATGATTCTCTTTATAGCTCAGGCTGGCCTCAACTTCTGTGCCCCCAGAGCTGGAGTTTCACCTCTGCCCTGAGCTCCACTCCCCCTTAAGTCTGTGAGCTATCCCCTTTCCTTTTGCTCAGCTGGTAAGAGGCAGTCCAATGGTCATAACTTACTGCAGATCCTTTGAGGTAGAAGAGATTTACACCAAACAAAGACATTTTTATATATCTGTGACTGCGGGATGTTAAGTTTTAGAGGAAAAAACATAAAAATCGAAGCTCCTAAAACTAACCTTTTCCTTTTGTTTTCTGTGGTTTAGGTAAAGTTAACAAACTAGTCATAAAGTTCTGTAGAGCACTCTGCTCCAGGGCCCCACGGGTTCATATTGTTGTTTCTTCTTTTAAAAATGGTGCCTGGAGTTGGCTTAACAGAATGCAGAAGGTCCTTGGAGCCTAAATTGGCCAAGTGTCATATAAACTATACCATGATGATATAAAGAATATTATGCTATCCCTTTTGGGGCTAGCCTTGGTCTCACTGTGCAGCCCCTACTCTACTTCCACCTTCCAAAGGCTGGGATGGCAGCTGTGTTACACCATCTCAGGCTTTGCTGTGTTTGCTTTGGAAGGAGAAGTTGGTGCCCAGGGACACATACCAGCTTCAAAGGCTCCTCCAACAGGTTGTGCTTGGAGGACACTTTGCTCATGCTTTGGAGAGTGGCATTCTTATGTCCTCTGCGACTCAGGTCCTAGAGTTGAGATGGAGCGTCCTTTCTTCCTCTTTTCTTACTTGCAGCAGATTACTGCTCAGTCCACAGTTGTTCAGTCCCAGTTGATATGCTGGGAGGGCTGACTCTGAGCTGGGAGGGCTGACTCTGAGCTGGAGGGCTGACTCTGAGCTGGGAGGGCTGACTCTGAGCTGGGAGGGCTGACTCTGAGCTGGGAGGGCTGACTCTGAGCTGGGAGGGCTGACTCTGAGCTGGGAGGGCTGACTCTGAGCTGGAGGGCTGACTCTGAGCTGGGAGGGCTGACTCTGAGCTGGGAGTGCTGACTCTAGCTGGGAGGGCTGACTCTGAGCTGGGAGGGCTACTCTGAGCTGGGAGGCTGACTCTGAGCTGGGAGGCTGACTCTGAGCTGGGAGGGCTGACTCTGAGCTGGGAGGACTGACTCTTAGCTGGAGGACTGACTCTGAGCTGGGAGGACTAACTCTGAGACTGGGGACTAACTCTGAGCTGGAGGACTGACTCTGAGCTGGGAGGACTGACTCTGAGCTGGGAGGACTAACTCTGAGCTGGGAGGGCTGACTCTGAGCTGGGAGGGCTGACTCTGAGCTGGGAGGGCTGACTCTGAGCTGGGAGGGCTGACTCTGAGCTGGGAGGGCTGACTCTGAGCTGGGAGGGCTGACTCTGAGCTGGGAGGGCTGACTCTGAGCTGGGAGGACTGACTCTTAGCTGGGAGGACTGACTCTGAGCTGGGAGGACTAACTCTGAGCTGGGAGGACTAACTCTGAGCTGGGAGGACTGACTCTGAGCTGGGAGGACTGACTCTGAGCTGGGAGGACTAACTCTGAGCTGGGAGGGCTGACTCTGAGCTGGGAGGGCTGACTCTGAGCTGGGAGGACTAACTCTGAGCTGGAGGGTTAACTCGAGCTGGGAGGGCTCACTAACTCTGAGCAAGACTTTGGGCAAAGCTTCTCCCTCAGCCCCATCACCCTGTGCTTCTGTGACTCCACCGTGGAGAGTGTGAGCTTCTCCTTTGTCCCTGAGAACTGTTTGGTGGCTGATTCTCTTCTAGGGACCCTGGATAACTGTGGCTGCCCTCTTCAGCCTCGTGCTGAGAGGCCACCTCTGGAAGACTTGCTCCATTGTCGTTCTTCTCGGGGGCAAACGCTTCCCAGGGCACCTAGGTAGCAGCTCACAGTCACAATTTTGTATGCAGTTGATGGATGTCTCTCTCCTCCACTGGCTGTCCAAGGATAAAGTCTTGTCTGTTGTAGCGGGATATACCTCCCTCCCCCGCTACATTTGCAAAGAAGCTCCGTACTTGGCAGTATGAAAGGTAGACAGAGTGAGGAAGGGGAAGAGAGAGGGAGCAGCCATGGAGAACCACGGATGGGTTGAAAGCTGTCCTGGGTAGCAACTCTTATCTAAAGGTTAGATATTGGGTAACAACTCTAATTGTGTGGGCATCTTGTTGACTGAACATTTCTAAATATATAAATCCTTTAGACAATCATTAAGCTTTAAGAGTCTTCTTTCTACCGGGTACCACGAGGATGGTGGGTATTATCAGGGGCTCAGCCAAGCTTTGCAGAGCAGCGTGGTGAATTGGCAGAGCCAGCCACCACATTGGTGTCTTGTGGGTGCCAGGGCTGGTGTTTCTAGATAGCCAGAGCCACGGTCCAGAGGCGAGCAGTGGGAAAATGGCGGCTTCCCAGGAACAAGCCAGACCAAGCCCCGTATTCTAAATATCTGCCCACACAGTCTCATACTCTTATATTTTCAGTATCTAATGAAGACCACATTCTTACTACATTCATCAAATGAATGGGAGAACATAGACATCTTGCCATTGGGATGAATAGACTCAAAACAGAAAACTAAGATAAGTTATAGCCTTGCTCTGTAGCATAGGAGGGACATGGGCTACTGTGGAAGTGTGTAGGCACATGCTTACCAAGGAACCCTCACCCAAGAGTGGCCAGGGAAACTTCCATATCCTGCAGCCAAGAAAGAGGACTGGCTGGACACAGACTATGTTCAAACCCAGGTTTTACCCCTTCATGTTCCAGTGTTCCCTAGGAAGGTTAGTTAGTGGGGTGGTGTTTCCAAGCATGAGTAGCCATGGGAGCCACACTCATCTCACTGAGGTGTGCCAGCCCCATCTGGTGCCTGGACATAGCTGGTGCACAGCATTAGAGTCTTTAAGCCCTAGTAGCCACAGGGCAGGACAAAGGGACGGACCCTCAGTGAAACTGAGACCATCATTGAGAAGGGGAGAGGAGGGCAGGGAAGGGGAGAGAGGAAGAGGAGAGGAGGGCAGGGAAGGGGAGAGAGAGGAAGAGGAGAGGAGGGCAGGGAAGGGAGAGAGAGAGGAAGAGGAGAGGAGGGCAGGGAGAAGGGGAGAGAGAGGGAAGAGAGGAGAGGAGGGCAGGGAGGAGGGAGAGAGGAAAGAGGAGAGGAGGGCAGGGAAGGGGAGAGGAGAGAGGAAGAGGGAGGGAGGGCAGGGAAAGGGAGAGAGAGGAAGGGGAGGGGAGGGCAGGGAAGGGGAGAGAGAGGAAGAGGAGGGGAGGGCATGGAAGGAGAGAGAGGAAGGGGAGGGCAGGGAGGGGAGAGAGGAGAAGAGGAGAGGAGGGCAGGGAGGGGAGGAGAGAGGAAGAGGAGGGAGGGCAGGGAGGGGAGAGAGGAAAGGAGGAGAGGAGGGCAGGGAAGGGGAGGAAGAGAAGAGGAGGGGAGGGCAGGGAAGGGGAGGGAGAGGAAGAGGAGGGGAGGGCAGGGAGGGGGAGAGAGGGAAAGAGGAGAGGAGGGGAGAAGAGACAGGAGACAACAAGAGGAATAGTTCAGGGCATTGTTTCCTGAGCTCAATGAGCTTGGGTTGGAGACAGAAGACTCTAGTCATGGGACAGCCCAGACTTCTCAGCACATGGGGGTGTTTGTCACTTATTTCCTCAGTCATATATAGATTCTTTCACAGGCATACTTGCTGCATCTTTTAAATGTGAAATGTAGGTGTGCCCAACTTTGTAAGAAACATGGAGAGAGACATCTGCTATCTCCCCACCCCCACCCCTCACCCCACCTCCGCTCATAAATCCGAGGGTGGCACTCAGAGAAGATAGAGGATTTCCTGAAGATTAAGGTCTATTTCAAGGGGCAGCCTGAGAGTTCTGACTTACCAATGCTTACTGCTCAAGTCCCTCAAAGACAGCAAACAATGGAATTCCTATTACTGCCCCACCGAGTGAGTGAGCACTCAAGCAACCACCTGCAAGTGTATGTCCCAATGTGTCCTCAGAGCCCAGAGGAGAAACTGTATGTCCTGTTTTTCAGTCTTTATGCCTTTGAGACAGGTTCCACTGACCTGAAGCTTTGCTAGTGGCTAGCAGACTTCAGTGACCTTGTCTCTGCCCTTCTTCCCCACAGCACTGGGGCTGTGTATGTGTGTATGTGTGCCTGTGTGTATGCATATGTGTGAGAACGTGTATGTGTATGCATGTGTATGTTTGTGTGTGTGTGTATATGCCTGTGTGTATGTATGTGTGTGCATGACACTGAGCTGTTTCTGTCTTCTCTGCAGCTGCTTTTGAGATATCCCTGCACCCTTGAGATATTTGACAGGCACTATATAGCCTGCAAATCCTAAAATGATGGTTATCTGATATTTGCAAGGAAAGTTCATCGAATCCAGTTCCACAGCAAGTGCAGAGAAACAAGCCCAAAGAAGAGGCATTTTGTTTAGTCCAACTGGGAACCAGGTAGCAGGTGAGGGAACTGATGGAGCTGTTGTGTGTAATTTTAAAACACACCGGCTCTTTCTTGAGAGCTCTGCCCAAGCTCCCTCAACTTCTCTGGGCTAGCTCCGCCAATCCGCCCGACCTTCTGTTCCCTTTCTCCTGCCCACCTGAGTCACTGCGCATGGAACTCAATGGCTGGTAACTCAATGGCTGGGTAAACAATATCCTACCCTATCCTCTTTAGCCCCCACTGCCGGCAGAGGCTACAACTTTCGGTGCCGCGAGACCTACATGTCTGCCACTTTCTCCACTGCGCCTGCTCTACCCCTCTACTTCATCCCTCTTCTCTTTCTCCTGGGAGCCAGAAGTTCCGCCTTTCTCCCTTCGCCCAGCGATTGGCTTCCGCCGTCTTTATTGACACAATCAAGGACCAATTAGATACGGATTTGACCACTTCAAGTCCTATTTATGGTCTGAGATAATGTAGTAAAAAGACTCTGAGAGGCGTGAAGCTAAGCAGCCTTTGAGATGCAGAGCTGTCATCAGGAGGTT